>JAOXNO010000063.1:16967855-17082921 GCA_028565335.1 Limnodromus scolopaceus
CCCCATAAAGGCAAAATCGAGTTTTGCCTACCAGAGATAATGTGAAACCATCGGAAATGCTAAACATGTTATCACTAGTAATATGCATAGTTTAATTGTTCATCTATCCACAAAATCAAATCTATCTACACAGATTCTATGCCAAAACCTGGCCCGAAGAAAACATACGGTGCTTTTCTGAAATAAAGGATGTACAAATACTTTTATATAGAAATTTCTAATAAAAGGCTAGATCCAGCATTATGAAAAAAGAAAAATCCAATCAAACAAAAAAACTTGCATAGTTTTACTGATTTCAAATTCTAACACAAACTGAGAAACCAAGTATTAATATTTACTTGTGTGATATGCAGCTTCGTTCTTAAGGAGGATACCAAGAAAGCAGAAAAGCAGGTACAAGCATATTGAAGGTGAAGATGATTATTTAACCTTAGTGGCTAGCTGAGGCAGCAAATATGTTGATTACTAGTATCACAGTGAATATAATATCCAACACTGGAAAAATATTTGAATTCTGGAAATAGCTCATTTTTATTTAATTGCTTTTTGTATTTCCACATAAGGTAATTTTTTGCCAATGAAATCTGCTAGATGAAGAAAACTAGAATAGGAATGGCACTTCTAAAACTCTCTATATAAAAGTGACATCCTCTTAACTACGTGGACCCCATTGTTCATATTGCATTTTATTCCTGTTAGATTTGCAAAGCCAATATACCAATGGGAAAAACTGGCTGGATTCCAAGACATTTACAGAACTGTTAATTACACTCTAAAAGAGAGTGTACCAACACTTTTATTATTTATGAACTGTGAGCCAGATACAACCTATTTGACTTCGGGTTTGCAAGACTGCCAATCACGGAATCACTAGAAACAATTTTTTTTTTTCTTTTCAGATAAGAAAACATGACGTGAAAATTACTAAGCTACCATAAATTTGGAAAAATGGCACGGTTTTTCAGAGTGATTCCTTCACAGTATCATTTAAATTTATTTCTTTACCTAGGAAACAAGCTGAGCACTACGTCTACAAACTAGTACTTCTTGAACAAGATCATACTTCAGCCTATGGCCTCTCAGTTGTGAAATTCTGACCCGAGAAAGGAATGTCATTTCAGCACTTACCAAGAAGATTAAAATGTAAAGTTAGCTATCCTAACTCTATACAGATATGAAAACAAGATATTTTAACTCACAAATCTGTTTAGATAACCACTTTGCCAGCAAAAAGACCACGAGCTCACACAAGCAGGCAAGACTCTCAGAGGTGTAAAACAGAGCAACTCCCACACATGCTGTGTAGTTATATGGAGATTTTTCACCTGCTGAAACATCTATTCAGCTTGTAGAACTATCTACATGGATGAAAAGACTAAAAAAAAAAAGCTTTGTTTTAAAACCTTATATTTTGGATGCAGACATATTTACTACTACTGAATCTTAGATATATTTTCCCTATGTTATACAGGAATTGAAATAATTGCCATTCAGAGAATGACAGGGAAAATAAAGCACTTTCCCCATTTCCTCTATCTGTTGCACAACATTTTCAGCAGTCTACCATGTACTACCAGTACTAGATGTACTAATGATGAAAGAGAAAGCTTAACACATTAAAAAGTAGGGGTGCCTATTCTGAGGTGTGCAAAGATTTGAAAAGAACACAAAAGAATGATACATAAATGCATCTGTTATGGCAAATCCATTTCACAGAATAAAATTCTGTACCAGAAACTATTATGAGGACTATTCAGAGATGCAATAACATTTTAAAAACACCAGGATACAACATAAAGTATTTCAAAGAAATTTAATCCAGTCATAATACATAACTGCATAAGAAAAGCTAACTGTGCATATATAATCAATAAAGTGGTGTGTTCCAGTTTAACAGGATATATAAAAGCTTTATATTCTCTTCCAAAGTCTCACTTTAAAAAAAATTCAGCCACTTTTCTGCTAGGCTTACCCAAGCGATCATTAAATATTCTAAACTTAGAAAGATGCTGTATTTTACATAATGTAAAATAATTACTGAATTACTCTATTTTTCAGAACTTTCCCACACACGTAATTTGATTAAGCATTATTATAAAATATCTTTTGCAAGTAAACTTACTGCAACAAAGAAATAATTTGTAAAGGCTGACAAAAATTTGACAAAAATTTGTCTTTTGTCCCTACATTGAATTTATTACATAGTTCTAGTTATCATCTGGGAAAGCCTCAAAACTGCCCACCTCTTGCTATGTATAAATTAATACATGGTAAAGTTAAGTATTTAAAATATTGTCTTACTGGACTTCTGCCCCAAAGAGGCACAGCTACAGAGTTCTACAGGAGCAAAAGTAAAGAGGAAAGACTACTAATTCCTCTGGAGCCTGGCAGTGCTACAGCCCAAGCTGTTACCTATTGAGATTAAAAACTCCATTAGCACATTGTCAAACTCCATCCCTACAAGTCCAAGATGCAGCTAAGCATTTTGAAGTCCATGAGATTCACAATCCCATTCCTAAGAGGAACAGTGGCTAACAACTTCCTTCTCTCGAGGCCTCTATGTTTTTGGTGGTAAGGACAGTTAAGCATGGTAACAGACAGGCTCTGGAATCCCTGGGATCTCCATCTCAGGTTTGAGAACTGATCGGCCATCATCCAAGCTGTTAATTGTCAACACACCCCAAAAATTTGATCAAGGCCAACTAGGATAAAATGTCTGGGCATGGTTTAGGGGATCGCAAAGGCTAAGAATCATTCACAGTTGGCAATACTGGTCAGGCAATCCTGTTTCAAGAGGCAGAGAGTTTAGCCATCTGGATGTAAGCCATGCAGTACCATTTCATCTCAAAGCCAGACAACAGAGCCTGTCCTATTTTACATATTAATACAAATGCAATTTCTAGAGTGCTTCATAGCCTGATCTTCCAACAGTTCTGTAATATGTTCTATGTTGTTCACTAAGATACAGTCATAAACCAAAATTAAAAAGAAACCCATTACATGAATTTTGAAAAGAAATTATTCAGTTGCTGAAAGGAGCAGAAATTGTTAAAGACAATTAGGCAGAACAAGTAGTAAGAGTAACTTCTTTCGCCTTTAGGTCACCAATTTAAACTTGATTCAGCTCGGTGGTGACTGGAACTCAATACCTTCTGAAAGCTTTGCATGATAAATCTCTCTCAATAACTCCTCATGGAGGAACGTCAGCATCCCTAGACTTGTATTCTGTGGTGTTGTTAATGTTAGTATAATCAGGACAGTGGCCAAAGATTCACCTGTATACTGAGGACTAAACTCCTGTTTCCACCTGCAGTTAGAACCCTAACATCTTTTCATTGCAAAATAACTCAGGGTCATCTCTAATGAGGTGAGGTCAGCTTACCTTACATACAGTAACAGTTTATGTATACTGAGATGAAATTCTCACACTTTATTTTGAAACTGAACTGCGATTATTTAGTGCTAGTCTCTCCAGGTTCCAAGATACATGAGCATCTTGGACTATGACTATGAAAAGTTAATAGCATTTCTATTTTTCTACTACTATTTGTTTTCACCAAATTCACTTTAAAATTAGCCAATTAAGGAGCCAATTAGGAATGTAGTATGGTGAACATTAGTAAATAGCAGTGGTAGTGAAGACTTCAAGAACCGGAAGACAGCTCAGAAGGGATAAAATGAAGGATAAAGTATCAGGAAAAACAGTGAGATTTCAAATCCTGAATAGGGAGAACAGTCTGGCTATTTGAATAGTTGAAAACCAGTCAGCATAATTTCAAGACTGTAAAAAAGAGAACGGCAATAAGTTAAAACAGTAAATGGTTCAGTCAAGAAGGAAGATCTGAACAGAGAAAGGGTCAAGGGAAATACAATGCAAACTTGCTTTGGTTTGAAAGGAGTTAATACTATGACGTAGAATTTATTTATCAAAATACCTTGATTTCTCCTTAGTTTCTTCCTTCCTCCCTCTATAGCTCAACCAAAACTTCCTGTTGTTTCTGTTTGTTCAGAACCAAAGTACATTACACAATATCCTTCTGTATACGTTGAGGTTTCATAGATAAATGAGTAAATAGTCTGTTAAATGGAAAACAGTAACAGAAGATGAAATCTACCTCTAGCGCTGATTGTACCATGCGAGCCTAATACTGTTATAAATGAAATAACAGGAACAGCAGATCACAGATGCTTTAACATGAAGTGCTTAGAATCTGGATTTTTATTCTCTTCATGATCTGTAACTTTTTCTGTTAATTATGCCTGCAGTTACGGACAAATTATGCCATCAAACTCAATAATGAAAAAACCTGCTACTAGTCAGAAGGTTAGTTTAAAACAGAGAAGACAAAACAAAGAAAATTCAAGATTTATGCTTCCCTTTGAGGAGGAGTCTGTGAGCTACATAGTATCACTTTTCCTTCTAAAGTCGTGAGTGGCTGAAAAAAGGGCAGCTGGAAGTATATCTCCTTGCTTTTGTTCAGTTGGGCCAGATTTTCATTTCATTGCAGAGTAACTCTGAGTGATCCATGAGCATATTTCCTGATATTATGAACAGTAACATGGCAGCGATGAATTCTCACTCAGTTTATTCTGAGTTGCACGCTTTAAAGGCTTGTAAAGAAACAAGCTGTGTCTAGCTGAATGTCCTGGGACAATTTGTCCTCCTGAGATTTCTATGCTGACGTACAAAGTACACTAGGCTTCAGCAGAGCATGAGGATAAGAAAGCACCAAGAACAACGGCATAAGTGATGCTGTAGATAAAGCAACCTCAGGCAAAAGTCCTGCAGTGAGAAAGAAATAGCTGCCAGGAGTCCAAAGTATTATCCCTAAACTAGTATAGAAAAATGCAAAATTTGCCATTAAATCAGAGCCAGAAACATTGCTTTTGTTAATGGCTTTTCCCTGAAAGGGAGTTGCACAATTTGTACCCTTTCTTTGGGACAAGAATTAATCCTGTGTGAGTGTACTCAGTAGGAAGCACACTATAGTGTAAGTTCCTGAGTATCCTGGCAAGTTAACCTCCTGCAATGGCACTGACTGAGGGGCTGAACTTCTCAAGAGGACTGTGAAAGACTGGAATCCCACTCAGCTATCTCTCCACAGACAAACTATTTAACAAGAACACATGATACCACCTTGGAATAAAAATTAGCGTTACATGTAATTTCCATCTAAGGGGGACCAAAGGTGGGAGGGGAACAGAATCTGGGCAATTGAGTGGCAATACAGTTTACACGGGAGCCACAGGCGAACAATAAAGGCTGTGATAAAAGCCTAATTCTGTTTCCATATCACACAAAGTAAGCGTTGCTGGAGTAAAGTCTAAGAACAACAGTTCCTGGTATGACTACCTGGCAGGTAAGCTTCTCCTCTTCTTTCAGCCATAGCACTCGTCAATATGCCCTATTCAAGCCAGAATCCTGCACTGTTACCTTTTCTTGAAACCAGACTCAATACAGACTTTTAGAAGTGAATGTTACATTCTTCTCCAGGAGATTACTTTCCTTCATGTATAATCTCTCTTAATTAATCTTATATAATATCCTAATCTTGATTTCCAGTTATTTAAAAAAAAAAAAAAGAGCAACAAATCAGTCACATGCTATAAAATAGTGCTGCAAGCTGCCAAGGTCTCTAAATACTCTTGATATTGCTTGTGCATTATAAAAAACAAGATATATCTATGGTAAACAAGAAGAAGATGTCTTAAAAAGGTTTTTTATGTATTTCCATCTATTAAACATCCTAAGTTCACAGAGTTAGTCAGAAGCGTGGCAAGAGCAGTAAAGAGGGTATTTCATTTTTCCTTTCAAGATCACAAACAGGGACAACGTTCCATTATCACCATACTGCTTAGTCTACATTACCAAAAATACATGAGAACCATCAAATATTTCTTTTTCTGCAGGATCATCTGTATTTTCTTTACAGAAAAATCCCTCCTGTATCTCATTTCGTGCTCTCCAGCAGGTTACAGTTCATCTTCCACACAGAGCAAGATATATCTTAAGATATATCTTGTTCTTCTTAAAATGAAGTAGTACAAATCTTTACACACTTTATTAAGTTGTGTCCAAATAAAGACTAAAATTTTGTTCCTTCTAATATAATAAAGTGTTTTATTTTCATCCACTCCATTAACGGTTTTGGGTTTGTAATACCAGTTTCACATTCTCACTGGAACAAAGTGAAGGGTTCTTCATAATACAGAATGAAAACTGGTCTAGTGTCAGATGGAACTACCAAGGTGCTGGATATGATCTCCTGTAGAAGATCAAACACAGAGAAAGCTGAAACAAAGACTCAGTGTGGTCACTGGTAATTCTGCAAACTTTGCAATAAGAAGTTTTCTTCTCCAAAAAAGACTCCCATAAGAGTCTAAAGCTCTGGCAAAGACTTCAGATACGTGCAACCAATATAATCTCCAGGGAGATCGGTCAAACTATAGAAAGCAAAAGGTCTGATGTATTATTTATGAACTACAGCAAACACAAAGAAGAGCACTAAATTCTTGTCACCTGCAAATGGACTAGATGAATGTCCTAAATAATCTGACTAACAAGGAAGGACACAGAATAAGATTTATCATTTCCATGGATGAATTAAATACTTATGAACTCAGACTGTAAAGTTACTAGGCAGATTAAGGCAAAAATGGAGCCAGGCACAAAATAAGCTTCTTCACAGCTCCTTCCTACTACACAAGCTCCTGACCTACTCACACCTACTCTTTCAGACCAACATTCCTTTGCAGCAAACCGCTGCTTGAATGGAGCCATGCAAAACATTGTGGCAATTCTGAAAATTAAACCAAACTACAATGGGACTAAACTAATTTTCAGTTGTGTCCCTGCTTAGAGCGAAGATTTGATAATAGGTTTTCAGAAATAATAAGCTAAAACACAACCCACCACACAGCATCCGCCTGTGCTCAAACAGAACAGAATAAAATAAAATAAAAAACAACAAACCAAACCCCAAACCCAGCATAATGAAGAGCAGAAAAAGCTATGCTATGCCCTAAAGTTCTAAAATCAGAGGTTGCATTTAGAGCAAATTTGAAGGGCTATTCTTGATACAGCTCACCTCATTTGTGAGGCTTAATTAGTACCATATTATACACCTGAATTGTAGCCACTATCCGTTCAAGCAGAGAGCAGCAAGCTATGCTTTAGACGAACCTAAGAAGAAAAATTACACTAACATAGCTCAGTCTGCATCCTCTCACTTTCGTTTTTCCAGTAAAGCCACAAAGTGGGACTTGCAATTCCAAATATCCTTATAAGCAAACTACACTTACTCAGAGACTTGCATACAATTAGACAAAAAGCCAATCAAGCTTCAGGACTAATAGCTAAAAGTGGCTGTGTAATATATAACAGGATTATAAATAACTTGCAGTGAACTGCTAACACACTTCTTTCTTTACTTATTAACAAGAAGGAACTGTGTTCAGGCAGTCACCCACCGGAAGGCAACCATGTACACACGCCTGCAGGCACTCGTCTGTGTTGGTGAACCTGGTAATTAAGTGCACTATGAGTACCTATACGTTTCTGACTTAGGTATCTGCAAATCAAAAGGGCCTATTCTGCACATACAGATGCTCACCTTGTCCTGGCTTCCACAAAGACGCTGGCTCGCAGTGGGGAGACATGTTACTACTGTCAAATCACATCACTACAGGACTATGATAAAATTACTTATTTCTACATACACAGGTATTTCTTGCTTTGTGTTCTCCTACACTTTGTATTTCTCACGTCCACTTTCTTTTGCTTCCCTCATGTCTTCCACCACATTTTTCCTTAGTGATGTTTCCCATACATCAGCTAGGGTTTTCCAGGCAGAAGCATATATTCAGTAAGGTCGGTTTCTAAGTCTACATACTTAAAATAAAATAAAATATAAAAAATTAAGGGTGACATCCTGATTGCACAAAATCAATGTCAAAATCCTTATCCATCCTTTAAATAGTTCTTCATCCAAGGTCTTTTCATACTTTTTCATGAACTAATGCAATGTCTTGTTGCAGTAATTAATCTCAGAAATGCCCTTTCATTCAACTGATAATGTACAAAACTTGAAAATTATTATAGAAAAAAAAATGTTTCTTTTATATATATGTATCTTTTATATTGCACTACGATAACAGTGATATCATGTTAAAGGTTATACCACAGTGACCAGCATGGTATGATTCTTGCTGCAATTGCAAAAATATTTTTACCATTTTTTATTAATCTTAAAATATGATACATATATATTGTACCTTTGAACAGCTTATAAACTTTCAACATGATATCTCATCATAGTATATCAAACTCCAACTCTTATCATTATTTTTTTCTTATTAAATTAAACTTTTGGATTAATCATAAACTGGAAAAAAGTCCTATGAATGTTCAGTTTCCTAAATACCAGTTGAATGTTACTCTTCCCATGTTCAGGTAAAATTCTGTTTGTACAGAAAAAATGCAAATTAAAAAAAAACATGTTTAAAACAAAGTTCCTATAAAATCTAAGTGAGTCTTCACTCAAAAGATTAATCACCAGGTTTTCTGCTGGGATTACACACCTTTCATTCCAGCCTTATAAATTATTTTTACTATAATTACTATTCATATACAGTTTTTCATAGCACATATCTTTTTCCCCCATCACAACAGAATTTAATAGCAGTTTATATTAACTTGTTTATGATAGTGTTCATTAAAGATTTAAAAGGGAACTCTAAATTACAAATCTAATATACAGAAAGCTTAGAAACAATTATAACCTTCACCAAAAAATTACCAATTACTAAGAAGGCTCTTTACATAAAGCGATTATTTAAAAACGTAAAGCACCCATCAATAACATTCTGCCTATGTCATGTCTTAACAAAAGCTAACTTATAGTGATACATTTAAAAAAAAAAAAGTCACTTAGACACTTCTCTGATAATTTGAGTTCTTTTTCAATTCAGCCACGCTTCAGTATTTTTAACTGAAGTATTCATTCATGTCCCTCACTGTGAAAATAGGATTCTCAGAGCTCTAGAATGCTTTCTATAATAAGCTTCTCATTTTCAGCAGGAAAGATACTTAAACCTAGTCCTAGTAAACCTAGTCCAAAAGTGGTATTTGGAACCCCCAAACCAGAAAGGGAATATGCACCATACGGAATTTATGGGTGAAACATCAGGGCATCCAAAACTGAAATATTTTCCCCTTGAATACTATACTGCACAGGCTCCTTTATAACTTTAGCACTTAGTCTCATAATTTCCTAAAGATCTTTTTTTGTGTTTTATACTATAAAAAATACTACTACACTGAAGTGTCTGAAATACATTACTAAAGTATGCTTCTTGTGTCCTTCACATGGCTTAATGCTACTGGCTAAGCTGCTGCATCCTACGCAGACTTAAGTATACTACAATAATGATGTTAATGAACATGGTCTAATAAAAATGCTTATATATGAAATGTTCATACAATACGTGACAGGAACACCACATTAATTGTGGGAATATTCTGTATTCCTAACAAGAGAAGCAGACTTTTGCTATGTCTAGAGACCAGATACAATAATAAAAATAATTGCAAGTAGGATGCTGGGGTGGGGGGGGAAGTCTATGCCATTCATTTAACTTCTTTCACTAATGGGTCTGCTTCTTTATTTTCTTAGGGCTGTCTCCTGAACTTTACTTAAAAAAACCCACAGTCAACACCCTGTCATTGATTTATAAGTAGAACTCTTCAGTGAAAGCAAAGAGGAACTTTGTTTATAAATGCATGGTGCAGTATCTTTAAAAATGTAGGAAAAGCTTCTGAATTTTGTAAAAACAATCCTTATCCAGACAGGATTCACTTCTGCAGTAGTAAATGCACACAGAAAATTAAAGGATACTGTAGAGTTCTTTAAACCTTCTTCTCACACATTTCTGATACCTCCAGTAAAACACATTTTTTGAGTGCTTTGATTAAGTCTACTTCTTATCAATTTCACACAAAGCTGCACATGGATGAGCTACTCTTCTAGCCAAAGGGCTGGGGAAACTCACAGTCAAGCCAGATGTTCGCATTTCTTTTTGCTTCCAGTTCCAAACTCTAATGGTAGGGCAATGGGGGACACAAGAAGCTTCAGACTTAACAGAGAAAATACACAGCTACATGCTGTGCTGTATCTTACACATATAAGTGAAAAAGTACAAGTCACCTGATCAAAAACAAAACAAAGAGATGGAGCTACAATCAACTGAAGTGTAAAATTCTGCTTTAATCCAAATGGAGGTGAAATCATGTTCGTTGCACTGCAGTGTCATATAGGAACAAATAACTAATACATTCATTCCTGGAGAATCAAATACCTCATTCCAACACTGTCTACTACATAAATTTTCCTGTCAGTCAACATTTAAATCATGTATTAGCTGCTAATCCAGTCAATCAATAAATACAAAATTTTTAAGCTCGATGAAATTTTTTTAAAAATCATTTTTAAAAAATCAAGTTTTAAATGGAATCAAATCAGTTTTTGAATAGCAAGAGACCTTTGAGATTTTATATTTCATATGGGTCCAGAAAAGAAGTTAATTTCCAGAAGAAAGGTGAACTGAAAAGAGACACTCAGAAGCTAAGAGACTTGGCACCCACTGAACACACACTGTACCATTTAAATCTTTGCTGAATTTTGTGCATCATAGCATGTTGCTCTGCATAATAGGGAAGAAAACTCGTATCAAGACTCATCTGGGATCACCACAACCAAGGATTTCACTACAAGTTCTGGGAAGGAAAGGGCAAACTGGCATTCATAACATTTGCTCCTTACCTGAAATTTATAGTTTGAAACTTCCTCCTGACACTGAAAACAGTAATAAATCTAGGAAAAAGAAGAGGAGGCAGGAAAGGGAAGAAAAACAGCCTTCAATATTCTGTTCTGAGGAAAATGCAACTATATAAATCAAAAGTCTGACTTATCAGTATAGAGATTTTTAATAGAAAAAATATCAAGGGGAGCATACCATATGGATTGAAGTGCTCTCCACATATGTTAGCTTTTTTTCATTTGAAAAGTAACATATGTGAGGAGATGCATAAGAAGTGATTTCTGAAGATCTAATCTGGCTTATTTTTAATTGGAATAATATAGATAGATAATCTATCTAACTAAATGAGAAATGACTGCTGCTGCTTTACCAAGTATTACTGCCAGTTATAAATTGATAGATTTAGATTCTATTTTCTTTGAATATGAAAGCTGGACTCACTAGTAGATAAAAAAACTGCAAAAATAAAGGAAAATGAAGACTACACAGTATGAAATGCATATAAACCATGGAAGGTTACACATTTGTATATCACATTTATATAACTATAATTTTACTGTGAGAAATGTGAGAATGTGAGCATGTGAGAAACTGGAAGTGTTACCTGCCCTTCTTCTTCTATCGTTAGTTCATTCATATCCGCTAAAAAGTTTATTCTCATTATAAACTGGTAGTTCTCATTTACAAGTGCATAATCCGGTAATTTCTGCCAAGGGAAGGGTACTTTTTTCAAGTCAAATTATACCAAAAAATTTATTGCTGCTGCTAATCAACTTGAAAAAGTCCTTTATGTATCATATGGTCTGTCCACCTCAAGATGTCATGGGCCTCTATGAAAAGATTTGGGTGCTTATGAGGAAGTCTCAGAGGTATGAATCAGGTAGCTCTAAAAATTTGCCATAAACCACAAATTATTTTGTTTTCTAAAGAACAAGCAAGATTCATTTTTAAACAAAACAATACACATAAGCATTATGGTATATGGACCTTCTGAAAGATCCTAAGTCAAGTACTCAGCTGAAACCTTAACTAGGACTGACATGGTGCTAAGAATGATGCCAAGCCACTGCATAACAAGTGGCTGGTTTCTATGAGCAAATGTCTGGGCCAGCTCAGTCCCATTAATGTTTTACTCCATTATCTGAGAGCTGACATCTTTTCAGTAATTACTGCAGATGATACCACCTCTAGTGTAATTAAAGAACGATTATTTAGAGTGAAGTGAGCCAAGATCATCCCCGTTCTCTGTTTAGGCCAAAGCCAAAGAAGGGCTTGTCAAATAAAATGGATGCTTTGCATTAGGGAGCAAAAAAAGGTTGATGTAAAGAGTCAAGTAATTTGATGGGCAACACTGCAGTAGAATTAATTCAATATGTTCAATATGGTCAGTTCCATGCGTAGTAATATTGGACAGATGGGTAT
This sequence comes from Limnodromus scolopaceus, assembly GCA_028565335.1. Classification (NCBI taxonomy): domain Eukaryota; kingdom Metazoa; phylum Chordata; class Aves; order Charadriiformes; family Scolopacidae; genus Limnodromus; species Limnodromus scolopaceus. The sequence continues at coordinate 16,980,096 of JAOXNO010000063.1, forward strand.
GATAGCTATGTACTTTCACTGCCTTTGCATTAGTAATTCAGTACTTACAAAGCAAACCTCAGACAGTTCCTGGCTTGTTGCCCAGTGACAGAAAGACTGGAAGCAAAACACATTAAATGCTCCTGCAAATCTACATACTCTGCAACCCCTCTAAAATGAGCCTCTTTCGAAATGACCCTTTGGACACCAACCAAAAAAATAATCATCATCGTAACATGAGCCTATAAACTTTGTGGATTAACGGTTAAATAATAATGAACGAGAACTGAAAGGAGCAATTCACTTTGTGTGAATACTAATGAGAGAAGATTTGACGCATTCTTTGTTTTTGATGGTAACTATGTATAAGGACTAATTACATCTCTTACTTAAAACATAAATTGCATGTTTTAAGAAATTACTTAACAGAAGAATGGAGTTAATGAATGCACTCTATCAGACCCAGGAAGGTAAAAGATCACAGCTGACCAAAACATACGTTTCCTAATGCATCAGAGTCCAGTGTTTACACAGCAAAGGTCATGTTTGGTCAATTGGAAATAACAAGTTTTCCCTTCAGGAGCTGATGGAAAGACAGAGATCATCAGACATGTAGGGAATTATTTAGAAACAGTCACAGTAAGTTTAGCTCCTTAGACAGTACAGTCATCTTTTCAGGTGTTTGCACAACTCCTATAAATACCATCCACAACAGACAGTTAGGTTCCCTTATTCTGAAAACAAACGTTCCATCATTAACATTTAAAAACAGAAGAAATATGATATTTCTGGAATCCTGGGATCCTGAATGCTGGTGGCCTTGCTAGAATAGTAAGATGTCCACTGAATGACTGGGCTAAAATAATTTATATTTAGAGCCCGTTAAATTCATCCGTCCAGAACTTCAAGAGATAAGCAACAGCTCAGAAACACTGTACCATTTGAACTTTTCATTTTGGAGTTTGTTAAATTCCAGACTCAATTCCATAAAAGCTTACTATTTTTTAGTGGATTAATTTTTATCTTTTAGCCTCCTGTGAGGAAAGACACAGTAATAGGGAGTGTGATATTAAACTATCAAAGTTATCTCTTTCTTGTAACAAAATACTGAAAAAGTGGGGTTTGCTTTGCAATTAAGCTTCCTGAATTGAAGGCTGGGCTTCTGCTTTAGTTATGGGACAAAATATTTCAGAAGTGGAGGGAAAAACTTAAAATTATGAAGAACTGGAAGATATCAAAGACAGAAGATGGTGCAGTCAAATGAAAAAATATTGACACTGAATAATAGTTCTGAATATGGAAGAGTATCTGGCTGATTATTAGCAGGTTTCCTTTACTTCCTTTCACCAACATGACAAGCTGGAATTCCAAATCTGAGAAGGCCCTGAGATTTGAAGCTGACAAACCACATAAACTTTTTTCCTGATTGAAAAATGAGCAACCATGTCTGTCTATTTATCAGAATAAGATAAAAGCACGAAGAAACATTGAAATGTCCTGTGAACACAGAATACTAGAATTCTCAGAGCTGAGATCTGAACACATCCTCTACCTCGTCTCCTCAAACCACAGCATGACCATTCTCACTATTTTTTTCTGGTTCTATGACCGTGATATTTTCATGCAGGTAGGTCATGACAGCAGGCCTGTCAGAAAGCAGCATATCCAGACGTTCCTCCAGCTTTGTGGCTGGAGCAGGCACAGAGGAGATGATAGCTCCTATCTCAGGCAGAGGAAAGAACTGAACTGGTATAGCCTCTCACATAATTTTAATCTCTCAGCTATTTCATAATGAGACTGGGAGGCGTCTTTTATGTGAACTTTATTCTGCTTCATTTCCTTCAGGAACGGGCATCAGATTCAGAAAAACTGACAGAAGAGTATCCAAACTACAGATCCCCTTGAGACAGAGTCCTAGCTTTTTAACTGTGTTCAAACTCAAACTCTTGCAGTGGTCTTACAGCCAAGTAAAGGACGTAATAGTGAAACTGAAGGTAACTATGGGGTGTGTGCAACAGCTGAAGATTATACATTTCTAAATTTGGCCTGTAGAAGTATGTGTTCTGTCTGAGTGACGTTGTAGACCCTGAACATGTCCTTCAAACTGCATAACACAAAGACTGGGCCATACATTCTAACAAAAATCTGAGCTAAGCTAGGGCAATCTATAGAGGGCCACCACTTGTGGACTTGCAGACTTTTTCTTAAATAATATTTATCAAAGGTTGCTGCTTTCAGTGAGTAAACAATAGAACACGTAAGGCAAATGAGAACCTCTGGATGATGAACAAGCAACAACAGAACCTAAGAAAGCAGTTAAGCCTGTACATGCATCCTGTCTTGCAGCCAAGGTAGACACGGGATATATTTTGTATGAGAATGTCTCAGAGCAACATTTGCAACCTTTCAGCATCTTACATATACGCTCTACTTACCATAGATCAAAGTCTAGTATCAAAGTTCTCTGCATAATACATATAAACAGAATGCCGCATCTTCAGAAATAACTCCCAATACATGTTTGTCATGCACTTAATATGATTTTAGTGCATGATTTACATTTGTTTATTTAAAGAAGCATCATATAACTTATCTGCAACAGCACTCAGCAGCTCTCAGGAGACAAGAAAAAATGTATGACCTCAGACAAGAAATAACCATTCACAAATAATGCCTTAGGTTCATAAGGAAATTACACTATCCTGTACAGAAAATTAATTTGGAGATAATTACTAGTTAGGTATCACTAAAGTTTAGGATTACAGTATGGAAACTGAGATGTGACATTTCTAACGTGTATGTACTTGTTCTCATAAGGATGCCATTGTATTTCAAATGCAGAACAAAAATGTAGACTTCAGGGAATCTAGAAGCCTGATCTTTTTTGCTAATTCTATTCCCCAAAATTACCATGATAAATAAATTATAGCATATATTATAAATGTATGTTTGAAATAGAATGTCAAATCTGAATATTGTTAAAACTGAGAAAGTTAAAATGTTATACTGTAATTATACATAAATTTTGAATTACCATAATCAAATGAAACAAATTATGACAAAATTCAGTATGAGAGGTCTTCCAATTCCTATACTGAATTAAGCAAAATCTCACATATATCCCTCAAAGCTCTCAAGATATGCAGTTCTTCAGTCTTTAAATATGGCAACAGTACTAGAATCATACAGCTTCATTTGGAGGTATTCACTTTCATGATTATTTTCTTTCTGGATGACAGAAAAAGATATCCCTAATATCCCCTGTGATTATCATGAAAATGACTGACGTGAACAATTATTCACTGGGAACACTGTTGGAATAGTATTTATAACAGAATTATTATCATCCTCATTTTACACATTGTGAACTCATGTGTACAAGGCATTAAACGATATGAGTCACAATGAAGACTCCGCAGTTGAAAACAGGTTGTTCATTGATACGTTTGCCCACTTAATGCAAAGACCCTTCAACATCTGCCTTCCACTTGTAATTTACACAATCTCTGGTAGGGTTCGTATCCCAGTTGATGTCATGGTTTCCTATTGTAATACAAACACTTTTAATATCCCTAGTAAGCTCTTACTCAGTATTTTAAACCTTTGCTTTATGCCATTTAAAATTGCTAAATTGTTGAATTGTTGATTTCATGCTTACAGTATTTTAAAACAATATTGTAATTCCTTATTTTGAGAAGGGTTTGGTTTTGTTTTTAAATCATGAAAATATTAAGTATATGCAGAGAAGTACCTGCACTCTGACAAGAGGCAGCTTACTGGAACTCTGTGAAAAAATAATTCCTCTTTTTGAGGTCACTCAGAGACCAAATGTCACCAATATCACAACCATATATCCATCACTTGCAAGATATCTATGACGACAATGGATGACACAGTAGAAAACTTATTGCAGTGAACGTTTAGGATACCAAACAAAACACTGATTATTTTTATTTCTAGTAGTGTATAAAGTATTTTTACCCTTTGTTTCCTTATTGAAAACATATTTTGCCCATTTTTCATTCTTCTAACCCTCCTCAACATATTTTTTAAGCCTTGTTTTTTCCAACCTTCCATTCTACCACTTATCTATGATGATTATTTGCCTGTGAAAGTACTTTTGGTACTACAAAGAAATCAGATAATATGGAGAATGCTATACCAATTAAAAGCCCACCATGAAAGATCTGCACAGACATTTGTAACTGAACAATATGGACAATACTTTCGGGAGTGGTGGACCTACCAGAGGCCTTTCTTTCTAGACTACCTACTTTTACCAGGTGACAAAGACCTCCACACAGGGCATTCTAGCGTATCTAGGCATCTCTCTATGGACCTCCTTTGCTATTTTAGATTAGAATTATAAAAATTGAGAAATTAAGTAATTGTTAACATGAAGTTTTGATTTTTGATGTACTAATTAATTCTGATCTGCAAGTTAAAAGTCTAATCAAAACCTGTTTAAATCCCAACCTAGAGTTTTCTAGAGATGGTGACTGGAAAGCTTATTTACAGCCTTCTTTTACAGTTATGAAACCTTTAAAACACTAGCATTTTAAATATGAGCCTTCAACAGCAATATCATCTTCCACAAGTGAATTTCTGCGTTATGTAATGTGAAAATTGGATGTTACCTTAGGCTGTGCTTCTTATTTAACTTCATACAGGGCTACACCCTAGAAGGAAGCTCCTTTTCTGAAATGTCAGAATAAGAATAGGCTAAGGGGATGACTTATTTTCTGCCTGATGCCATCTGGTTCTGAATTTAAATGAGCAAAACCTCAGGAGACTGGTATTTTTCCTAGAAAATCATATGGTGCTTGCAATGGGAAAATATTTACAAGTGAAATGCAGTTGGAAAAGACTGATGTTAAATGCTCATGTCATTGGAACTGCTTAGATTTGTTCAAACAGTTGTGCAAGTCCAAAATCATTATTCTTCCTTGTTGATCTTTTTCGCAATACTATATGAGGAAGTTTATACAGTAAGCGACTAAAACCAATGTTTTAATATATAGTAACAGTATTATAACTCTGGCTTATGAAAATAATTTCAGTATTTTAAAACCTTTATGGGAATCCATGCAATCACTAGAGAAGAAAAGAAAACTGTCTTACAGTCATTTCATACCATTTCAGCAGTCTGGAATTGCCTTCTGTGGTGACCTGAAGCTAGACTGGAGGGAAGATGCCTCTTGGGACTGGATTTGTCACTGTTCACATTAAAAGCTTAGGCACAAGGAAGTCTCTGCCTGTCCAGCACGTTCTCTAGAGCGTGTCCTGGTGAAAAATAGCACAGATGTTAGCAGATGAGTCTTTCTGGTGATGACGAGGAAGGCTCTCTGGCATATAGCCAGACGTGGGAGAGCTTGCCTGAATGCCCTGTCTCAGTGCAGAGACCTCAATGTAAATTATGAGACATATCACATATCAGTTGTCACTAACTCTTTCTCACGTAATTCTGTAACATTTGGGTAAAGTCAGGGAAGACTTGATGGAAGATGGACTTACGAGATCATTCTCAAGCTTTAGAAAATAGCGGAAAGAAAACATTCTGATCAGTAAACTCACAAAATCATTAGTTCCCCCCAAAACAACAAATTTGTACATACATGTTATCGCTTGTGCAGTCTTAAAAATAAAGAAGAAATATTTCCAGTAGTTTGTCTGCAATGCAGTATCACTTTTTAAATGCAAGGTATTCATAAGGAGCTGAATTGCAGCACTGGTCAAGATAATTTTCAGGTGAAAATAACAATTTCCCCCCCACTGTGTTTCAGTTCTGGTTATGTAAAGAACAGAAGTGCAAAACTCTTCCATTTTGCAACCACTTGGCATCATCAAGGAGCTTTCAGAGAGGAGAGGAATTATGTGCTGTCTCATGCAGGGGGTTGGAACCAGATGATCTTTAAGGTCCCTTCCAACTCTAACCATTCTGTGATTCTGTGATGTATTAGCAACATAATTAGTAGCTCAACCTTAATTCCAGTAAGATATTTTTGTGTAAGAGTGAAAAACCTGGTAGCTTTTCATGACCCAGACTGTGGTTATGATGCTGTCCCTCTTGGCTGGGAGAGGTTCATCTCCTTGAGGCTGCAGCTTGCCTGTGGAACAAGAGGTGTCAAGGGAGACGAAAGCTGCTGCCTCCCATTGCTATGGCACATTTGCTCTAAAGCCTATTAGTGATAATTTAGTAAGTGTTTCTCTGATTACTAACATAACAGAAATACCAACTGTATTGGGGAACCATTTGTGATTGTGGAATACTACAGCATTTCATCCTCAGTCTGATAATCATCTTCAGTGCATGTTTGTTAAATGCTAGGTGAAGAAAGCAATAGATTTCCATTTCAATGAAAAGTAAAATCTTAACATTTATCTGCAAAACAGCTGCAATGAGTGAGAAAGCTACACAAAGTTTTTTGTTTGCCATTGCAAACTGTTTACTATCCAGAACAGTGGATTTAATTCCTAGTAGATTTAAAATTCTATTATAGCAACCAACCATAAATATACTTCACAAGAAGCTTCAGAGCAGTTTCAATCATTAAATACATATTTTATTTTTTTCCCAGTTGTGCAACTCTTCCAACTATTAAATATTAAAACATTACTTTGCCACTCAGGTCAGTTCAAGAAATCAAGTAAACTCCATAGAAAGCATACTAGTGGCTTTTCTACTAAAGCAAAAATCTATTATGAGAACTGAATAGGAGTCAAGGGGTCAGGACCATAAAGATTTTACTTGGATAGTGTTTCAGTTTGTTTACTGACTACTAACACAATATATACAGCGGCCTACAGCAGTCTGGATGCACCTTAGCATAAGTAAGGAACTCTACAAAGAAAAATCACAGCAAATAGGTAGGCAGAGGCATGACAGTAACAAGAATTAGTCATACTAATGACAGACTGAATATCAACATCCGAAATTATCCAGCAGGAATGATTATTGTTGGTTTACATCTCTCATCAGGGCACATAAGCTCAAGCACAGAGTCATATTAAAACAGCTATACAGCTTCTGGATTGGATTAACCCACAGCATAAGGTGAGAAAAATGTGTATCTGTCCATTCCAATATACCCTACCTGGGCATAGAAGGTGGATCTGTACTCTCTGTTATGAGGATCTACGTTTGAAAGTTCAGAAATGTTCCAATTTGCACTGCAGAAGATTTTAAAGAAAATGTCATAGCACTTAAAAAATGAACTTTAAATACTCAGTGTAAAGCTCTGCTTGTTTTATGTATGATAATTAGACACAGTAAAAAGTTACATAACAGTAACCAGTTATCACTTTCTATCATCTATCATCTTTCTAGCTTCTTTTTATTCATTCTGATATATTTGTTGTAAATTCAGTCACATGATCATATTAGTGAAATGAAAGCTACTCCACAGTAGAACTTTTGTGTCCATAAATTGCTTTTAAGAAAATTTTTTAAGTTATTTACTTAATCTTTGTTTTAATAAAACAGCCTATCTCTACTTATTTAAATTTTCTTTTTGCTCCCCTGTTGACAGGATACTCCTACTTCATATGTATACGAAAAATATATAACAGTATCAGTGATTCACAACAGTAAAATAGCAGTACAACTAAGGGGTTCTGCTGTTATTAACAAAATACTTAGTTCTTCTGTGACGCTTTCCAAACCCTGGCTCAATTACAGTCCAATATTAAAATGTATAGTCATTACCTAATATTTTTTGGGGGGTTTGATTTTTTTTTTTGGTCATCTTCAGGCTTGCACTCATACTGTTTTGAACAAGATATCACAGCTTTGGTGTCCTCTATGAGCTCCAGTGCAAAGATAAGTAGTATGACTTTCTTCTGACATACAGCTGCAGTATGTAATCTGGATTGATATTAACTTGAAAAAATAAATGAATGAAAAAGCATCAAAGGGGCCCTGTGTAAGATATAATTAAAATTATGCTACTTCAGAGTTAGAACCACCATCTATATTTCATTAATATATACAAATGTATTATTCTACATATCATACTGTAGAAGTAAGCTAATTGGGGAAGAACTTAATCAGTAAAAATGTCTCTCAGCTTAATTGTTTTTAAAACTGGAAGTTTTAAGTGAAATAGGATGATCAACTTGTTATACTGAGGTATCTTCAATATTGCCATTTAAAAGACAAACTCCAGAATAGATTGCTCTGAATAGATCAACAAAAAATCTATGAATACATAGATTCATAACTTCTGTAACACTACTTTGACTTTTTAAATCAAAATGAAAAGTTTAACCATTCCCAAATCTAAACACTTCATTACAATTCAATTTAGCATTAACCTCTCTTGACAGGCAGCCACAGTGCCCTGTAAGAGCTATAATTTATTTGCCTTATCCTCCTGTACGAAACGCGTTCTTTGGCCTTTAATAATGAACTGTGGCAATCCTTTGACTCTCTCAGGGTATCATGTGGTTCAAGAACAACCACAGCAAAATCACAACACATCATGGGAATTCAGCTCAGAACAGAGTTCAATACATAGAAGAAATCAAAGGATGAGAAAAGAGTATGTCTAAATCCAAAAATTAAGGGTCCATTACAAAAGCTATCAAGTCCCATAAGACTTAGGCACAATAAATACAGCAGAACAGTGAAAGAAATTCAGATAATGGAAACTCAAACTGCTGAGTGATTCTGATCAAAGGAAAACCTTTTGTGATGTACAGAAAGTAAACTGCAAATAGTCTAGTAGTTGCTTAGTCAATATAGAAGATTTCTGAATATATTGTTAGCAAGTCTGAAAAAGAGAAAAGAAATAATAAGTGTACAAATAATCTGAAAGGCCATTACAAATCACTAAGAATTGAATCTTACTGAGCTGTTCTAATTTTACATTAAGTTGTACACAGAAAGAGATCTGGTAGAAGTAAGATAGCAGGGTATAATTCAAAAAAGTTAATAGATGATACCTGATTATAGCAAATTCAAAATAAGATCCTAAAAACACCTAATCAAATTGAATGAATGAAAGAGCACCCATTAAAAAGCAAATTTAAGACATATTTCTTATTCAATCCACCAGGAATTGCATTATGCATTGTGGCATATGCAAAACATAAACTAGTTCTTTCCTGAAAGGTGTTTCTCTATGACTGTGTCTCACCTGTGATGATTGTCTGCCAGTTCCAATTAACTTCAACACAGAAAAATGCTAAACTAAGGTTGTTAAAATGCATAGCTACAGGTACATAAAATCTTATCCTTGGATCAGAGTTTACATTCCCTTGCATTCTGTTAGATTACTACAGATCTGCTGGTACAAGATAGATTTTAGGGAGACATCCTGCCTGCCAGATCCACATCTAATGAGATCTAATCCCAAACAAAATTATGGAATAGCTGAGATGCAAGAGTCCGCAAGGATACGTTCTTGGCCTTCCACTGTTTCACTTTTACTTGGTTAATCGAAAATACCCACCTATAATCTGCTCTCTGGTAAATTACACCCATCAACAAGTATCAAAAAAGCATTGAACTATAAAGTGGATAGTCCCTGAAACCAAAGCAATCTGGATAGCTTGGTAAAATGCATATAATTACGTCACAAGTACTTTGATACAGCCAAATACAGTCATACCTTTACTATCAAAAGAATGATGATTACACCAAAATAGATATTGTCCTACAAAGTAATGTTTTTTGAAAAAGTTACTGAAATTCCAGCGAACAATCAGCTAGGATGTGAGGTTTCAGCAGAATCCAAAAGGTCTAATACTCACAAATAAACAGAAAAAACCTCAAGTAAGCAAAGATATTCAGAATACGGTATCAAAATTTTGACCAAGCATTAGAAAAATCTTAAACACAAGAAGGTTCAGACAGATTTCATGAGACTGGTTAAACACTAGAACCATATGCATGGGATAATGTAGTGGCCCACTAAGCTTTATTTATCTAAAAGCTTAAGGTCAAGCCTTTGAGATCAACTGTTGCTCTGTAGATGAAAAATTTGGCAATTGGCTCAGTCTACCAGACAGAAATATGAGATTAAATGGCCGGAAGATAAATTAGAAACAGTCAGATATAAGGTTCAATTCTGTAACATTGCCAGCATAGGGGCAAATTTTTCAACACTAATCATCTTAAAAATAAGGTGGTTTCTTTTTTTCTGTAAGATCTGCACCAATACAAACAAAAATTAATTCATGAACTCAGACTAAATGACAACACTACTCACTTCTGGCTGCATAATCTATTACCTAGATGCTCATGGCCATCAGTCTTGACATCTTGCATAAACAAATATTTCATTTATTGATATTTTTAAATCTGAGAGTTAGCTTTGGAAAAGTAACTTAGAATAATTGTTTTTCCTTTAATAAAAAAGAATTTTCATCTGTATTGTATCTTACTTGAAAATTTCCTTTTCTTTCAGCTTACAAAATTAAATGTAATACTTTCTAAATTTATTTTTACTGCTAAAGTCATCCTTTCATGCTTACATTTTTCATCAAAATATCACCTATCATTTTTGACACAACTTATATCAGCAATACACTCATTCAAAACACACAATTTCTTATTGTGATCCGATTTTTATTTTATCTAAATGAAAAATAAATTATTAAAAATTAAATAAAAGTGATATAGTAAGAATATTTCAGGCAGCACTAGTCTGATCATAACATTCTTAGACTTAATTACATGCTGCTCTTCCACGTCACTTTCACATATTATACTGCCTTATCCTCTCCATTTTTATATGCTACTATTAATATTTAACTATCAAATGTCTTTTACTAGAAGATGTTTAAAGATTAGACGTCTCGGAAATAACCGTTGATGTAGCTACTACAGGCTAAATTATAGCCCAAATTGGAAAGTCCTTCTATCTAAATAGTAAATCTACATACATCTTTGCTAGATATAATATTTATTAACAATTGGGTTTAGATATCCTCTGGGACAGCTCATTTCAGTACCTCATATTTAAAATGTTAGATATAAGTAGTCCTATTAATTTCACAAGTGTAGCATTAAACGTATTTGAATACTGTGTGGAAATCTAAATTTAAGTCTACTGTGATCTTACATATCACAAGATTTTGGCCAATTATGAAAATTACATTTATGGATTTCAAAAAATGTTATCTTTTAAAAAGACTGTGACTCAACACAAGATTAGCTTCTCTGTATGTATAAGATGAACTGACATACCTACAGTGTCTTAAGTGAGGGGGATCATAGGGTCATTTTCAGCTGTGTAAATGTTATTATGTCCCAGCTATTCCCTTTATTTAAATGCTCTGGAGCTTCTGCATGACCAAAAACATATTTCAATTTTTCTGACTAAACCATATGCAATAACATTCCTCCACTCTTGTGCTCTTGTTTGCGAGGTGAGCGAGATACTGCTGACAGCCTGATTTACTGTTTGGCGTCTTTCCAATTCATATTAAGCAAATAAATACTAATGAACCCACCACCCTCATCCTAAACATCCCTTCTGCTTTAAATGATGAAAGCATTTTCATTTGTTTCATTCTCCTACTATAAAAGTTTGTAGCTGCACCATGAAGCTATGGCTTTGTATGCCAGTCCTGCAGTGCCAATGCTGCAATGGTGACAGAAGTTAAATGGAAGCCAGAGATGGAGCTCATAATTCTGTTAAGTATATTAGAAGCTTCCAAAAGTGTTAATCAATAAAAACAACAAGACTATAATCTAATTTCAGCAAGACATCATTCACTGGTTAATTTCCTTCAGAAAGTCTGTATTCAAAATTACGATCTTCTCAGAAGTTGCTTTAGAAATTTTAGTGACTCATGAACACGTTGTTACTTGGCATTTAGACCTAACAGCCTTTCTAAGGCATTCGTACAATCAGTCATCTAGCTGCTCTTCTAATAATTCCAAGCATAATTTACATTTGCTACAATACTGGCAATCACAAATGAAGCCATTTTTCTCATGGTAGTATTTACAGCACAAGTAATGACTAATCATTTATAATACCATAACTTTAACTAACCATGCAGTAGCAGGGGATACAAAATTCCTTGGAAAAAAGAAAATAAAGAATAGAACTGAAACAAAATTCAAATGGAGTCCATCCTAATTGTGACATTAGAGCTTTGGATTCAAAGCACTAAATTGAAAGCCAGCTAAAATGACAAAGAAATAACATTTCAGCACCTGAGAAACCAACAGCAAAACAAGATACATGACAGCTCGCTTGCTGCACGGTATCTGCCACCTGTGTATATGGTATGAGTCACTCGACCGGGACCTAACACAATTAAACTAACATTGAAGTAGTCATATGATAAAAAAATGTGTTTGGTTAATACTTTATTGTCATATGATTATTTTTTTAAAAATTTAGTTCTTCTTACAATACCACGTATAAATACTTGCACTTAGCCTAAAACTGATGGAAAAGCATGTTGTCTGAAGGTTTTGAGAACCATCTGCTCCCCTGAATTTAAAAACACTTAGGTTTCCTATCTATACGATACCGTAACAGATTCATGCTGCAGAAATAGAGTACTAAAAAGATTTTGTTTCTTCTCCCAAATAAACATTTAAACCAATCACCGTGACAGAAGGTGCACATTAGACAATGTTTCCACCATTGAGGAAAAGCTATTGAACTAACAAGATCCAGATGTTAGACCAAAAAGAAGTTTATCATCCTCAGAAACCCCCAAATTGTGTCTGATGTTTCGTACAAAGATTGCCTAATTTGCTAATGTGCGTTTTCTTGCTATGTGATAGAAAAAAGCACACCTGTCAAGAAACCTGTTTTCCACATGCATTGGAATGACATCTGTAGCAGCTAAGCATCAGGGAAATCCAGATACCATTAAATTATTTTGAACATGTCTTGCTTTGTACAACTTTCTTTGGAAATCATCAAGGTGAACAGAATAAATATGCCTAATTTATTTATTTTTTTACAGCATCTACAGTTATATTGAGGAGAGAAAATTGCTGAGGAAGCTTTTTGAATAATAAATTCATAGACTGTTTTACATACTTTAAATTTTTATCTCTGGGAGTTTAGAAGAAACTAAATTCCTAGCTAGAGCCTCAGGGCTGGATACTCTTGCATCAATAATTAAGTTTATTATCACTTATGGTCATCTGGTCATCTACAACATATATGGAACAGCATCTTCAGTATCTTCCTGGTGCAATACCTTTTTGTTATCATCATATAAAGTCCTGCAATAGAAATCTATTTCTCTATTAAATCTGACAGTGTAATTCTGAGAATCTACTGATGAGCCCTATTTTCTCTATCAAAATCTGTCTTATTTCAGGTGAACCTTTCCAGTTGTATTTTGCAAATTGCAAAGGTTTAAGGCTTGAGGAGGAGGAGAAGGGGAAGAGAAAATAACCAGGGTCAGTAATGATTAGTCAAAAGCATACCTCGTGGTCAACTGGACTACCACGTACAGGAGGTACAGCAAAATCTAGCTCTAATAAATCCTTTTGTGAATGTGTTATGCTTTTAATAAATTATTTTTATCACATCTTCTACACATTGCAATTAAAAGCATGACCACCGCAGACAGTAATAAACATGACTTGCAGCTGCTAAGTGCTTATGCTCCAAGGAAATGGACAACAGAAGAAAGAAAGAAAAACACCCAGTTGCAGATTGATGGAGGCCATGATTAAAAAGAATAAAAAAAAAAAAAAAAAAAGAAAGATTGATACAAGTAGATGCAAAAGTGAAAATAAAAAGGTAAAAGCAGAGTCTTTCTCTAAGTGACACTTCTAGTTGTAAATGATGGAGTTCTGTAACATTCAGAACTTCCCTCTCAGAGTGGCTGCATATTAGGCTTATTTTTCACTGTAACATAAGAGAGACTATTTCCACCAAGATTGTATCTGATGACTGCCATCTGCTTTTGTGAAGATCTTCTCCGCAAGATTCATAGGGTATTTCTGTAACCGACATCTAAATAGACCTTAATTTTTACCACCCAATACAAAAGTTTGGAGTGGGAGGCTTGTGAAGAAGAAAGTTGATATAGAGCTGGAGTTGAGCACATATTCTAATTATCACAGAGTATACGATTTGTCATATTAATACTTTTCTTCTCATTAAAACTGCTGAGATGTTAAACTTTAAAATGCAATGTAGGTATTACACAAGTGAATTATTTTACTTATTTTTCATATATTACAGCTGAATAGCATTTGACTATAGTTATGGTTGAAAATTGCTTACTATTTAATACAAGACTATTCTGGACTCTCCACCTGCTGACTCAAAAGCTTTAGAATTATTATGCTTCAAGGTAGTGGCCAATATATTGGATAATTTGGAAAACAGGTTTCTTAAGATACAGGTTATCTCCCCCCTCAAATGTATCACCTTTTTTTGTTTTGTTGTTTCTTTTTTTCCCCACAAATTCAGAATTTAAATGATGGTAAATGGCATGCATTTTCCATATATTGGAAGAAATACAATTAAATAGTTGAGGCGAACATTTACAATCAAGGCATGAGAAAATGATGCATAAAGTGAAATACACCCTTAAAGCGAAATATACCTTTAAGTTAACACAGGAACTGTTCAACTGAGGTTCACGGCTTTTCAAAGTGACAGAGTAGATCCTGATGATGTATCCTGGGCGATACAATGCTGCAGTCTATCTATATCAAGTTTTCTGGGAGTACTGTGTACATACTTTGTTATTAGCCTGAATCCAGAAACAATTTATCTGAAACTCCAATTTATGACTTTGGTGTAATATTTTAAACACATGATTTACCTCAGAACTATTGTAATGAACATCAATTAGTTATGGAGAAGACAAGGAAATATAGCCATGAGTTCAAGGAAATATAGCCATGAGTTCTGCATGACTGAACTGAGTCTGGCTAAGAGAAAGCAAACACCAAGTCCCTTGGTTAAGTTATCTATAAAACTCAAGCTCTCCTGCTCACATGAGCTGCTTGGCTTTTGCCAGCTCGTTGACAGCTTGGTGGGGGAATAAGGAATAGAATAAAAGAATTCAAGAATAATGATGAAGCAGTAAGAGGCCTGAATTGTTACAGGTCCTTTTGCAAAGAATACGCGTAGAGTCTACAGTGTGATGGCTCAGGCAATTCCAGGACACCATTTCTTGTTATTGTGAACATTCACTGTGTTTTTGCAAATTCAATTCAACAACTGAAGAGCTGATAAAAAATGGAATCAACCTGTAGCTTTTCTTCATCATTTCTTGATGAATCAAAGATCACCCTTAAAAAGATACCTAGTGTAAAGGAATTCACAGGTATGAACACATAGCCATTGTGTGCATGAGCAGACAAGCACTGAGCTATCTATGACCTTCCTGCCTTCTATGGCAATGGCATCCACCTTCAGATTTCCTCCTCAGAGCTAACCTACCTATGAACAATATTGTTGAGATGAAAGGGACAATGAAGGTTTGCTGATACCGGAACTCAGATGCAATACATCATCACACAGCTGTGGTATGTAATACAGAGCTGTCATGAGCATCAGAGCAATAAGAGATCAGGGTGAGGAGCTGAGGACAGTCATCCTTGGTACACTCCACATTCCCTCCAAAAAGGATGCGCTGTACTTCCCACTTTAAGGTTTGAATATGGCTGAGTTTGTGTTAAAAAGTATAAGACTTCCTCTCACTGATCTTAACGCTATGCTATCAAAGTGTTGACGCACTTCATTTGTTTAGATCTTTTTGAGTATCTTTTCAAACTCTACAAAACACAGATCAGCAACCTACTAGAAAGCAAAATTATCAACAGAAACAGTTCTTACACGTTTAGACTTAATTACAGCAATAAAAAAATCAAGATACCAGTTACACAAAACATGACAATTCACAGCTAACTATGAGAAGAGTCAATACCCCACTGCAAGGGTTGAAGAAAAAGTGGCAACTTACTAATATGCCACTCTGAAGTGCTACGGCTTGGTAGAAGAATGCAATCCCTAGCAGTTAATTTTCTTGCTCTACTAGTCTTAAATTAGACCTTTAACACAACTTTAGTGTAGTTCTGTGATGTGAGAGAAAGAAGTGTCTTATGTCTGAAGAGAAAAAAATGGTTCAACGGATTGTCTGAGCCAATACCTTACTTGATAAGGTTTATCTTGTTTCTAATATCTCATATAGAATGTAAAAAAAAAATAAAATATAGATTTGGTTGGAACTGAGGGACTGATGGTTGGACTAGATGATCTTAAAGGTCCCTTCCAACCAAAACAATTCTATGATTCTATGATTCTAAAATGCCTTTAAGTTAAAGAATGATTTGGATAAACAACTGCTTTGTATCTTTGTTAATGATGCTATAGTCAATTACAGTTGCTGAATTGTTTTTATAATGCTACAAACTAATTCTGCTTTGTTGGCTTATAGGTCTGCACTCAGAAAATACTCTTAAATCTCAAGGACACAGAACCTCTATTATTCCCAAGAAGTCCATATAGAAGTGACTAGAGATATGTTTTTCTGTATATGGTAAAATATTTCCCACCTCTGCTTTCAAGGTGCAACTGCATCACTAAAATAAAAAAGCACTGCAACAAGACAAAATCCATGAAAGAAAATGTTATACATGTTTCAGAGACCTTTTTCTCAAAAAAAAAAAAAACCAAAAAAAACCACCCCAGCATTAGAACAAATTCCTGAAAAAAATCTAGATCTATTTTTAATATTCAATGGCTTTTTCTGTCTGCATCTTCAAAACAGCATAAAAAAGACCATACTAGAATATTGTATTGCTCTTTTTAGAAACTTTTTCAAAATAGTCCTGGCATATAATAAACAGTAGGAGTTTTTAAATGGATACACCTACATTAAACAGTGAAAGAAAATTAATTTGCTAGAAATACAGGACTATTTTAATCTTGGATTTTTTTCCTTTGTTCTTAAATGACTAACATTTGAACATACATCAGATAAGATGAGACAGTAAGGAATGAAAACAGAGGTAGGTTTGCTATTATAAACTAAAACTTTGTAAAAATTCTACAATATACCATAATATTTTTTTTAGTAAATCGATGTCTATACATTAAATCCCTAACCATGATGGAACACTGTTTCAGAAAGTTTTATGTACAGGAATTTATAGTTATCTGTTTTTTTAGACCCTCCCAGTATTTACTGTATTATTGTTTGCTTAGCAAATGCAGTTACAATGTAGTTACATTCACAATTGTTATCTCATAAGGGTCTTACTGGTATCCAAACAGGACAGTAAAACATTAGGTTTATTAATTTTCTTTCTTTAATCTTCAGGATTCTTCTACCATGATATTCAAGCACACATAACATGAAAACATAAGAACTGTACTGAAGAGTGTAAGAATTTAAGAATGCAGCTGGATTGAAGCAGAGGTCCTACCCAGCCCAGGGTCCTGTCTTTATCAATGGCCAATAAGGCAGTGTTTGTGGAACAGTGCTACTTGAATCATCCCTCTGTCTTCACAAAGCTCTACTGATTTCTCTAAGTTAATCCTAGTTATTCATCTGGCTGCTGTGGAAACTCCCAAGAGTAATACAGTACTAGGGACTCCACACACACTATTTTGCCCTTGCTGTTGATACGGGCAGTCTCTAGGGAGAGTGCTCTGGTTCTAGGCATCAAAATGCCTTTGGTCTTTCCACAAAGTAAACCTGAAACATAACAAAGCACCCTACCATATTATTTATCCTCATAGCCCCTAGTGAAACCACTTCTACTTTATTTGTACGCCCTGATACTTCTTTTTCTAATGAGGAGATTTCTAGAAACGTTTCAGATATGAGCCTGGTGTGATCCTTTGCGGGAGACATGAGCTCCAGGTTCTCAGCAAAACCTAAACCCAAAATTCTCTGGATTCCCCTTCCCTGGAACCCACTGGTAATTATTTAGCTGAAAGGTGTTTCGAAAGCTAGAGACAGACATTCCAAGTTTGCAGTTTTATGTTTCGAGAGAAAAATTCAGATTTTTTTATTCCAAGATCTACATCTCTTTACCTGGCTAGTTAGTGTAATTCTAAGTGCATATTTTAAAGCTATTGCACTGAGAGGAACTACCTGCTCAGCATCACCCAAGAAAAATATGCAAAATTCCCTTGCTGCTTTTGTTGTCACTAAGTGAAAAAATATTACAATAATTTCAGTGATTAAAAATAGTACACAAAATGTGAATTACTGTCCTAGTTGTAGGACAGTAAAAACATTACTGCGTACTTTTGCATTCCCAATATTCTAATTTGAAATTTCTATCCAGATTCTTAGCTACTGTGCACTAACACTGAGCTCCATAAAGATTCATCATTCTATATCATCTAAGAGTTTGGAGAAAGAATCATTCTTCAAGAAAGCATAAGATCTCACAGAATTTTATTTCCTTTTAATTTCTACAGGAAAATCCATTATTGCTGTGCTCATCTGCTGCCTTTAAAGCAATTGTATGAGTAAATGACAATTATCTGTCCATGTCTGCATATTATCTAGATAATGACAATCGCAGTATTCCAGTCAAGGGGCAGTAATCCAATTATAGTATATGCTTTCTCAGTTAACTGTTCTACCTGTTCTTGCAAAACAACTAGTAGGAGCATTAAATTGCATGCTGCAGAGCAAAAGGTTAAGTAT
This sequence comes from Limnodromus scolopaceus, assembly GCA_028565335.1. Classification (NCBI taxonomy): domain Eukaryota; kingdom Metazoa; phylum Chordata; class Aves; order Charadriiformes; family Scolopacidae; genus Limnodromus; species Limnodromus scolopaceus. Next base: position 16,998,687 of record JAOXNO010000063.1, read on the forward strand.
CACAGAACAAAGGGACGAATTTTTCTACCTCAGCACTTATCAGCAATGAGTGGAGAGGGGGTAAAAAAGCATCTTTCATCCTGCTTTACTGAAACAAACACTTGATAGTGTTGTTCATTTCCAAAAGCTGCTTTAAAAAAAAAATGACTGAAATTATGACTGAATTAAATCTGAAGAATTTACTATGAAAGAGTCTACGTAAGACTCAATCTTGTATCTTCATTCATATTGTTTAGCTTCCTACACTGCAACAAATGGTATGACTATTGTACTGCACCTAAATCTCATCATGCACGTGGCAAATAAGCAGTAACAAGTTGGTATTTTTAGTGAATGCATTGCATTCTATAGCATGTTCAGTTAATGAAAATAGGACCCACCACCACAAACCTTAAAACACATCCTGATATTTAAAATTTCTGAGCAGTTACTGTTAGCTGACCCTCCTCTGAGCAGGAGATTGGGCTACAGGACCTCTGGAGATCTCTTTAAATCTGATGATCTTATGATTTAGTAGCTGTTAGGAAAAAAAAAAATATTTCTCCTAAAAAGCAATATAATATCAAATAAATTTATAAGGCTGAGCAGAAAAACAGAATGAAATACTAATGGTGAGTTCCTGGAGAATGAAGTGACAGAAAGAAATAGAATGAATACAGTGTAATGCATTAGGACTGCAGCAACTTTATAACCATTAAGCTAAGAAATGTTCGTTTATAGGTTCTACAACACTACAATAGAACTATGACTCTGTATTTTAGTGACCTTGTGAAAGAGGATTATAATTTCTAAAAGTGTTTAAAATAATGGAAAATGATAACATTTATAAATCATTATCATCATTATGATGATTTATAAATGATATTTTATAATGAGTTATTATGATAACTCAATAATTATTTTGGTGTGTTCATGTTTATCCGGAGTCCAAGTACTGAAAAGTTGCTTTGGTTTCCCTAAAGACTCAATCGACTAAACAAACTTAACAGCAACTATTTTAAATTATTAATTTGGCTTTAATCTTTTATTACTTTGGAGAATAAACCAGAAATAGAAAGCTTCAACTTAAGATGATCCTCTAAATGATACACAACATGAATTAATGCCACTGGCAATAAAACCTTTTTCTCTACCATGAGCACCTTGACAGGACAAAGAATCAGAAGCTCATTTCATCAGAGAACATGAAGAAATTCAACTAAAAAGTGTTAAGTTAAAAGGAACATAGTAACTGAAAGTTCAGACCAGATATTATCAACTTTCAGAATGACATAATTGGAAAAGAGATGTCAAAGTACAAATGTATCAAAACCCTGCTGGTAGTAGAAAACTCCAGATCAGGTTTATCTCACCAGAGAATGCAGTATATTCAACACTTCTGCCACAGAAATCTATTGCATCTACTGACTGATTACAATTAAGCTTTTCTCAGACTTAAAATCTCTAATTGTGAGACAGTAGCACTCATTACCCTGTTTTTGGTAAAATCTTACCCCAGCTCTCTTAACTAACAAGAACAGAACAGTGACATTAGCAAAATGAAGACTTTTTAAAAGAAAACACCTTCTGTCCCTGCCAGTCCTGTTGATTGTTTTTTGCTTAGGTCTAGTATCTTCTGCTAAAGATGTCTGTTTTCTCCTGTTCACTCCTGGTGCAGCCATCATACTTGCATGGACACACTCTGGACTCTTTCATTCAGAGCGCTGGGCAGCTCTCAGCACATGGACACTTCACATCTGTCACAGCACTGGGGGCCAAGCAGCCATCCTCAAATACACCCACAACATAAACAGCAGAATCTTCCACAGAAAACTCAAAGAATTCAAAAATGTCTCGTACCTGATGAGTTCTATAAAAATACGTTTTTCAAACTTTGTGTCTGTAGGTGAGAACATCAGAGATACAGAAACTTTAGGATGTTGTTCAGATACTCTGCTGAACACATTCAGGTGTGAAACTAGTACTGTGATGTGAGATGAAACTAATAAATAGAAAGGCTGCCTGTCTGGAAGGAAAAGTGGGGACTGTTCTACTTTTGCTCAGTCTTTCTATATGATTTACATCTAAGAGTATCTATTAAAAACCCTGTTGCTTTTCTCTTTGATCTAAAGGTGTCAAAGAAGCATCCATTATAACACACTGCTTATTATTCCAAAAATCAGAATTTCCTTTGATAGGAAAATCAGATAGAATGACATCTTTTTTAATGTATGACAAAAATGCTGTATATTAGGAATTAAAGAGATCAAGACAATTGACAGTAAGACTACAAAGGACTGGTAAATCAATCGAATGAATGAAATGCATGAAAGGAAAAAAAAATACCCGCCATTCTGCTTAATCAAATGTGGCAGACAATACAGCAGGGAAGAATAGAACAAGCCAAAACACAATAAAAAAGTGACTGCATTGTTAGAGAATGAAAAACTTTGCAGCTTTCAATTAATGGTCTAGGATCATTATCCTAAACTAAATCACAGTATTTGTTTTACTTGTAGGAGGCTAGAGAACAAAAGAAACCTGAACATACCCAATGATCAACAGAGTAAGTTCTTGTAGAACTAGATTATGGGACTGAATGAAGGTTTCTTGATGAAACTAAATGAAGTATGGAACACAAGTACACAGACATCACCATCACTTGCAAATATGCAGTGGAAGAATAAATCCTTACAAGCAGTGACAGATTATAAAGCTTAACTATTAAAACATAAGAACACTCAGTGGACTAAATTTTGTGGACTAAACAAAAACTTAAATTAAAGCTCATAAAATACCATCAAAAATAGCTTAAAATCCTCCCATGTCCAACAGTTTTTTTTCCAAAGTACCTTAAATGACTCAAAAGTTTAAATTCCATTAATAGTCACTGGAGGAATGTCACTGGAGAAAGCTCCCCATCCCAAAAGTCTATTTCTAACCCACTAAAATTACTGCAAGTTTGTCACCAATGTAACCTAGAAACAAAACAAGCACTGAAAGTGAGGAATGTTATGTTCTTCATGGTGCCTTCCATTCATATCCTTACATAGGGTCCAGTACTGGGATGATGACAATTAGGATTTGAATAATGGGGTGTTCCACTACCCAACAGAGTAAATCCCGCATATTTTCAGCTGAAAAAAAAAAAGGCACTAAACCCCAGGAATTCATCTTCCTAAATTGGAACTGATTTAATCTGGAGGGTGGAGGAGGAAGACAAGCAGAAATAGTTGAGTGTGAACACTGTTTATTATTCTCACATTTTTCTTTTTGTATATGCAACTATTAATATCAGTCTTGGAAACGTGTCTTCATTCCTTTGCCATGGCCGCTTGACATAAATGAGAGATATGTCTGTTTTCCACTCATCGTTCCTCCACTCACTTAATACACATGTCGCCTGTCCTCCACTGCTGATCAGTCATTTGGAATGTGACCCACAATTGAACAACCTTCTTTGAAAAAAGCTTCCCCTAAAGAACACTCACATAAGCATAAGGAAAATATGTTTTTCTTTCATTACATCAAGACCTGGACAGCTCACCTACAAACTAATAACCATTCTTTCCCATGGCAAAATAAATAAACCTGGAGATACCAGGCAGAACATTCCCAGAATAATTGAAGATTTTTTTCCCTTCTGAACATTTTTCAACAAGCAGGATTATTGAACAAAATAAGTTTCCTTGACAGAATGATTTCAGCTTTTGAGAAAATGTATTCTGTCAACAAGACAGAGTAAGGACTTGACAAAATAATATGTCTGAACCACTGAAGTGTTTTTGAGTTTTCTTCTCAAGCATAACAATGAGAGGTTGCGTGTGTGTGTGCACAAAGTCAAAAGTAACTCTTTTGACATTATATGCATGTTTTCTCCTCAGATGTCAAAGTCAAAGACAAGGTCTGGCAACCTCTCTAATGTCTTCATATAATGAGCTATGGCCACAAACCAATGTCGTTTACAGAGACTGACCTCAGGACCCTTAGAGAAAGTCCTTTCTAAGCCAAATAATTAGCAAAGAATTAAGCAGCAAAACCAAAGGACAGCAACATCCACAGTATATAAAAAAATAATCCCAAACAAAGCAGAAATATTTGAACATTGCCCAGGCAGAGTCTTTAGGCTGAGAAAGTTACGCCCTTGTCCTAAAAGCTGTCTGGAGGTAGTGGCACTTCTGTCTTATCCACAATTCCATGCACTGTATCAAAAGCCCTGCTCCTGCAGATCAGCTGGTGAGCTTTCACATCAGTCATAAAATTTCTACTAAAGCTGAATTGCCTTTTATGAAAATATTTGCTGGAAAAGCTATGGGGGAAGAGGCACAAAGGGGAAGACTTAAACATAGCGTTTCTAATCTTACTGTTATTTACTGAATTCAGCTTCTCAGTAAAGGAATTTTGGCAGTAAAAACAACCAGCACAAACCTTTAAATCAAAGCTGAGATTTACATACTTTATTCTTGTCTTCACTATCAGATCAATAGTGGATGCTGATAATTTATAGATACCGATATAAAAGTGAACTGATAGAGTCAGCACTGAAGAGAAGCTAATAAAGAGGTGGGGGAAAAAAAAAAAAGATTATTATTTACAATATGTTTTGCCTGCACTGGAATGCAGTTATCATCAACATTTTTCACTGGGATTGGTGCTGCTGGATATACTGCATTTCCTCATGAGTTCCAGTGAGGGAAGGAAAAGAATAAATAAATAAAATAAAAAGCATGCATTGCATCTGTCAGCTGTATCCACAATATCCTCGGTTTTCCTACAATCTTTATAAACGAATTTCCAGGAAATTACCTTTCATGATTGAATTTCCCAAAATAATTTTGATACTTAATGTGGAAGTTCTTTGTGTTTATTTGTGGTGCTACAATGACCCAAAACGTATTTTAGGAGCCTCTCACTAGACTACCAGTTATTTGTGAAAGGTAATTGATTTCTCCACTTCTGCCTTTGTTTTGAAGTTAACTATGTATTTTCTATTTGCCACACATAAACCTGGCTTTAGATTTTAAGGTCTGACCTTCTTTGGCAAGTTCTGTACTTACTAATGAAACAGTCAAAAGCAAAACGAGGTATCTTGTTCCAGAGATAATCTGGCTGTCGTGCTAGGCGCATTTATGGAGTTCTCAGTGTATTTTTCATGTCTTTTGTTCTGCTGAAATAACTGGATCAAATAATAAAACGATGACAGGAATATATGGCATTAAAATCCAGGTACAGCATGTTTCACAACTGGGAGACAAAGTCTTGATATTAGTTTTGCTTTCAGCAACCTTAGCAAAGCCTACTGCTTGATAAAGTAAGTACTGGGACACCATTTTCGAAGTCTGGCACTAGCGTTAACTGTCTCAACTTTAACAGTTGACTACAATGAAATTAGAAGCCTCTCGTTTTGGAGAGACCCACAATAGACTTAATTCTCCAATGTAGCTAGCGTTAAAAAAATGCTGATAGCAGTAAAAGGTGACCTGACATTATCGTAATATGAGAAATTGATGTAAGATGTCTCAAGCTATATTTTTACAATTGCGTATATGATACACTGGAGTAAATTCAATACGTGCAACTTGAATGCTTGGCTATACGGAGCACAGTGACTGTGCAGTAACAACTGTTGTGGAGTAATTAAACAAGGAATGTATTCTATATACTAAATCAATTTGGTTATTCTTGTTTTCCCTCTTCAGCTGCCCTTCTTACAGAGTGACAAGTAAGTAGTGTATGTATGTGTCCTGGTTTCAGGTACTCGTTACTTGTGAGAATCACTACATTTAGGTTCTTTTCCTGTTTTGTTTTGTGTTTTCCTTTGTTCGGCCAGAGTAATTGGACCAAAACCAATGCTAAAACAAGAATGTTGAACCAGTACTCATAGAGGAAAACAGTCATCATCGTCATACCATATAAATAAAATGTAAATTAGTTCCCGGAATAACTTCTTCTATACTGGACTTTTTTGTAACAAAATACTGTAGTTAGGGTTGCTTTGATAACAAGTGTTCAATAATAACTAGCATTTTCTGTTGAAAGGCTAATAAACTTTTATGTCTCATGTTTCTGTGTTCCCATATGGCATACTGAAAATTCTGCTCATACATCTGGAAGAACATAAGTCGAACATCTCCAACACCCACATTTCAACACAAATAGAATGTGAGCAGAGAAAAGGTATATTGTCAGCACCGAATCACTGGAACGGTCAAGATGCAAAAAAAACACGGCCAAAATAATATAGTCAAAGAAATCAGTGAGGGAACATTTCATCAGTTCACCAAGCCATTTTTTCAGACAATTCAAAGATCCTTGAGGCTCAACTTTTAAGAACAAACCTAATTCAGCTTTTCAATGCAAGACAAAATTTTAATCCCAGTTAAACAGAAATCTGAATTACTGAAGACGGTACAAGTTCTTCAAAACCAGAGTGTGCAAATGTATGTAAATACAAACATAAACACTCACCAACCTGATTACAAAATAAGTAAGTGCACATATGGAAAATGTGTTTGAGTGTCTATGTACATATATATATTCACACACAGCCCCCTAAAGGAAAAGAACATGTATAGATAGAAAATGTATACCCAGAAAGGTCTTTTTCATGACTTCATAATTCTTCCTGAAGTTCAGCATTCTGCATCCAGTTACTTAAAGGAAAAAGACCTGATGAATTGCAACTTCAGTATAAACATGTTATATATTATTCTTGCATACAGGATGTGACATCTGAACAAAAATAAAAATACTTTTAAGAATGTTTATAACTTTTTACAGAAATATTTTGAAGCTTGTTAAAATATTAAAGAAATAAATGCAATAGCAGAGCACTAGACTTTTGTGCCATTTTTTTGTGTTTGTAAATTTCCCTTGAGGTCCCGTAAGTGGCACTTCAGCAGCCTATGTTCTTAAAGCCCCAAGGATCCTAGAATTTAAGATCAAAAGATCTTTTAAAGAACAGCAGGTGCTAGAAGCTTTTAATATATAAAATGTTGGAGACATTAAAAAAACCCCACCAAAAACCTAGCTGCTTTTCACCCTATCCAGCTATGTATCTCATGAATCCCATGAGCAGGTTAATCTCTGACACAGCCTCGAGCTACTTTTATTGTAAGAAGTTAAGCAAAGAACGGTGTACAACCTGCCACATACCAGTCTGGGATGTAGAGTCGTTTGAACTACAGCAAGCTACAGCACGCATTAGGATTTCTATTAAAAATAAATAAGGGCTTTTCAACATTTTTCTCCTTAAGAGGGAACAACAAAGGATACAGACACAAAAGTGAATATTAATCTTCCAGTTTAGCTTTGTACTAGGGTATGCCACAGAGCAAAGGGAAATAACAAGAGCTAGTGCAATCAAATAAGTTTATACTGGCACATGGGTGGCTTCTTATCATCCAGATCAAAGGATGCGCCTTACTGGATCAGACCATCGGTGTGCGTGTGATCCTCCCTAGGAGGCTGACATTGCCATATAATATACATCTAACCAATTGTGTGCTCTCACACAGAAGCCCTTTGAAAAGTCCATTCTGATTGACTGAACACTTCTAGATATACATTCCACAGTCTGTATATATAGTGTGGCACTTCTGAGTCTCCTATTTGTTTTGAATTTATTTCCCTTTGTAGTCAAAGCACATTCCTTTGTTTTCAAACTACAAGACAAAATTTATCCTTCCAGCACAGCAACTATTTAAAAAAAAAACCCAACCCAAAAACCAAAGCAATCCCAAAGAAGAACAAACACATCCTCTGAATATTATCAATTTTAAGAAAAAAAAGAAAAAAAAAGCAGAGTAATTGGAAATCCAAGGCCACAAACCCAAAACACCGTAACAGTTCTCTCTGAAAGTCTTAACAAACACGCTCCAGACAGACTGAATTATTTTAAATAAAACATTCATTCCATACCATCGCCCTGCAGGGGAGGCAAAACCATACATTAATAAATATGGTACAATTTCTCCAATATATACAACAATTCCTATGCTGTGTACTTTTCACTTTAGTCCAACGCTTTGTTGCAGCTATTACATGTCTGTGCTGCACAGAGAGCTAACACCTAGTGAGGACGAGTAGATCCAAAGGAGTATTTGTAAGGAATAAAATAACTGACAGAACAGTAAATAATAAAAATGCTCTCCAATAAAAGAGTGTTTCTCTGAGGTGCTACCAACATACAACTCAAAGCAGAGGAAAATAGGACACTCATTCAAAAAAGGGAAACAGTCACTTGTTCTGGATTATACAAAATCTCTAACTTTATGTTTCAAAAAAACTCTACATATAGTAGACATAAATCCTATTCTTTCAAAAGAGAGGAACGCTTGCATGCAAAGATCCTTTCCACAGTCTCAACCTGACATCTGAAGACACCTGTGACTATTCCGGTAATACCTCTCCCTCTGGATTTTTTTTTTTTTCAGAAGTTGGGAAAACACCTGAGCAAAGAAAGAGCAGTAAAAACCTCTGAAATGACCTTTAAAAAATAATTTTTAAAAGTCTACAGAATATGAAGAAAATTTATTTTATTTCAGTCTTTCTGTTTGACAGCTTTTCTGAGCTGGCCATCTGCATTAGTTCTGCATGCCTGCCAGCTGACAAGTTCTATTTGTTGAGCAGATAATTGTAGCTGTTTTATTTTCCCAGTAACACAATATCACAAAACACAACAGCGTTCAGCTTATTTTAGATACGTTCTTCAATATACAGAGGGCAGTGAATAATAGTGAAAACTGTTTTGCCTGACAAGCAAAGCATGAATTTGTCACATCAAACACACTTTGTCTTGCTCACGGTTCCTTCAGAAAAGAGAGCATTTAGCCTTCATATTTTACAAGAAAGACTTGCAAAAATAGCTGTTTCTAAAACTTTTCTTCAGGTTTTTAAGAATTTATTTCCTAAATCTCTAAATCCATAATAAAACAGATAAACATTACAAACTGCAAAGGAATTTGACAGTTCAAGGCATTATATTACATCACAAGCAGGTTATGGTTTTCTGGTCATAAATATTACTCCTTTATAAATACAGCTGTATTTTAAATAAGCTATTTCAATACCAATATCCCTGGGGATGAATTTTAATTACAATCTGTTTAAAGTATATTGCTTTCCAGAAGATTTGGTTGTTTTGCCATGTAACTTACAAGGAGCGTAACCATGGTCGAGACTTTTTTTAAATGCTGTTCCGTAGTCACTAAGCCAACTTAAAGTCAGGCTTACTATTGACATTTCTATTGCCCTTTCTTAGGCATTTCAGAGCCTTTGCTTCTGCCTTACTAGTATTTGTATAAGTCCAGATAAACCATTTTAGGAAGTTAAATTAGCCCCCCAATGGTATATTTTCCTATAGGGTTAGTTTTTAGACAATCAGCTTCCTGACCCCTCTTTCCACAGGATAGCATACATGCCAGTGCAGCACAAGGCAGCAACATAGGGTTGGCAGCCAGCAGGAACACTGGACCCTGCAAACTAGATCAGTTTACATTTTCATTTGTAACAAATTCTGATAAAATTATTTCCCATCAGACTGTGAAGTGAAAACTCATTTTTCTAGATGTTCTGAAACTTATTGTAGAAATACTTATGTTGAAATATAAATATAGACAGAAAACTGTCTATATTTGCAGAGTACTGAAAAAAGTCAGTCTCCTATTTGCTTCAAGTATTGTCTGAGGACCATGATAGAAATATGCCAGTTTCAGGCCCGGAAGGGTGCAGATTCTACTAAGTCAAGGCAGTTCTTGTGCAATTTAAGATACAGGGGGAATAAAAAAAAAAAAAAAAAAAAAAAACAGGAAAAAAAAAATACACACCAGCACACACGTTGACTGAACATCATGGCTTTGTTCACCAGAATGGGAATGAAATCAATATATCATATGAAAAAGTTACACTTCACAGAATGGATTTAAATATCATCCTCAATTTGGCAGTTCATTGTGATGGTCACTTGTAATGCTGTATAAAGTAATTCTTCCTTCAGTGCTGGTTACATGCGCTACATAATCAACATTGGCAGGGATGCCAAGGGGGCATATTCTAGATATTAAAATATTAGAATTAAAAAAGAATCTTTAAATGATGAAGCTGTAAATGTGCAGGGGTATTAAAAATTCTAGTGGCTTGTCACTTAAAAGTGGAAATCAATAATTATTCAATAACAATTCCATACTCATGGGAATGCAAGTCCTGACCAAAATGCTGCATCTCACAATTTCTTAAAAAGACAGATGATCTGAGCTGCAGGCACTTAATGTGGATAGAAAAGTAAGAGGAACTACAAGAATCAGAATAAACTCCTGAACATAAACGGTTTAGGTCAAGGAAACCAAACAATACCTTCTTTTGGCTAAACTACATCTCACCAATCCGAGTACTAAGTCTACCGCAACGCTGAAGATGCTGCCTAAAGCAGCACACAGCCAACAAAAGACTTGATTTACCAGAGCACTAACCTACTTCACACCAATTCTACTCCAGTACACTTTGAAGAATCAATGGGTGTGACTTGCTGCCTGATTTCCTTTTTGCACTAGGATAATTTTATTTGCTAAAATGATAAAACAGCACCATTAAAACAGAAATAAGATTCATTATATATAAGCATTTAGGCTATGACTCCCCTCCTTTCTAAAATAAATGGCAAAATAACTTCCACATCCTTCTGTCAAATACCATTTCACTCAAACACAGAATTCAATTTTAAAAAAAACCTTTTATGTCTACATTTTCTTATTTTTTCTTTGTTAATCAATTGTTTACACATCAGTGCTATACCTTTATTATCCGATTATTTCGTCTCCACTGAATAGCTGAAGTTCCACTTTAGCTGCAAAGAATAATTGTTGGCATTTATTTTGCAAAACTTTTAATATATAGTTTATATTTTATTTTTATTAAAATCAAACCTAGCATGAGTTAGCCCACCAAATTCCACATATTACCAGTTAAACACTTCAAGGTTGAATCTTAAAGTGACTAAAATATACACACACCCCAGTAGACATGCACGTTTAACACTTGCATACTGGATAAGTTATAAGCCTTCTAAAGAAGTGCAAATAGAGTTGCATTCAGTAATATAGATTTTAAAAAAAAAATCCCGTTGAGTAAACAGTGCCATACTATGCATACACACATGCATAAGCACATATGACAAAAGAAACCTTTTTTTTAATTACCTTTTTTTACTTCTTAATTACCTAGAACTTTTCTTTTTGTTGTTCAAGGATGAAATGAATTATTTACATTGGTTATTATGATATCTGAAGCAAGAAACCAAAAGGAATAAAAAGCCTCCCTTAAAGGCAATAAATACAGGGTTAAGATTATGTTGATTCTCTTTCCCTTTCTGTGTCTCTCCTCCAATTCTTTGCAAAGTGGGTTACTCTAGTGCAGTTAGAAGCTAATAAATTAAGTCAATGAATTTTATAAAGTGTCTTCTTTCCAGGAAAAAAATAGATTTATCTGAATTCTAGAAAGTAAAAGGTGAAATAGCATTAATTTGGAGGAAAACAGACTGAGATTCTGCAGTATCAGTAAGACTTTTAAGAATATTATCTGTAGATTTAGCAGGGTTAATGGTGTTTTTAATGAGCTAAAATCTTGAATAAGGACCACAACGAGGCAGAAATTAAACAGAAAAACAGATGATGAAAGCCTACAGGGAACTGACAGTTATCTGGAACTTCTGTGGAACAAAAATTGTTTCCCTGAGGAAGGGGAACATGCAAGTCTACTTAATTTTTAACCTTATTTTTAATGTTTAAAGTCAGACTCTTTAAGTCACTTCTAACAAGAAGAGGCCTGATACAATGGAAGTACAATATTAGCTTAAGACAACAAACTTTGCCAGTTAAATGCTTGGTTCATAGCTAGTCTATATTTATTCTCTTTACATTCAAGAAGTCGAGTACATTGGGAAAAGATTACCTTTCCAAGTAACTAAGATAACACGTTTTAATTGCAGAGACATATATAAAATTACAGCTATGGGTTTATAAATTATTGTGTGTAGTTTAATTGATAAAGACTAGCTTTTACTGCTTTAAAATACAAAAGATACTTAAGTAATAAAATGTACGTATACAGACCTACCACAATACTGCAGCAAAATGAACGTACCGACTAGAACAGCACACAACTGCAGAGGGACTCTGCTCAACTTTGACAACGGTAGAGACAGAAAAGGACTTTTACCTCCCTCTTCCACAGCTGTGTAAAAGGTCAATGTTGTTACAAGCACTAGACTAGCCAAGGGGGATGAGCTAAAAAGGAACTGCAATCACACTTCTAGGTCTACCCATTTTCTGAGACCAGAAGAAAGTCTACGAAGCTATTTTCTGAACTATTTCTATGAATACTACTGCATTAGATGCTCCCAGTCTTTTCACAGTGTAAGAGAACACAGAGATGGGCACCAGTTTATGCAATATATTTCACCCATTTCAGCAAATACAAAAAACTCAGCTCCCATTAAAAGTACAAGACTGTACTAGAAGAACTGTAAAACTTTTAAAACCAATTTCTTAAGACCATTCAGACAACCATAGAAGAAAAAAATCTACCGGTGCATGTGTAAAAAAGTGGCACAATTATATTATTAAGTACCAGTAATTATTATTATACAGAAGCAGCTTTTCTGAAGTTAAAATTTCAATCAAAGTTCTCTTTCCTCTTTGGATGCCAGCTTGGAAATATATTTAAAATTTCTTTGCACTTACACAGAACTTGAAGGGCTGAAAATATAAATATTTGTTTTTAAAATGATGCATATTAATGGGTATTTAACTTAAACCAACAAACTCTAGAATATTAGGCCAGTTTTGATTTAAAGCAATACGATAAATAATCATTAGGACAGAGAATGAGGGCAAGTATTTTCCTAGTGCTGGTAGAGAAAAATATGGTGTTGAAATTTAAGGGCACTTCAGAGTATAGTCACACTTATTTAAACTGGTATTTTAAAATCACAGTTTATCCAGAAAAAGTCTCTTGGCAAACCAAATGTCAAACAGAAACACAGGAGGAAGACCAGAATTCCCTTTTTTCACACATGACTTGAGAACGAAGTCATGATTTAAGGATGTCTTGCTTGCACGGTGCTCTCACAGGTTAATATGAAATCTCTGGTGCTTAGAATATTCATGCCTCCTATATACAAAAGCATTACAGTAATACTATAAACTTAGTTTTGCCTTATTTTTTATATTCTTTTATCATCCATACAGAGTGTAATTGCTGTTGCATAGAAATTCTAACATAATTTTGTTTTGCCCACTCTCACATGTTTTCAGGAATACAGTCAGCAGGTACAAACAGGGTCAGTTTGTGTTCACATATCTGTCACACATTTCAGTAGAAAGCTGAGAAAGATTTTCCTTCAGACTTTTCTTAGGCACTTGAACACATGGCTGGGTCTAGTATTTTAAGCTCCCTCCAAGGTTTTGCTTACTATGTGAGCTAATTCAGTATGTTGGACTCATCAAATACATAAGTAAAGCATCACCTGTATGAAGAGGAAGTCAATAGCATAGGCAACGAAAAACAGTATTTTTGAGAACCTGTCTAATTAATTCTAATTTACTTTGCAAATTATAAATCTGTCTAATTAATTCTAATTTACACTGCAAAATTTTCCAATACCAATATGCACTAGTTTTACACCTTCTGTCTTTGGTGGCTAAATACAGACATTGCCATTCCTCACTTGCCTACGGACACTGTAAACAGGAAAAAAATACTTCCAGTGCCATAGTCAACGTATCAAAAATAAACTATTTCATATGCATTGATTTTGTTGGCATTTAAATGTATTTCTAATTTAAATTTGTATTCCTATTCTGTATTGAGATCATTTTCCCCAACACTTCCTAGAAATTTATGATAGTTTCAGCTAACAATTTCATAATAGAAATGAAAAATGTTTCATATCATATTTATAGATTGGAAACATTTCAATTCTTTTTGAAATAAAACATTTTAATAACAATTTGCTGGAATTCTAACACATTCTTTTGCTATAACATTTTTTTTTTATTATTATCATTGCCTTAAAAAAGAAAAAAAACATGATTTTGTCTAGCTCTACTTTGGAAATCAAACATCTCAGTGCATTGCTGTAACTAATAGTTACTGGCTTACTCTAAACATAGAGTTTCTAAACTAAACTTCTAAACAACAGAAAAAGCAGAAATGTGAAAACAAGTGATGATTCTAAAAACAGTGAAAAAGGGCACAAAACAGGAAATAAAATCTTTTATTTCCTCTCTCAATTTATGTAATGCAATGTAGTACTCACCATCATAAATGAAAAAGAAAAACCAAGTGGCACTAACCCAAATCTATTTTTTTTAAGGAAAAGAATAAGATGACTCATGGGACTTGGTGGCATTCCTCATGTTTGCAACTGAAACGTTGCTAATTTGCTATGAACTATCACTTTTTCTTTTTTTTTTTTTTTTAAGGTGAACAATTGGAGATGATCTATGTCACAAGCTGACAAGACTGAGTAAAGGAATGGCTGTTTTCTATTTTATTAAGGTATACATATACCTTGAGCACAGCCTTGTGCACTACCAAGCACCCTCAATATGAGGAATCCTACCATTCAAAGCAATAGCAGCAGAAAGAACTTCTTGGCTGCCTGAAGTGCTTCACATTTCACAGTAACTGAGCCCCAAACCAATGAGCCTTGCTGAGATGGGAGTTTCAAGCAAACTGAGTACCCAACATGGCAACAAAATACTGTGTAGCAAATTCTGTATTAAATCATTATTACATTAATTACAAATTAAAAGACCAAAACAAATGAACATTGCTGAAATGCTATCAAACCAAGCATAGTGTGCTGCACCACGAATGGAAATTACAACCTTTAGAAAATTGTATTTTCAAAAAAGAGAATGGAAATAATTTTCAGACAATAATTTTTGCTTTTTTGGATATTTACAACAATTTTGGCATCATAACTTTGTAAGCTTTACACAATGTTTTCTCTCACGTTACTAATAAATCCTTGTAAAGTATATAGTAAAAAAAAGTCAACACCAATCATTACCAAAGTTTAAAAATAAATCTTATAGTTCTGAGTATTTCTAGTTTAGATTGGGGAGAACTTTTGACAAAATAATGATTTTCTCCACTGAAAGAAGATTATCATACACTCAGGTATGTGAAATCTCTCAAGAGGCAAGAAAAATGCAGGTTCAAGCAAAAACAGAAAACTGGCCCCAAAGGTCTAAATGTTCTACCCGCCCCCTAAAAATAATAAAAAAGCCCTGAATACTGTATTATATACAAATAGCAAGGGAGAAAGCAGCTTTCTCACACTTGGGGAACGTGTATTCATATTCACAGCCCTAAACATGGAAAATGTCCATTTGTATTAATATAGTTTCTACAAAAGACTTTCTGTAAGTATAGCAAAATGGAGATAAGCTGTTGCAAAGAACATGGGATCTGTGCTTTGTTTTCTTTCTCTTAGGCTGCACTTTGTCACTGACTTCTGGAATCAAAGGAAAGATTAGCAACATGTAGAAGGGCATGTACAAAGTAAGCTAGTCTGAGAGCCAAGAACTGGGTCATCTGCTGTCAGCTGTGAAAATTGCTACATGCTACAGAAAGGAAGGTAAAAAAAATGCTAGTAAGATATTTCTCTGGGCTTAGAGCAGCTGACAAGTTTGCTACATGGAAAAAACTCCTTACTGGATTTTCACTGAAAGCAACATATAATCTGATTCAACTCTGCACAGATGATGCCAAATTAGGACTTGATTTGAAATTAAGATCAATATTCACAAGAAATTTTTTTTTCTTTTTTGTTAACTCTCATCAGCTGTTTTTTCTGTATCATTCTATCAGTATGGTTTGCGAGATACAATAATAGTCTTGCAGTAAATTCCTACAAATTACATACATTAAGGGCTGGCCTGAAAAGGATTTTCAGTCATACAGTATTCTTCTCCATTTCACATACCTCCTCCTACTAAGGATGGGCTTAAAATGTATTGAACCTTATCTTGAACTAAAACACAAGTAGTAGACAGTAAAGCAGAGATTAAAAACCTTGGGATGTTTCCAAATGCTTGGTCCCAACCAGACAGCTTGAAACAAGGACTGGTCAGCACTACTCTGACAAAATTTTTTATTGAAAAGTGCTGTCTCAATGCAAAGTGAAAACTGCCCTCACAACATCTTGATTCTTCAAATGTCAACTATTACTAAAAGCACATTTTCCAAGTAAAGCCTGTCCTAATGCAAAGCAACTAGACTTTATCCCAGACTACAAACACCCAATAGAGGCACAGCAAAGGTATACTGGCCAAGGTTGAGGATGCAAGAACTTTGTAGTTCCCTGTAACAAGGAAATGTGAATTCCCTACATGACTGATAGCACCACTGATTTTTCTTAATGTCTTTTAGATTTTCCTAATTATTTTTCATTTTTTAAAAAATGCATTACTATGCTCTATTAAAAAAAAGTGATACATTAGTATTCCCGTAAGCCAACTGTAAATAAAAATCTCGCATTTTTATTCATGCACCATCTTTCCAGGGGAGGGGGGAAAAGGCTAACCAGAAATTTCTGCACTAATCCTTTATGTATTTTATATAACCAACATATACGTACATAAAACCAAAGATACATAATTAGCAACACTTTCAACAATCCACAAGACAGAGTTAAGTAACAGACCTGATATATGAATGACTCAAGCCATTCAATTTGTTTTGTATCATAGAGTAGAATGAGAAAAAAAAATATCATTTTAAAAATCATTTTACATTGTTTTTTGGGGTAATTCAGTCCTAGCAAAGGAGAATGCGTTCAATAGCTTTGATGTCCTAACACATTCAGTTCATTTTGCATACTTCACTGCTGAAATGAAAATTGCAAATTTTTGTTTGCACTGTATCAGTTTAAAGCATCTGTAAAGCACTTTAATTACACTGTAGATAGATTTTTTTCAGGCATAATTATTAACCCTTGAAAAGCCTTCTAATAATCAATTTATACCTAATTCAGCCCTAACATGTCCTCTAGTATTTCTGTAGACACACTTTTTAAAAGCTACTTCCAACATGTATGGATATCTCAATTTATTGTTACTAGAAATCCACACCGTTTTTTTTTCCCTGACTTTATAGTTCCCATTCACCAACCGACTGGGTCATTTGAGCAACCTGATCTGCAGGTTCAAGGGACATTACATATATCCTATTGCCTAGCAATGTGCTAGGAAACAAGTAGTTATTAAATCCAGTACAACAGCCCTGGATTAGCCAGTGCTCTTGCACAGCCCCTAGCACAGGAATGGCTAATGCCGAGGTGGTTAAGGCAGCCACCATGAGTGAGAATCTGACTTCGCGTGCACTCACTTTTATTTTAAAACAAAATTTCTTTGGCTTTAATGACAAAACCCAGGGATTACAGTAAATACAAGTCTGCTATCCCTAATGTTTTAAGTCAACTTTTATGTTATTCAGAAAACACTTTCAATGGAATTCAAACTAACCTTTAAATACAGTGAGTGCTGGTTGTAAACAGATCGGTTAGCTTCTTTGTTTGATTCTGCCTATTGTTAAGATTAAACAGAAAATGCAATTTTCCGCTATATAAGACAAAGCATAGACTCCCGTGAAAAAATGAGGGAAAAGACAATAGCATCCTCTCTCAGTAAGCTTGACACAGTTTGGCTTTTTCACTTTTACATAAACTAGTATTTTGTCATTAAATATTGTCTATAGTTAAAACTGACTCTCAATTTTTCAAGAAACAAAATGGCTTTTAATGTTGTTTATTGCTGTTGATTCTTCAAACTCTCACAGTACATTTCACTGCAACACAGACTTGAGATTTCTAGAAGGCTGAGAGGGCGCTATTTTACTAACTTCATGGGCCAGACTAGGAGATGCTGATGTAACAGTCTGCGTACAAACAATATCTTTTGCTAGCTATTGTTCATTACGTTGCTCTTTGTCCTGCAGCAGTATAATGAAAACCAGAAAAAGGAACAAAACCATGATGTTGACACAAAATACAGTAGGCAAACTCTTCATAAGCTATGTAACACAGCTCTCAATTCTTACGATTTGTTACTTTTTGTGGTCCAGACAGATGTTTCACAGGGTGATCATAGTTCAAGTCTTTGCACCTTGTGCTAGCTCCATCAGAGATCACAATGCATCCAAGTACTACATTGTAAAATATAAAGCGTATTAAAATTATGTAAAACTATAATAGCTTATATTAGTATAACTATCCATTGATAAATAACAAATTAGCTTGAAATTACATGCATGAGAAGAGTGCTTCTTTATGACAAACACCAAGAAACTGTTCAACTGAGGATGAAATGCAGCAGAAGAGAGTCTAATTTTATCTGTGACCAGGTAATGTCATCTCCCCCTCCATGCTGAACTAAAAAATCATTGAAGTGGCTACATTTTCTTACATGATGTCCTTGGAAGACATCTGGATGCATCATCACAGAAGACTGCAGGGTGGCAGGGAACTGGATGCAACTAAAGTCTCTGTACCAGTAAGAGAAAAAGCTGCAGCAAAAGCAGGAAAGTGGAAACACTATTGACCGAATGCTTTCAATAACCGTTTGTCCTCAGCACCCTGCACAGGAGCTGCCATCGATTACTAGAGCCTAAAGGCTGGAACAGCGCTGTGACCTGACTATTAATTTCCTGAGCCTAATGCATCCCACTTGCATAACACCATTCTGTAGGAGGGAAGCCAAGTTCTGCTGGTATGCATTCTCCCCCCCAACACACTCCGTATTTCAGAAATTCAGACTTCCACAGGTGGACCAGGAAACATCACAAGCTTTTGTCACTCACACGTTAAGCTTCTATTACTCACACACTATGGTACAGCTAATGCAAACTGATTTGTGTTCAGAGAGGATGGGATCTATACTGATATGGTTATTTTCCTCTGTGTGACTATATACAGTATTTTCTACTTTTAAATACTTTTAGCAGGGCCTGTTGCAACAGGACACAGGGTAATGGTTTTAAACTAAAAGAGGGTAGATTTAGACTACATATAAGGCAGAAATTTTTTGTACTGATGGGAGTGAAATACCTCAACAGGTTGCCCAGCGTGGTGGTAGATGCCTCATTGCTGGAAGCATTCCAGGTCAGGTTGGATGGGGCTCTCAGCAACCTGATCTAGTGGAAGTTTTATTGCAAGGGGGCTGGAATAGATGACTTTTAAAGGTCCCTTCCAACCAAAACTATCCTACAATTCTATGATGCTATTCTATGAAATGAAGAGGACGTCTCATCACCTTCCACTTTAAGAGTTATCTGGAATTTTATCATTAGTAGTTTTGGTATTTGAAAATGTAGTCTACTTATCAAAACTGGTATTTATGAAAAGGTTACAAAAGTCTTGTCAAAACACATTTGATGAATTGTCATAGTGTTTTGTAAGAACAGCATCAGAAATCATAAGATAATTAGTAAAACAGATTTAACCAAATGCACTTGATAGTTATTACAATGTTTGTGCTTATTATTAATCAGCATATGGAGCCACAACTAGGAGTTAGTACAAGAGAGAAAAAAATTGAAGCACAGTTTATTAACAGCAGTGAATGAAATCAGCCACAGCTCTATCCCATGTTAGCAGAGACATGGAGTACACCACTTGAATGAGTAACAGCAATAGATACCCTTACTAAAGCCCTTAGTGATCTGAAGGATAGCGCACCGCACTGCAGTTTTATCAGCATGCAAATTGGTTGTTGTGTATTACTGGGGAGACCAAAGACACTGTTATTGAAGAAAAGTAAGAATTTCACCTACAAACAAAGCTCAACTTGGAAAATCCTCTCACAAGTGTTCCTTTTTCCTTTCTGAAAAATTTCCCAAGAGCTTGACAAGGCCTGCATTGTCAGAAGTTGCTCCTCACTGATGACTAGCAATAAGGAACACAGGGCTGCACACCCCAAAACCCAAGAGCTGCTAATGCCCAAAGGAGCTTCCTGGCCCAGGATGCTTGTTACACTCCCTTCACATGGCACTCTGTATTACGTAGCAGCACAGCTGGGACACTCCTCCTGGTGACACTCTTATCGCCATTTACTTCAAATATCTCTTACCTTCCATTGCTGATACGACAACTCCATCCAAATGCAGTGTCTTCCTACTTGGCATTGCAGTTCAAAAAACAAACCAAAAAAGCGATTTTGCCAAATTAACGTGTTCTCTGCTCGCACATAATAGTGGCAAACAAAGCATCCCACATAATCTCTACAGAATTTGATCAATGATTTTAAAATTATAATATCAATGTAAAAATCCAACTCTAAGGATACCATTTTAACAGTAGAGGTATCCACAGTATCAAAGCCATTTGTATAAACCAGCAAGTTACACCCTTCGATACCCATATAACACACTTCACATTTTAAAGAGTCAAACTCAAAATTCATTACGGAGTCCTACATGTTCAGTTATTGGTGTAATTTTATTAAGAGGAATAAAATAATCAGAAAAGATAGCATGCATTAATTTCATGTAAGACTAGGATCACAGTTCAAAAAGTAAAATTATTTGTAATGGCTTTCCAATTATATGCCTTACTTAATATTTTTAATTCCCAAACTTCACACTGAAATTTTGTGGCAGGCACTTACTGATTAGTGTTGTCCTGACAACTTCTACATGCTACAAACCTTTGGCAAAAGTGATATTCGCAAAAACTTACTCACCAGCTCTCTCTTCATAGAGAACTTCTGCACTCAAGTCTCCAGAAAGAGTTTCTTTGTAGGTTAAGATTTATCACACAAATGGCAGTTTCCCCTGAACCTGCAAGGAAAAAATTCAGATATATAGATGTTCTTACCAAAATGTATCTTAGAATTATTTCCTTTGAAGATTTAGTTTTTGCCATATTAAATTCTATTCCGAGACCCACCCTGCCTCTACTGCTATATTTATTTTTAAATCAACAACAAAAGCCTCACAACAAACTGTAGTAAAATGCAAGAGTAGTGCCTTTTATTTCATTTTAATCTGAAATCTATTCTTATTGAAGATGCCTATAAAATTTAATTTGCAAACTGTAACTCGTATCTACAAATTTTAAAGCAGTCTAAAAGATTTTACAACAGACATAGAATTTTCTATTAAATTGGATGACTTTTTAAAGTTGTATAGATTCGTATTCAAACTCTAGAGAAGACTATCACAAAAATCTTAAATCTTAAAGGGTTTTTACATAAGAAGTAAGATTGTAGAAATTAAATTTCAGTATGTTTTTGATTCTTCAAAGACTTCCTCTTGATATCATTTGAACACTTGCTAGTCCCTTTCAACATAAATTCTGATCCCATGGAAAAAAAGAAAAATCTAATGCAAACACTTTGTAGAACAGATTTATTGTTTTATTTATTTATTTGCTACAATGATGATCAAGGTCAATTCGGGTAAATGCTGGCTATATGGTTACACAAGTAGCTGAATTGCTGTTACAATGGGAAAGAGTTAGTTACTATGAAATCATAGTCAATGGAACTAAGCTTATAACCGAGATGCTGTTATAATAGCTGAAATGAAAGAAAATTACCATAGCACATTTGCAATACAAAAGCGCACTTTTAAGTGAACAAAACATCGATGATGACATTTTTCATACAGTAATTTAGAGGCTTCTTTCATTGCAGTTATGTTACTGACAATCATTTTTTAAAATAAGGTACTATTTGGGGAATAAACATGCAGCTACGCTTTCCACACAGAGCAGAAGGAACAAAAACAAATACAGTGCAACTTCCAGAAAATCTGCCCCAGGGTCATGTAAGCACATGTCGTTATTGCTATAAGTTTGTTTTTTTTTTTTCTTTTTGACTGGAGCAGCGTTAATCCATGCTAAGGGACTAAAGATTATCAGACAATTTTGCTGACCACTGCTATTGATTCTAATGTGCAAGTACCTACTTTAAAAATATTTAATCAGCGTAAGTTCTTTTTCTGCAACCTAATTCTATTGAGAAAATAAGAAGGTTGCAATATATCTATGCTAATCCTAGTCATTTTAACAAACATCTGTCCTGCATGATTTTTGTAGTATAACAGCTGGCCACATACAGTTACTTTTTTGAAAGTCCAGTAGAAATGAAAGCATTTACTCTCCAAAATGAACATTTGAGTACCATAAAATCCCATGAAGAACAAATATTCCTGAAGAAAATCATGGTATAAGTTCCACAAGGAGGAAGAGTAATGTACTTCTACTTAAAAAACCAGACAGCACAGTTAACACCCCCACCCTCAGTGATAGTTTAGTACAGCTGGAGAGAATATGCATGTTAACCTGCTTTTTCAGTTAAAAGAACAGCCCACTGAAAGACAGTCTATTGAAGCAAAAAATAAATGCAGATTTCCATTTTATTTTACGATAACATCTGTCAGACATGAGACACACACATCCTGTCTATGTACCATGTATATGCACCAACACATACAAACTGAGACATAACACATTTAAACATCTCTATGTATGAGTCCATGTTAATACATGTAGGTAGGCAGACATATCATAGAATCAGAGTGGTTTAGGTTGGAAGGTCCCTAAAGACCATCTTGTTCCAACCCCCTTCCATGGGCAGGGACACCACCCACTAGGCTAGGCTGTATTAGGAGAAGCTCTATGGGTGACTCTAGAATGTTGTATCTGTAAGTGTCTAAACAAATACTGTCACGCCTGATGAGCAGTAGCATTAACCTAGTCAAACTATTTTTTATAATGTAGGAAATAGCTGCTGGGTAACAATACCACAGAATTTTAAAACAAAAGAAATTGCTTTCATCCTATATTTAAAATACTACCAAAATTTTATTCTGCAGCTCGCAACAAACCTTTATTTTAGTGTTCTTCTCTGCTGCATTCATCTTTAACTAACTGAATCTTTTTTCTGTTTCCATCCATGAAAGGCAGCACTCCTTTATTTCTTCTCAAGATCCAGCAATTTTTCCATGATACCTATTGAGTAGTTAGGCTACTTGGTGCTGTACTTGATTGGATGAGCAGAACTAATACCTCTGAGAACAGAATTGACTTCTTTTCTAAAATTCCATTTCTGTTTGATTGCAGGTTAAAATGAATTGCAGAGTTGTTGGCTTCCTCAGGAAAGAGGAGTGACAAAAAAAGGACAACATCTTCTGGGTATTCACAGAAGGAAGCAGAGGTTTCCTTAGTGTAACCACAGAGAAAAGAAAACCCAAATCTCATTAAGACCAGCTATCATCATTTATGCAGCCAAAAAAGACTGCAAGTATCCTAATATTTTTTAATTAAGGGTAAGTTGTAGTCATACTTTAACCTTTTTGAAGCTAGTAGAAGAATCTAGAAAATTAGCCTGTTTGAAAATTCTTGCATTTGTTGACTGCAGAAACTTCAGCCACTAGAAGTACATAAAATGAGGCCAAACATGATGGAACTCTGGGATGTGGCCATTCCACAATGCAGTTCAGCCATGCCCTGAGAAGACAACTTCCTCTCATCCCCAAAGATCTCTTCACCTTCAAAGATGGTATCAGGATTTCATAACCAAATACCAACCAAGCAAACAAAAAAAGGGGCTTAGGCGAGGGTATCTCTTGGTCACTCATGTAAAGAAGTTACTTAGTAGAAATCAGCAAGATCCAGAGCGGATATGACTTAGCATGCTGGGTCTTTCTAGAATGGAACAGGTACACCTATTAACTTCTGATCAAATCACTCAAGGGAATGAGAAATGAAGCATAAGAGAGAAGATGCATTACATAGGCTATTTTGTACAACTTTCAGAAAAAGCAATATCCACAAATTTAAAAGTTATCTGTAACTAGCAAACCTAAAGTGCATTTTCTTTCACAACAAACAAGATGAAGAAGGCTTCAAAATGCAATTTTTCACTTTTTAGCACTCAACAAATTATTTGGAAAGGGCAGCAACTTCTAAGCCTGTGAACCTGAATATGCTTGACGATACAGGTACCCTACATAGCTGAACAATACAGAATGAGATTTTATCTTGCGCATTTCAAACTTAGCTACAGTTCAACTAATGGCTCCGCTGATCTTCAACATACACTGTCAAACCGATACTAAAAAAACCCCTCCAATAATGTTATGTAGCAGATACAGTTTTAATAATGTTGATCAAGTAATTTGTCACTAGAAATCTAAGTCTATTCTAACATTATTTTCTCTTTTATGCTTTTTTCCTCTTACCTACATCATACTCTAAGAATAGCTAAGACCTTCTCTTCGTTGTGAGCCTCAGTCATTCATTTACAGTTCATAGGCTACTTTCCCTATTTTACTGAGATGCTGTAAAACATGAGCTGAAGTTTGCAAAAGCACTTGGATGGGAAATATGTGTACTTAGCATTCCTTCAAGAATCAAACATCAACAGTCAGTGTATGCTACCTAAAATTACCATAACTCAAAAATTTAATAAGATACCATCTCGCAACACATTCATTTTTGTTTAGAAGAAAATCTTTTCAGAAGGAACCAGAATTATACTGAGGTGCATCCGACCATATCACTGGATCTCCCTCTCACTACATACAAGGGCATTTGTCACATCATTACCATGTTATTCCCAGATAACTGTCATAGCAGAAGCAGCATACAACCCAATAGGTGTTCACTTGTTTTTACCTGTATTGTCAATAGTAGGAAAAATGCATCAAAAATTGTCTAAATGTTCTGACAGAGAGCAATGGCAGGACAGATGTTTAGAAGAGGTTTAAAATGACAGGAGCTTTTTCCAAAGAGAAACAGCAAAGCTCAGTTTTTAATTATTTTATGTAGCAAGCTGTTGAGATTGTTACAGGGGAGTAGGGCATAAATAAAACCCTCAATTTTTAAGCCAACATAGTGTTGGCTATATAAGTACAGAAAAAAAAATCTGGCATTTGAGACTAACGCTAATTGAAAAATGTGAAGAGAAAAAATAAACAAAATAAGAATAAAAATCTACCTACTTTTGGGCTATGAGCCCATATATTGCAAAAACTAAGAGTATCCAAAAATCCATGGCTGCCATCATATATCTGCATAGCTTAACACATGAAATGAGTCAGCAATTTAAACCTCACTAGCATCCCCATCCCCATCACAACTGGCACTAATTAACCTTGCAAAGAAGTGGAAGATATTAATTGAAGTGGAGAGTCATGCTAAAAGAACTCTGCTGCTTCTCTGTTAGTACAGTTACAGCCTTAATTGTCTCTGTAAGCCATAATTGTGTGTACAGACTGAATATTCCAGGGAGAAACACCAACTTCCCTTTCCATTCAAGATACACTACTCTCAGCAAGACCTTGAAGCTGATTAGTACATATATTTTTCCTACTCATGATGAATATGATTTCTCAATACTGTCCTCTACAAATATTATCTAAGAAAATTTAGAAGCACTCCCTCCAACTTGAGGTTTCTCATGTCTTCCAAATGAGTAACTGGCCATTGGGTTGTGGTAGCTTTTCATAAGTAGTGCATTCATTTGGTTTGGGGATAGGGGCAAAGCGGATACACTTTTTAATGTAACTTTTGTCCTAGAAGGGCAAAAAAAGGGCTGAAAAGTAAAAATCCCACCATTATCAGAACTGAGTCCGTCACTCTTTCCTTCTGAAGGCACAAGTTTTGTTGCATCTGCAACATCTTCCACTGATGAATTTTCTCATCTTTCAAGAACTACCAGAGAGAACATGAACAAATCTCCAGACTCATCTCCACACTCTCAAGAGGTAACACAGTCCCTGTTTCTCCTCCTACTGCTTACGTTAAAGCTGAATGCAAATTTTATGTTGCGTCCCAAAACACTGAGTCTAGTAAAAACAGCACTTGAGGTCACAGCTTTGTGACATGAAAACTCCAGCTCGCCCCTGGGCCTCAGTGAACCTGTACACAGCCTTATTTACTCAGCACCTGTTGCTGTGGAGTTCTCTACTGGACACATCCTGTACTACAACTATCATCAACTGAAAACTGTACCACACATTTTTAAAATCTTGGACACAAAACCATTTTTGAGAAGCCCCATTAATATCTATCGTTAAACACAACAATACAAATTGAGAAGCTTTTACCATTCTGGGTGTCCGTGCCTAGGTTTTCGTAGCTGGGGGCTGCAGGGGCCTCTGTGAGGTGAGGGGGCTGCCCTCTGCCAGACACGGCTGGTTCCAGCCGGTTCCAGCCGGTTCTGGCCGGCTCCAGCAGGGCCCCCCCCTCAAGGCCCAGCAGGGAGGCTGGTGCTCTGGGAGAGAGGTCTTCCAGTTTTTGTCTTTGCTTCTCACCATCCATTTTTAATTGGCAATAACTTACACCAAGTTTCTGCAAGCTGAGTCTGCTTTGCCCATGACAGTCATTGGTAAGTGATCCCCTTGTCTTTATCTCAACTCACGAGCTTTTTCATTTTATCTTCTCCACCTGTCTGTTGAGGAAGAGGAGTGAGAGAGTGGCTGGATGGATGTCCAGGAGCCAGCCACAGACAACCTACCACAGAAAGACAGCAAGACAATTAAAATAAAAACAGTACCGTGCTGTTTCACG
Source organism: Limnodromus scolopaceus (assembly GCA_028565335.1). NCBI lineage: Eukaryota > Metazoa > Chordata > Aves > Charadriiformes > Scolopacidae > Limnodromus > Limnodromus scolopaceus. Next base: position 17,025,247 of record JAOXNO010000063.1, read on the forward strand.
GCATCTTCTGGAACAACAGAAATTCACATTTCATCTGCTATTTTTCAGTCAAGGAAAAACCGCATGCAGTTACACATCGCTGTTCTCAGCTACCCTCACTTCTCCTCCACTGTGTGGTGAGGATGCTGCTGCCACAAAAGCCTTCAAGCTGAATTATGGGAGAGACATTTTTCTCATTCCTACTTTGCTGTTTTTTCTCTTTTCTCCCTTCTTTTTATTTTTCTTTCCAATTTTTGGAAAGACAACCTCCCTCAAACTCTTCCGGGTTTTTTTTTCTTTACCACTTATCTTACGATTTTTCCTTTTGTTCAATCCATTTCATTAATACCTTCTAAACCCAATTTTTACAGGAATAAAAAGCAAAAACCAAAATTTATCAACCTGAACTTCGAAGTTAGCCTTGTCTGAGCAGGGCATTAGATCAGCTAACCTCAACAGGCCTCTTCTCAACCTGAATTATTCTCTGATTCTGATATATATATATGAACACATGCACATATGCGTATACAGAGCTGCTTTTTGACTAGAGCACACATTCTACCTCACACTGCAAAATAAATGTGGGTTCATGGCATCCCAATTTCTGCTGGCCCACAGAACAACCTTGAATTTTTAACATTAGTCTCTGCTGCCCACTCCCAAGCAAGACACTCTTTTTCAAGAGGATTACCAGAATCAGTAATGGCCTTTGCTCCTGCATGGATTTATAGTATTTGCAAGTATAAGTTGTGCAGCATTGAGACAGACAGAGTAAACAACACTATAACAAAGGAGCAATACCAATGAGTTCAGGTTATCAATGTCAAGCTTCAAAATAGAAACTTCTGTGCTGAAATGTTGAAAATCTGAACAACTGAACAGTTTCTCATTAGAATAGGAAAAAGTTCAAAAATGTGAAAACTTAGTTATAATGGATATGCTCTTTGCTATTTGTTTTCATCCAGTAAGCTTCTTAAGACTGTAGAAAACTAATTGCTTACTAACATAAATAAGCACTGTGTGGCATATTTGAGTATTCACTAAGATTTACACAAAAGCCAGAGAGAAAAAATACTGTGCTTTCAGGACATAGCGTGTCAGTGAGAGTCTGTCATAATGATAAAAGCTCCTAACCTTGCTGTCAGTTGATGTCTTGCTTGAAGTGGCTTTGGACTTCAAATTCAGTGGAAACCAGTAAGATTAATTCTACTATGCACAGTTCATTACCTCTCACAGAAAACACCATCAACAGAGTTTAATAACTTGCTTCTAACTGTTTTTGATGTCTCCAATAATAATTATTGATTATGTCAGAAAAATTACATTTTGTATAAGATTATCACACAACGCATACAGTAACTAACTGCCAGCTGATACTTTGCCAATTTGATTTATTAAGAGTTACGTATACACAAGTGACAGCTAATGTGCTGGCTGCCTTCCTGCTATGCCTATTCTATCCTAGTCCCTCCCCTTCAATGCTAATCAGTAAGCAGAGCATAACAAGGAGATAATTACACATTGCTGCTATTTGTGCCAAGAGACTTTATGTAAATATTTTTAATACATTCAGTTACTTTTCTTTGGCTACAGGTTGTATTTTAAGGCAGAAGTTTGGAGAGATGCCCGCTTATGCTTTGTTGTTCAGTATAACATTTTCAGACCGTGTTGAAAATGATACTAATAATGTGCAATACATATTCTTATAATTTATCTTTTAGTTAGCTTAAACCATATAGGAATTTTTCCTTTGTAGGCAACAAAGCAGTGAAGATACAATCACTAAAGGAGCTTTAAATACTGAGTGTCTGAAAGTGAATAAAGATACTACACTTTTGTAGGCCAAAACTTGCTCAACTAATCTGTTACTTAAAGTAAGGCCTGTGTGAACTATTAATTTTTATATTTTGAAAATATCCATATGAAAATTACTTGAGGTTTTCATCTTCATTCAAAAAAAGCTCACAAACTCAGAGAATAATGCAAAATTTTCTCAAAGTTACAGGTATAAAAAACTGTCAGAAAATTAGCATGTACCACTGAAAATATGGATAAATACGACAATGAGCTTAGGAGAAGAAGCAATTAACCTAAAATCAAAGCCTAAACAAAACACTAAAGGGTCAGGTTATTACTAGAAAAGTTTGTTCCCTTTCTTTCTCATTTAAATGTTAAAAATAAGTTAGGAAGCAAATTAGATTCCAACACATAGCTTTTAAAATTATGATAAAATTTACTAACTGAAAAATCATCTCAGAATAATTCATTCTAATTTGTGTCTACCACAAACAACAAAGTCACCTGGAAGCAGACCTTTATATAAAGTCATTAGACTGTTGCTATTTTGATGAGCAAGATTTTTAATGAACCAATGGCAGCTCCCTGATAACAATTAGATGAGATAAATTAAAGCATACACACTCTTTAAACGATCAGTAGTGCTCCTAGAGATAACAGAGACTTAATCATTGCATTACCAAATCGGCCGCCTGTCTGGGATTTACTTCACTGCAGGCTCAAATTTAGTATTTAATGTCCACCAAAACCAGCGTGCAAATAAAAAAATAACCCGTAAGCAAACTGATTTAATGTCAAACTAATGAGATTGGAAACTCTGCTTAAGGAATTATATGTTAGCCTTTATCAAATAAAATGCTTAGAGGTGAGGGGGCTTCCCTGCATTTACTGGAGTAGGAGATTTCAGTGGTTAAAGGGAGGATCAAGACTAAATGTCAAAATAAATAATATCATAAAATCTTTATTTCTGATGCTTGCCAATTCAGAGTCAGTGTTTTCATACAGCCTGTTGTAACAGGTTCATTGGCCAAATCTGAACTTCCAACAACAGTAAAATCTTATCTATCAATGTTCAGACATGAATCTGAAATCCCAGCATACCAAAAAAGCTTAGTGTAATAACCAACCGCAAAATAATTACACGATGGTCAGAGGAAAAACAAATTCCTAAATTCACAGTTACTAACAGTTTCTTATGGAAGCTATAAGGAGTATTTTTTAAAGCTTGAGACATAAAAACCTACAAATATACTAATGATTGCAGAGATCTATCTATGCTCTGTATGTGGCATGACATTAACTACATTAAGTAAATGATGGATAATATGAGTTATCCTGTCTACCTGATTATGACAGTAACTTTCGCCTAAACTATTCCCTTAATGGGAATCTGCACCCGATCAATGTTCAGGCAAAACATGGAAACTTATAACCAGGTTAGGAATTGGATATATTTAGCTTAAGTACTTAGTTTTCTTTCTTTGTAAAACAACACAGTTCCTTGATAATTTTTGCTGTTTGCTAACTTCAGAAAAACAGTAATTTTTGGAGATTTGACCATCCTTCCAAACACTTAGGATGGAATTTCTGTAATAGGTTCCTACTTGGCATCTTTTGATTTTCCATTTAAAAAAAAAAATAAATAATATCCAATAAAAAATTAGAAACAGTATGAAGTGACATAGCTAAGCCAATGCACCACCCAAGCAGAAATTATGTAAGTAGCAAAACTAAACATTTCATTTCTACCGTGTCCACTGTGCTATGGGACACTGCCATAATGGCAGCACGTGCATGCCATACATATACATACATGTATGTGTATATATTTTTTCTCTTAAACCTAATAAACATGTTGTGAAGACACAAGGTTCCAATTTAATGGGGCAGAAGAGACCTACGATAGCGGATTTAATGCTGAAATCTATGCCACAATGTCTTCATTGTACGTGTTACACAAACTATCTAGATAAAAGCCAGGTCAGGCACACTCATGTGCTGACGTGCAGGTATATCCAGAAACCAAACAAGTCCCCTCCAAATGTTTTCATGTCTTTGGATCAAACGTGAAGAAACTCCACAGTGAACCATTAGAAATAAGGGTATAGTAGCGACAAATATTTTTTCATGAGGTAAAGAGCTGATTCCCATCTAGAAGACCAGGTCTCTCCACCAGTTAAATCTCAAAGAGAATTCCAGGAGCTAAGTGGTGTTCAGCTATCAGGATATGGTCGACTTCAACACGTTTTACTGCCAGCTAATACCTAAACTGCAAAAATGGGCAAATGTTTGAACGTAATTAACCTTATCATTTTACACTACTACAGCTACAATTCTATTTCTCAATAATTTTTCAGGCCTTCTCATTTTACAGTTCAGATTTTCTCTAGGTACAGATTTCCTCCAAAGGTACTACACGGGACGTTTTTAAGGATTAACCCTGGATAAGATGGCCTTTAGAAATAAACATTTTTTGAGATTATCAGTATAGGGAGAGATGATGAAGAAAGGAAGGAAAAATGCAACTTTCAGATTACCTTTAAAAATGCGCAAGAAGTCCAAAAGGATAAAAAGGAAGTATTAAAAAATGCTGGGTTATTGCCCTCTTATGTTTCAGCAAGAGATTCTAAATATCATCATGGGAGAAATCAATTTGCAGCAGCTGTGGACAGCCTTAAGGGCTTGAACAGCTTAATTGGAGAAATGTTTTAAAAGTTAAAAGGCCAGAATCATGTCAAGTACATGAAGAAAAAATTCACAGATGCTTCTAAATGTATTCATTACACAGTATTACAAAGGATGGCATAAATATAAGAAAAATGTTCAAAAAGGATCATTAAAAGCTACTTTTATTGATTAATTCTAATCAAATACCTAAAATATCAATATAAGCATGTATATTGTATTTAAATCTATTCTAAAATTTGTATTAGTAATTCTTAAGAATTATCCTGTAATATGTATTTAATGTATAGAAGCTAAATTTTCAGGTACTTAGAAATATAAGAGCTACTTAATTAAAGTCAGGATTGAAATTTAACAGTTCACTTAAACTACTCATCTCCTCATTTAGTTTTCCTCTTTATGTTGAATTTAGTGTTCAAGCAGGGAGACAATCTGACTTTCATGAAGTTGAAGCCCAAATGCATAGAATATGAATAGGCACAAAACCTCTGGCTTTTAACGTCAGAGTTAGAATGAATAGCTTAATTGCACATAGAAATAATGATGCCTTTAAAAGTACCTGTTTGCTGAGTAACTCAGACCTTCAGGATGAAAGTAGTACAGGAGGAAAATAACATCCAGATAAGAAGCAGCAATTTTACTGCTCACTATTCCCTTCATTAAACATGTGTGTTTTACCTTCCCCATCACCATCCCTCAGCGGTGCTGCTTATGAAGGAGACCAACAATGGTCATTACAAGCCCATCACTCCCAAGAAGGAGAGGTTCTTCAGCTACTGTTCTCTCCAGTGAACTATGATCTGAAGAGTGGATAAAAGAATAAATCAAAGAAAATGCTACTGTCTGGAACTATTGTAAGCATACTAGAGATAGAGGAGGTCATGAAAATTTTGATGTTTCGCCCCATTCTCACACAGCAGCTCAAATAACTTCAATGCACTATTCCAGAGTCCCGTGGCAGTAAAAAAGCCCAAAAGATCCCTGTTTACTATTTGGTAGGGTAAATTTACTGCACCGCTGAAAAAAAAAAAACAGTTGAGTAACAATGACATATGTCTGCATCAATATTAATATTAATATACTTTCTGAATAAATACTCTGTTATTTATCATACAAAAAGGTATAACATACATTGCTCTAAAGATGATTAGATTTATGTAGTATTTTTAGGTAGTTTGATTGAAAACATTCCCAAGGACCTCAGTTAAATGTGGTGTAGACTGTGATGCCCTCATTGGTCTACGTACAGTTTGTCGAGTACTCTGTATTGTCAAGTCCTAGTGCCAAGTACTCTGGTACTACATGGGATTATTTTTTCAGTAAGGATTGTAATATGGTCTTCTGTGGTATACTTCCATGTGTTGAGTCATCCTCGAGGCATCCTTCTGCTGGAGTTTGGCTGGAAGCCTACACCACGGAAACTCCTTCCCCAACTCCAAACCGTGACACAGGAAAGCCACTCAAATCCCGTTACCTTCTGGGTGCTCTCCGCATCTCCAAGAATTATTGTCATGTGCTTTTCTATAAACATCAGCATATGATGCTGACACAAACTAAATGCAAAAGAACCAATCCCGGTCACTTTTTAACTAGTAAGATCAACAATTGTTTCACTTGAGGAAATCTTCAATTGAGGAGCCCATTTCTACCCAGGAAATACCAATTTAACAAGGATTTAAATATTTGCCTAAATTCTGTTTCCCCACTGTAGCAAGCCAAATTTAAGGTCGATCTCTTTTATCATCTCCCAATCCATCTGCTTGCCAACTTATCTAGTCTCTATCAAAGGCCAGTAATCAAAAGCCTTTGTTGTTCTTTTATGTTGTACAATAAATAGCTCTAAAGCTATCTGTTATAAAAATTATGAACAGTTGTAAATCTATGACATACAAGTCCTCTACAACAAGAAACCAGAGTTAAAAGATGAATTGGTGTTCTAATTGAACTAATTATTGGCAAAGGAGATTGCAGGAAGCCCATAACATTGAACTAATTCTCTGTGGAATGCTTTCTGCTAAAGAGGACATGAAAAGAGTCCTCACCTCATGTCAGCAATTATTTTGGAGAATACAGAGCTGAATGTTATGTAACTGTCCAAGAGTCTGCTTGTTTAAAGAAACATCTAATTAACAATTTAAAAAAAAAAAAAAAGTCCCGCTGTGTAGAGCTGAAGTCTTAGCCTTTTTCAGAGACACAATCTCAACTGCAACTGTGAAGGCTGTCTTCTGTTCTAGGATTCATAGGTCAAACTCAGTCACTACTACAACTTTACCCCTACAGTTAGCAGGAGGCTGAAAAGATGTAGGGTGGGAATCAGGTGGTGCAGAGCAGCACCACTCCGTTATTTTAGAACAGATGAGGGTATCACTTTAAATCCTTACTAATAAATATATAGGGCACATACAATGGACCTGAGCCCCTGCGATGCTACTCCCAAGTTTCTGTCCTTGAAATTTCTTCTAAGTAGTTATTTTAACAGAATGATGTGTCTAAAGTGTCTCAATTATAGCAATGAAACCAATCAGTATTTCCACATAGTATTTGTACAGTACATAACTGTTATAGTATCTCCATAGCTAATTCCATTACAAGCCCAAAAGCATGTTCATAGTCAGAAATATCCCTGAAAGCTTTTTCCCCCCAAAGAACACTTTGTCTCTTTTCCCATCTCATTCTAAGGAACCTTGAGCATCTCTAGCTTTAGGGGTTTTTCTGCATTCAGCTTTCTCATTTTTAAGAAATGCTACAAAATATACTATATGCAACCTCAGAGCTAAAAGGTGCATTTGCTTTTTTTGTCTTCTGTTCATAAAATCAGACACATACACACACCTGCCATTTTCTTAAAAGATACAACTGGAAACAAATGATTATGTTTGCAGTATCCATCCTTCTGTATTCAGACTATTAATCGGAGTGCACAGTCCTGCCGTTCATATTTAGCGCTAAGTTTGTACTCTCTATTGCTTCTGTGGGCACTAAGCCCTTTGGATAACTTGCAGGGGGCAGTCCCAAATTTACAGCCTCTGCTGTTGTAGTCATTTGCAGGCGCTGCTTGATTTCCACCAAAGGAGAGAGCAGCTGCGCTGCAGGCACCCTGGACAGTCTCCCTTCCCACTCCCAACAAGGACAACTTTCTTCTGTGGGCTGGGGCAGCAGCAGCTAGCAGGAAACGTACGTGCAGCAGTGCTTCCAGAACTGATCGTTTTAATTTACTGGTTGCTGTTTTATTTACGTACCTTCAAATTCGTTTTATCGTTTTCATTTTCTACTCATAATACACACAGGAGGAAAATGAGTCAAAAAAGTCGTATCAAAATAACCTTTCAGGTTTTTCACAGGTAGATGGGATATTCTGACATGGAAGTCCATTATTTTTCCATTTAGGTATTACAATATCCTTTAACTTACTCCCATTTTCCCTGCCTAATTTGCCATCTCTTAGTTGCCAAAAATGTGTAGAAATCTCTGAGGGGCGTTTCTCTCATCAGCAGAAAAGGAACACTGGAATAATGACTTTCAGGCATTGGTGGCAAGCACTGTATTCTCAGAAGCATAAAATCAGAAATGGAAAAACTCCTAATAGGTCACCTAATCTATCTTTCTGAACAAACTGAGTTCTGCATAGTTGAAATATCCTCAATTTCGTTAAGAAGTTGCCTGCTTGGGATTCCATACACAGATTTCTTTCCAGTAATACAGTCATACACTCTTCCCCATGTCCCCTTTCAATCTCAAGGAGGAGCTGAAATTCAGAATACATAAGGAATGACGGATAAGAGAGTTGTTACATTAAAAACACTGACTTCGCCTGACATAACCTAGAGTGTTTGGCTCTGTATGAACAGGAAAAAATATTAGACTGGCATAACATTTCGATGGCAATAATTACTTTCTAAATGTAGTGGAATAAATTTAGTATTGATGAAATTCCATCTGATGCCAATGCAGTGACTACTGCCTCTATAATACACCTCTCTAATTCTCATATCAGGAGGATAAGATCTTGAAATTCCTGAATAATGAACTTCTTTACACAGTTAGACAACTACCAGTATCTAAAGATATGCTTTAGCAGTTCCTCTCAGAAAAAATAAAGATCTGTTTGCAAAAGCTAATAGGTCTACATTTGCTCTCTGCTTTGGTCTGCAACTTTTCAGTTACAGCACTATCTTATTTGTGCTACCATCATAAGAACTTAAAACATTAAATGGCCTCTGAACTGGACATCTGTTTAATCAAGTTACACTATTCAACCACTTCCACCAGCAGAAGTTGTGACAGAATATCTACCCACATCCATATGGTGTTAGCAAACATCTCTACACCACAGATCGCCAAAAGCTTTTAATACTGTCAAGAGTTCTAGGCCCCAGCCCCATGCTACCAGTGGAATAGCTCTTATTTTTTCATGTGCCTTGAGGATGAAGGAATGAATTGAGAGTGAAGGAACTAAAAGTCTTATCTTTCATTCAATAGCTGTTCCATGGATCTGGAGCAAACAGACACCTCACAAGTTTAGCTGAGTAGCAAACAGTCACAGATGGATGAGAAGCTGACCTTCTAAAGCATCACGCAGCAGAGCTGAATTAGCAGAAAGGTATAAATAACCAGCTATTAGTATTGCAGCAGAAGCAGCGATTCTGTCATACTGCAAGGCAAGACAATCAGATTTTATTATTTGCATGTAATCACAGTTGCTATGGGGTAGACAGAAGTGAAGAGAGACAAATAAATTATAACCTTTTTGCAAAAGTAAAATCAAAGTAGTTTTGCGGAAGCATTTAAATCAATGAGAGTTCTTCCCAAATGGGGCTTCTTGTATTCATTTTGACAGCACGGGAATTTTTTTCCAGATCACATAAAAGCAAAAAAGAAAAAGTTTCTGTCATAGCTTAAGCCAGTAGTTTTCTCCTAGAAATGTGTTTACAGTTTTAGTCTCAACAGGGAGGCATGTTTTGCATGTAAATAGCAGGTGGTTATGGAGAGTTACTTTGACAGCTAATGTCTTGAGCTGCCTTGACATCTGTGGTCTAATAGAGTGGCTCTGTAGTAAGTGAAGTTCCTGATGAAAGGCAACCAAATTAAGTGGAGTTTTTCATCTCAGCTTCTAGCTGGCCATACTGCGACCATTCAAGAGGGAATGAAGAAATGATTAAAAAGAGATTGCACTCTGGCTCCAGTGGCAACTGACATAAATGAACTTGAAAAGACAAATAAGACAACACTAATTTTAAAGCCACAGTGGCTCTTCTCAGTCAGCATCACTGGAAATCGCATCGCTGAAAGCAGAGGTGGTCTGACTCTTGCCCAGAAAACAAGCAACATCATGCTGTGGCAGAGGGAGATTGTCAAATGCACCCCAAAGAGAGATAATTAAAGTCTTTGTCATATTTATTTTTCTGTGTAGAGAATTAATTGCTACAGTGTTTATAACATCTCCTGGCTCCTGTGCTTAGACTTAATTCACATTTTCTTTCTATTTCCTAAATTATAATCTAAAAATTACATTGCAGATTTCAGGAAGGCACACGATTCTCAATAGAAATGTCTCTGTGCCAAAGAACGGAGTAGGCAATAATTTTTCCATGCTGCAATCATGAACTCTTCCTTTCCAGATGATGGTCTTTCCTGCGCATCTTCTCCTAGAAAAACTTAGGAATCCCACAAAGATGCTTGCGCAGAAGTATAGTTTATTCATCAGTCAAATGCATTCAAGGAGTATTAGAACACTCCCTAATCGATGAGGCTCTATGAAACTATATAGAATATACAACTGACTCATCCATAAAGGCATTTACTTATGTTTCTCTCATACGCAGATTAGGACGAGAGGTTTGCAGCCATTTCAATGATTTCACTGTTCAGCTACCAATCCATTCAGATCCTTCCGACTGGATCTTTGCATTTAACTATACAGCATTATTGTAAAAACAAAACTTACTCTTCAAAAGCATTTGAGGTACATTTGTTGCTAGAGCTGCCCAATACATTTTTAAGCATAAAATATACCTCGAAAAAAAGCACAGGTTTTTGGCAAACACGGATTATTTTTTTCCTCTCAAGAAAAGGTATCACCAAGATATTGCTGCTATCTGATTTTATGCTAATGTTTCAGAACAGAAAACCGTATGTTTAAGCATTAAATTTTTCCTTGGAATTTTATGAAATCTGCATGTTACATCCTATACAACTGTGAAATGAAAGGGAGTCCATGGAACAGCTGCTGTGTTGCAGCACACTCCTCACATTTCCAGGAAACCCTCTCTCTGGAGTGCTTGTGAAAGCCCGAAGTGCAAACGTGACCGTCTCCCCATAGATTTGCACATTTCCATGCCACCAGACCCTGCCGTGGTGTGAAATATTCTTTGCAAGAGAAAGAACAGTGTCACTGATAATCTGTTTTCTCTGAGAAACATCCTAGTTGAACAGGACCAAAGGTGAAAGCTGCATTTGAAACATGTAGGATACATCAGTCTGCCAAGCTATAAACAGAATGACAGTCCTAAACATTCCTTAATTATTCTGATTCTACTTTGCCTTCATATTGGTTGTTGGCAAGTACACTCTACTTTGCCCTACAGTTCTGCTTCAGAGAAAAACTGTGTTTGTCCTGCCCCCTCTGTCTGTCAGAAGGATGCCACCATAAACACGGTGGCCTCACAGGGATCTGTCTTGACAGGCAATCTAATACATGCTGCATCCTGAGCCTATGCCTGCCTCTTTCCCCAAAATGCAGGCAGAACTAGAAATCAGAAGAACATCATACTGGCTCCTTCTTTTTGTCCCTGTATGTATCTGTTTGCTTCAGTTGTGTTATGTCCAAGATCATTAAGAAGCTACATACATGTAAGGCTTAGGATCTGTGGGGAAAGGAAGAGAAACACTGATTAGATTATATTCAGCAGAAAATTAAAATACCGAAGCTCCATAACCAAATTCTGAAAATCAAATATTACCTTGAAGATAGTCCATAATAATCTCTTAAGTGTTTCTGCTCTGCCAATTATGCACTAAAAATACTAAGAGCGCACATTTCACTTGAGGTAAAATTACCATGCAAGGGATATTTTTTCGTTTTGCATCTCATGACAAGACTTTGACTTAGAAGTCACAAACAATCATATGAGTTTGTTGAATCCTTGCCGTTTCCTTTTCACTCCGTGGCCTTGACATAACATCATTAGAAATTATACCACTATAAATTCATTGCTCAGCAAAACAAGGTAACCATGTATCTTCTAAAAAGCAGGAAGTCACAATGGAATATTCAAATGCAGGGAACCAAAAGTGCTTGAGAGCACTAACAAGTTTCTACTCTGCTGAGAAATATAGAGGTGGTGGGAAAGTTGCATTCAGGAATTCATACAAATATGATGCAGCTCATGTGTTACACAGAAGCCACTTCTGGGGCATGATTTCACTACTGCAATGTGCTTCTTCAAAAGACAGCTCTTGAATTGATTCAGATCCTACTACGCACTTACACTACCACCTTCCACAGACCCTATCAACCTTCTCACAAACCTGCTAACTGTACATGTCCTATTCAAATTCCTTCTCCAGAAAATTATATGATCCGAACTGTAACAATAGATTCCAGGCCTCATCCTTCCTGAACATAAATAAATTTGAGCACTACCAAGACATCAGATTCATCATCTATTCATTGTGTAGGAGCAGATGGGCTTCATTTTGGGATTGTTTTTTTTTTCTCCTCATCAGATCTAAAAAAATCTAATCCTTAACAGATCATTGTGAAAATACTTTTGCATGCTTCAGTCAAAAACTCAGCTATAATCTTTGATAATTCCTCATGCAATGAATGGTATAGGATGCATATACAATCAGGTTTTTCCAGGCCATAGTGCAAGCTATATTTTAACAGCAAACTAGGATGTCAGTAGCAGAAAGCTGATAACCTTCTCCAGCTCCCTCTCTCAAAACAAGCTGGGGACAAAGATTTCTACAGGGTCTGCGGAACTTGCACCTCAAACCAAAACTAAAATATTATGATTTATTGTAAATATTATGATTACTCAGAAATACAGCCCATGCAGACCAGTATCCTGCCAAAAGCATATCACAGTCACCTGAAGTTATTTTGTTATTATTCTTACAATTTTAAATTAAATTTCTCATTAATGATGAAACAAGAAGCATAACAGCAGAGCTACCAAAAGAATTCTTTGAGATTATAACATCCTATGGGAAAAGACATGTATGTCAGGTAATATATATCTGCATGCGTAGCTGTGATTTATTTATTAGATATTAGCTATATATCACTTAATGCAAGTTATCTGTTTAATGAAGAAACAGGAAATAAAATAGAAAATACTTACTACAGAAGAAATTAACAGCTGCTTGTAACAACTTGGTATATTCAATCCAGAGTAATTCCTTTGTTAAACTATACTTCAATTTTATTAACCAATACTTGCCTTTCTTTGTGCCAAACATGTCTAACAAAACCAAATAAAACCAAAAAGTGAATGTTGTAAAGAGCAACATAAAATTCTGAATGAACGTGTCAATGAAAGCATATCATTTCTGCAGTGCAAAATCAAGACCCAGGTGGTACCAACCCTTCTTTGACACAATAATGTTTCAACAGAGCAATGATGTGCTTATACTAAAATAATTCTGGAATTCTATTTATTTTTTAAAATGCTATGGAAAAGATAGGATATTAAAAAAGTGTAAGAATTTCTTCCTCTAGACTACAACTGCAAATACTTCTCAGTATAACACTGATTTAAAACCACTGCCATCTAGCAGCAAATCACTTACCTGAGAAAGTGAGTAGACTGAATTCAGACTAGCCCTGAGGGAATAAAAATCTGTATCAGAAAGAATCAGTTCAAACCCACATTGGACATCTCATTAGATAGGCTGACGATTAATGAGGCTAGAAACTAAATGCACTTTTGTTCCTAGAAACGGTCTTTGTCTGATTACAGGTCAGACATATTGACAAAACAATATATAAATATTATATAGGTATTGTTCTTGATGTTTCTGTTCCCTACAGAGAAGACTTCTGTGCTCAAGTGTAGCAGTCAATTATATTTGCATGCAGTTAAAACTAATCTTAAAGAGGTGTGACAGATTTTATCCTTAATCACTTTAAAGTTTTTTAAGATTAATGAAGCACATTTCCAAACTTGATGATGTATTTATTTTTTACATCAATGTGCCATATTACTAATAAAGACTACATGTATTTATTGCTATTACTATACACTCTTGTTATAAAACCAAAAAAGAACCCTTAACTGAAAGAGTCAGTTCACTTAAGATGTTACCAACCTTTGATGTTTTCACATCTCAGACCTCTGAAGGTTTTTTTGTTTGTTTGTTGGTTTAACAAAGGGCCATCAGAATATAATGTAGTTTTAATTACCTCAATGTCATTGCTTAATTAATGGTGAATTAAAATGTAGCATCTGTTGCCTATTACCAGTGTGTGGCATGTGTTCATCACATAGTGTATAAGATGAAGAATTTAGTACAGGCAATTTTTTCCTGCAATGCATTCCAGGTATTGTTACTTTCTCTCTCTTGACAACAGCCAAAGTGAAACACTGGACAGAAGACAGGAATGAGTAATCGAACTGAAGCCAGCCTTCAGCTTTTCACTTGACATACTTTGCTCTTTCTTGATATTCCTTATGAAATTAATCCATCTCGCAATCACATCAGGTTTAATTAATAGTGACAGTGATTCTCTGTAGTCCATTTTAAAATCAGAAATTTCTAGGATATATCTGCACATTCTGACCATATGATCTATATTTCTTTTCCTTTACACTCCATTTATTAAACCTTGATAAGCAATCTATCAAGTAATCCAGAGATTTTCTAACTGGAAATTTTTTAGAAAATTACCAACTTTTTCATTATTTATTCAGAGTTTCACATCAGTTACCTGATAGTTTCATTACTGTTGCTCTATCCTGCATCAATTTAACTGCTAATAGTTTGTAACTACCAATATCATCTCAGATTCAGCCACAGAAAGCTTACTTTCACATCCCAGGCATTAGGATGTACAGTGCTGTTCCTTTTGGGTTAGATGAATGAAAACAAGAGAACTAACTACCATCAAGATATTACAATTATCTTAATCTTAATCAATGTCTCCTTCCTAGTGCCTTCAACTGCTCCATTTGTAAACTGCGAAACCTAGGAGAGTCTCTCTTACAAAAGCTTTGTGGCCAGACGGAAATTACTGAACTTCCCCCTCAGATCTCCTCACAACAGATGCAATAAATTAAACTCTGCTACTGGGTTACGATGTCATCAAGAATTAATACATGAATAACACCACCTATAAAGCCGGCTGCAATGCCAGTTGCCAAACAATGCCAGTTTGCTGCCAAACAAATTGCCACAAGAAAACAGAAGTCTCGCAGTTATTTGGGCGTTTTTAACAAAATCCATTGCCATTTAGTAATCATGGTTTAATTAGATGCAGCAATTGCTCCATGTGGACTTTGTGACAGTTATAGAATGTTGTTAACACAATTTGAATGAAGCTGTTGCCCCATGAGGCCTGCAGAAAGGAGGCCTTTAATGGTGCTGGTAGTAACCTTCTGTACAGATTTAAGCAGAATCCCTTTTATTCTTTTATTATTACATGTGTGTGCAGAAATCACACAGTAGGACTCCCAGTCCCAACTGGGAGCTTCTAGTACTCCAAGATAAATAAAATATGTGATTAATAATAAACACCAGAGCACCATCAGTACTTCATAAGAAAATGGAAAATACACTCCTGGAGAATAAGCACATACTTTACAATAATTCTACTTAGCATTCAGTTTTTCTTTTCACTTATAAACAACAGCAACAGCACCAAAGATGGCAATTTTAATTGTAAAGCAGCTTAATAATTTTATAAAGGGAGCTGTACTCCTGCTGTACATCACAGCATAATGAATTCCTTTTGAAATGGGAGAAGGAAAGAATAATCCCAGAAGCTGTAACAGATAAGATGAAATACCATCCTAATGCAATCTGCATCTTGTTCCTGCCACAATAAGTAGCTATTTTTGTTTAGCAAATTGAATGCTGTGTTATTCCCAATAACCAGAATGAGTATGGATGGGGAAGAATCTGCTTACATGGGAATAATTTTTATGTAATTATTAATGAAGTTGTTTATTGTTCACATTGTCTGTGCAGCCTATAAATGCCTATATTGAGCATTCAGCAGAACTTAGACAAACCATTAGTCTAATTAGAATAGTGGGAAGGGATCAAAGAGACAAGAATGTAGTTTCAGCAGCTTTTTGAATTTTACTTTAACCCAGTGGAATCCAACCTACAAATCTCAGGTGATTTGACAGACTGCAAGTCTCTTCTACTTATGTATCTCTGTCTGACCTCATAAATCCTTCATATATTTCTGCCCAAAACATTAAGACTTATACCTTAGTATATGACTTTTGATGAGAGTTATTTATGGCTGCCAATGTTCAAAAAATGGGTTTACTCTGGAAAAAAAAGAGACTTTCTGGCAAGACAGCTGAATTGTGAGTGAACCTTATGGATTCCTCCAATTATAATTTTTCCTACCGATTATAATTTTTGAATGCAATATGGCTGTGGCTGTGATATTTGAGCCTTACAGTCCAAACGTGGCTTATAAGTAGAAACATTGCCTGTACTTGAGAAGAAAGCTAACAGATTCAAAAGAGTAGATAGCAAAGTGAGCCACAGAAAAATCCTGCATTTTCTAGCTGAGATTCAAAAAAATGCTCTACTGTGCTAAGAAATTAAAACATGACTTGAAGATGGGTGCACTTTTTCTTTCTCTGTATATACTTTTTTTGCATAGATTTACTGGTTAGAAATTTAATAATTAAGTGCATATATTAACTGCTTTCGATACCATGTTATCCACAAAAATAGCTATTGATCGTATCACTAAATTAACGTTCTTAAGAGTAGAAACATCACTGTGGCCGTTGTGGGATATAAAAAACAACAGCGGGGTGTTTCTGTGGGGGAGAGAAGCTGCACTATGTAGCTACACTCCTACATGCTACTATGCATGTAGGAGTGCATGCATGGGCCACCAGGTGAAGACATAGGTGAAGACTGGGAATCTTGCAAGGGTCCTAAGATTTTAATGATACGCTGTCAGAAGGATGATGGATGCCATCCCAGAGCTCAAAGAACTAGTAAGCCCACGAAAGACACTAGAGTTCAAAGCACAGCTGAAAACAATGGGATTTCAGAAGCAACATCAGTTTTAAGTGATCCCGTTCCACCTATTTTGCAGAGGTTTTATTTGTTTTGTTTTAACCCAGATGAGTTTGCTCATCCAATTCACAACACGACTCCACAGACAGTTGTGTTAGTGTAACTGAGGGAGCACTATGCTACAGCATGGCCCAGAGATGAATGGCTCTGGATGTGATGGGAACTCATGCTGAAGTCATGAAATTGTAAAATGAGGGCTTCTCTTCCACCTCAAGGAAAGCGCAGCATTGCCTGTGACAAGTGTTTAAGCCAGAATAAAGGGAAGCTGCAGTTTCATCTAGAGCTGAAAGGTACTTTGAATTTAAACTCCACCATGAGGACAGAAACCAAAGCTAGAAAGAATGTTGTTGAGCCATAATATAACTTTAAGTCAAGTAAAACAATTTGGCTTATCACAATAAAGCTTTAACCTGTTATAAAACTGAAATTGTCTTACTCTATGACAACGCAAATTATTCTGTAATGAGTGGAACACAAATTGCTCCTCGCCTCTTATGTGACTGCCACAGAAACTGGATGCAGCACCTCAGAGGGTGTGAATAGGTTCATTCCTTGCTGGTCCTTAAAAAGAAACTCACTGGGTTATCAAATGGACTTCCAGCCACAGCTCACCAGCTGAAAACTTGTCTTTAGAGATTCTTTAGAGATCTGCCATATCTTATCTATACATGCACAATTGCTGTAGACTTTAGTGGGAAGGCTAAAGACCAAATTTAAGAGACAATAGCATCCGCACAAATTTTCCTAACATCTATGAAAAGGTAAATTCAGCTGTACTTATCCTTTCAGCTTAGTTACACGATGACCTACTGAAGTTATAGAACTGCTTGAAATACCAAGAATGCTGAAATCCTTAACTACAAATATATAATCACAGAATCATAGAATGGTTAGAGTTGGAAGGGACCTTAAAGATCATCAAGTTCCCAACCCCCTGCCATGGGTAGGGACATCTCCCACTAGACCAGGTTGCTCAAAGCCTCATCCAGCCTGGCCTTGAACACTTACAGGGATGGGCCATCCACAGCTTCTCTGGGCAACCTGTTCCAGGGTGTATCAGCATAACTTACAAAATCATTTACAAAAAGCTAACAGAAGCATGGGATGTAGCATACCCTTTAACTGTGAAAACAACTGCAGTGAAGCACGTAAAAATAATACCAAAAAGCATAATCCACTTATCTCTCTTCTGATATTCTGTTTTTTAAAATACAGTAACTTCAATCAATTTGAAATCTTCTCTTCCCTCAAATTAGTTGCCTAGTGCAGGTGAATTTCTTAGACCCAATCTCAAAGTTTTCACAACTTCTATTGCTGATGATTTTTATAAAAATGCGCTATAGTTCCAAGCCCCAAGTAAGTGTTTTCTGATTCAACACTTCTACTATTGAGGATGAGTTTCTGCAGTTTGGGCAACTTTCTTTTCTACTGAGGCTTTCCCTGCAAGTCTAAATGAGCTTAGACTTCTGATAAAGAGTTTATCCCTATTGGACCCATACAAGAGCAGGTGTTTGCAGAGACAAAGAACAGCCTTTTCCAAATGAGCTGGCATTGGAACACACTATTTTAGTCAACCGGAATACACTATTTCAGAATTCTTAGGTTAGAATAGCAAAGCACTGAAAACCCATGATAACAGACTTACTTACCTCTTGCTTCACAGTAGCTATAATTTCCCAAATTTTACTCCAAGCAGACAGCTCCAAATTCAGTTCTGGAGTGCCAGTTCAATGGCCCTGTACTGTGTCCCACTGACCCGGAACCTTGCCAGGATACTGGGAACTCAGAGTAAGCTGCAAAATCCACCTAGATGCAGGCTAAATTACCTGTGCTTAGTTTTGTTCTCTGAGGGCCAAGATTCCTCTTGGCAGCAAAAGAAAAGTGCTCCTAGTCCATGCTAAGCTGCATTTAATGCTGCAGCTAGCAAAGTCTGACTTTATTGCAAGAGAGGGAACACAAAGAACAATTAAGTAGCAAAAGACTTAGGTTAAAAGTCTGGAATTCGGATGACAAGATTTCACATTTATGATGCTCAAGTGGATCTTCATATTTTGCTCATTTTTTAGTTCACCTATTAATTTTCACTTCATTTAGAATATTTTAATAACCAATGTGAAAGAGACTAATGGTTTGCATTACAATAAAAGTATCAAAAATAATAGGCATCTGTTTTTAATGTTTACTTTCCATGATTTCAAAGGCATAAACTTTGTTAAAATCAGCCAAGACTTCACCGAGTATTTAAGCCATCTCGATTTTAATTGCGATTAGTTATTAAGTGGTAGAATTATCTTTGTATTTTCCTTACTGTCAAGGCAAAAATAATCCATACGTTACTGAATAAACCAAAACTATTTAAGCTTAGACTTCAGCAACAGATAATTTAATCTTTAAAATTCTTTCAAGGGAAACAACCCCCCAAAAAATCATATACTTTTCACCTTTAAATTGATTTTCAATATTGTTCCACTTTATTTGCTATCTCTCCATGTTTTCTTCTGTTTCCTCTTCTATTGCACTTCTTTTTCTGACATGTAATTTCCTTCTTGTTTTTATTTCATTTATTCAACTATTTTTTCCATTATTTTTTCTGTTATTTCATCTTTCTTTCTGTTTGTCAATTTTATGCAGTTTTTTTTAGTGTGGCTTAGTGTTTTGACATACCTTTATTGTTGCATTTATTTTTATTTACTTTTTTGCTTTCATTGTTCTATAGATGAGACACTATGCCAAGTCAAATCCCTTTTCAAATTTGCTTTGAATAAAAGATGAGCTCCTCTGGAATCATTCTAGATGTAGCTGCCAAAATGAACTGGTCCAGCAGAGCTTTCTTTGGATAGTGATAGTTTCACTACCACTCTAGCTGTAAGAAGAACACAAGAACTTTCACCATTAATCTCTCCTTTTTTTTGTCATTTTCTCTACCTTTAATTATCTCAGTCTATTGTATTTCAGTCTCAAAACTAAGTGGAAAAAAGGGTTTCTTGTGCTGACTTTTTACAAATACCTACTGAAGGAGACCTTCAAAAAACAGTACTTACATGAACAGTAAAACTGAGGAAGACTGAATTCTTGCAGTTCTTGTCTGTTGGGATTCTCCCATGTCTACCGCTCTGGGTGTTTTGGGGTGTTGGCTTTTTGTTTCTTTGTTTATTGCTTTTTGGGTTTGGGTTTTTTTCCTCTGTAGCACTTTTGTTTCAAACTCCTACAACCTGAATATTTTCATGTTTCTGCCATTGTTTCAAACCTGTTTAAAATGTGACAAAAATTCTAAAGTTTTGATTCTACACTCTTTTTGCCTTATCCAGTGCCTAATGGCTGGTAAACTGAACACTCCTTACGTTCATACAGTCACGATTCTTTTCAGTTCTGGCTTAAAAATTAGTTATTCCATTACTGATGGGCAGGATAGATTTTTTTATTATAAACAGAGTAATCTTTCCATTAGTATTAAAAATACACATAGTTGGACCGAAGAATTCTTTATTTCTTACAGAAAAGGTCAGACCTGCACCTAAAAATTTTGTTTAATAGTTTTAAATTACTTGTGAAACCTTATGGCACCCCGAATGAAAATACATTACTTAAATGCTTATTATTAGAACTTGAATTATTACACTAAAGCTACCATAAGTACAAGATTTCCACTGGGTTTCTGAATGTCCAACATGTTGATGGATCCCTCTGCATGTACCCAAACTATTATAGCTGCACAACACCTGGATGTATTTACTGCTATACAGATAAACTGAAGAATTCTTGTAATGCAACTTCTTTTATTGCTGTGTGTGACTGATGGGCACACAAATCTCCAACAAGATGTTTCTGTATCGTGAAGCAGAGCCTGCTGGACATGTCTGAACTGGCCTGAACCCAACAGAGAAGCACTGACCCAAGTGGGAAGTGTTGGACGCATCTACCAAGCATACTTTATGCTCCTTATTTGTGCACATGGAGGGAGTCTAACACTTGTAAGCAGTTATTCAACTGACTTACACTTCCGCAGAAAGCACAACACATGCACAAGTGCCAGAATTACTTGGTGGGCACAGAATAATCACATACAGACGCCACAGGTCATTCATACAAAATTTTGTCCCAGAAATTCCAGACTAAAATGTGTTGATTGTACAAACACAAGTCTGATTTGTGCTCACAATCCTAAACTCTGCTGACACAAAACAGGTATATGGATATCTATCACTGAAAGATTTTGCAGAAACTTGAACACCGAATCCTATGCAGCCTCAGAAGCATAGCTCAGAAATAAAGAAACACCTGAGCTATTTTTGAGCTGTTCTCTTATCAAGGTAAAAACCCCCTCACAATGCCACAGTAGCATTCCGCTTTGATTCTTAAACATGTATCACTGTGGGTACAGGCACTGCCTTGTTCACATCTAGCACAGTTATTTCTGCATGGCACCACACTGACATAGCTTTACATCCTTATGTTATGGAATGTTCAAAGAGCGATTTCAAAATGGTGTAATACAAGCTAACCACGTTTTCTTTTGCTGTACCTTCTCTACAGAGACAATAATTTTCTTCTGAGTTATGATTTCCACTGTGGAGGTATCAATTTACATTGGCTCTATCTTGTGCTATGTCATGTTGTGCAGACTTCGAATACCATCAGAGAACTCTACGCCCATCAGTTAATTTATCAACAGGACAAGTGCTCTTGGGTGAATTGTACATTTAAGGTTCAAGGCAGTGGTTGTTCTAAACCTGAAGTGATATCTGGCTTTTTAAGAAAAAAAGAAAAAAGGAAAGCATTTGAATCCTACACTAATTTATTTGTATTGTATTGCTATGCTGTGCTTTAATACCACTGAAAGTCACAATGAAAATTAATTGGTAATGCTCCATCACAAATGCCTCCAGGTGTGAGAAACAGTACTAGCATAATGTCATTCCCAAGGTACTTCAGGAGATTAACACCAGAGCTAGTAGTCAGTAGAGCCAAATCTCCACAGTATTTAAAAACACTTCTTATTTAGATTTGGCAAAAAGCTTCTTGGAAAGGAAAACACCAACTGTACTAGCAGCTTGTACCTGAATGTTTCTGAAGCTATTCAGCCCACCTATAATGAATAAAAATGTCAATCAATATATTTAGATGTTAGTTTCTGAAAAGCAAAACAGAGAAACAAATTGGATGCAAGACAGTACTATGTTTATAAATTCAATTAACAAAGAACACCTATATGCAGCAGATCATCATGCATCAACCCATAGCACTGGCAGATATGAATTTGCACACAAGGTACAATGTGATATAGAAATGAGTAGACACATTCAAATAAGTATGCAGAAAGTAAAAGAGAAACAGTAAGTCTCTGCATTTGATATTCAATACTAAATCAAAACAAGGTGTATGGCTACATGACTTGAGGAAAAACACGTGATAGCTTGCTTTTAACCTGTTCTTCTCACCAGTTCTACCACCTTCTCCAATGAAACTTACAGTCTCCCAGGTCACCAAATCCTGCTCTATCTTGCTCTAATCCTGGAAAATTTCTTCCCTTGGAAAAAGTACTTTTTGTATTTATTTTTTAAAAGAATGGATTTCATCTCCAAGAAATATGAAAGAAAGAAACCAGTTTATAGAGGAAAGCTATGTAAGACAACAAACTTTGAGCCCTGTTGTAATTAATTGCTGTATTTAAAACTGATAAATTGAGTATTATGTTCTCAGTTAAGTTTTATCTAGAGGAACTCTGATTTTTTCCTCATTCCTTTTTTAAAAAGTTCACTAAAGCCTTAATACTAGAAACGTGCATTCCAGTACTCCTATGTTCACAATTGCACATGTATTTTAGGCGCCAGGTTCAATGCAATGAAACATGACAGATGCTGCCACATTAAACAGACAACACACTTCCAGCCGGAGGAGCAGGAGGGACAAAACCCATTTGTATTCTTCATTTTTTTGCATGCGGAAGGCACACTTTTCAGAATGCAAATGGATCCTGTCTTCTGGGCTTCCAAGTCCCAGATGCCTTTTCTTTCTTTGGCTTCAAGACAACTGTTAAGGTTTTCCACTGAATACAAGGAAGAAACTCTTTTTTTTTTTTTTTTTTTACATCCTTTACTTTTTCATTCTTCCCATCATACTTGTACCCAGCGAGTAGTTACAGATAATGCAGGTTAGCAGACAAAGTTTATACTTATCAAAATTATATTCTCCTGAGGCCATATTTCAAAATTTTGTTCATTTGTACTGTTCCCTAGATTACAAATAAATGCATCGTGACAGGTATTTTGTTGCCATCTGACTCCACCCATTAGAAATACTAATTAAAAAGAAATATGGTACAGGATAAATGTAGTAGTTTAACATGTTTATTTTTACGAGCCAAGTATTTGAAGGATAGGTTGAGCATGTTCCTACTTACAGAATTTGACTTATGGGACTATCACCTCCTGTGATATTACTGAAGAAAGAACATATAAAATGGTCTAACAGATTTATATGAATTTCTGTAGCGGCTCTGGCCATTACTGACATTCTTCAATTATCATTGACCTTTATGTTCTAGGACAAATACTATTCCCTAGAGTAGCCACTTAAAAGAAAACCTAATGTGCTGTTCCTGAACATGTCATTTTTATGCTACTTTAAAGAAGAAATGCTGCTTAACCAGCTAATTGCAGAAATTGCATGTCATCTAATGATAGCTCTTCTCTCTAGGAAACCTACAGTAAATTAGCACTGCAAATGGGATGGGGCGATTCCACTGTTCCCTAGTAGACTGTAAATGATAGATGTTCCTGGCATCTAGAAACATTTTTACTTTGTTTCCCAAAAGCCGTAAACTCATTAGCATCTCATCATATTCTTGAATGCAAAACCCCGCAGCATGCACTGGACATCTGGGAAAAGCTGTAGAAGCAGATTAATCACTGCCTTTTTGTGATATGATGGAAACACAGGAAGGATCTCTCTACTCCTGGCAAGTACATTTTTGTTATATTCTTCTAAATCTTTAATCCCTTTCTCTATTCAAAGTAATATTAACAACATGTCTAATTTCTCATGCAGGACACTTTCCAGGAAGACGTGAATCGATCAATAGATGTTGCACAACTGAGGTGGCGAGTTTTCCCTTTGTCACCACTGTATCTACAGTGATTTTTTGGCAGGCATGACCAGTCATGTAAGGGCCTTCTTTTGGGGTAGCTACCTCAGGTATGTGTCATCTTTCTTCAAGGAACACCCTGTGTCTTTGTCACTGAACACAGGGAAATCAGTTGCCAGTCATAACCAGAATCGAGTTCCCAGATGGGCATTTATGTCACTTTCCATTGCAACCAAGACATGTATGAGAGGATTTGATTAATGAAGGGTATAAGACAGAACCAATGCTGAGATGTTAAGACAGAATAACAGCTAATAAAACTGTCTCTTTAAATACGCTTTCTAGTCTGTTAAATGATATACCTGCTAGTAGCAACAGATTTTTAAGTGACTTTTCAAATGACACCATCAGTTATCAATGAAAAAATGTTAGAAATGGCAGATATGAAGAAACTTTATCTACTAGATCCTGTCCGCTGAGCTTTGGGTCCATTTCTGTATCATTTGCACAGACAGTTTCTTATCAGAGGACCGTATCACCTATTTCATCTCTGAGTTTGTATGCTGAAAGTTTATACCACATGTTAATGTCCTTCATCTAGATACAAAATTTTCATCATCAAATTATGCTCTAGATGGTCTTAAGAAACTGTGAACTGGTTTCTGTTACGAAAAGTCACAACATTTTAAAGTGTTACTGATGGAAACTGTGCATAAGAAGGAAAACCAGGGTTGCAAGTTCATCCAAAGCCTACACTATATTTTAAAACACATCAGACAATGCTTGCTAATGTATCTTTAAAGAGTATTTATCAAATTGTGGACACAACCCACCCAAATATACTCTCAAGCTCTGAGCTATGCCAAGTCAGGCTTCTGGGACAGGTTTAAAAAGAGAAGTCAGAAAATGGTATCAGTATGTATACATAACTGGGACCACAGTGAATTCACATATAGTGGAATTGTAAGGAAATGATACTTTGAGGAGCAGAGGCCTGAAATCTTTAACCTTTATTATGATTTCCTAAGAAACATTAAACGAGACAGAGTACAAAATATTATTTATCTAGTTCTTGATTCCAAATATTAATCACATAATTACTAAAAATGCAAAGAAAGCCTGGTGAAAGAATACAAATATAAAATGATCTTTGTTTTTTGAGGAAACAATAGACAGCCAATAGCCCTAATTTATGCAAAATAAAATTTTACCAAATTGTTGTTTCCTTCCAGTCAAAACAGTTCACAAAAGTATCTCTTGGAGAAAGAAAACACCTTCTCTTTTTTTGACATGTTTATCTTTAAGACTTCAGCTTTAAATTCAGGAGACTTTAATTAAGTATCTAGAATTAGACTGAGCAGAACTTATAGCCCAGTTCCTCCCACACACTACTCCTCCACACTAATCACCAGGCATACCCTTTCAGCATACACTTATCTTCCCCTAAAGCAAACTTTCTGAAGGTATTCTGTTGTTACAACTTAAGCTGTACAGCCAGAACAAACGAGAAGCAAATCTCTAAACCTCAGAAGTTGACACGGTTGAGGATCATCCTGGTATCATCTACTTTAGTTTCAAGAATTATCACACTATTATCTGCACTAGCTTTAGTCTCCAAAATACCTGAAAGAAAAAGCTAAGAAGAATCTTTGATGCTTGGGACTTATGTGTGCATAATGCAAAAGCTTCCTTTGGTATTAAAAAGAAAAGGAAGAAGAAATCCCAAATGTGCTAAGGCTTCTTTTCCAATGTGGAAAGAAAAAGCAGAAGACATTTTGACTTTTCTGAAAGCCTGCAGTCACTGCTCATTGGTTAACACTGGATATACATTCATTGATTTACCAAACCAGCAGCCTGTTTCCAGCTTTCACTGATTAAATAATAGCAGTGGTCATAAGCTGGGTTTCTTAAATGGAGTGTTCTTTGCCTCATTTTTCATTTTGCTGAAAACCTCTGCTATCAGATCTCCCATTTCAGCCCCTATTATTTACATTAGTCTTGCAATTTGAGGTGATGTAGGCGTCTTCTACGCAAGTATCAATTACAAAGACAGAAAATCAGCCAGATCCACATGTGATGTACATCAAGCTACACCGACTTATACCAGATCACTGTCTGACCTCAAAACACATTAGACCCCAAAGCCCTGTTCATGTGTTAGAGAAAAATTACACAAATCCCTGCTTCGTCGGTATGGTTATGCCCAGCAGATACTTTAAAAATAAAAATAACAACTTTTTCATCAGATAATTTCAAAGAAAAAAAGCCACTGACCAAAGAGATTTTGACTCAGTTTTACCTAAGCCTAACCTTTCATACATGCAAATGAAAATATGAAATAAACAAAAAAACCCACCACAGTGTATAATTGTAAAATTACTGAAGAGCAATTTCATATCATAAAATAACTTTTAGAGATATCCTGATAATTACTGTCATATTTCTACAATGCAATTCAAATCAATAATATTACTGGAAACATAAGCAAACATATTGCCCTCTGGTCATGCTAAACGCAAGTTATTTTTCAAACTGCTGAAGCCAGAAGAAAAAAGGTATTCCTTTATTAAACTATTACTAAATAGTGAATATAACAGCACCTGATTCTCATGTGAGTCTTTTGAAGTGGAGAACTCTGATCCTCCAACAAAGCAAAGGAGGCAGACACTGTAATCATCAATTACATTGTCAGAGAGAGCAAATTACGTATTAGCAACAAAACCCAAATAAGCTGAGGAAAACTGACACAGAAAAGGAAACCGCTCCCTTCACTTGCTTCCTCCGCTGCAGAGATAAAACAGGAATTGATCTTTCATAATTTAAATCAAAAGTAGGAAGAAGGGAAAAATCATGACATTCTGGGAACATTCTCCTTTGACTTGGATTATGCAAAGGATTTTACTCTCACATTAAATAGAGGTCACTCCTTATACACTGGTAATATTTAAAACATGTTGAACATTTCATAAGCACAGAGAAAGAGATGGTTTAGGCAAGATTTAAATAAAATATAAACTGATGGAAATAAACAGAGGAAAATATATAATATATACTTCCAGAGGGAAATGCGCTGTTGCCTTCACGTTATATATTTTTTCATTCCATAAGCAGCTCCAGTTAACTGCAAAGAATTAGGTATTGCTCACATTGAATAAATGATCTCAAGTCAGCAGTGTCATCATTAGTCTGTGTCCTACCTATTTTCGTTTTCAGAATACAGGTCTTAAATTATAATTAATGAAAGCAGTGTGGATTTCTATGGACTTGGGATGAAGGTAGTTACACCAAGCATGTCAGAAGAAGGATGCTGGACTCCATATGCACAACAACATAGCTTTTGATGTAAAACTCCAGTATTACTGAAGTCCAAAACATAAAAATTGCCCTTTCCCCAGCCCAAATAATCCTAGTCTGTTTCCATATAGAGTACAGTGCAAGTACTAGATTATATGTAACAGCCATTATTTATGCTACATATTTAAATAATTAATCTTGATCTCTTCGCAGAAGCACCAGAACCTATATTTTGTCATGCACTAAACCTGCCCGAATGGCAAGTAACACTTGAGTGTTGTAATGTGCTTCTCCTTTCTGCATCTCTGTAAATCAGTAAATGGTGACAAATCTTTGTGATGGCATTTCAAAAATAAATATGTACAAGGTAGTTTACGATAACAAGCTATTGGAAAGAAAAAAAAGCTATAAGCCTAGACTTTACTAGAACATGGATTAACCTGGTGAGAAACTGTGCTATTTGCAAGCAGCTTGACTCATTGCATATGAAAAATGGAGTGGTACTTGCTGTCTGCCTGAATGAGTTTCCTGTAAACAAAGCATGATGTGTACAGGAGATGTTCCTGTCACTGCTTGAGCTCTGTCTACCTTTTGGGGTTTTTCTGAAACCTGGAAGAATGCGGAAAATAAAAACTTACACTTGAATGTTGAGTCCCACAGGCCCAGAAAGCTCATGTTCTGTCCCGAGCTAAAGCTTCAAGACGTACCAAGAGGAGATGCTGGACAGAGTAAGGCCTTTTAAAGAGTTCAAGCAGATTAAGGTGTGTGGCTCATAGCTACTGACCAGCTCTGTTCTGCAGATCAGTCTACATTTCAGTAATGTTCACAATACCAGCTTCCAACCCTGCCAACATGGAACTCATTGGGAGAAACCCCATGCCATTTGCCAGACAAATGCCAAATGCATATAACGCAAGTACCCACCTGACTCATCCCTGGTACACAGAGTCAGCTGTCCCTCTGTTATTTATCATCCTGCTCCAAGAAGCTTATAAAGCTCATTCCTTAGGGTAAGATATTTTCTTAATGGGCAGCAAGTTTTGCCAGACTTCTGCTGTTACCTAGTATTTTCCCTGGCATTATGTCAAAGAAAGATTTTTAAGGCTCATGTTTAAAAATGATGTTTAGAATGATGCTAGGCCAGGCCCTGAGCTGCTCTTAATCCTTCATATGTCTGTCAACTCCCACAGAGCTATGCTAATTCATACCAGTTGAGCAGCTTTCCTGCTCAAATAATGCTTTATCCCTTAATCTGATATAGGAGTTCTTCACCTAAAGCCATGCGGAGGCAGGCATGTGGCCGTAGGAAAAGGGAAAGTTCAAATTCAAGACCAGGAACCGAACCTTTTTTCTTTACTGCAGTCAGACTGCTCTTCCAGCTTACATTACTGAACTCCCTATGATCATTTCAGTTTGACAACACAATCAGCACTTACCTCCATATCAGAATAACACATCTAACAAGTACTTGACAATTAATTTTAAATATTTGACATGTCAAGCATAATATCAAGAGCTGCAGGCCCCGTGGAGCACCAATGTCTGTGTCCAAAGGAAGTACCAAGGTCATCCCAACCAGCTCGTCAAGCAAGAGCTCCACACATGTACAAGAGTGGACCTATTGTCACCACTCTTCATCCTGCAGCCCAGCTGAGCCTTGCTCCTATGCTGAAGGGCCTGTTCTAGATGCCTGTGATCAATAAGGTGCAAAAAACTGAAAAAAGTAACTTTGAATTTTCACTTCAAGGGTTTGAAGCATTTACTGGAAATCATGGGATTGAAAAAACTTTAATCCTTCCTTTCTAGCCTAAATATGAAGAAATTATTGGCATGAGCCCTGTCATGTTACGGGGTAAAGTCAGTGGAAGGTTCTAACTGACTTCAGCTGTAGAGTACATAAGGGATGACAAAGATGCTCCAATGTTACAAAGAAAACTGATGAATTCTCTTTCACAGATTGCATAACAAAAAGGTTTTGTGAAAAATCATCTCATATAATGCTATAAAAAAAAAGAAGAGCTCAGAAAATATTCCTTCTCTTGGTAGCAATTGAATATTTGTACCAGCAAGGAAACGGAGGAGAAGCCATCTTCTTTCTAAAACATTAAATCTGTTTGACCTTGGACACATACCAGTTCATCTGTATCAGTCCAAGAAAGTCAAATCTATTTCTGTGGTGTGCTTGAGAGTGGAAGTTTTTAAAAACTTTGAGATTCCTGCATGAAAGCCACTATAAATGACACTTGATACTCTCAGTATTTTATTAATTAGCTATTGATCAGAAAGTTCCAGGCTTTATGCACAGAAACTCACCAGACCATGTAGAGCTATACACTAAGGGAATAGCCACACAAACATACACAGCTATTGGTTTTTCTCATCTCTTGGCTGCTTGGCAGAGAGAATTGCTTTAGCAATTTAAAGTTACATTATAAACTTGATGTTCCTAGCTGCAAAACCAAATCATTTCACCATAATTGTGGTGAAGTGAAAAGAAGTATTGAACATAGCACGTCTTGTCTTTTTGCAACCAAACTTGCAGGATAGGGCTTGAATTGTAGGTGCATAGCTCCATATACAGAATTATACAATATGCAGGTATATATAGAGAAGTAACAGAAAGGAGCAGTCTAAAACCTATGAATCATGATGGCTAGGGACAGGGAAAACCTGTCTTTCCATATGCCTGACACTGAATATACTGATGAATGTTATGCAGTAGTTTATGATTCATCATGTTTATTTACTTAAATTATGCTGCCTTTTCACCATCTCTCCTATTACATTTAGAATATTTTAAATCAAATAATATTTCCTTTTAAAATTGAAGAATATTTCTTCCTAACCATTTTGGTTTTTTCTCCCTCATAAACTTAAGGTGCTTTATATTAATAACATCTATCTAGAAAAATAATAGAACTTTTTGAGACATTCACATTCATTGCGATCAAATGTAAGAAATTTTCTCACCGAAAAAGTTCAGAGTTTTCTCAAAGAAATGCCAGATCACAAATGTTTCTCATATGGCAGTGCTTTCTGCCTATAGAAAAAAGGAAATATCAGCTCCCAAAAGACGTCTTCACTTTTGATAACTGCAATCATTTAGACTTAAAGTGGCTGACCAGAGATTTTCTTTGTGTGTGTGTATATTGCTGCTGTTGTTTTTAAGCACTCAAACCCACAGATGATTTGAGCCAATATTGACCTTTAAATACCAGTTATACCACTTTGAGATAAATGAGTGTTGCTACTTGAGAGCTGTGTGAGGCACACAGCAACAGGGGGAATGAGTGGCTGAGTTGGTAGCACAATCAGTAGTAGCTCTGATTAATGAATAAATACAGGTGGGACAAATGTGAAATAATTGAGCTTTTTTTTTTTTCTTAAATGTCTCAGTCTACAAAAAACAGTGAAGACAAACAGTGACATTTTTAGCCTCTTTTCCATTATCAGGAATCACTGAACAGTGGGCTCAGCTTGTCTAATATTCAGTGCACCAGTAAATCCATAATGAAGGTGATGAAGAGGATTTTAACTGCTGTTATTTCCTCTACTGCATTCCATCATGAATATTTCAGCTTTGGCCATTGCCCAGGCTTGCTTGATGCATTTGTCGGACTTCTCCTAGCCCTTCTGGGACAGGCCTCAATTCATGTGGGCAGCATGAAAAATAATTGGCTCCTGGAAGAGCAGGGAATCAAAGGCCGTTGCCATTCAAGGCCTGTGGTGGTCTTTATGCTGCAGACCTACAGGCTGTGTTCCTTCAGCACATGTCTCAGAAACGTTCAAATTAAATAAGCCCCAGATTATTTCAAATTTACCCGAAGTATATGAGGTCTTGGATTTTCACCTTGACTCTATTCTGTACTTCTACTGCCCATGCACCCTTATCACCCTAGTTTCATTACTCTCTGCATCTAAATTATTTTTCTGGACAAATTGGTGAAGCAATTCCTAAAAAGGAATGTATTTTAAATGTGAAAAGAGGTCTTATACTTTACAAAATTAAGCACTATAATAGTTTCCACTACTAGAATACAACAACACTAAAAACCACAACACAGCATGACAACCAAAACAAAAAAAATGTGGACTTCTAATAGCAGGGACTCTTCCAAGAATGTTTTTTGGTTTATTTTCCCCAATAAAATGTTTGTAATTGAAGTATATGATTATACAAGATATCATCAATCAGCAACATACCTGAGGAAGAAATTTACCTTCTGGGTAATGGGTGCCATTAGTATTATTCACTTAAAAATTTATTGCCTTTTTCTTTAAAATCTTTGGTACTGGTCACTACCAAATGGAATACTAGATCAGGCTGATTCCTCAGCTGATCTGGCACAGAAACTCATTTAAACTTAGTATCTGTATATTGCAGTGAAATACGGTAAACTACAAAGGTGACCACAGAATGCAATTAGGAAATAATATTCCAGGTAAAAAAAAAAAAAAGTATAAAGTTAATTGTATTTGTGAGTAGGAAGTATTATATGTAAAGTACTCCTACTGCCATCCACACTTTAGATTTAATATAGTTTAAGGTCAAATCATCTTTAATGTGATGTGAAGTGTGGGTAACATGCAAATTCTCTAATGTAATGTTACAAGAATATACATAAATATTTCAAAACTAAGTGGAAAGACAAACACAATTCATCTTGTCTAAACACACGTTCTCTTTTCCCTGCATCATCCTCCGCAGTTAAAGACTATGATCTACTGTAGACATTTCCAAGAATATAAATCTTGCAGTAGCTGCTAATGATTCTCTGGCAACAACAGAAAAAATGAGAAATCTAGCTTTTAAAAAAATTCTATGAATGAAATGCAAATTCTGTTTTCTTAAGAATCAAGAAAGTGCTTCAGAGATATGCCTGGAAGAAACAATTTATAGCCTGGTATGGAAGTAATAGTGGAAATGTTTTACTACTTATACAGCATTAATTACTGCTACTGAAATGCATACCAATAACAGGTTACGGAACTTAGTTCATATACCAAACTATTCACATAAATCTTTTACCACTTATATCCTACTCTCCAGGACCATGTATAAGAGAAGAGTGTATGCTGACATCTCCGATAAGTGGAGTTTGTCAGAGTTTTCATGATCATGAAAAAGCACATATTTACACACTGAAGTATTTACAATTCTATGGAAACCACTAAAAGATACATGCATATTTCCGAATAGTTATTCTGGAGATAAAAGGGAAGCTATGACAAGTAACGGGCTTCATATTGCAGGTATTGCAAAATGTTCTTGGCCCACGATATGTAGTAGGATGGAAGAATGACACCAGTCTCCTCTGGGTATGAGTGTTTACTATTGATGGGGTTTGGATTACTATTTTCCTTCACATTTTTCAGGTAGATGAGAATAGCACATGGAACTGAGTAGGCACAGGTACATTATGTTTATATCACAAACTACTTGCACATATTTCTCAGGCAAACTCATTAGCTGTGAAAACACAATAAAATAGTATTTAGTCAATTTTCATCTATTTTGTATCTCACATTTTCCTATGCCTTTCTTTCAAAGAGAGGGAAAAAAAAAAACCCCAAAGCTGTAGAGTAAAATTATGTGCAAAATCTGAACGTGACACTGATTTACAAAGAACATATACTGAAGATGCCATGCCCCACACAAGTCATGTACTCAATTAGAAATTTAGAATTTGGCACATCCAACAAAAGGGACTGTCTCCATTACACTAACCCAACAAATGTAACAAAATGAAGAATATTCCATTCCCATGCAATTGTTTGATTTGAGCTTGAAAGTTTTATCTAAAAGACATAATGTTCATCTGTCAGATACAATGAAATATCTCTCATGTATAATACTACTTTTATATACATTAGCAAGTACATCGTACGGTTATGAAATCAGGGGGTTGTATATCTCTTGATCTAAGTCTTAGTTTAAGCATGAGAGAACTCAGTAAGTATCTGACAATATGTAATGCTAATGTGAGGAGGAGGAGAAGATAAACTCTTATGCTCTCTTTCCAACTTCCCTATTTCTCCACGAACTGCTACGACTGTCACCTTCTCATAAGAAGAGGATCTATGAGCTGCAGCCGATTAGCACTCTAAAGACGGTTATTTCTTCTTTGTGTTTCAAAACAGAGGTTCACCTTTCAACTATATGTGATAGAAGAGTGATGGGTTGTAAAAGCCTTCTACTTAAAATGAAGAAGTAGCTGCTGAATGGATGATAACAGGTAAGAGAGAAGTACTTACATTTGGGGGCTCAAGTCAGATATCTAGATAATTCAGCTTTTTCAGTTGTAACTAACATGCATTACAGGTGTAAGACTGCAATTACTTTTCAGTAAACCTCTATTATTTGTGTCTTTTATGAATACCAGTATCTGAATGCTGATATTTACATCATGTAACTCGTTACCGCTGACTGATCGGCAAAAGTAAG
The DNA here is from genome assembly GCA_028565335.1 of Limnodromus scolopaceus. Classification (NCBI taxonomy): domain Eukaryota; kingdom Metazoa; phylum Chordata; class Aves; order Charadriiformes; family Scolopacidae; genus Limnodromus; species Limnodromus scolopaceus. The sequence continues at coordinate 17,058,804 of JAOXNO010000063.1, forward strand.
TTCACACAAATAAATGTATCTTCAAGCAATTTCCAGTAGAAGAGTAACAGATTTCATTCCATAGGTGTAGGAATATACTATAGAATGGAGCAAGACTCCCAGACAAAAAGGCAGTGAACATCTTTTTCAGAACAGCCTTCCAAAACAGAGAGTGGAAGAAAAAAAAAAACCCGCATAATTACCTAAAAGAAAGATTTTGGAGTTCATCAAAGAAATTACATGTCAAAGGTGTTTGCAATAAACAAGACTGAACTTGATGGTCAGAAGATTTCAGTAAGCCTTACCACATATGTTAATCTTGTCATTCAAAATGTAATAAACCTCAGAAAGATTAGACACAAATGACAATTTATTAATTCAAAATTTTATATTTGCGCTTTCCCCGAAATAAGGTATTTGCTATAAATCATGTATCAGGTATTTGGCAGAAGAAAGCTGCAAAAAAGGTTCTTCAAGGTCTCAAACTATACTGAAAGTGAAGTAATCTATTTTTTTTGTTGTTATTTGCAATCCAAGCAAATCTTGTTACTCCACAATAATTTTATTTCCACCAATAATCTGAAAAGCTAATAATTGAAATTGAAAGAGCCTCATACAAACAGGGAAATGATCCACCTAGAGCCAACTCATCTTCCGTATTTGAAAATGTAGTAGATGTGTCTACTAGGAAAATAAAGGCATTAGCTAGCAATCTTTATTGAAGAGATTAAAGAGCTTCATATGCTTTAGAACGGTCAATCATAATTAATCTAAGAGGTTATAATTATGCTGATTTTGGGTTTATATAGTGAGATCTAAACTGCTCCAATATATTCTGTAACCAGTATCTGTCAGATAGTTGAGCAGAGCACCAGTCACATCATCTTTCTGTTTTTCAATGGTTTATTTCCCTTTCCTGTTTGCATTTCATTCTTTCAGCTACTTCTTCTATTACCCTTCAGTTTTTCTGGGTTTATTATGTTCATCATAGCTATAAATAAATAAACAAAGCACAATACTCACTGATTGCTATTTTATATGCTAAAATTCTATGACACGGTATTTCAGAGAGAGGAAAAAAAAAGCCTGATCTTCAGGATAGAACTTGTTCTATTTCTGGAGTAACCACCAACAGCAAAAATCCCATTACAATAACAAAAGCTACAATTTATTCCAATGATCACAAAGAAAGAAATATTCAAAGTCCTCCCAATAATAAGTTTTCTTAAACTGCTTTAGCCTTCTATTGCATAGATGAAGAAATTTTGTACAGATTCTCCAAGGAGTACTTACATTTCTAGAGCAAGTACACACAGACAAGAAAAAAGAATCTCACTGGTTTACCTTCATCTTTGAACACAAAATATCCCAAAAGTTTCTGGACATTTTCACCTCTTCTTTTCTCTAACAATAGAAGAAAATTACTGTTGCTCTCTCTGTCCTCTCACTCTTTTGGTAAACTGTGGGACCTCCTGAATAAAGATGGCTGCAGTTTTAATGCATTCATCAGATTTCAACATTAACAGGCCTGGGGATCTTTAATTGCAGGGCTCATTGCTGCTCAGGTCCTCAAACTCGCCATCCAAGTCTTGCCCAACTACTACATGTAACTTATAAGCTTTGGATCCTCTCACAGGGGAGAATATATCTGCACAGCTCTCCAGTGTGGCAACGTACATACTGTTTCAGGCTGCTTCTCTGCATCTAAAATAGCAGGATCAGAAAATAATTTTGTGACCACATTCCAACAGAGGAAAAAAGAAACCCTCTGAAACCACGTAAACCATGCTTCAAAAGAGATCAACAATGCGAACTTCAGAGCTCAAGGAGAGCTTAGAGTGCCTAAATTCTCATGGGGACCTGAGCTGGCCCTCTAAGTAACTGCAATCCTTCCCCCAAGCCCTTTTTTTTCCAAGGGGCAGTCATTCTTGGATATACCACTGGAAAGCTTAGGAAAGCTTAAAAAACTCTGGAACACACAAACCAATATGATGGTGATAATATTTTCAGTTCCAACCATGGATGACGTCTGGAAAGCAAGTGATAAAAGGCTGTACAGAGTGAAATTCTATCTCTATTAGAAGCAATGGCTAGTACATCAAAAACATCATTCCAAGAATACAATGTCTTCCCAAGTTTGTAATGTGCAAAAGCCCTGAAAGCAGACTCTGATTTCAGGTTTGTGCTTAAGCAAACCTCAAAACCATGCTGATGCAAAATCAAGGCATTTTGGAAAAAAAACGCATAAATAATCCTTTTTTGCTTTGTGTTTTGTCCATTATAAATGTTATATGTACAGACTTTGATTTTCTTTCAGGGGCTTGTCTCCGGACTTTCTGGTTTTTAAAATAAAGATTCTGTTCATAATACCTCAGAAGTTCACTTGGATTCAAATCAAAATGAAAAGAATTTAGAAAAAAAAAAACAGACAAAAATTTAGAGAGTGAAAACAAACACTAAAAAAATTAATAGCTTCTTTGCAGCAGTATCAAAATGGAATTCCTTGGCCTCAGATAGTATTGTTTTGATATGTCACAGCCTATTACATCAGTCATGTTCTGTTATGGTAATATATTGAGATGAATCACAGTAATGCCACAGAGCCAAGAAATATCAAACACCAACCTTGACACTAAGTGAGAAACAGGCCTTATGTACGCTTAGGCCTTTTGACTCTCCATTTTATATTCCACAAATCCACATTATCCAAATTTCATGAACTTACTGGATGTAGAAAGTGAAGAAAATGTTTCCCTTCAGATGGATTTTAAGTAAAAGAATTGTAGAACTTGAAATACTGTGAGGTTTAATCTTCTCAGATTATCACCTCACCATTTTAAAGAGAGCTGTACTGATTTATTTACCCTGCTGTGATGAAAAATCTTGTCAATGAAGTATGTAAGAAAGAATGATGAAAAGTCACTGAGAAAAGGCAAGCATGTTTTGTTTCCATGACGTAACACAGACATTTTGTAACCTCCAATGAGGTAACAAAACTACTGCAAGTGTGGAATTCTCTCTCCTATTTTTCCTAATGGATTATGAGAAACAGCTAAACCAGAAAAGTAAATATTTGAAATAACATACTCAAATTTAGGTGACAAAAGCATCTGTAATTTTAACACAGTCAGATCAGTGACCCAGCTTTTTATTTTCAAATATCTGCAAAAAAAACACCCATAAACAAACAATTGGTTTGTTTTTTTAAAAAAAAAAAAAGTAGACTAGCAAAGAAGACAAACTTGTGATTAAATTCAGTGACTACTTTTACCAGCAACTCTGCTAAACACAATGGTTCCCAATATTACAACAACCCTGTGTGCTGTACTGACACCACTTCTAATTTAAATATCTATCAGAAAATCTAAAAGACAGTCTCCATTTGGTCAGTTTATCAGATAATTTACAACTGTAGTCAAACCACCTCTTCACTTTCCTTTAGAGGATGAATACGTTAATCTGTATTTTTATTGCTTGTTCTGGTAGAGCTGAAGCACAATTTCCCCCTCCCCAGTTTGAGTAGGCAGGCATGTAGATGTTATCCTCCTTTTGTAGCACACCTTCCAGGAAAGCAACCAGTAAAGTGTCAACGGCAAAGACTGTGCGATTGCAACTTCATGGACGCTTTCCATTATTCCACTGCAAGTGCTAACCACACACTTCATCTACATTTGGAAAGTTAGTCCTCTTGAACTCACTGCAGGCACTAAACAGGCTCAGAGGGCTAGATTTAATAAGAACAACTTGGTCAGAGTAGCTTAAATTTCTACAAGTACAAAGGGAAGTCGTTAGAGATGCAGTTCACATAAAAGTCATGCATTTATGCATTTCGATTCTGCCCCTTTTTCTACTTCGGCAGAAGAACATGAGGAGAAGAAAAAAAGAAGATCAAAAGCTATGGAAGTTTTGCAAGAAGCCAAGTTCGTTCACAAGACCATAGAACAAAGTAATGTTATTTCCTAAGCTGATGTGGCCTTAAGTGTCTTAAAAATGCCTCGAGCATGCCAGAGGCGAACAACTCCTGCAGACCATCCTACTTCTCGTCTACTTTTTGTTCATTCATTAGGAGAAGTTTTCTGAGTCGTGTCTTACCTACCTCAGTCTTCCCCCAGCTCTGAAAACACTTTAGTTACTTTGACAGAGTACGCCTGCAAAATGTGCTCTCACTGCCACGCGCACTCACCACTTACACGTGTACGCACACTTACCACACTTTTGTTGTAGAAAAATGGGGTCTGTTTAATCTTTTCTTAAACATGGCTGTTGTGATATCCTTTGCCTGTAGGTTTGCTGTGCTTAACAGAATTACCAGCTGTGACTAAATCCATGTGTTGTTCATAAATCTAACTTAATTTTTTGGACAGCTGTTCATCTGGGCATAAACACATTCATTCTAATAGCTACATTAGCTCTACAAGTTTATTTGTTTGGTTGTGGTTTTTTAACTTTCACTCAGTATAATTACTTCTGACACTTCTCTCATCAAGTAAGTTTTTGTGTGTTGAGAGTTTTCTTACTTTCATTTGTCTTAAGCCAATCAACTACATTTTTTGTCATAGCAGATGCTGTCGCATGATGGACAGTCTGTCATAAACAGATGGACTTGGTCTAAATCCATCCTCAAAAAAGCTCCCCATCAAGAATGAAGAGCTGGTCTCCTGGGAGTATCAGTCACCCCTCAGCACACCTTCCCCAGTGTTTAGTCAGCACAACTCCTGGGCGAATTTCAAACAAGCGACGATGGGCATGTCAATAATAAAGGGAAGCAGTAGCAGTATTTTACCCAAAATATAGCAGTCTGCTTCTCTTCAGGCATAAGCTATCCATATTATGGGATATTGATAGCACAACAGATAGAGCATGGAGATAGAGCAGGATAATATTGGAGGCAGAGAGCAGGCGGGGACTGGGTTTGGATCACAACTGCTATAGTCAGAGAATAATTCAGCAAATGAAATGTCTCTGTCTCACATACCTATAAATCCAAACCCAGCAAGAAATGGTAATCTATATTCTGCACAGAAGACATTCTTCTCAGCAATAAGGGGAATGGGGCAAATTTCAATTCTATTGAATTGTTTGAGTGATCTTCTGAAGCAGATTGCCTTTCACTTCTTCCCCAGGGCCGCTATCTTTCATTGTTCCCCAGACCAAGAACGACTGTCCTGTATCATCACTGGAGGCAGCACAATTAACTACTGGCCAAAGTATAGTTAAAAAACTTGTTATTTGTTTTGTCTGAAAAATAACTAATTTTTGATTCCTTGAGATTTTATCAACTTGATCATAAGGCACCCATGGGCTTTAATCAATTTACTTGAATTTATGAGTGCTCCGAGCATTTATGAATCAGATCTGATGTGCTTCCACATAAGCATCTGAAATAAATTCCCATCTATTAAAGTGTTAACTTCTCTATGACAATTTATCCACTGCTATAAAACATAGTACACGTTCAAAAACTAGAAAAATCATCATTATTAATGATTATGTCAGTCAGAGTACAGCAGAATGGTTAGGAACCCCTAGTTTGGTATATTTGCCACTTAACTAAACCGAAGAGAGAAAAGGATGAAGTGGAAAAGACGCAGAACACAAACACAATGCATGAAGTATGAGGGCTGGCTCACATTTCTGTGTACTTGTTTCAATTTCATTACAGAAACACGCATAGGTTAAAGAAAAATCAAAGTGGGGAGGTAGAAGAGAAAGGAAGAGCGTGGTGAAATGGATAAAAGAAAGGGAGAAGTGAGTAATAGAGAAGGATGGAAGAGTGGAAGCAGGAAGTGCTATAAGCTGAAGGTGGCAGAACTAAACTGAGAGATACCAGGACTATTTATCACTTCTATTGCCTTCTGGTGATATGGGCCAAGTACAGAGAAATGCAGAAGTGTCTGGCAGATCAAGCTTTATTTGCAGGTCCTCAATATACAGCCTTCCTAATAAGGAGTATATGATGTTTTACTCGATCACCAACAGTTTTGAAATTCTATCATAATTGATCCACTAAATGAGATTCTCTACTTCCCCAAAGATGCCAGCAACCTGTACAAAAGCATACTAAGCTGTTTGTCAGCATTTGCACTCTATTTCTTAAGCTGCTTTAGCTAATAATGTTCCGCTAGCTTGTGTGAACTAGCTACAGTTGAACCAAAAGGCTCAATTATTTAATACATATTTGAGATTTGATCCGGATAAGAACAGTAGTCATCCCAGGGGTACAGATCAGACTGCAGCAACAGTCATTTGGCATACCTGACTTCTTTGGCCCTCAGAAACAAACAATGGCAGATCACTGACTACTGTTATATAAAACAACATGAAAGACCACATTCTTTTAAAATCTCAATATAAGAGAAAATACCATTAAGTTATGTTTATGCACCAAATTTCAGACATGATCAATCAGGCTGCCACTGGATGTCATTATTCTTTGAGAGCTGAAAACATTTTAGGGGAGAAAAAGGATGAAAAGATGAATGAAAAGCCCCACCTGTCTTCTACAGACTTAAGATGTAGAACATTCAAAACTCTTAGATTAAAAAGTATTTTTTACATTCTTCCTTTTAGCTTTACTTCCAGAAAGGTTCTGTTTAGTAGGTGGATGTCTGAAAAGAGCTCTGCAAATTGCTCGCATAAAGCCAACCAAACAATTGTACTGTAAAAGCATTCCTCAGGTATTTCACAGACATTTTCTGAAAGAGATGGCACAGAAAAGAGCAAGTGGATTTTCCGTTATTCCAATGCATTTACTATGTTGTGATGGACTGTTGTGATACGGAGGCACAAATCAATTTGGAGTTTACATTCCACTTAATTGCATATACATTGTAGTATTTTGAGGCTTTCTGTGCAATCTGTAAGCTGCCATCAGCACAATAAAGCTGCTTCTATCAGTCGCACAACCATAACGAGTTTTTCTAGGAAAGATGTATCTTTGTGTCTTGGAATCAGAATAAATTTTTGGTTGAAGATTGCTAGGGCCTGAAACAAGATCCACTAGACATTATAATTAAAGCCTTTTCTTCTATCTGCCAGAATGAAATGGCTTAAAGCAGGCAGAAATCTTACCACATACTTTCTCTTGTTAATACAGAGATGAAGTAAATGTACTGCATCAGAGCAGAATGAATTTTACAGTATTTCAGGATCGCCTGCTGCTATAGTTATGCTTTGTTTTACTCTCCAGGAAGCAAAGCAATACAGAATCTCCTGTTTTAGCAGTGAGGGATCTGGCAGCCATCTGCACAGTTCCAGAACAGAGCATGACTCATACATGAGAGAGATACATAATTCATGGGATGTTCCAGGGCTGTTGCCATTCTCTTGTGTAAGAGGTGAAAAGCTGTGTCAGCAAGGGGGGCTGCTCAGCAAATTGAGTTCTGTGTAAAGAGGCATCTTAGCAGAGATGTGGGTCCTTAGATGGATAGGGCTCCTAACACCACCAGGGGACTCGGCAATCCAACAGCATGCAATGCTCAGCTCCATGGAGTAGCAGTTTGCTTAAAGAATTGTCATCTTTCACTGCAAGGTATTCCTAAAGCACTCCTTATCATCTCTGTTTCAGGTACAAGTATCCTGGGAGTCTTGATGGTATTTTATGGTGTTTGTGGAGTCAAAAAGTTTCATCACTGATACTGCACATCACTGAAAATTTAAAATGAAATTTAAGAGGCAGGCAAGCAGGCAGAGGTGAGAATCATGGTGTCTGTTTCTAGTCACTTTTTTAGGTCTCTCTACAGGATAAAATGCAAAATAGAATGACTGTGTTCCAAAAGTATGAGTTATTTATACATGGTAAAAGATGTAGTGGATTCAAAAAGCCAGAGAAGGAAGTTCTTGAAAGCCTCCTTGCCTCTTCACTTGGGGAACGAGAGTGATGGGGACAGAAAACATTGTCCCTAAGATAACTGCCATATCTTCTAGAAGTTGTTTTTGCTTTTGTAGACACCTGTCTCTCCCCTAATGACACCAGCTACCCACCATGCTTCCCAGAACTGCAACAGAGGTGTAGTAGCAGTAATTATTTTGCTGTTGTCAGCCCATAGTCTCATAATTCCTTGTGAAAACCGCTATTTCATGTTCCAACTACTAAGAACATAATTTTCTAAGTATTATCAGCTCACAAATCTTTTTCAGTAGAACCACCTTTCCAAAAGTTCCACCATGGCAGTACTCTAAAGTATCCCTGGGTGATTGATTTTGTCAAGTCTAATCATCTTGGATAAGATAGCTCAGATTTCAATTTGGTTGTATCTGGACTAGAGTTTGCTCAGGCATGAGCTTTCAACACTAGGGAAGACTGTGTATAAAGGCATTGTGTTGACTGCAAAGGCTTGGTGATTAAATCACCTTTTTCAGGACCATTTTAAACTTTGCCAGGGAGACTCCCTAATCAGTGATCCATATAATTACTTTTCCATGTAGACTGAAATTGAGAACTGTTCACTAATGCTCTAAATATACAGATATCAGTGTTTAAATATCCACAATCATAAATACTACCAGATGCAAAATTTTCCAATGGGCTTTGTTTGGATACAGTAGTGTAAAATATGCAGGAATATAAAGACACTAGAAATGAGAAGACTCCTCTGCAACAGAGAACACATACTGGTGGGAGCTGCTACAGTGCTTGATTTCTACAGGGGACTTAAAGTTGATGACACCCACACACGTCCCCAAATGAATGCTCTGGTCACTGCAGTATTGGTTGTTCTTGCTTCAATATTTTCCAATGAAGGGAAAATTATGCCACAAGCATAACCCATAGAAAGTAAAATACTAAAATAATTCCAGGATAAAACCGTACAGATAAAGTCAGCAACAAAAAAATCTAAAATCTCCAAGGTTTTTTTCTCCCTGGACAGATAATTTCAAAATGTCACAGGGTCCCTTTGGTCAGCCCCAGAGGCAGAACTGAGCAATCTGAGACACCAAAGTGCCAGGTCAACACCACTCTGTGTCTTTCATTTTAGGTCACTGCTTCTGAAAAACCAAACGCTTCTTTATGCAGATATGAAGTAACACAAAAATGGTAAAAGCTTTATGAGAAATGTGTCTTTTTAATGTATGGTTTTTTCTTACTTAGCGTCTCAGTAAAAGAAGGAGCAACTACATGAAGCAGTAGACTTTTCAGTACTGCTAATACACCCAATTATTCTATTTGTCCATTTAGCTCACCCAAATAACTCATTCACCTCTGTGGCCACAATTCATTTTTATCTGTACCTAAGTAAGAATTTTACTTGAGAAATAAAGGCCTCTAACTTGGAGCATTTATACTGTCCAAGATTATCAACTGGTAATGAATTTTTTCATATGTGATAAGGACCTCACACCATCTATTGGGCAATGCTGAACCTGAGACCATTTACATGTTGGATGTAGTATGCAGATTAAACTATGGGACTTCTAACACGTCAAATATTCTAACATTCCCCAATTCACAGGTATTAAAAGAAAGCTCATAGAAAGTGTGCACTCCTCTTGGGGAATAAAAACATATTAGCTCCAGTCACTACAACAGTAGAGAGAGTAGTCTATCGCTGTACCCAAGCTGCTAAACTGTACCTCCCAGGGCTCCAAGTTCCCTGTGCAAGCTCGGGGATATCAGCACCACATGCTAAAAATACCCAAAGCAAACTGCCTAAAGACACCTGCAACGTTCTGTACCCGAATATCACAACTGTACTCAAGTCTGCCGAGTCTGAGCCTAACAGTCACAATAATATAATTATATATATTATAAAAATTATCTATATTATATATTATAAATAATAATAATAATAATAATCACAATTCTTCTGCATTAATTCTGTTCTTTGCACACATGAACTAATCAGCAGGGAAATCCCACGAAACCTTTATCTCTTGGCAATATGAATCTTTGGTAACACAGGTTCATCCTTTGGAAGCTTCAGCAGAAACATTATTTAAACTTATCGGCTTGGTCTCCTAGCTTTTATGTGTGCAAAGTAATAATACAAAGCTATCAAGTGCAGTTCTAACACGCTTTGCAATTATGTCATCAAACTCTAATTACACTGTTATTGTCATTTTTTATGACGAGATGTTCACTTTTTTTTTTGTTGTTTGAGTTTTTTTAGTTTAGGGAATAGGAAACCACCCAGAAAAGCACGACTATGATTTTAATTGCTGAGCATTCATCACAAAAAAATAGTGAGAAAGGGAATTACCCAAATACAGTGTAGCAGAAAAAGTTACTAACACATACCTATGCAGTTTGCCATAACTGGGACTGTCAAAACTGGCAGTTGAGACTCTATAGGATGAAACTTTGAAAAATATGTATGTTCTGAACTCAAGCTAAGTTTAAGAAATTTTCGGCACTTCTAATTCTCAGTACCAAAGTCATTGCAATAGATAGTAAAACAAAATACCACCCCAACCCCCCAACAAGGTTAGAACTTCAGATGCCACAAGTCCCCACTCCACTGACTTCAATGGATAATATAAAGCAAGTAAAAATTCAGTCCACACTATTAAATATGGGGTTTACCAGACAACGTGGCCCTAAATTTGAGATTCAAGATAGGAAATAACTGAGAGACTATGGTATTCCTAGAAGAAATCACATTTATACAAGAAACTATTCCCTTTGCGGAGTTTTAATTCATTTGATAATGCTTTTTAAAAGCATTTATATTTTTCTATTTTTAATGTGGTGAGCTGCTTTCGTTGAACACCAAAACCTGAATTTAATTGTAGTTACAGAAATGTAAGATTGCAGCTGCTATTTCTATGCAGCATGTCACTTCATATTTTTTCCCTGTTATATTCTGAACTATACCAAAATTAATTTTAGAATTGTGCACATTTTTTTAACTACATTTTAAAACCTTAACAGCTAACACCAGTAATTTAATTTCATTTTTCACATCCCCCAAAATGGGAGAGAAAATTTAATTCAAAGTCCATTTCCTGAAAACTGTATCATTTATTTTTCTCAAAAGGATGTTTTTTAGAAGCAATCTCCTTGGTGCTGTTGAGAATTTCCTGTTTCTAGAAAATTATCTGTAATTCAGAGCAGATTACAAACTGCAAGAAAAAAAAAGAAAAAACCAACAAAAACCCAAATCTCACAGTAAAGACAAGGAGGAAACAATGAAAATGAAGCCCAAAAGGTATAAAGTCAAGCATTACAGAAATGACTATAGTTCCTGTGAGAGATATGTTCTCCAGATGGTTTAGTATTGAAGGCAATACACTGCTATTTAGATGTATTTTATGCTTCTTCAAGAAAAGTAATCCAGTGTTTCCCCCCTTTCTACATTGCCTGTTTCCCAAGAGTACTGCTCCAGAAGTAGCGCTCTCAGCTTCCGAGCCATCCATAATTGGTCCTCCCCCTCCCACACTTGCTTGCCTTCCCCCTCTGTAGAGCACATTACCTCCGTAACTTCCACCCTTTTACTGACTCATCAAACATGTTGTCAAGCCTCATAAGCCTCACTAGAAGTAAACTATTTCCTTAGTACTCTTTCAACCTTTATTGCATGAACTGTTTTTTTCTTTTCTTTAATGATCTGAATTTGGAGACACAGCTATTCATGCTATTGCAGTACACATTATTTCTCTAATACATTTTATAGGTAAGAGGTGATTAACTGCTGGAACATTTCTACATAAAAACGCTGAGTTTCCAGACAAGTATTACTATTATAACCATAATATTCAGGACACAATTGCCTTATGAATTTTTTTTAGTTAATTGTTTCACAAAAGGCATTTCTAATTTTATACTGTAGAAGATAAAAAATATGACTTATGCATCCAAATATTGTTTACCATAAAAGTCATTAAATGGTATGTTGCTTTTACTAGTAGTTTGACCCCTTTCAAAGATCAGCAAATACTGGATTTTTCATGAAATTTCTTTTTATCATCTTACAGTATGTTAATAGAGAAAATATTTGTTACTTTCTTGTCCTGTCAAACATTCTGCATATGAAAAACAAATATAGGTAAAAGGGACAACCTGGGAGATCAGAGATGAGACAATAGCACTTGCTGCAGAAGCCTGAGTTGCAAATCTTTATCTGGGCCGCTGTTTATAGAGTTTATCCTGTGCATCTTGAATACTTTAGTCTTCCTTACTGTATTTTCCATACATATATTCATTACAACTATTTCACTGTGAAAAACTCTCTGACGCTGAAGCCTTCTGTCCCGAGCAGACACTGCAACCTATTATATACAATCTTTCCTAATGCCTAAAGTTTACTCACGAGACAAAGCACAGTCATGATGTAAGCTGGTACACAACCCTCCACTGAAACCTATTTCCAGCTGCTTACCTGAGGGATGAACTGAAATCCAAGTGTACTGAAGCGCAGCTCAAGAGAGTTAGCTGGGAAACATGATCACATGATTTCTTTTTATTCTTTCTTAGATAACTCTGCTTATAAACTATTTCCAGCCAATCTCAGTCCTTTTTTTTTTTTTTCCCCCCACATTTGGGTCTCAGGAATAGTGTCTAATAATAAAAAACCATATTATTAAGCTGGATTCAGATCTACTTTGAGATTTTATTTCATTTTCTACATTTCTTTTGCTTCTTCATTGTGCAAATTTAAGAGTAAGCCAAATGCTTAAAGTTTCAAAGATGTTAGTCATATAATTATATATCAGAGCATGACAGAAATCACACAAAGATCAGAAGAAAACCTCAAAAGAGCTCATCTGAAGGAACAGAGTTTCCAAACTTAGCAGTATTTTACATTACAAGACAGTACATTAATAACATGTCATGGGTGAAGTGCAGGTGAAGAATTTAGATTGAAGGGTTAACAACATCATTAATAACATCATTTCCACATTGCATTGGCAACCTCAGCCAACTTCAGCTGTGCTTGTACAGCCACAAGAGGTCAAGTATTTTAGTTTTTACAAATAATGAAACACACCCTGAACGCTGCTCGCTCTTCCTCTACACAGGAAACACTTAAATGAAAGGATGAAGTATTTCTTATGGCTAACAAGGATCTTGTGAAAATACAAATTGTGTCAAATATTTCACCTTCTCTTTTCTCACAGCCAATATACTAACAAACTCCTGAGTAAAGGTCTCTGCATCTAAAGACTTATCTCCTCGGACTATACATGATTAGGAAAAATAGAATCCACCCTGTGTCACACCTCTGAAAGAATCCAGGGGTCTAAAACCATTTTGTAATGCAATTATTGTAAAATAGGCCACAAAGGGGCACCTTCCAGATATAGAAACTGATTTCACTACACCGTGGGAGTGGGCTTCTTTTCCAGCGTGCTGATACTTTAGCTGAGAAGGACAAGGCTTTAAAGAACTGGATTTTTTTCCGTGACCCTTGCTTAGTCTCAGTGCCCTTCAGGGGGCAGTCCTTCTGCTCCCACAGGTAAGGCCCCAGCATGGGACACCAGCCTCCTTACCTCCTGTCAGAGCTCTGCCACACAACCGTCACCTGAAAACTCACTTCTCCATGCTTCAGCCCTCCTACGCGGAGAATGGGAATAAGGGTAACTAATTTACTGAAGAAAACGCCACATTTACAAACGATTACATCAAAAGCTCAAAGGAAAATGAAACTAATCTCACAGCTAACTTCTATACTACGGCTTTTAGCCTGGTGATTAAAGCCTGCAGGTTAGAATGGGAATTGTTCTAGCTCACTTCTCTAGAGACAACAGCAAGCTCTAGCCATGCTTTTACTGATTTCCAGTTATTTATACTGCATTTCTCCAAAAAAAAATGCACGTAATAAGTACCTGGGCTTCAATGGACCACAGTCAAATTTCAAGCTCTATGAATCTCAGCACAATTTTTACCTACTTTAATTCAAAATGATTTTATTAGGTCAGTGGGGTTCCAGTCATTTACATCAACTATAAAATGCTGAGGGACAAAACTGGGAAAGAGCTGGAAGGACCTTCAGAAAGGACACAGCCACAGCAAGGCAGACATGTTACACAGCCTCACCACATTTTGACAATAGGTTAAATCCAGTCATTTGAACATACAAGGTCTCTTCTAAGCAACTGTAGGAAAATAATGTGACGGATGACATTAGAAATTGTTGGATTAAAAAAGTAAACTGAAGAGTACCTTTGCACTACTCTATTCTAACATGGCACATGGAAGATGAACACAACATGAAACGCTAGATAGAAAAAATGAGGAATATGGAAAATCGTTCTTCAATCAAAATAAGCAAGCTATGCTGTTTTCCTGAAAGTAATCCAGCAGTCATGGTGGGTTTTCCTGTACTTGATGCCATAGCAACAATAATCCATTTTAAAAATTGTAGTAAGAAGGTAATATATTATCATGACAGCTATGTTAAATGACTGCCTCTCCTGTGTTATGCTCTTGACTTTACACAACAATGTTAAGATGTTTTTTAACCAAGTTTTCAAGATGAAAATAACATGGTGTCAAAATATTTTTTCTACCCAATCAGCACTATTGAAAAACATCACTGAGCTTTGCGTTTCCATGACAACTAGTCTCAAATGTTACAAAACTGCACCAAATTTACTTACAAAGAAAGGTTCTTATAAGAAAAATTGGTTCATGTAACATACTATACCATACAAACTTATGTATGTGATGTATGCTCACAGCAAAAACTGTTTTGGTGATCTTTAAATTTTCTAGATTTACATTTCTTGTAGAAACTTTTCATATTTGGTAGGGACATAATACATTTTGTTTCTTCTCTGTTTTAATAAAACGTAGATTTAGCTACAGATCGCTGCTTACAAAGTAGCTGCAAAACCTATAAACACAAGAATTTGAAACCATTAATCATCCCCATCAAAGAAAGCAGGGGCAAATTTGGTATGCATGGACAGCCATACAATTAAAAGGTAAAGAATATTATTCTAGAGTTTCTCTGGGTTTTTGCACCACCATCAAGAGCTGAAAAACTCAACTTCATTGCTTCCGCTAAAGAGAGTCATCTTGTGATTCCAATGATTTGTGGTTAAGGAAAATAATCCCCTTAATAAACTGGCAGAGACGCCTTATCAAACACAGTCTGCTATGGGATTATTGATTTGTTATTAAATCTAAAATCACTCAGATTAGTGACATAGTGTGATTAGTGGGATAAACATCATTAGAGTATTATAAACCAAAAACTCAATTTCATAACCAATTACAAATTACAGTCCGTTTACAATGGATTACTGTGTACTTTAAGTGGGGTTTTTTTATTAACAGTCGGATAGGGAATAAATTGGATTTCCAGTACTATTCCACCTACTCTGTTAGTAACAAACTGTTAAAGCACACAGAAAAATTATAATGACAGTGCTTAAATTAGGTATCCTTTGACAATTAACTAGAACTTCTAATAAAGTAGTACTATGCTTTGTCAGTAACGCTGCTATACGCACATTCAGGGACTCTGAGAACTACAAAAGGAATCAGAAAAAGGGGGGTTATAACCTGTATGAAGTGAAGTGGAAAGTCAATGATTTAGAATAATGATTAACTTTTAAATGGTTATAGAATATTCTTCTAACTCACCTTTCCACAGATGTGACTTTCTTTTCATTAAAAAAAAGAAAAAAAAAAAAGAATTGGATGTCACTAACAAATGGGTTCAAAGTCGGTCAGAATCTCGTTTTTAATTGGTTGACATAACCCAAGCTGCTACTTTATTACAATATGGACATCAAATCAAAAATAGAAGAGATGTCAAAGAGTTGCTACATATTTGATTCTTCATTAGGAGACTTTATTACATCTGTCATTCTTATGACCTCCACTATAAACGTTAAAAAATAGTATTTTTCATGCCTAAAACAGAATGAGAAAACTCTGAATTGGTGAACTTTACCCAGAGGTGTATTTCATGGCCGGCATTGCTTTGAGTAGAGTGATCAGGCTTTCAGAAAGTGCTTTAGAAAGTGCTGGTGAGACTGTACTGTGACTAGGGCACTCCGGGAAAGATTGCTGAAAACCCTACCCACATTGCAAAGCAACAGCTCAGAAGAGCCATTCCAAACGACTTCTATGCAAATCATTACATGAAAAAAAGATTACCAAATCCACACATTTTGAAGCGATTTGTCTGCCTCATCAAGTTCTGGTGAAAGACAATTCTACTGCAAAGAACAGGATTCAATGAAGCACACTGTGATCAATCTAAATGAAGTATGAAACATAACATTTCTCTGCATTGATTTCACTACATCTTGCAATAATCATTCCAGCCTCCTTGATTGACTCTTAAAATGACAGCAAACATTTTTTAGAGCGACATATCTATAGTATCAAATACGCTCTGGCACAAAGCACCTGCTATTAAGTATCCTTTAGAAGTGATATTAAACCCCCATAAAAATAGACCAGATAAGACATATTCAGGTTCTATCTAGATGATAGAAAATAGCAACAAACAAACCCCCACATAGAAGGAGAAATTCTAAGGAAATGACATTGTTTTGTAAGGATAAAAGGAAGAATGCGCTATTGTAACTCGGCTTGACAGTTACTGACTACCGAATCCGCCTCTGTCAGACGTGCATGAGGCCCTGGTACTCACTCTACGCAATAGTCTTACAACCATTAAACAATAGCGTTAATTTCTTTCTATTTAAGACTTAGATCCACAAACAGCTAATTATTTATCAAGCACCTAAATACCAGAACAGTCACTCTAAGTTAGCTAAGTATAACCATATGTGCTCTACAGATGGAAGAAACAGGTAAAGAAACCTAAGCATGCTTTTTCACATGATGGCAGCATCAGAGAAAGGTGAACTTAGTTTCGATACTCCAAAATCTGAAAGAATTGTAGTGAAAACAATTGGAAATTTGTGCCTTTCTTCCTAACTGCCTTAAGTGCTTTGGATGCCAAAACCAAATGAGCACGGTTTTCTTTGTTTAGATGCAAAAGCAACCTCATTCACTCCTACACACAGGAAATCAGCCAAGTCAAGTGTCAACAGCAATCTTTCAGTACCAGTTCCTGAGTCACTCTCACAATACACAGTTTCCATTCTGGGGTTTGAAAGGATAGCTAGGAGCTTCTGAAAAAAAGCTACTTGAGAAAGCAAAATTGTTTGGGGTCTAAAAAAACATAACAAATAAAAAATCCCTGATACTGCAGCAGCAAGCTTTTAAACATGTAACATCACCTCAATTATAAACAAACTGTAAGACCATACAAAATATTCAACCACTGAAAATTATACAAAAAGTAACAAACATTTCTGTTAGTCAAATCAATCTCCTCACTGCTTTGCTAGCACATGTTTAGATCTCATTAAAGCATACCAAGGGCTGTCATGTAAGCAGACAGCACTAAGTCAGAGTCCAGGTTCCTCTGTTCTGTCCTCAACAGCAGCAAACTGTGGATATAGACAATTATTTGACACTACAGCTGCAGAAAAAGGTGAGTACACAATGATATTTCTCTAAAACAGGTCTCCCAACCTCCGGGGAGCTGCAGGACAAGGAGGTTTTGAGCCAGAAGATATTAGTTAGATCCAAATAGATTTTTCCGTGTTTGTGTACACCATTTTTGACCCATGTAAACTTTCATCATGTTCTTGTGGCAGAGTTCCCCCATTTGAGCATACTCTTTTCTTTCTCCTGAGCCTGGCGCCTCTTAATTTCAGTTGACGTGCCCTACTTCTTGTCTGAAGAGACAACAAACAACATTCCCAAGAAGTCTCATGAGGTGCATGACTTAGAGACCTCTGTTGTGTCTCAGCCATTCCTTCTCCTGGCTTATGCACCTTGCTGTGTACCATCAGCCCTTGGATGGAAGCCTTTGCACATGCTTGAACATCAATTTCAGCTTCCTCTGATGCTTTCATTATACTGTGCTCTTTGTTAAATGGCAAGCAACAGAGGTACATGAGCTATTCAAAATGCAAGTACATAAGTACACCACAGATTTACGAAAGAGCTTAATAAAGTTCTCCGTTTTATTTTTTAATTCATTTTTTGATAAATTCTAACATATAAGACTCTTCTCAGGCTTTATTTGAGAATTGAGCTGGAGTTTTCCAAACATGCTTGAATCAGTTAATTCATTTTACCAGGTTAATGATTTCAGAAAATAAAACCGCCATCCTCCTGAACCTCCTATGGCAACATGGCACCTATTCTCTGCCTGTGCTGCCAAGAACAAATGTGTTGTTGAGTTTATTAATGTTACCTGAAGCAATCTGTTGGCCTCACTGCCTCCAGAAAGTGGGAATGCCCAATTTACACGAGAAATAATTGTTTTAATGTCTTTGTCTTGTTTGGATCTTCATTTCAGTAACTGCCCCCTCAAAACCTGAGAAATGAATTTAACTCACTAACTGATCACTAGCTTAAAAAAAAAAAAAAAAAAAAAAGAAAGAAAAAAGAAAAAGAAAAAAGAAAAATTCCTAGCGTTCTCACTCAACCTTTTCAGTAAGATATTCTCTACCTTCACCGATACATAAGCAAACAACAAGCTTTGTTAAATCTCTTTTATACGCAGGCCACTTAACTTCTGCATTCCTCAAATGACTCGGCCCCACCTGCACCCTTGCCAAGCCACCAAGACAAATTAAAGAGGGAGGGACACATTTTCTAGGAGACAGTTTAATATGTTCTCATTTTTGCCCTGTGCTAGACTTTTACCACCTTCTTGAAATTACTCTTGGGGATACGACAGGAGCAGAAGGAAGGATTGGGGGCTTTTTGTCTCTACAAACAGCACTGCAAACTTTATTCATCAGTTTGGCCAGAGAGTCTGGTATCTAGGATTGTATTTCAAATATGATAATTCATTTCCATAATTATAACCACACTGACAAAAAAGATACAGCCAGATGCTCCCTTAAAAATTATACACAAAATCATGTCCAATGCTATCTGCTGTCCAGATTTTAGCCAAGGGGTTGGGAGGACTACCCACTCTGGTGACTGCCCGATGCTATCACCTCAGAGCTGCCACATTAAACTCTAGAGCACAGATGGAATTCTGCAGAGACATGGAAGCACACATGAAATAGGCTGAAGTGAACTTAATGCAAAAACAAATGTTTTGCAGTTCAAAACAATGACTGTGTGGCTTTTAATGCAAATTAAGCACTTCTCAGGGTTGATTAAAGCTGCATTTGTACAGAATTCATAAAGACACTCATGAATAAAAATTATTTGCTGGACTTTGGTCTAGGGTAATCACTGAGTCTCTGGAGAGACAACTGCAGTGGAAGCATGAAATCTTCTGGAATATCATATGTTAAGCATCTTCAACATTTTAAAACTAAAATATTCTTGATCCCACGTGCAGAGTCAGACCCACACTGAAGTCACTCTTCTGCCTTTCTCAGGCCTTTAAATATGGCCAGGCAATTGAGAGAAAACAGTTTCAATTAGAGCAATTTTATAGGCAAGTTATAAATCCATGAGACCAGGAGTTTATAGTAGCAACACTGACATAACTGTAATACAGCTTCACTATAATAAATCAGTCTCTTGTCCTGTAAGTCACATGGTCTATAAATCAGAAATTTAGAATGTAAATCTCAGCACTTGTTCATAAATCAGCAATACTGATCAACAGTAGGAATAATATTTTGGCAGTAAATCACATTTGACAAAGATATTTCCCTGTGTTAGTTCACTTAAAAATTGCTTAAAGTTGTATTTCAGAGATTCTCCCTGTGAGTCTCCGGAACGCGCCTGCTGCAGCCGGTGTTAGCGCAGACCCAAAAACGCAACCGCCTCCCCCTAGCCTGAGACAGCTCCAGCTGCTCACAGGAACTCATTAGTCCAGGGGGATCCTTTGTAAAGACATTTCTGTTACTAATATTAGTGTCACAATAGCAGTTAGTGCCTAAATAGACATCTGACACTTGACCAACACTCCAGGTTCTCGCACACCTACTTCAAAACCCAGTGCTCTTGCTGAGCAGCTGAAGCCCATGCGACTGTATTCCCACCACCTGAGTGTCTGAGCAGCAACAGGAGGTACATACACAGTCTCAGTGATGCCTCTGCTGGTACTGCAAACCTGTCCCCAAAGGTTTTTTCCACCTGAAAGGCAGACGGGTATGATAACCATCACAGGATGTACAGGGAAATGCATGTAACATAGTAAAACAATGAGGCTGAAAGACACAAATATGCTCTTACTGGTTTGGGGTCCTTAGTTACTACCCAGCTTAATGCTACAGCTCTTGAAATCCCTTCTCTTCAGTAACAACTACAATTTGCAAGTGCATAACAGAAGTTTTGCTTTATTTGGAAGAAAACAGAATGAATACAAGAAGTATTCTGTTTTATTTTCTGGTTTGCCAGTGCAAATTTGCCAATGGTTTTATTTAAAATAAACAAACAGAAAAACCCCTGTGACATTGAATTTCAAACTTGTAAAACCTTTTCTAGTGGAGTGAGAATGGCACTTTCTAGATAACACTTCTTTCTAGCACATGCGTTTAATGTGAAGCATATTTCTAAGTGAAAGCTATTTATCTCCTCAGTGCAATCAGTAAACACATACACGCACATGTTAATGTAGAGCAGTTTTAATGTTCTGTGTTTACTGAACTCAGGGAGGGTGATCAGGGTTCAAGTTAACTTTTCTTCCCTCTATCCTTTGATACACATAGAAAACAAGGGAAAAGCTACTTGTTCTTTATTACTGAATTTTGAAGAAATTATTGCTGAAAAATACCATTCAACATCAATAAATAACAATGCAGAATGATGTAAGTTTCTTTCCTTGGTAGAACTACTTAGAGCCTCTACTACAAACCAGTGCAATCACAGAGTCAGACTAACTTGTATGTTTTCCTGAATTAAACTTAATTCTGTACTTTCAAAGGACTTGAGATGGAGATTTCTCCTGTGCAAATACATAACTTCCAAAGCCATACCTGACACCACTATAGGAAATAATATACCAGAAGAATATAGTTTCTACTCTTAACACTTCAATTTACAGGAACAGCACCCACATACTGACTTGATAATGGCACTAATTACAAACCCAACTCATCTCCTCTTAATCTACTTGCAATTCTGGTGGCTAAAACGAGAAAAGAAATTAATGTCATTAAAAAAAACCCTCCAGATCTCCCAGGAAATCTGTACATGCAGAGTGGGATTCCAGGAATGACAAAGTGTTTGTCCTTGAAGAGGATGCTCCAAATCTGCCCGCCGCTGCCTTTCCCAGGGCACTACACATCTAACAAAATGAGCAAATAAAGAGCGGGGGGGGATTCTGTAGAAACATCAATCTTAATAACATGATCTTGTGCAGTCAACCAACAACCAAGAAGGCCTGATATATTCCTTTTGCTCCAATATCTTCTTCCGAGGCCTCCCATACAAGCACATATTGGGCATAATATTTCACAGCAGTGATCAGAAAGCAGGAATTTAGACAGGACGTTGCAGCTCCCACCTCAAACCTATGTAACTTCATGCTCTGGAGACAGGAGAAGCATACTTCTGAGGCATTATGGACTAGGAATTGCCAATCTGCTTTATCCCAAAAATTAATTCACAAAATAGAGAAAGATAAATTAACTAGAATATAATGTAGAATCCTTGTGTAATTACAAGTTCAGATAACAAGACTGATACAAAGTCCCTAGTTAGGCAATATTTTCATATTGGATTTTTGAGTAGCGAACAAGTCCAGTACGTTCTGTTAAAAAAAATTCTTCTTTTTTTCCTAGTGACTTTCAGAGATGCGGTTGAGGTTATAGTATTTGTAAGAACATTCTTCCATAACGCAGATTGCCTGTGCTTAAATGATTTTACCTTCACAAATAACTGAAAAAGGGCAGTTATAATGGGAAATGTTAAGCAAAATCAGTGTAAAGCTTGCCACGCTATAATGAAGTAATTACAGATTATCTATAGTTTGCCTTCACAATAAGCAATTTCAATCACAACGCTTGTGATCCACCAGCTGCTGCTGTCTATTAATTGCTGAGAAACACCTTCTCTGATTTTGCTCAAACTTCTCCCTGGTGCATGCCGGTTTCTGGCGAGCTGTGGAAGAGGAGCACGCCCTGTAGCAAACAAGTGCTTCCGTAGCTCAGGTTCTTACAAAATTTTAGGAAGTGTTAGCAGTTGTGTTTGTGTCTTTGCAACATTTCAAAATATTTTGAAATGGTATTAAAATCTCTGCCAAGCAATACATTTAAAGATTCACACAGTCTGACAAACTGTAAAAAAAGTATTCCAAAGAATAACCTTTGATTCCAAAGGGAATTTGTAACTGTGCAAGGAAATTGAAAGTATTTGATAGCTATTTGTAAAGAACTATGCCCAGACTTGTGAAGGATTTTAATAGCATGATATAACGTAGATAAAATATTTCTGCCATATAGGTATTTCCAAAGAACCTCTCAAGGATTTGTGACCAATCTCTAGCAATTTAAGAGATTATAAAACTGTTTCTGAAGTACGCTTGAAAACTACTAAATGCATGCAACTGTAAACAGGTAAGATAATTCCTTTTACAAGCTTATTCCTCTACTAAAGATTAGATAGCATCCAGTGCATACTGGTTTGACACTCCAGAGGTGACTCTTTTGAACACGTAAATGAACCAAAGTTTGCATGTATTTGAAGGAGAGGATAAAGAGGATAATGAAGGAGAGGTAAGCTTCTTGTCACCAATGTGTTAACTTCACTCGAGCCCATCTATTATTTTTGCACAGGTGCTTATTTTTGCTGAGTTATTCCTCCAATGGATTAAAGAAATTAAATACAATTTATAGAGCAAAGCAAAACAAAACATGGAGAGTTTTCTGGAAATCAGATATTCACTTTTTCTCCCTATCTCTCCATGGCTTTATTGTCCAGGATACATTAGGCTTTTGAAATATAATCACATGAGCAGATAAGAATTGTTGAGATCCAATCTTGAAGTTTAATATTAAATTATAAATAAAACTCTGAGGCAGATGCAACTCATCTCCTTCTCTGAATGTAAAGTGGGATAGGTAAACATTGGTAAATGTTACGTATTTCAAAACACACAAAGTTTAATCAAATTAAAGCTCTGTTTCACATTCTTTGGCTCTACTTCCAAGGAAATGTTCCTATTCTAACTAGCTGTATATTTATTTTAATATACAACACTGCAAAATATCATCTTACTTCTGTTATTTGCCTGAAGGAAATTCATTTCAAATATGAAACTTTTACACAATATTTACTGTTCTAAGTATGGCAGCTTTTATTAAATGGGGCCAGAAAGGATGCCAAGGGATTTACAGAGAGAATTAATAATAACCATTGCTAATTTAGGCTTATTCACTACTTTACCGCAAAACCAAGGATGAAGATAGGAAAACAGGGATAATCCAATTGATACTAAACATTTTGAACCTATTAACTGTATTTGAACAAAACATTTTTAAAAAGAAGGCTACATATCTAAAATAAGACATATAATCGTCAGAGACAGCATACAAAATTAATCTTTTCTTTTCTAATTTGTGTAAACGGCATGCAGATCTAGCTTCCTCACCATATGATCTACCATGATTTCAGTGATCGGACGAGGGGCAATGGGCGCAAGTTGGAACATAGGAAGTTCCATTCAAATTCAAGGAAAAACTTCTTTCCGGTGTGGGTGCCAGAGCACTAGAACAAGCTGCCCAGGGAGGTAGTGGAGTCCCCTTCTCTGGACATTTTCAAGACCCACCTGGACACAGTCCTGAGTAATGTGCTCTGGGCAATCCTGCTTAGCAGGGGAGTTGGACTAGATGATCTCTAGAGGTCCCTTCCAACTCCGACAATTCCGTGATTCCGTGAAAACAACTGTAATTCACAGAAGCTCGGGAAACAGATTTCACAGAATCACAGAATATTCATGGTTGGAAGGGACCTTTGAGATCATCGAGACCAACCACAAAAAAAACCAAACCAAAACAAAACAAAACAAAAAACCACACCCACCCACAGAGAGAAACAAACCAACAATCTCGGCCCCTTGAACATGCCCTGAAGTGCCACATCTACACGTTTCTTAAATACCTCCAGGGATAGGGACCCCACTACCTCCCTGGGCAGGCTGTTCCAGTGCCTGACCACTCTCTCAGGAAAGTAATTCTTCCTCATATCTAATCTAAACCTCCCCTGCTGCAACCTCAGACCAATTCCACTGCTCCTGTCATTATT
>JAOXNO010000063.1:17089108-17158470 GCA_028565335.1 Limnodromus scolopaceus
GTGGAACCTCCTATGTTCCAACTTATGCCCATTGCCCCTCGTCCTCTCACTGGCAACCACTGAAAAGAGTCTGGCTCTCTCCTCCTTCAGGCCACCCTTTAGATACTTATAGGCATTGATAGGTCTATCATAGTATATATGATAGGTCTATCATAGTATATGATAGGGATCATATACTAGTTTGAAACATTTACATCTCAGATCATGAACCAAAGTGCTGGTGCTCTATAATGAAAGATTGATAGTGTTTTTGTAGAAAGACCCTATAGAATTTTATAAATAATGAGCCTTTAGAAGACTGTGCAGGCAACAGAGAACAAATTACATTTTCTCCAAAGGGTTTTTTAAAACCACCTCAAATGTGATAAATGCAGTGTGATGGAAAAGACTACAAATGTTAATATGCTGCACAGCATAAAGTGTTCAAAAATTAGAAGCCAGTGCATTTACTTTCTCCTGGTTAATGGTTAAGCAATCTTTTCATCAAGACATTTGCTACAGTAGCAGACTTTACAGATGGCAGCATAACATAATAATTGGTGGGGTTTTTTTCCCCAAAGGTGTTGATCAGGATATTTTAACATACTTGTAGTTAGTGGAAATGCACTGCATGTGAAACATATAAATACCTTCACAAATTCATTACACTTTACTCCTAATTAATAAGGTAATACAGTCTTCAACTAAGACACCGTCTGCGAGTCACAGAAATAGCTTTTATCACCGAGCTTAACTTGCGGCTCTTTGGCAGGAGGGCTGTCAGAGACACCAGCCCCGAGCCAGCTGCCCTGGGGCAGGGTAGCACCTCTTGCTCTTAACGGCTAAGGATACATGTTGAACATCCTCCCTTATTTCTAATCCGTAGCTCTCTGCTGTTACCACCGTTGCTGCTGGGAGGTGTTTGCAATGAACATACACCCAAAGGGCAAAAAACTCATCCTTTCTGAGTCTCTTCTACCTCACAGGCCTCACGTCCTTCCTCTCTCTTCCCTTAGTAAAAAAGAATCAAACTCTGACCTTGCTCTGGTCCCTTTTCTCTCCTCTCTCTAATGATGCAATATTCCAGCAAACGAGAATGGGACAGAAAGAATAAAGCTCAGCAGAAACAGGGATAGAAGCAACAGCTCAATTACTTCTTCACAGACAGAAAGTTCAACCAGCAGTCACTCGTTACTCTTGAAATGATCTCTTGAATCATGAAGATTACCAAGAAGCCTTGAGAAAATGCCCAAGGCTAAAAAACATCATCTGAGCCTTCAACCTGGGCAATAATGTCTGGTTAAGGAGTTTTCCTTCAGTGTTTCTCACCCAGCCATCCCAACATACCAGTGATACTCACTCTTACATCTCTTAGAACTTGCTCTTAGCAAATACTGAAGTACTCAAGAGGGAATGAAACACTTGGGAAATAAAAAGGCTCTTCTACCATTTCAATGTTTGATTCAGATACTGTCAGTTATTAGTCTAGGAATGTAACAGTTCCCTCATATTCCCTTCCATAATCTCTTGCTTACTCTAGAAATCTAAGATCACGTTAAGAGGTACAGGCCACTTGGTAATTACTGCATGAGCTGGCTATTTGCCATTTGCTGCTTTCCAAGCCCACATGGTTTTGTCTCTCTGACTCTGAGCCTCCTCCCCATTCTGCGGGAGGAATCCTGTCCCCAGTAATCCACACCGGACTTTGTAGCTGAGCACATCTTAATACCAGATCACTGACCTCCAGGACAATCTTTGCAAGTCCACGTTTTCAAATGGCATTTGGAAAGAACTAGATGTTCTGTTTGAGTAGACTTTTACTGGAGAAAGTCTTAATGGGTTATGTGAGGCATGCAGGCTGACTGGAGTTTCTTCTCAGAGTATGCTGGCAATCCAGTTTGGAGTGTTTTGCTATTTTAAATACTGTCAAGGAGGTTCAGAGTAAATAATGGGTGTCTTCCTATGCCACCTTAAATCAAGGCAAATAAAGAGTAAAAACAATGCTCCAATTCATAGAGTTAAAATCTTCATATTCTTGTAATTAATTGTAACTCAGAAAAATACGAATGAAAAGACTAACTCCATGTCTAACGCATCCAGAAGATTTAAGTAGGGGAAAACCACCAGTGTTAACCAATAAACGAGATTTACCTGATTGCTGTATGGCAATGTTACTTAATGCACATCTGTGTTTAGTAGCTTAGAAGCAGCAGGGAACAAGGCATTCTTGGTTCTGCCAAGGTCATGAAAGCCTTTACGATCTAGATAGTAGTAGCCCGAAGTCATGCGGTTAGTTTTAAGTTATTGCAAAACATTGATGTTAATTCACCTAAAAGAACACCTATTCATTTTGATTTATTTCTGGAAGGGACTTCGCCTACTTGGAGGCGGCAGTAAGTCAATAAATTTCATCAGTGGTTATAATCTCTTGGCATGGACTGAAAAGAAAAGATGAACTGACAAAACAGGGAGAGTGAGTAAAGTAAAGGTGCTAACCAGTCTTACAAATCTGCCCATCTACCTGCCTCAGATAAAAAGAGATACAGTGCTAACTTTAGCGGTTATGAATTTCTGTATTTTTGCTTTGCTAGTCAGTGTAACCCATAAGACCGTCTACTCTCCTTACATTTCAGAAAACATAGCAAGCCAGATGTAAAATTCAGTAAGTTAATGAATTTTAAAATCAGCTAACCCTAGCCTGCGTTGTTTTATATCTATATCTCTCTATGTATATGTACATAGGAAGACATATATATATGTAAGCACACACTTAGCAATGAAAATATTTAAGTAAATAGTTTTAGTTCACTTATATGAAGTCCCAAAATTTGCTCTCTTCTTATAGAATAAATCATATTTTACACAATGAACACAATACCAAGTTACAGTTACACAATATCAAGCTACTTGAGAGTTTCTGGCAACATCTGGACAAACATTTTTCTTTTTTCTTTTTTTAAATTTCTGTTTCAACAATAGTTGTCTGCCAGTCCCAGCACTTCCAATCTAAGGATAAAAAGTCTCTTATGAGTGACAACAAGCTGAATGCTCTGGTTACTTATCAAGGGATTTCCCTCAGTCCCTCCTCTACCTGCTGAGTCTGTTTTGTTCAGGAGCTCTTTGGGTCAAGTCCTCATATGATCCACCACCAAACATGCAAACAAAATTTCTCAAGTTGTTAATAGTGCTCAATGTTAACTCTGTCATACTCATGAAACCAAAATGCTTTTGATACTTTCCTGTTATAGAAAATTTAAAGATAGCCTCAGTAGAGATAGGTGTGATAACAAGAAGTCTAATGAAGTTCAGGTTTAAAAGAACTACAGACTCAAAGTCCCAAACCCTTTGAATGAGAACTAGACCAACAAACTAGCTTCTGTGATTCTTCTAGTTACTATGCAAACTGCACACATTTCTGCAACACTGCAGGCTAAACTGCAACCATAGAAGATACTTATTAGAGTTAGATATCGATAGAGACTTTCAACTGTTGCAGTATTATAATGTTTATCCATGCTCTGTGACAGAAAATTGACTTCACTGTCCATTAAGTACTGACTGTCTATTAATGTTTTTGATTCTTAAACCACTAATACTTAAACAGGTACCACATGAATACGCTAGACAGCCTAGTGGAAAATAAGGCAAGTCTTTCAAGAGATCATGTCTCTATATTCATGCTTTACAAATGCTGTTCTTTAGGCCTGTCATCTTCAGCAAAACAGGAAAACACATTTGTTTAATGGAAAATGAGTAGTAAAGGCACTAAGAAAGCACTACGGGAGTGTCTTTACTAATGCTGCTATTACCAGAACAGTACTCAAAGATTTTGCGGAATTTATTTAATGATGTCCTGAATAATTTAGTTTAGAAGAGCATGCTAACAAACACACACACAAAAAACACTTTTCATATTTTTAAACAAAAACAATGTGAATGAAAAAATGCACAGGAAATTCTTATCATTGTTATTACCTAGTTTTTGAAATACATTATTTTATCATTCCAAAAAGCCTGCAGGACAGAATAACGTAAGAAAAGGTAGAACGGAAATTAAACAGTTATGCTCATGGGCAATAAAATTCTACGCGGGAGACTAAAATTCCATTATTCCACAGGAAAAAAAAATGTTGTTTAACCTGAAAGACAACAGCCTTTGTATATCCCATCTCTTCAATATAATCCAGGTCTAAAAGACTTTCACACTCTGTTGTTACTATACAGAACAGATCCTTTGCACTCTGGAAGCACTTTACATCCATTTTAATCACTTTATACTACTAAGTACCTTTCATATTTCTAAACAATAGCAATCAAAAAATTTAAAAAAAAAAAATCTTACTGAGATTGTTAACTTACTGTGTCTACTGTTTCAAGTTACTAAGGTTCAGAAAGACACTTGCAAATGAAGGGTCACAAATTTTTTGTTACGATTAGAAGCTGTTCTACTCAGTACAGAAAACAGGCATTACACCTCTACTAGCCACAGAGAGTTATCAGTGGAAATAAGGTCTTGCAAATAAAGAAAATAATACAGTTCTTCTCCACCTCTAACTTAAGCTTCTTCTCTTCTTTTCTTGTTCCAAGCAGTTCACTAACAAGCAGACCCTGGGGAAAAAAACATCTGAAAATTCATCTGTAATTTCGTGATAACATTGTGGTTCTTCTAGCTGAAAAAGTACCCTTTCTGCTATTTCCAGGACAACTGTTCCAATATTTTAGAAAGCACTGCATGTGGACAGGGCAAGTTTCACCTCTCAGACAAAAATATGGCTCACATTTCAAAGCTGCAGCTCTCCCTTAAGTGGTGAGTGCATCCGTCACTCCTGAGAGTGAAATAAAATTCAACAAAATCTATTCAGCTCATATTAATAGTGGAAAAACAATAAATAGTTTCCAATTACTACTACATATAAGAAATACATTCTTTCAGGAGATACTTTACCACCTAAAGCTGTGACAAAAAATTTAAAGACATTTTAGTATGTGGAAGGAATGGATGCATAACATGTGTCATGCATGTCACATGCAGAAGAGTTACTATACAGTAACTTATATTTAGACAATAAAAAATTATCTGCTTAGAACAGGTAACTAACCCAGTAATTATACATACATATTAAGGTTGGACATTTAGCTTTCAAGTTAATTACCAGCAAAAAAATTAACCTGGAGTGTCAGCAGGAAATTAAAAAAAAAAAAACCCTGATGTGTTAGAAACACAAAGCAGAGCAGTCTGCTTCAAGGCTCAGATCAATTTAATTTTTTAATCACTCTCTCACACATTCATTCTATTATTCATACTCATAATTTATTCATCCCAAGATGCACTTGCAAAACTGCTAGATACTGAAATTTTGGTGTATTAGCTTTGGAAAAGGTACAATCTATTTACCTCTGAATGTACATGAAAAATAAATCATTAAGAAGTTTATCTGTTTTGATTTGAGTGGTACAGAGCTCTGTAACCACGTTGTTCAGTTTCAGGTAGCTATACTGGTACCGATTTTATACATTCTATTAAAACCTTTAATCATTGAGGCTGTTTCTGAAGACACCTACTCAAATTTAGTGAGTATGACATCCAGAGCTCCTAAAATTAAAAGTTTTCAGCTGTCCTTCAATCAGTCCCTATAATCCATAAGCACCATCAAGTCTCCGTCTCTCTTAGAGCAACACGGGCACTCCGTCCCATCTACTTCAGCTTACTGGGGTATAGTGACCTTCCTCCTGTCTATGAGACATAGCATAAAGTAAGTAAGATTCTGAGGACATGTACATCCCTACCTGTAAGTTTGCTCCGATTCCTTTGCTTTGTGTTTAGAAAAAGATAGCTGAGATGTATCTCACAGCCCTTTCATTTTCCAAATGCATTTGGATTTAAAAACTAGGACATCAGATATCTCAATGAAGTTAAAAAGACAAGCTAATTAGATCTTTAACCCAAACCAATCACTTACTTTTAGTCCCAAGATTCTCATACAATGTGTTTATGTAGCAATCACCACCTCCCCGCCCCCATCCCACCCCCGGCTTATATTCACATTTCTCAACCACACACCACTGTAGCCTGTCTTTGGGATTCTCAAAGGTGCTTTGAGAGCAGAACTGAGAGCAGTTTAGCAAAAATCATGGCAGGGAGAGGCTGAATGCTGAGAAAGGACTCCTCCACAGTTTATCAAGAATGGACTTTGATGCAGATCACGCCTGTTATTTTTTCTTTATCCCCCTTTATTCCCTAGACTTCTACCTCATGCACATCACTGTCTACTAGAAAATACTTTAAGCTTTTGCAACATTATTTTTCTAGAATTTTCTCCTTCAAAAACTAACTTCTGAAGAAAAGGCCAAGAAACATTTACGGTTTAAACACAGTTATCTTCATACAGCCTGCAAAGAAAGGCTTTAAAATTGCTTGATTTTGCAGCAGAAGTATGCTCAGTTCCACAAATGGAGATCCATCTGAGATGGGAATTAGGAATTCTTAGATTCTGATCTTATAAAAATTTTTGATCTCCCAAAGGGGACATAAGTAAAAGCTTGGAGCAATTTGAAAACTAACAGAGATTAAATGTAGTAAATGAAGTCTGGAAATAATTTCATTTAATTATCACATGTTATGTTTTGTTAATTATTAAGCTTATCAACTAAGTGAACCAAATCACCACTTTTTCCTTTTTTATTTCATATTAAAATATTTTATTATGCTGATGCAGGTCCACTGCAGGTGGTTATTTAGTTTCAAACTATTTACTGAACAACCAAGATGAATACTGCTAGCAATGATGCAAACAGCTTCAGTACTTCACCATAATCTACTGCAAAAAACAGGAGGAGTCATCTTTCACTGAAATCCTACCACTACCCAGTGCGTTTGCAGAATATGCTGACAAAGTTTAAAATCTTTGATCTGTAAGCTGTTTATGTACCGTCACTATATAATAAAGCAGAAGGCACCAAAGTTTAAGGAGATTTTGCATCAAGTTCTGTTTGGTCAGTCCCCCTTTCTCTTGTACGCTTTCCAAGGCCAACTCTGCAAATTCTCCTCTGGGAGAAGAGGAATACAGGAATATAAATTGAGATGTTATTTCACTGACTAGTGGTACTGCTAGGTTCTCCCGAGAAGAATAAGGCAGAGAACCTGCAAGACTGATGTGCTGTGCAAGGGCAGAGCGGAGAACCCACCAGAGCCCAGTAGTTCCCTTTGCACAAGTCAGCAGTGTTGGCCATGCCAAATACTAAGAGTTAAAAATGTGGCCAGAGGCTATTCAAGTGTAATTCACTTTTCCCAAGCTTTGTCACACCTGCTACATAAACAGAGCACTTAAATTAGTAATTTCATCTTTCAACAGATTCTTTATTGAAACTACAATGTCAGTGACAGTCCTGGATTTTGCATCCCTCCTTCCATTTGTTTGGTTGTTTGGTTTTTTTTAAGGGAAGATAGTGCATTACAATTTTATATTACTGAAATATGATACCCAGAAACTGGGGTTACAACCCAAGATGCCAAGGTACTAATTCTACTTCATAGCTGTAATTAAAATGCTACAGATGTACTACTCCACTGAGAGCACTGAAAAGCATATGTGGAAAATATATTGTTGAACATTCAACAATGGAATGTCTTGCATTTCAGCGTGTTGAAAAAGGTGGGAATAACACTCTTTCCCACATTTTGATGTTGTTGTAAAGAAATTTTAAATATATAAAAAACAAGAAATGAAAATCATTCTTAGCATAGCAGAGGTGTTGTCTTTCACTTCATTTACTATTATTGATCCTAAATACTGAATTTCTTGAATGCAAGATGTACATTAAACAACTAATCCACTATTGTATTAATCCATTACTGTGTACTGACACAGTTAAAAGCAAATTGAGAATTACTAGCATCCAGAAATGCTTATTAAAGGAAAAGTATAAGCATGATTATCACAGATATTGAACATACATGTTCATCACTCACACAACCAGGTTCAAGAAGAGTTCAAGAAATACAGGTAGTGCTTGCTCCACCTGCGTAACTGACTTGACTTTTTGAGTGCTTTCTTAAAATATCCGCTTTATTATTCTCTAGATTTTTTTTTTTTTATTTCATAAAAGCAAACCTCTTCAGGAATCAAGGGGCTGAATCATTCCCTACACAACAAAATCTGACATATAGCAAATTATTCTGCCCAGACAGCAGTGGATAGAAATAGGTCATATTGAGGTAAAGGCTCAATATTCCATTATAATAAAATAATGCCAATACTCAGTATGGCCTTCCATCTCAAAGAATTTTAGAAACAATTATTAATCTTCATACTTTGCTATGAACCTGCACGGACAAAGTGAATAATTCCACTATTTCTTCCTTTTCGCATTTCCTATGTCTTAGGATAAACTTAAAAATGTTATTAGTCTGGTGGAGGAGTAAAGACTGTAAACTAATAACGGGTATTATTTTTAGAGGTATTCTGAATCTTGCAGCTTTTATAACAACACTACTGGAAGGCCAGAGAAAATGTAAGGTAGAAGAAGTGTCCTGTATCTTGTTCACCTGTCTGCCCTATAATTTTGATTTTAAATATTGAATTATAAGAAAATTAATTCTAAAAATAGCATAGAACATACTTCCATAACTCAGTAAAGAAAGGAAATTAAAATCCTGCAAAAACACCTTCTTATTGGCAGACTTTAAAATGCATGGATAATAATTTTTATTATTCAAACCTAGGAGATTGGTAGGAATACCTTAGAAACCAAAATAACCAGAGCTTTCTGTATGAAATTCCAAAGATACCTCCCACGTTTTGAAAATTAACAGAATTTTCTCCAAATGATAGAATAAGCAGCAGTAGTTTAATTTCCCTGAACTGTAACAGGCACACACCCAACACCCAAGCGTTATATTTCAAAGAACTTTAATTAAATCTATGTAAGAAAAAAAGGAATGTTTCACATCTTAATTGAAAAATCGCCAGCTAGAGAACCGAGACAGTGAAACAATCTGGAAAGCACTGAGATATAATTGAAGAAAAGAATAGATGAGGAAATTTCAAATGGTCTCACTAGTCAGCAACTAGTATAAATACTGCAATTCAAATAACAGCATTTTAGTGATTAAGAGAAGAACTAATTTCTATTCTATTGCTCCTTTGCTTTGAGAATTATCCCTCATCTCTGAGAATCCCAGACTGAACACAAAACTTTGTTGTATACTCTGCTGAAGCAGAAGGCTTACTATTGATACAAGCACTTTATGTGACAGAGTAAGACACCAGACCATAAGCAATAGAAGATAAGCAGGTATTTATGATCACTATTGCAGCTTTTATCTGCATGACAAAAATCACCACCTTATGAGGGGCCTTTTGAAAGTATTTGGAAAAACAGGGAAAAGAGTGGTATCAGTGGGCTTTGTATCAGGCCATGCGTTCTGTGCAGTTACCCCAAGTGAATGCTGTAAGAACAAGGTATGGGTTGAGCTTTACTCCATGGTGTGAACTGAAGCGGTTAAATTCTAAGATTTTGACGTGGGAAACCTGCCAAGGCCAGATGGAAATCTCAGCTGTCATGAACAGAGGTCATTCTGACCTTCTCAGCACAAGGTGTTGCTAAAATCCTGTGTACTGTTC
Source organism: Limnodromus scolopaceus (assembly GCA_028565335.1). Lineage (NCBI taxonomy): Eukaryota > Metazoa > Chordata > Aves > Charadriiformes > Scolopacidae > Limnodromus > Limnodromus scolopaceus. The sequence goes on from JAOXNO010000063.1 coordinate 17,098,711, forward strand.
ATGCAGGTTCATCATGCCTATCCATTTTATACAACAAGCTAAAACAATTTATGTTATATACTACTATCTTGTTATTCATTGTCTTTGTTTGGTTCTACCTTTTAATTATAAAAGTCCACCAGAGATGCTACCGAGGTAGTGCTGATAACCTAGGTTTATATTTCTACAGAATTTGTTTAAGGGAAGCTTGGATAAGCCTTAAAGGGATTCTTTGATAAGCCTTTGTTCTTTCAAATTATTTTATCAAAATGCAGTATTTTCAGAAAAGGCAATTCTTGCTGAATAAAGGAATGGTATATTGATAACACTTTTATAGTGAATTTTTAATTGAACTGCTTTGAAAATATTTTTACAAGGTCTATTTAACCCTCTGAAACTATCTATAAACAACTCTAATTACCAGACATGCTTAACGTTGATAATATTGCCCACCACTGAAGCATACAGATATAACTCTTATATAACTAAGCATTATAGGGTGGTTTGTACCTTTTATTTAAAAAATAAAACACAAATTGCAAGGTTTTTATTGTAATGAGCTGAAATAAATAATATGTAGCAAAGACTGCTCAAGGTCAAGTGCTAATGAAGACATACATATGTAAAATGATGAAGAAAATTGTACGCAATACCACAACCAGTGGCATAGTACAAGAAATACTGAATTTAAAGGACAGCAAAAAATGTTAGCAAAAATATTAGAAAAACTATTTCTGCTAGAAATGACTAAGTAATAACTGAACATGATTTAGACCTCCTGAACAGATTAAGCATACTACTGAAGTACGTTTGAGTCCTACCATCCACGTTCAGCTACACATGAAATTGTAAGAATATTCCTAGCTTTGAGGTTTTTTTCCAAACACTTACTTCCCTCTTGACTCCTCTGTAGGTACTATTGTACAGTAAAAATAAACTACAGTGTGACAGTTGTGATGTGCTGCCAGATATTAGAACTTAGAGTGAAATCAATTTAACAAACTGACCAAATAAAACCTGAATGAGATTGAAATTCTAAATCTAGATTGGAAGAATCTAATGTTAGTTTATTTTGTTTGCCAAGAGAAAGCTTTTTGTAGGGTTCTGCCTTACAAAGTCAGGGATGTTGTCTGCAGGGGTTAGCATTGACATTCCATACCGTTAAGCCATGTCCCTTAGACAAAGCCCTAGACCAAATTCTGTCAAGGCAATTACGCAGATGTAGGAAGAAAGGTCCCTGCATGGAAAAGCAACTGGTAAAGGCAGGAAAATGAGACTGGGAGTTTTCAGAATGAAGGAGGGACGATGTAGAGTTGGTGGTAGCTGAGCTGGGGCCAACAAATCACTCAGGGCATGAAAGAGGTGGGTAGGAACTGGATGTTCTCTCCCTTTCAGTACAGAATCAAGAAGGCTTCAGAAGGTGGCAACGCTTGCTCGGTTCAAAAAATAATTAAACAAAAGGAAATTTAAGAAAACAAAACAAAACAGAAGAGTGGCTTCCTTCACATACAAGTAGCATACCTGACCTCTTGTACTTCTGCTGAAGTTGACTGATGCTACAATTCACACATATTCAAAAAGCCTAACTTCTCTTTTCGTAAAGTAACCAAATACACAAAAATAAACTGAAGTTCAACATTCAGGTTGAGGTGAAGAGGTGAAGACAGATGTAAGATGGTTGGTATCAGATGGATGTATCATGTTGGGATGTATGCTTTTGGGGATGTATCCTCCCTTTTCCCCAGACTTTGATTTATGGCCACTTTCAGAGAGAGGATACTGAACTAACTGACCTCTGGTGACATTCCTATGTTGTCAGGCTTACTTCAAATAGTTTTGCACAAATTACTTGTCTGATTTAAGAACAATTTTTACTACTTCATTTTTAGCATGTTTAATCTGCAATTATACTCCACCTATTATCTAGAGCTTAAGCAGTGTAAATACCATACAAGGACTATTTCTAAACTAGCTCTAGCACTGTGATGACACAGACTTGAAATAAAGTACAACCCATCCAAAACCATAAAATGCTTTCTATTGTTTTAAATTGCACTGAAACTCCTTTGCAACTTTACACACATTAACTTAAAACGTTAGAAATCACTGGACACAATGTTTTGAACAACTCTTAAGTTAGATTCTTGGGTTCTGTCAAAAATCTGAGACCAAGTAAAGTTGATCTAAAATTTAATTACAGGACCTGAAAAGTTCTAACAGTTCATTGTAAGTGACAGAAAAAACCCCAATTCTCTTATGAAATTAATTATTCACTGGTCATTAATGGTAGTATATTTTAGTGATGTCTGAACATCGTCATATGAAATCACAGTGTGTCCCCTTCCATGTGTGAAGAAACACAAACCAGAGTTCTCTCCCTGCTCTGCTGTCTCACAGATGAAAGGGAAAGATTTTGAAAACCCACTGGGTCAAAGGAAAAAAAAGGCAATTTATCTGCAAGAATCTATATCCTGTCTCTCCTACCATCTATTCAGTAACATCAAAGCATGTTACTAATTACAGTATCAAGTAAGTATTCATATTGTCATGACAGGAGGAAAAGTACTTTGTATGAATTTAAAAGCACTCACCGTATCTTTTCACTTTCCTTCTCTCCCCAATCCTGTACCTACAGGTCACCTAGTTAGGAAGGTGCATGGTCAAGTACCTGACTTGAACACATTGATTCATGTTTGTACTAACAAAACGTATGGCATTTTTCAAAGGAACAACAAAGTTTGAAACATATTACATTCCATCTCCTAAAAAGAGGAAAGGGAAATTACCTGGTGCAAAACCTTCTATTAGTATCAATTTTACCACCAAACAGTTTATATACTTAAAACCAGCTTGTGCCAATTTGAATGTACTTGATGGCCATCAGGTAAGAAAAGAAAAAAAATTATGTCCATGATCATAATTATCTATCACACAGTCATCAGTAAAGTATCATACCAGAACAGGTTACCTTTAGTGTATGCTTAGTATTTTACCCATTATTAGTTTCATAGCTTCCTATTTCTCCTTCCTTTCCAATATGAACACATCTACTAGCATTTAAAGATCATAATATGTTATTTTATTGTATTTCTAAGCAAAAAAAAAATAAAGAGAAGTCAACAGAATTCCTTGCAGACTAACAGAAAGTAACGTTCTGCAGAGGGCACCCTCAGTACAGTTAGATCACCTTTTCCCACTGCATCTCTCCTTCTCCATAACTAACTACATAATATCACATTCACAATTGTAAGAAATATACAATAGGAAAAAGCTTTTCTCTGATGTTAGCATTACAATGTATGATGTAGACCTGTGAAAGAGAACAAAGTATACCTATACAGAGTACAGTCACTTTTCTTTTCAAATATTACCAATGCTTTTGGGCTTAATAACTTATCATGAATTAATTTGCTGCTGAGAACTACATACTAATACTAAAGACAGTGTCTATCTGCTATTATTATTTTCATCTCATTTTCTTCTGTATTGTTCCTTTGAAGGCTTCTATCTATTCAGAGATACAGGAAGAAACTTCTACATTAACTGATAGAGGGATTGCAAGCAAACATGGTTACAGCAGCACGTTTCCTACGTGCCATAATATTAAGACTTTTCACTATTTTAACAATAAGTTTTCATAATCAAAAAAGAAGCTACTGTCTACACTGGAGGTGCAGGGAAAGGCTCATTTAAATGTTATCTAAAAGCATATTGTCTCTGCGTTGTCTTACTGTTCAAACCACTCAAAGCCAATGCACTGTTCTTTCTGCTGACACAGCTGCTTCTTTTCCAACACTGCTGCTCATATGACCTTTTTTCTTTTTTTTTCCTCTCCTTCAGAACCATTTCTGGGCAGTTTCACAAAAATTTTGATTGCTGTTGTAAAGTTTATATCATTGCCATCTGACAGCTGTTTGCCAGCCTTTGTGAAATGAGTCAATGGGCTCAGTTCATTTCCGAACAGGCAGGTGTTCACAACTTAAAAACAAAACGTCACCTCCACTGGCACAAAGCCTTCCTGCCAACAAAGAATGTAAGCATACGCTCACCAATGGGGAAAATACACGCTTGTTTGTGTAAAAGTGAAACACGTTTTTAAATGCTCTTGTGAGAGAGGCTGAATTTCACAGAGAGACTAAAAACTAGCAAAAATGAACTCTAGTAGATAAACCTATTACAAAAGATCTGAATGATACTGGTGGGTGACTCATACGGCAGTGAAGCCAGAATTTCAGTGAAAGTGTATGTGGTGACAAAGCTGTGCTGATACAGCTATGTCTATAGACGCACAGTAAGACGGCTTGTGAGCTGGGGAGAAGAACATACGCAGAAGAAACAAAACTTGAATACTCATGAATGTTGGGAACCCTTACCTTGCTAGCTACTCTAAAACTGAAAACACTTCACTGTGAAGTAAAAGATGCCCTGTAACAAAACAATCCATAAGGTTTTTACATTTTCCCCCTACACCTCTTCTTTACTCATTCAAAGATCAGGTCCTTCAAGAAAACAGGAAAATACTGGTTAAATTACTTAAATTCACTGTGATAAGGCAGTTTACAGATGGGCACATTACAATCATTTGCTATTAGGAAAAGTACTAACCAACAAACAACATGTGGCAAATTTAAGACTTCTATTAAGAACATCATAATCTGAATCTTTGAATACAACTAAATTCTGACCCTTCTTTCAGAAATGGTCAGGGATCATAGTTTAATTCCCCTATAAAACCACTAGGATATGTGAATTCAGATGAGTATCTGTAAGAGACGGACAAAGGCCTTATGAGATACAACCGTTTAGTATTGTATTCAGACTCCTTTTTATTTGGAAATGAAAGCAACTTTACACTGATAACAGAGAATTCTTGTGAGAGTAGCTACTGTCATTTAGTTGTATTTCTACTGTATTTTTCTCAGATTCAAGGAAAATTACTTGCTCTTACTTGTTGATTAAATCACGTCAGCAAGTGTTTTAATGTAAGTGTTCTAGCTAACAAAGTAGGACACAACTTTCATTTTTAGGTAAGGATAATCATAATTAAAAACACATTAGGTGATCATACCAAACAACCATTCTAAAAAAAAAGCTACATCATGATTTATGAGTTATGATTTGTTACCTAATACATTTTGAAATTATACAACTTTGTAAGCTGATGAATGGTTTTGATCATACCGTAACTACTCAAAATGGGAAACCTAAGACCAACTACTAATACCTCAGATTTTACGGTAGCCAGATCAGCTTAAAAATGCAGATAAAAAATAATCCATAAATATCATGAGTAACCTAAATTGAGATTTCCGATTTCCATTAAAAAAAAAATTACCGGTATTTTCTACAGCTAGTGTTATAAAGTTCTCAGGAGAGGAAACTATCTTAAGTACAAAAACCCTTCACTTTTCAGTTTGGGGGTTTGTTTTTGGAATTTCAAACAAGTTAGGACTCAGTTCTCATCTTCACTTATAATTCGAGTCAGCAGCATCAGAACAGACATGAATCTTTATTTTCAGAAATTCCTGCTTATCTTAATTTATTGTATTTCCTATTGTATTCTGGCACCTGTGCCTACTAGAGCAAACAGTGCTAACACTGGGAGAGAAGCAACTACATCCGTAACACTGCTGTGCCGTGCTGTAGCATCATATCTCTAAATATCCCAAGTACCAGGGAACCCAGAGAAATACAAAGTTCTTCAGCCTTTATAAAACATCCTTATGTAAAACAAAAGACTTGAGACACAGATTTGAAATGACAGCTTCTAAAATAAAGACTGGAATACTTTGAAGCTTGGGTGATGCTTTGTTGTCCAAGGAAGAAGGAAACTCCTCCAAAGCAGACTCAGTATTTTCTATTTCTGTATGGTAAAAATATCTTACTGCTATAATAAAGAGCTTCTTCACATATCTACTCACTTGATCTCACGCTCAAGTTTTTGACATCTTCCACAAGCAAACATATCCCATCTAAGATGCATTGCTTTAGCAGGTATTCATTTTTCTGAGCTCCACTATAATTTGTTAGTCTTACATGATGCCTCAAGATGTTTCACACGTTCTAAAAAGGAAGCTAAAAGGGAATAATTTGCATATATTACTTAAGTTGTACATGCTGTAAATACTGATCTGCTGATACAGAAGCAAGAGGAAAAGTTGATAAAAAATTAGCACTTGCATTTCTATAGTTTTTAAGAATCCTTTTTCAGGATCAATTTTTAAACTTGGTGAAGAGATTACAGCTCTGCTCAACACTGCACCTTAACGGCTACTCGAGGCTCCAATTCCAGTGTGTGACATTCAACGAATATTATGGTAATTTACAGATCATGAAAACTCTTACTTTTACTCTTTTGGAGTTATTACCAATTCACCACAAATGGTTCAAAACTTAACTGCTACTGTCTGTGTAACACAGAGAGTGAAGCTGCATTTCACATTTTTGACTTGGTATTTTAGCCAACTCCTACTGACTCAAGGATGATGCACAGATACTTTTGTATAATATTCTGAATAATTGAAGTCTTTTCTCCCCTCAGAAGTGAGAAGCTATAATTTATCTAATGCCTGAGAACAAAAAGCAACAATAAAAAAGTTTTATTCTACCTTCATACCAACCTCTACAATTACTATCCATTTTGGAAAGGTTCTGGTAGAGAATTACAAATCTCAGGAAACATGAGTAAGCATAAATAGGATCAAGCTAGAGAAGTGATCACAGTATGTATTAGTGAGAATAAAATGCCAGTCATTTAAAAAGCCTACTGTCAAATGTGACAAATACAGGAGGCTTGAAAGCAAATGTTCCTTCCCTTTCACAAACACAGCACATGAAATTGTCAAGGCCAGTGTCCCATTCTGGTTAGAAACGCAATTGCCAATGGTAATAAAAAGCACACTAGATAAAATGTATCAAATATTCCACAGATTTCTCACATGGCATCAGTTTCTTAATCACAAAGCATGCAAGAAGGTGAAAAAATATCTTCAGGATAAACGTGTGTCTTCCAAGTGGTAAATGGCTCCTCACCATCAGCCCATGCCTTGGCCACCCCAGTGCCACATACTTTTTTTGCTTTTGTCTTTCTTCCCTTCTGTTCTTCTCAGAGTCTTCTGGCTGTTCTCACTTTTCTGTGCACGACTTCTCTCCTCCTTAAATGACTGCCTATGCTGAACTTCCCTAACACATGCACAACTCCCCACTAAGCCCCATCTTGTTTCCTCATCCTCTCTCTCCTTTTCCTAATTCTCTCTCTTAGAGTAGGCGGCTACACAGAATCGGAGAAATACCTCCTTTTTGTTTTTTAATTTAAATTTAAATTTCAGCAATCAAATTAAAATCCAAATCATTATAACCTTACTCCACCTCTGGCAGGGCCACACAAATAGACTAAAATATATATAATCCAAAGACTTTAAAGAGGACTGGGTGCCATTTCAGAAGAGAGAAGAAAGTCGCATTGTCCTGAATCCAAGGGATTCACCTCAACTAGCACTAGATAGGTCACTAAAGTTCCCAGAGTCACCTTACAATTATTCACTACAAAGACAGCCCCGGAGAGGACTCTGCTCTTACTGGCATATCTGGTGCCTGAAATTAGGTGTGTTTCCGTATCTCTTTTAAACACACAGAGATCCCTCCTCTGAAAGCCCAGACATTTCTACCTTCCAAGAATTGTCTATACACCAAGAATTTTTAGACACGTATCATACTTGCCTCTGGAAGTAATTGGATTTGTCCAATTGGATGAAAATGTTAACATTATGTTATGTATTACCAATAATGAAACCCCCCTAGGAATAACTAAAAGTTATGACTGCTTCAACTGCAGGGCTGGGCAGCAGTTCCATACAACCTTACCTTTGGTTTTCCATCTTTCTTAAAAAATGCATTGCCTCTTTGCTGAAAACTTCCAATGTGCTATTTCACATTATAACAGAAGAAAACACTTTCTTCTACCAGAGAATACTGTTGGGCCCAATTTTTCATTGCTTGGATTTTTATTTTTAAGGTTTTTTCCACCCAAGCAAACGCTTTTGCTCTGACAGCATTTAATAACAAGTTTGACCTTGGAGTGTCTAAGTTTAAATCATTTCAGAGTACGCTGCAGCAGAAAATCAGGGGCCAGGGATTCTCTTCCTTATTTGAATTTTATTATTTTGGGGGAAAAGGGAATCCCTTGTTTCACAGAAGAAATTACTTTTGAGCCACAGTGTGAAGACTTTTTGCATGAGTGCATGAAGAGCCACAACTTTTTATGCTTACTGTAGTTGATATATGATTGTCACCATCGCCAAAAGTAACTTAGCTACCTACTCCAGGGAATATCCCTGCAATTACGGTAAAGAAAGCTGAGAAAAACTGGTTTGTATTTAGTGTGTATTGGAAAAGGAATATTATCCTAACAGGCAGGACAGCTTGAGCATTGTCCCTTCCTATGGGCTAGAACAGCTTAACAAAGCTTTGTGAGGCTGCAAACCAGACCTTTATTTTGATACTGGATTCAAGTCCATTCACCATTCACTCTGGGGAACCCATCCTCATTACCATCACCATTCCCAAAAGGTACAGGTTGTAATGAAGAACACTCATTGACTACAGTTTGCTGTGGATTGAAGGCTGAATAAGCAAGTATTTAATACAGATGAATAAACTTCCAAAATTGATCCTATTCAAGGATTTTGGACTTTTTTAATTCCTGAATTTCCTATAAGCACCACACGAACATTCAGAATTATTAAAGACACACACACAGAGTAACTATTTCGTTTTAATGCTAAGAATGAAAATTAACTTTTGTTGCTGAATAGAAAAAAAAACCTACTGTGGTGCAAAAATACCATTTGGTATGTTTGCCTGAGTTATTACATAATTCAAAGACTGTATTATCTTTGGCTAGAGTTGCATTAATCTCTTTTCCCCATAAAATAATACCATCCCAACTACAACAGCGTAGATACAACAGCGGGACATGGTTCCTGACAGTCTAATCACTGGTTCATCTATCCATATTCACAGGGAATCAAAATGTTGCTGTTAAATCACTGCCCTTCCCTATTCTAAAAAGCCACCAGGTGAGCTGTTTCAGTGGTAATAACAATGAAAAACACCACAAAAGACTGTACTGTCAACACATCTGCAGAGAAAAGCAACACTGCAGACACAATATTGATTGCTGTAGGAACAAACATTTCAGATGCACTCTGCATTAGACCTATATACATTCTCTTATGTACTGTGGAATAATGTTACATTTTATGGACATCTGATTTTCATGAAAAAACTGCTCTCTGAATTTATGGGTTATTAATGTTCTGTACTGATCTAAAGCAATTTGAATGTATATGACATGTTCACTATGCTAGAAAAGGCATCAAAGAAAAGGCATTGATCTCCACATAGTATCCCCTTTTTTCACAACCACACACAAAACCATATACAAATTCTGCAAAAAATTGTTTCCCTGGTGCATCATAGAAACTCACAAATAGGAGAGGATTAAAAGAAGAGAGAAGGAAAATAAAAACAGAACCAAAGACAAAGCCAAGTAATTTGACCTTTTTGTTCTCTGTCCTGGAAAATAAAGATGATGAAAGAAATTATACTCCTTTAGTTGTTCATAAATCATCTTCTATTTGATAATGAGATTTCCCATTTAAACCTCTCTATAACTGTGATCACATTCAGAGTTACAGTTTACCAATGACACTCATAAATGGCAGATAAAAACATTAAATTTATAGTGACCATCACTGGAGATTTCTGTTTCTACCAGAAGTATTGCTCAAAAAAACCTCAAATGCCTATGCATTTAAAAATATCAACATAAGTAAAAAAAAAAAGCCATAGGATTTTTTTGTATTTCTGTTTAGTCCCAATGCCTCTTGCTACCCTCATCTTTGCCTAATTTGTTGTTTAAACTCTGGGAGTACAAGATCCCCCCAGAGCCTCCTCTTTTTGAGGCTAAGCAGTCCCAGCTTTCTCAGCCTCTCTTCATGTGACAGAACCAGACACAGCACACCAGATACGCAGGGAAGAATCACCCCCCATGATCCACTGACAATGTTCTTCCTACAACAGACAAGGATGCTGTTGGCTGCCTCAATGGCAGGCCAACAGCTGTAGATTGCTGACCCATAGACCACTTGTCCACCAAGACCCCCCCAGGTACTCTTCTGCAAAGCTGCTTTCCAGACAGTCAGCATCCAGCCTGTACTGGTGCATGGAGTTGTTCCTCCCCAGGTACAGGACTTCATACACACCCCTTTGGTGAACTTGGTAACATTCATGTTTGCCCATTTATCCAGCCTGTCGAGATCACTCTGAACAGCACCACAACCATCTGCTGTATCTTCATTTCTGATACACACAGACAACATACAAGCCTATGACAGTAACGGCACTTGACTTTATGAACAAGCTTTTCATCAAATAAATATTACTTTCTGCAGCAGAGATAATTTATTCTTTGTGTATAATTGATTTGTGCCTGCACTTAAAAATTGTCTTTTGAAATCCATATTATAACTAATACTGTCACATAATAAAAAGCAACACTTTTAATTTAAAGTTAATTATTTTCCATTATTCAACATTAGTAGACAAGGCAAGAACTCTAGCTTAGTGCCAGAACATAAAAGAAGTTATTCTGAACTTATAATACATGGCTTTAACAGCTTAATGTCAAGAAGCACTACTGTAAATTAAAAACTAAGTATAAGGATTACAGAAGCTCATATTTAGAAATTTCACATGACTACAGATAATTAAGGCAACTGCAATATTTTTACAGCATTGTCCTGGAATCTGCAATTATAAATAAAGTATTTTTATAGCAATCACACAGTATTCTGTAATAACACTTTAGAAATAGCATCACTATAGCATTTGAGAGACTCACTGCAATATACCACTGCATTTTTCAAGGTTTTGTAGGAAGTATTTCTATTTCTTTCTTCCTTTTATCATTAATACAAGACAGCTCACTTCACCCAGCTTATCTAAACCACAGTTGGAATTGGTAAATCACAGGTACGACAAAGAAAGAGGATCTCATTCACTGCACCTATGTAGAGGTGCTACTTTTGAGGCCTCTATCACGCATCTGTTTCAGAAATAGAAACCACATGTGGGCAACACATGATTCTTCGTGACTACTTCAAATTTGAAGAATAAAAACTCTTTGTTAGACATGTAAAATAATCTAAGTGTTAACTCTGCAAACACAAGTTTTCAAAATGAACAAAATACGTGTAAATGAGCACCATCTCATTTTGAAGGTATTTCTCCTCCAAAGAAAAGTGACCCTCACAGTGGGATAGAAGACAACTAGTACTAAACTTCAGAGATGGACAACCATGACCCCCTATGGAGATTGTACAAGAAATTTAGAAGACCTGTATTCTTTATGTCTCAGATTATGCTTATTCAGAAACCTCTGTCAAAACAGTCACCCATAGGAAAGAGCTCCTCCTGGGAAGTTCCCAGAGAACACAATTAGAAGTACTCCATGATCTCCAATCTCACGTAGATTTGGATTTGCACTTACCCCTTTTCCCTTACCAGCTTGGAAAGTATTGAGTTTTATGGCAAATCTTCTCTTTGAAGTCTTTTTGGATTTGTCCAGAAGGCTTTAACATCCCCATCTCCTACAAGAAGTATTCTATTCTCTCCTTAAACAGATTATCTGGCACTCTCCTAAAGATAAAAAAACAACAAAACAAACAGGTAGTTTCACTCACTGAATTATGCAAGTATGTCCTTGTTAGACTAAGGCTCATCTACAACCATTAGCCCCTTGTCTCAATAAGATGTATGCCTCAGTAAGATGTATGACGTTGCTTCTCCCTCCCTTCCCCTGGCCCATTGGCTACATTTTGGCATGTTTCACTGGCCCTTAGTGTTCTCTTACCAGTGTGAACATTAAAGACACATATGACACTTGTGCATAATTATATATATACACCCCTCATTACTGGCTGTTATCTGAGGAAAGACATGATGGCACTTAACTGCTTTATGCTTTAGGCTGCCTGACTGTATAGTTCTCATAGCATTAAGGGATATTTAAAGAAACCAGTTCACATTTACTTCTGCCAAAGCATAAGCCCACAAATCCACAAACCCCACAACATAAATTACTACATTCATGGCATATGGTTGCTTTTTTTGACAGAATGTGTTCGTATCTATTCACTCAATCAATTCTCCCTTCATAGTGCACAGACTGTCATCATTTGATAGCCTCATATTCTACATCTAGTATACCATAACTGCTGATTAAAACAACCAACTCCGAGAGATTTTCAACTTATTTTAAGAATATACACACAGGATTACAGAATGGTAGGGGCTGGAAGGGACCTCTAGAGATCATCTAGTCCAACCCCTCTGCAAAAGCAGGGTCACCCAGACCAGGTCGGACAGTAATGCATCCAGGTGGGTTTGGAGTATCTCCAGAGTAGACTCTGCCACCTCTCTGGGCAGCCTGTTCCAGGGCTCATTCACAAGCACTACAACATTCAGTGTAACAAACCATTGGAAACATACTTAAAAGAACTTTCAATCACCTTAATTAATAACAAATAAACAGTACAGTTACATGCCTACGGAAGTCGAAACATCCCTGCACACAGACAGATGAGCCACTGCATCAGCAGCAAAGGAAGTTTTCAAAATAATTGTCCTTTAGTCATTACATGATTACTTTTATTTTAATGGATGCTGGTGTGTAAAGGAGAATATAGAACCAAATTTTATTTCTGAAATGTCTGCATCAATAAAGGTGCCTAATTAAGGTATTCATTAAAGTATACAAAGTTAACAGGAAAAAAAAAAAATCTAGTGAGTACTATTACATTTCCCCATTAAACTAATTTAATTTGCTTATAACGCAAATTCTAATGAGATGATATTATTAACTAGTTCAATTTCAAAATGTCTTATCATGTTTATTTTTATTACGTTACTAAGCAGAGTAGCAATTGACTTAATTTATTTTATTAAATAACATTTCTCAATCCATTTAAAAAAGGACAATGGCCTATTTCTTTCCTTAGTCTGTGAGTGTGCTGCCATTTAAACATTGCATTATAGTTAAGGTTTTCACCAATTTCACAGACTAGTATTCAAAACTGTATACTTTATTTACTCAAATCAGTCATCTGGCCTGCAGTTATATCATTTGTGAGTGCTAATATCTACTGTCACTTATGAACAGGGAAAAGATCTGCATCTCACTTGGTCACCTGTCCAGTCAGTTACTATTTTCTTTCTTTCAGCTTTTACAAATAGACAATATAGACATTTTCACTATTATTTAAAATCATTATTGATGAAAAATTACAAAGCTATGTTTAATATTCCTCCAAAATGGAAAGAGAAGAAATTTCCTTCATAACAAATCAAGGTACTTTCTGACTTTCTTCTACGATGTTATACTCAAAACACAGAAAAAGTAATAGAGATATATATAAGGTTCCAGTGGCAAATTCACAACATCCTTGTCTAAAAGCTGCCCCACCAACAGTGTTCAAAGAAGCATTCCAAACAGTGACCCATTTAGACATGCCATTCTCAGTGATGGGAAGGAACCGGCCATCACCACAACCACTGCAATTGCATCAGCTACTAAAGGAGGTTTTAACCTTGTCTGAACACTCTGGAGCAGGATCTAATACTGAAACCACAAGAAAGTACATGCAGAAAGTTGTAATCCCTGCAAGCTGTACAAAATTAATCCTGAACCCGCCTCTGTACCATAGCAGTGTTAATTACCACCTCTGATCCCTCCCTTTCTTCCCCTATTGCTATTAGCATATTCCACCATCACTTCACTTGCAGGTTTTTTCCTTGCATATCTGATCTCTCAGCCAGCCAGCTCCGCATGGAGAAGCTTCATCGTGTTCTCTGTATTTGACCTCATCTGATCTGCTAAATATTGATCTATTTAACATAGGATATGCATTAGAAAAATCAATACTGACGAAGTTTTGAAATCCAATCTATTGATATGGCTGAAAACCCAGAATGTTAGCAGGAAGGTTATTCTATGTCAAACTAGGATGCAACCTGGTAAAAAACAAGCTACTTCTGTCAATAATGGAGAAGTCATTTTCCTACCAAGACCTTAATCAAACAAAAATAAAGACTTTTCTAATAGCTAATACAACATAAAGTTATATTTCTTTTTAAAAATTAAAATGAATATAAAAAATATACATAAATAAAAATATTTGCATAAGAAAAGGTTGTCTACTATTCCTACATTCCTTTTTAGTTCAGTAGAGAAGATCTCAAAACTAAACATTTTGGTCACAGAGGTCATATCAGTTTAAAAGCTTCCATCTGCTCTGCCACATTGATTTCCTAATGCACATAACATGTTAAAATGAATATAGTCAATAGTTCAGCAGACCAGACAAATCAGAGGCCAGAAATGCTGCAAAGATTATCTTGATGCTTCACCAATCACAAGTATGGCCCAGTGTCAGGAGATTAAAGGGATTTAATTTAATGTCAAGGGATTAAGTTTTATACTTTATTACAAGTAAAGTTAAACACTTAATAAGAAATTACAGGCAGTAGAATACACCATCAAAAATATAAAACTTAAAATAATTTTGAAAAAAATGGTATTTTAAACTGGAAAGTGTGAATCAACAATAAAAATCTCGGGCAATCTCACCTGCACCTCCCCTAATGCAGCAGACAAACAGGGAAAAGGCTAACAATGTGAATGGTAAAGTGGAGAACAGCACCAGATCTCACCAGGCTTGTAACAAAACTCCTCAGAATTCTGTTCAGTCAGACATAGTATTTCTTGATACTATGGTACAGTTACTGTGACTCATGCAATACATCTATTATTTATTGTCAGAGTTTAATTTATAAATAAAAATGTAAAAAGCCAACATTAAGAACCTGCTTCAGCACAAAGTCTCAAGACCGACCTTTTTCTGTTACAAAATTAATTGATAATTTTAAATATAAATATAAATATTACTCAAAGCAGGTATTAGTTTGTCTGTTGGTTGGTTTTAAGGAAAAAGGCTGCTAGCACCAGTGTTTACGAAAACTAATTCACAATGTTTTCCTGGCATTCAGACACGAAGATCTAGAACACTTTCCTCTGAAAGTGAAGGTTGACTTCAACAGAATAAAAAGCCAGAATAAACAAACAGAATAAAAGCCAGAACAGGAGATTTCATAGTAGTATTTACTATCAATTTATTTTTGCAGCTGTAGGAAATAGTTAAGATTTTTTTCCCCCAATGGAAGTTATACTTTTTAGGTGTCTTTCCCCTACTGTTACCTAGCTCAGAAAAACATTATAATGTAAAACACGCTTCTCTGAAAGAGCGGTTATCTGATTACACAAACTTCTTCGCATGCTCTTCTTTAAGCAAAGACTCTAAAACTGCAGTATAATGCCACAACCTATAAAAAAATACTGAATTAAAGTATTTGGAAATAACGAAGTTCTGCACTTTCAGGAAACCATGTCCATTTGAAAAAAAAAAAAAAGCAATTCTTTGAGCATATGATCCTAAATCGTAATTGTGGAAGAGTAATCTGGGTTCCTTTCGGTTCAAAGATGCTTTAAACTTCAGCAAATCTGAATCTGGTTTTGCTATTAATTAACTCTCACAATATATGACGACTCTTACAGTACCTTCCCGCATTTCTTCTCATGTATGAAAGAGTAATGAGACAATTTACTTGCAGATGCATTTATCTAATAGTTCATTATCATCATCGTGGTCAAAATATTAATCACCCTCATGCATGAGGAAAAAAAAAAGCACTACACAAAGTAAATGCTAGTAATTAGTGACACAAAGTACATGGATATACAGTGAAACTGCTTCTTGTTCCACTGATACACATATAAGTATCATAAACTAGCATCTAGTTACTGAATTTAGAATACACTAGAGTAAATTTAGAGTAAAGTAACTAGAATAAATCCATGATGGTAAGTTTAAAATTAGAAGTGTAATTAACAGAGTGGCTTACATTATGTATCTGATGGCTAGATGTACCTGCAGTTCAAGCATTTCTCTTACTACTTCAGGGCAGTATTTCTAAACTCTCACTCCTCACACTTGGTTGTTCAGCCTGGAGAAGAGAAGGCTCCATGGAGACCTCAGAGCCCCTTCCAGTATCTGAAGGGGCCTACATGAGAGATGGGGAGAGACTCTTTATCAGGGAGTGGAGCAATAGGACGGGGGATAATAGTTCTTTTCTCTGAGTCTGGTGAGACACTGGCCCAGGTTGCCCAGAGAAGATGTGGATGCCCCATCCCTGGAGGTGTTCAAGGCCAGGCTGGATGGGGTTTGTGCAACCTGGTCTAGTGGGAGGTGTCCCTGCCCAGGGCAGGGTGATTGGAACTAGATGATCTTTAAGGTCCCTTCCAACCTTAACCATCCTATGATATACTGAAGCAGTGGTCACTGCAGATCTAACTAATTTGTTTCAGCTTTTTTCCCCAATAGACAAGCAGATCCAGAATTTGAGAGTTTACTTCAGAACTTAGCATTACGTATCTGATTACATACAGTGAATAAATGTTTATTTTACTCTGTTGTTATTTTTGTTGGTCACCTCTGAGTAATGCATAAGGAGGACCTGTTTTAAGTAATCTCTGGTAAGAAAATACCGACTTATTTTGATATTGTGTACAATCAAGACTCCAATTAGATTCACTGATGCAATCTACATGCTCATTTCCAGGACTGGTGGAGCGAAAAAATTTGCTCACAAAAATTCATTTGTGTGAGCCAGTGATGGACAACACCCATCCATCACAGTGCTAGATTATTAAAAACCTTAGAAACAAATGGCAGAGTCTATAAAATACCACAGCAAAGTACTGGTAAATGTTTAACACTAGAATACTGCAAATGCTGATTTATTTCCACAGCAGGCAAATTCAACCTAGAATATAATTCATTAAGTAAATGCAAGGCAATATGAATGTCAACCTTCCAAAATACACAAGAATACAGCCAAAAAAATGGAACCACTAACATATCTTAATCAGAAGGTTATAGAAGTATCAGTTCTACCTGGATCCCCGCTCTGAGCTCTCAGTAACATCAGCAGGACTGGCAGAGGTGCCCATTAACTTCCCCCTGACTCTGTACCTGTGTAAGCAATCGACATAATCTGGAAAAGAGGAAAGCCAACAGACTGTCTGGAGGGGAGGGAGGAAGAGACTGGCTATCACCCAATAGACAGCAGCAGTAGTAATAACACTTCTCTAAGCTTCCTTAGAAATTTTGCTGAATTTAATGCTATAGATCCAATAATGATTCTAGAGATGCTGCTGTCACTCAAACATTTTTATTTGGCATAAATGCAGTTTACAGCAGAACCAAATTCAGTGTGTTTAAAATGGCTGTTTAGTGTATTCACTGTTTTCTTATGTAAGAGAGCTCCATCCTGCAAGGCCACTAAACATCTTGGTCAGTCATGCTGGGGTAAGTTGCTTGGCAATTCCAGTTTCTTCCAGAAGTACTTTAACTGGTTGAATAAAATATATTTAATATTCAGTTGGGTTTTTTTGCCTACAAAGTATTTACTACAGAGTTGCCACATTTTTTCTAAGTACTTATTCTCAAAGTGAAAAGAAGCCCAAAGAAATGGCTCTGCTTGCAATGGAAAAGAAATGATCAAAACATCTAAGCTTTCTTTCTAGAATTTTGCCCTGCCTTTATGAGTATTGAGAGGAAGTACTTGAAACTAGTAACAGCACAGAAAATATTTTTTTATTGTTGACATAGCTGTCAAGATGTCTCAATAAAAAAAAAGAAATAATTTTATCAAAACAAAAAGTATCTTTAATGAAGCCATCTACATTGGAAACTCACTTCTTACCCTTTAGTGAACAATTTGTTATGGAGACTTCATGCTCCTGTCTTCTAAGTGACACATTTTTTATAACAAGAGTGTTTTTCTCTTTCTTTGAATATATCCTGTCAGGCAGGACTTACATGCAAAACAAAATTAATTTGGTTGAATCTCTAATTTGATTCTGTTGGGGAAAAAAAAAAAAAGAAAAAGGTATCTGTGAAATAATTCAAACCATTCTAGAAACAAAACTTTCCTCACTACTTTCAGATCTTTTCTGCAGATGCCATTTCCAAAGGAATATCTTTTCTTGAAAATTAATCCATAATTTTAAAATGTATAGTTCAAGAGCCTTATCTCCTAAAGTGTTGAATGTCTTTGTTGACATCTTAAACTTCCTCTGAAAGCACAAATGTGAGGGAAGTTGTGCATTTGCAGATTTTTATTCTCGGCCATCATGTGCATTACTATTTGCTCCATTACACACTGTCTCTCAGTCTGTCTCTGCCAGTTCTAACTTCTGCTACTATATATCCTAGAAAAGGGTTTAACATACAAAAAAAGATTCTGGTTATTTATTGCTGGCATTTAAATAAGAAGCCAAATTTACAAATGAGATCGTTCTTATAAAAAACAGGAAGGGAATTTTACCTAAGCAGTCTTGTAAAATTTCATAGGCACCCTTTAGGTTTTCAAACAAATTGCTGAGCAAGAGAATTAGCTTTGGGCAAAGCAGCAATTCTTTGGTATATTACTATGATTGAAAAATTTACAGAAATGCACTTGCAACATATTTTATAGAAAAATAATATTTTTTTTCAAATTTGGAAAAAATTATATTAAAGATATTCTGCATCAGGAATTCATAATAAAGATAGAAAATGATAGCTGAGATGAATGTTATAGTCATTTCACAAAGCCCAACTGTATTATTGGAAGTAACAATTTTGCTTCCTATAGAGAAAGAGTCTGAAAAACTAAGCAAATTCATACCTATTTATATACAGCTACAGTGTATGCCCAAGACATTCTCATTCAGTGACATTTCTCAATTTCTTTTTTTTTTTTTAATGGTATATGGGGTAAGTTTGAAGGAAATATAAAAAGAAAAATTGATTGCACAGTGCATTGAAAACCTCTGCAAGCAACATTTGTAAGGGCTCCAAGGTTGTTTTTTAACGTTATATACGTCTGTAGTATTTTTTGGCACAAAAAGAATAAGCATAAAGGATATATATGTACCTTGCATAGTTTCAAAAATTATCGTTCAGTTGTTAGACTCACAGCTGAATGCCTGTTCCTTCTTTACCTTAAAGTACCGCAGATACAGCTTAATTCTGGCACTGAAAGGACAATACATTACCCTCCAACAGCAATTAAACTCTTAAATTAAAGATGTGCAGTAAATTCTCATTGGCAGGCATTATTTTTCTTGTTTAAGAACAAAATGCCCCTCTACACAGTATAATGAAACCACATACACAATAATATACCACCACATACTTAAATACATAGAAACAGAGAGCCTAGATTTTCAAATAATTCTCAAATTCCAAAATCATGTACAAGGAAATAAAGAATTACTTCAATCAAGGGTATCACAGTCTCCATACCTGTTTACAGTATGGATTCTACACATCATAGCACCGAAAAAACCCCATTTTTTAATAAAACGCTTGGCTTTTCTGGTTTTAGGATTTTTTTTGTTGTTGTTACAGTTCCTAAACGATTGGGAACAAAAGTGCCATGGATTTCAATAAGGCTTCCATTCTTAAGTCTGTGGACGTACAGAATGGAACTTCCTGTGCAACCTACATGTACTAGAAATTTTACATTCCTGTAAAGCTAGTTTCTGTTGGCACAATGAACCCTTCAATAAAAAAAAAAAAAAACTGTAAAAAAAAAAGTCAAGATAAAAAAAAAATACACAGAGCTACTGAGGTAACAGCACTATGCAAATCAAAGTAGTTCTAATGAATCCAGTGCAGCAAAGCCAACTCAGAGAGGCTAAAGATCTGTCCAAATATGTTGAACAAATCCATCAAAATTGAGTGGTGTTGTTTTCTTACAAATCATAATAATATGATTTTAAGATCAGCTGATCTATGTGCTTAATTAATTTAGCTATATCTCAGCAGAGCACAAAACATGTTTTCACTCCAAAAAAAGTAAAACTCTATTGGTCATAAGATGCTGAGATACTGCTACTCGGACACTCCAGTCAGAATTCTGAAGGACAGTCTATATTCTCCTAGTTTCATGAAATAAAAATCTCATGCAATTCAGAAGTTTTCTTCAGGGCTTTATCAACCCCCTAGATCCCCAATAGGGCACTCACAACCCCAGCACAAGATATGAAGGCTCAGAAGAGGTGAAACACACACCCCTTCACAAAAAGCCCATTCACTTCCATGTTCTGGGGAAAATAAATGCTCCATGAAAGACAGTTCTGCTGTCCTCTTCATCCTCATCATGACTTAAGAAGAGAAGACAATAACAGGTGGGAAATCTGTCAGGAATTCTCTAAGGTGGGATTGTGGCCAAAGATGAAGTCTTACACAATTTATACCATCCTCTGTTTCTAGCTTACCTCCGAGAAGCTGAATGATTGTTTTAACACTGTCTATAGTGTTACAGGTTCAACGTAACAAAAACAGAAACTGCATAATATTTCTTTCACCTTTACTTCTCTTTATTTCAGGATTCCCTAGGAAACTTTATCACTGCTTTAAAATGTAACAAATCTAGAATTATTTGGACAACAGTAACTCTTGCAGTTTTGACCTCTTCAGCTAATTTTTCAAAACGTTCTCTAAGAACTTATTAAAAATGTTTTTTATTTTAATCAGGCACAGAATTCTTTGCTGTGTCTTTTTCCCTGTATTTTAACTATCACCATCATTAACCACATTAAAAATGTAACAGCAGACATTACGTAATTTTCAATATTGAGTAAATTTAGTGCCATGGCTGTGCTGTAAGTCACTTCTTGCGCAACAGCCACATCCATAACTGTGACACTTCATTCACAGACCAAGGACTACACTCATGAGAATTTACACTCATACCTTCACATGGCTTCAATTTAAAAATAAGGGATCAAAAATAGCAAGCATTTCAGCAAAAGATTCACAAAATACCAGTCAAGATTTTCCATATATCTTGTATTTATTGCTTGAAGCTTATTTTTCTCTCAATTCTGGGATGCAGAGAAGGGCAAGAAAAAGTAACCTCTCTGTTCCTGAGAAGAACTTCTCACAGCAACAGAAACAGCTTCAAGGGTTATGGCAGAGTTCAAAAGCCGTAAGTGTAGCTCAGAGAAATACCATTGGGTTTACAATTTCAGACTTCATGACCAGAACATGTTAACCTGACATGCAGTAGATGATCTCACTGCTAAGAGACTGAACCGATTTATAAGCAAAAAAAAAAAGCTGTCAAGAGAATGGGTGGTGGTGGGGAAGTATGAAGAGTCTTCATTTACCATACAATCAAAATCATTTCTATTCACTGAGTTCCAAGAAGGGAACTATTTAATTACAGTGGTGAAAAAGTTAGGCACAAGAATTTTGATTTTTCAAGACACTGAAACTTTGGGCATAATTTATTTTTGTTCAAATTGGGTTTGAAACACCCATCATTATCATCACCAGATCACAGAAAGCACAGGGTTTTCCATATATTTACAACAGTTTAAATACCAAGGCATGAAGTCTGTTTACTAAAAAAGCACCTATAAATGTATTTAAAAAAAAAAAATAAAGGAAAATCAATGAGGTAGAAAGAAAGGAAACTAAAATAAACATTAAGTTCATTTTACAATATATCAAATCTTTACTTACTACAAATAAGTAGCTGGACCTAAGTAACTTTTTAATCCAGAATATCAGAACCATACAACAGAATGTAACTTCTAATGAAACAGGAGCTTTGCATCATATATAGCAAGATAATTCATGCTCTGCAGGGTAAAAAAATGTAGGTTAGGACCCACAGGCTACAGTCTAACTGTGCTGCTGTGAGTTTAACATATTATCCTTTTGTGAAAATAATAAAATAATTCAATTTCAAACATAAGCCAATGATCTTCAAACATTCTGGTTTCTGAAGAGTAAAAGGAGACAGACACCTAACACTCGGTTGGTACGAAAGTCACCCTACTAGATGCAAAAAGTTTTCAGTAGGAAGTACATGGAAAATATTAAAGTTTTGCCTTGCTTATAAATGAAAGACATCAAAATGGATCAGGAGAACTGTAATTGATGCTGATAGCTGACAGTCAGCTCACCCATCTGTACATTTTATACATACGCATCTCCTTTCTGCTCTAACAGGACTGCACTCTACTGGTTTAAATGAATGGCTCCTGAAGAATTACAAGGCTTATCACTATCTCTTAATCTAAATCATCTTTTCTTCTTTTAGGGCTCTCTAACAGTAGCGGTCGCACTGTGTTTTGTATTCATTTACAGAATCAAATAATTAAGGTTGTAAGAGTGATTGACATAAAAAAAGAGAAGGGGGGCCAGCACAACTAGGCAGTCCTCATACGGTCCAATGTATCGGTTCAATGTACACATGAATGACCCAGTTCTATGTTGGACACGTGACATTATGAAGTGTTGGAAATGTCACTTGTGGTCTTACCTCCAGTATCTCACCAAACAATGGGTCTGTATTAACCTTACCATTACAAGAAAACACTAATTACTTTAAAAAACTTTCTCCCGGAAAATTGGTGTTGTGATAGTTAAATCAGCAAGCCCTGCACGACATCACCAGCTTTGACAGGAAGGATGCTGCTATATATTACAGCACAAAATTGCGGTCTAATTTCTCCAGGGATGACAGCTCAAGGGACAAAGCATCAAGAACAGGGAAGTTTTCATGAGAATTAACACTAGAACCTGCCTCTGAGCAGTTCTTTTTAAGGTTCCTCTCTGCCTACCATTTGTATAGGGTTACACTCAGTATCTTGTGCGGGTGGAGTTTTCGGTGGGTAAAGGTATACACATCGCAGAGTTGCAGGACAAATCATGCTATGCTAGGGAAAGAGTTATTTTACAGTGTTTATGGCTGCAGCATACTTAAACACAATACCTAATAATAAATATTGTATCCTTATTTCATCAGCACTATGCCTCTACGCAGCAAGAACACTGTATATAGTATCTGTTCCATTACATCAATATGGAAAGGTGGCAAATAACATTTTGGATGTATTAGTACGTAATATCCTCAATACTGCTTCTGAAAAATTACTTTAGTCATAAGTTATGATCACATACTTAATTTACAGTTTTCTGCTACCCTTCTAGTCATCCCATAAATGAAATCTGTGAAGGATCAAAGATGTTTGTAGTTTCACCTGTGGACAAGAGAGATGAATCTCACTTAAGCAAGATTCCCACTAACTTCCCAAAACCACTTCCAATGGAAGACTAGTGAATGGACCCAGCCCTTCTGAACATATTCTAATACTTCACTGACTACGGTTACACTCAGGAATAAGGTGCATTCTCTATGAAGCCAAAACACTGGCTATGAGAAAACCTGCTGTGCCGAAACACAGCACTTTGAGAGCCGCTAAGGAGTTGAAGGCACACGCATCGCAGACAATTTTAGACTATCCACACCAGTGAAACCAACACAAAACACACTATGCTCAAACTTGCAGCCACACTGTTCACTAGGAAAGCTTCTGTTTGGCCATAAAAAGGCTGTCAAACTTTCCTTCCTCTTAACACCCAAAACCGCTTAAAAACTAGTGCTGGATTATGGCAGCACTATGCCTGTCTTCACATGGGTCACACAAGTGAGCCATACAATAGCAATCAGCTCAGAAAGACATGGCATTAAGAAAATTTTTGTTAGACAAGATCCATTCAGAATCTGATTGATATTCCTCACCTGAATCAAACAGCTGTATCGCAATCTAGACAACCCGCCTCTTGGTGAATACTCCATTTAATCATCAGGCTACGTATTGGTGAGAAAACCCTCTTCAAATGACCTTACCCTAGCTTTAATTTCTAATGGAAAAATTGAGAAATACATAGTGAACCTCATAAAAAAGGTCAGTTTGAATATACAGATTATAAATTAAGTAATTGTTCTGTGATGGTAACTATTATACAACTTAATGAAAAAGAGAAACTTGTGTAAATAATGGAAAACATTTGAGTTCAACATTCTCTCATCAACAGTAATAAATTATCTATTAGTTTTTCTCAATAGGCATCCGCAGAAAAATACCCGAGCACTGATGAGCAACTCACAATTTGATAAACCACAATTTTATAGGTAGAACAGGGGGTGGCTTGGTTCTTTTCTCTATCTTCATTGATTTAAAATATGCTTGCTCCACTTGTAAACTCTTGCAGTAGATTTCATTTAAACCTCAGAATGTTGGGATTTATTTTGATCTTAAACCAACAGTGGTGCAGAAGACAACTGAAAAACATAAGCAAGAGCACAGTAATGGCAAGCAAGAAAGGCACTGAACACACTGACAGTGGCAAAAATTCATCCGCTACCTGAGTTCACATTAAGGCTCGTGATCTGACTAAATTCCCATGTTTCTCAGAGATCCCATAGGAAAGAGAGAGGGAGAGGAAGAGAAAGGAAGAACACCCGAAAAACAGATGGTCACATCTCTTTTTCTTCAGTTAAGGTGTAAATTCAGGTATCTTATCTGTGATTCAAAACTTTTGGGCGCTTTCACGTTACAAGTGCCAGACAGTATGGGCTAGCTACTTATGAGACCAGGTCACACTAAATATAAAAGAACTTCCTTCACATCATTCAGTCAAATATTGCAGTACATTCTGGAAATCAGATGAAATTAAGTATATGGCTACTCAGCCATTACCAAAAACAAGCTCCCCAATCTATACACTCAGTAATTTAAAGCCACTTCATTACAGCAATGCCTTTTAAAAAGTAATAATATTATGAGTGCTTCTCGCTAAACTATTAAGTTTGTCTTTTCTTTCAATTAAATGTACTCACAAAGAAGAGATGAGCATATCTGAAACTGAAATTGTCCCCATCTTAAGAACATTTATGCAGTTCCTTTTCTGAGAACATATTTTAACACTTCAACAAGAAAAATCTGCTCATGTGAAGATAAAATGTACCACCAGAGCAGCATGAGCATGTGCAAGGTCACTGTTCTTATAGGATTCAGTCAGAGCACTGCAAATTATTTGTCTAATGTGCAAATTGCTGAGCTGCTAATGGCAGGATTCTTAACACTTTTAAGCACTGTAAAACTAGATCTCTGGCTTCCCTAGTCTACGAGCCATGAGCAGCAGTCAGATGATCTTCATGTATCCTTAAAAATTTCAGTTACATATACTTCAGTCCTCAAACACAACGAAACTTTTGGCCATTTTCTGAAAGTACAAATTTTAAGATAGGGTAAAGCCTCAATTCACAAAACAAAGACTATAAAAAGAAATGAAAAAAAGAAAAAAAGGAGGAGGAATGCCTGAGGCATTGCTTTCATTCTGAAATACTAAGGAAGAAGGAGGCTCTTACAGGGACAGGTTCTGTGACTATGCTTTCACAAATAACAGGCTGTACAGGTAGCAACTCCATTTTAAACCTCCAAGTCTTTTCCTGCTGTTTGTAGAAACAGAAGTACCTTAAAACTATATTAAATATATCTGAGAAAAAACTAACTCCTCTACTTTTATTAGTCTTGCCTTCAGTTTTATTAAATTACGCCGAGCCCAATTTAAATGTTTTTTTACATTTAAGAATGCTACTTTACCATATTTCTTTCCCAATACAGGTGTGCTTTTCATCATACATATTGTACTTAACACTTAGGCATAAGCGCATTTGCTCAAAATAGCATCAATTATGTATATGTATTTATTTAATATGCTGAACACAATTAAATTCACAGAATATGCTAAAAGGATAATCACACAAGAGCTTCAAAAATTAATGGTTACTAGCTGAAGATCTGACAGCATAAATAGCAAGTACTGCTTTTAGGAACGTAAGTATTTTTTAAAGGATGACTCCGAATGCCAGCAGAACCCCATACATTCTGTAAAGGACAGAACTTTTCTTCTAATATTTTTTAGAGCAGGATTAACTTCATTTTACAACAGATGATGCTGACATGAAGGACATCACATGAGCCAGAAAATTTCACATCACTAGTCAGCAACAAAGATAAAAACAGAATCCAGTTCTTCTGAAATTTAAGCTCCAATTCAAAATAGCCATTTATCCCTCATGAACATTAACAGGAGGGGAAAAGTCTTCAGAAATCACACAAAAAACGTAGGCAAGAACAAATAGGAGAAATCAGTTTCCCCAAGAGGCAAAAAAAGTCTGTCTGGACTGAAGATAAGTTTTCATTCAGTGTATTTGATTTATAATACCCAGAAGTTTGCCTTCATCCATATATAAAATGTACACTACATATTACTGTACAAACACTTCAAGATACAGATTTGGATCAACATATGGAATTGCAAACAGTCAGTCATATGTACAAATTCAAGTACATAGCCAAATTCAAGTTCCCTAGCCTTCGGTCCTGAGCTTTGTACAAAACAGAAGTCCTACATTTTACACAGTCTACATAATGACAAGTAGATATATGTAATAATTTCAAGTTTTATAGCAGTATTGGCAAATGAATCAGTAAGTTGATATATACCAAATTTGTTCTTCCTGAACATGTTAGAATTCAAATACTGGGGAGGTGGAGGCGAGTAATCTACAGAAAATTTTACTTTGGTGTGGCCCAAAAGTTTACATCCAAGTTAGTTGTTAATATAAGGAGGAAATATCTGCTGACAGCAGCACAGTTTTGCCTATATACATTATATGTCTATGTAATTATTGTCTAATATTATATAATTATCTATATTTATAAGCAGAAATTGGGATTCTTAGTCTCCTAACTCCTTTCCTCTCTTATTTATAGGATCTACTTATTCTAGCTAAAGAGGAAAAAGTAGACTGACAATCAGTTTATTCCAAGCTGTTCCAACTATTTAGTCACTTGATTTCAAGCGTGAGTCGTTTGAATATGATATAAGAGAAGTGCTGGAATGGAAATAGCTATTGACAGGCTCCCACCTATGTGAAACAGGAAACATATCTACTGTTTCAGGGTATTGTCATGAAACAGTCACTCAAGTCTCCAGAGACTCTTTCAGGATTCCAGGGAAATGTCAGAAGGCTCAAACTTTCTTTTCTCCAAGATTTTTCTTAAAAGTAATTCATTCAACTTTAAGAACTCTAATAAACAAGCAGGCAAAGCAGGGTTAGCTACAAGTCCTCAAGGTACTACAAACCAAGTGAGTGTTTAGTGTATCTCAAAACTATTAGATTAAATTCACCATAGATGCATTCTTTATTGTCATGTAATACCTTTCAAGAGAATATGCCCAAAAAATTTCTGTTACACAATAATCATTATCAGATATTGGTCATTAAAAACCTGTTGTAGTTAACCGATTATATTCGAACTTTAGCTGAACTGGGTTATACTATTTACGACTCCAGACTCTTATGACTAACATTAATTGAAGCAGCTCTGTACTTAACAAGTATGTTCAACTGGATTTCTTTAACAGAAATCTGGTAAATGTTTGGCATGTTTTTAGACCAGGGCATCTATTTAGTTTCTAGACACCCATACTAAGAAATGTCCACCAAACAAGTATCTACATGTCAGAGGGTATTTGGCTGTACTGAAATATGAAAGAAAGCATAGAAATGCCTTTTAAGCGCCTTCAGTGTTTTTTCATAATAGAATCCAGCTGCGGATTGCTCAAGAACTACACACCACCTTTTAACCTATTTAAGTATAACGATCGTCTCTGCCCATAAGATTACTGTACTTGTGCAGGAAATAGACTGAAAAGCATTTATTGCGGCCAAGACATTTTTTACTTCTTAAATCCCAACAATGCCACAGCAAGCTAATAAAGAATAAAACCTGGCAACGATATTTCGAAGCAAGATATCAAGGTGATTTTATTCATCACATATTGTTCTTTTAAAAGAGCTCCAGCAGCCAACTAGAGGACTGCCTGCTTGCTGCCTTCGTGTCTTGGGGAACCCCTTGAAAGGAGCCAGGATGATGTTTCCCCTCTGCAGAGGGCCTGCCTGCCAGGCAGCCACAGCAAGGGGAAGCCGACTGGGCAAGGACAGATCTCCAACACAGTAAAGAGACACTGTGGAAAGGAATCGGGGGCCAGATGAACAGGCAGAGCTCTAAAGTGATGGGAAGATTTTTCTCTAGACCTAAAAGAGAGCATTAATGCAATCCACAAAGCCACTGAAAGTTGCAAACCAGGAAAATTGCACATTAACTAGATCTTTTTAAAAAAAATACAATTAAAATAAATTATTTCTCAACCTTTTCTTTTTATTTCAACACTCTAAAACATGTGGTTCAAGTTTGCATCTTAATTTTAAATTTTAATCTGAGCTTTAGCTCAGCCCTTGAAAGTCAAAATATTTTGGTATCCTTAGGAAATTGGAAACAAGGAAACTCTTGATCTCATTTAATTTCTAACTACCCTGCTCATAACAGCTATGACACTGGATAATCAATTACTATATATTGAATGCAAATATGTTTTCACCTTCTCAATTAAACTTGCTCACTGTAAAGTTCACCTACAGCCATCCTTTTACTCTAACCAGAGTGAAACAAAAAAAAGGAAACTAAACCAAATCTCAAAAAATACCACAGCAACAGCTCCATCTCAAGAAAACATCAACAGGTACTAAAGAGAAGAGCTATAAACCTTGCAACAAAAATGCAACCATCAACACTGTAGTCCATTCTTTGTATAGTTGTTGTTGCAGCCACTGAAATGTCTCAAACGTTTGATTTCCAGTTTTGTTCCATGTCCTCCAGAGGAAAATGGCACAGATGAGCTGAAACCTTCAGCTGAAACCATCAGGAAAGCTAAACTGGAAACTTGCCAGACCCTCTCAACTTTGCAGCACATCCTGAAAATGAACACACTAACCTTAACTATTGCCATACACTATATCCAGATCTCCAGAGCCCCTAGAGTAGCGACTTCTGTTTATCTAAATCAAGAGTGAAATGTAAATACAGCAATATGCAAACTCTGGAAATATAAAGTTGTTTATTTACTAATACATCCAAGGCCTAACTGGAAGCTGGTACATAAGAGGCTAAATGAGCAACTAAGAATCAAGAAGTAATTTGTCCACACAGAAATATCATTTAAGATAGATCGTTTTAATTTCTGCTGACAGTTGTTCAAAGAGTCTTGTTTTTCTGGAAGGGGGGGGGGGAGGGGGGGGAGACAAAAAAAAATTATTATCATGTTCTTTGCCACACCAGAGAGGAGAGAGGCAGAGTCAGCCATTCGAGTGGCCTTAGTTCAAGGAGTAAGAGTTGGCTGCTGTGGGGCAAGGGAAGGCATGACACACTGACACAGGGACTGGTGGGTCGACTCTATTACACTACATTTTGTCTCTTTTGCAGGAACTTTGTAAAAAACCTTTCCTCTGTCCTGAGAGCCAGAGGCAGCAGAGCTACCATCTGACCCAGCTGCAGTAAGAACAAAGAAACATTTTAAAGAAATGAGGATAAAAATTAATAGGCATAAAAATAAACCATTGAAAGAGGCATTAAGAAAATTACTTAATAACCAGTAGGGTATTTTGCTAATAAATAAATACGTTTACTGATTAGAAAGCATCTTTTCTGATGTTTCTTCTCATTTGCTTATTTTTTACTCTACAATTGCACAATGGCTGGCACGATGTTCTGATCTCGGCTGGGGCCTCTCAGCACTATCATCATAATAATCTAAAAAATGGTGACAGAACTGCTCTCGGCATCAGTAAAGAATGTATGGCTCTGTGTGTGTGTTTGAATATATATATACACATATACATGTATTCCATTTTCCTAAACCTTGGTGACCTCCTCACTTCAACTTCCTGAAAATACATTGTTTAAAGTGTGCTTGTTTATAAGCAAGACCCCAATTATTTACACCTAAAAGGTTTGTATCCAAGTTTCTCAAGGTACCGACAAAAATTATTCTTATAATATATTATAGATAATAATATATTCTTATTCTTTAATTAAGTGCACGAAGAACAAACCACTAAGCTGTCTGGCAGGTAGATGAACTCAAACCAAATGCTTTCCCAAATATTATCAGCAGGACAGATGGAATCGTGAAACTGTTTCTGTTTCCAAAGCTAAATAAAGTAAGTTCTGCTTTTAACTATCTCCTATCTTATTCCTTATTAAAAAATTATAAATACACAACAAATGAAAAATCTTTCCACATATAAAATCAAGTTGAATTCATGAACAACAAATATTACACCAATTAAGATTTCTGATGTAATGTTTTTTCATTTATAGTTTTCATAAAAGATTGTTTAAAAATTCCAGTTGATACACACTGTTGTGTTATTTCAATTAGTTTTTCACTAAAAAATTGCATTGGCATAATGAACTCATATGGATGAAGGTGAATTCAACTTCTCTGATTTTGGCCTGAAGTCATAAAGCCAAGCAAACATATAGCCAGAGAAAGTGTTTTTAAATAATATAAAAAGATAAAAACATTCTTTACATAAACTCTCTTTATCCTAATTAAATTAATGTTTACACATTTGCATAAAGAAGTAAATCTATGTGTAACTAAAGTTTTTTTGCAAAGTATAGTATCATATCCAGGGATGTGCTGCCCTGTAGGCTGCAACTTAAATAAATATTAAGGAAAAATTGGAACTAATTCAGTATAAATCTGAGCTGTGGTGTCACGCATTCATGTCAGTTCAAGTATCTCCACAGTCCATCTGTTTGGATGACAAATACTCAGAATACAAAAGTGCTGCCCAATGAGGAAATCACTGCCACCAGCTGGGAACCAGATCTGTGCTCTGAAGAGAAAACTAGAAATTAAAGAGGTAAACCCTGATCAAATACATTCAAAATTCAGATAGTGCGGGTTTGCCACAGTTGTGTCTAAACAGTTATTACCTCTCACCAAATGAAGCACCGAATGAGCTTAAAGACCACCAAAGCTCCATACATGACAGAAGATATCGGACAGGGATTTTTTTCATAGAGCTTCGTAACACCCAATGTCTAGCGCAGGTTCTCAGAGATTACCATGTCCTCTGCAATTACTACAATAAGCCCCAACTAAACTAAACTTCTTTGCAGCAGTGATCTGACAGTGCAGACTAGCTGATGGTGCTGGCATTTAAGCTACATCACAGTTAAAACGAGCAGTGGATTAGAGAGAGGCACAATGGTGGGACAAGAGAGCCTCATAACAGAAATACACTTCCATATCATGCCATAACAAAGCAGGGACACACACTGACTCATTGGTCACAGCTGCACAAAACACACAGTACCCGACTTCTTTTTTTCTCAAAGGATTCTTTCACTTGTTACTTTCTGAAACCTTAATTCTATGATTTGGCTGGTCATCAAAGTTTTTATCTTTTTAAAATTTCAGGCAGAGCCCAAAGCCAACTGAAGTCATTTGTTATCCACAAAGACTTTCTCGAGCCTTGAATAATCCCCTTTGTGGACAGTTATTCATTTTACATGATACCGTTCTGAGCAATACCGAATGAATGATATTACATCCTAATATATGCTGGACTGAAGAAAGCTGGCTGCTTGAGTCAAAGACGAGATAATGACATAAAAGAGAAACCTATGCTGCAGGAATAAGAGTCAGAAACTCAGGAACTAACACTGTATGAATTCCAATACTGGAGTTCAGAAACTGAAGTATGGAATACCCTGTATGTGGGGTTTCTATTGCCATTCCACAGAAGTGTTTCTTATTTTGCAGAGATTCATATTTCTCTTGTTCTGTCTAAAACAAAGGTTGAACAGTTTAGCAAAGTCAGTATCTTTATGGATTTAGTTGTCATACAGCCCTGGAAAGGACAGACTCTAAAGGAGAGTATCTATTTCAGTG
The DNA here is from genome assembly GCA_028565335.1 of Limnodromus scolopaceus. Lineage (NCBI taxonomy): Eukaryota > Metazoa > Chordata > Aves > Charadriiformes > Scolopacidae > Limnodromus > Limnodromus scolopaceus. The sequence goes on from JAOXNO010000063.1 coordinate 17,130,534, forward strand.
TGTTTTAGCAAGTGGAAGTCTTGAGAGAATGGCAATCTTGTGTAGTAGTTCTTTCAAGCATAAACTTCTATGTCAATACTCAGGAAGCGAGCTGAGATGGGGAGAAAGTAGCACCTGTGATCTGCCCACAACCTGGGAGTCCAAAGCAGATCTGACTTTTGGATTATAGTACAGCAACCTGATGATAAAACCCAGAAAATGAATCTTTATTATACTAATATGGTAACAGAAATACCTGTATTTAATGTATTAAGACAACAGACACGCATGCATCAGTGCTTCCTTATGAGATTAGGGGAATATTGGTTGGCTGATCGTTTTGCAAAAAAAAAAAAAAAAAAAGAAAAAAAAAAAGCCAAAATATCACCAACATAACTTTGAAATGATAAATATATTCTAAATACAAATATTCAGACACCGATCTTTTCATACTACAAAAGTTTAGATACAAATTCAATTGTCCAAAATGACATACTCTAAAATATTTGTAAAGCACTTTTCTAATAAATGGATGCTGGATAAGAACACTTAGAAGCCTCACTTTTCTGCTTTTCTACTGGTAGGGTCTGACTAAGGGTAGGTCTTAATTTTGCAGGATACACCACTGACTGTTGAGCATACTGCAGTGTACTCACAACAGCCTGTCCTTGCATTTTACACAATCAATTCCATGACATCTTTGCATGTTAAAAAAAAGGCACAAATAATTTGATAGAAGTCCTCTAAACATAAAGCCTGAAAATTCAAGTTACTGTATATACGTGCATAGTAAATACTTATATATAAAAAGTATATGACAACAAAAGATTGATACACATAAATCCAGATTTATTCAATTTAATGACCATCTACTATATTAGAAATCAAAATGAGTACTCTAAATTTTGAGTATGAGAATCACAGTAAGGCTCTTAATCACTGAAAGCACTTACATCAAACATTCATATCAATGTTTATGTTAAAAGCCATTTGTTAACAATTCAGATAAATTTTTCCAATTTTGTTGATGGTAGCTTTACCATCTGTATTCCAGGTATCTTACAACAGTACACTGAGTAACATTATTGCCAGCGGAAATTTTTAAGTGAACTTAATTTTTGAAGGAAAAAAAAAAAGTATTCTTTCTTCCAAAGATGTCCTTTGACTATCACTTCTAAGCATATTTATTAAGCATATGTTAAAAAAATTTTTATCTTATGTTTGAAGCTTCTGTGTTGATAATGTTAATCACACTTTCTCTACTTCTTTCACACTATTGAATTTTGGTTCCTTTTTCCAATTAGTTTGCAGCCAATGTTTTCGTTGATATGTTACTTAAGTGTATCAAAGTAGGACAAAAGTCCATAAATCAACAGGTAGAACATTTTGTAATATATTTTTCACTTTCTATTTTCTATCTTGATTTACGTATTTACAGTTATTTATATTCTTAAGAAAAGACTTATTCATAAATTGGCTGTGTATGTTTCAAGATCAACTCAATAAATTAATTTATATTTTATTAACTTAAATGCCGAGTTTAAGATCCTTTTTTTCATTATATAAATGCCTGAAAATCATTATGAGATAGGTAGCAAGATAAATTCAATATAAATTTAGAAAACAAATCTAATCAGCATGTAGATCTCATTGCTAACAATCTTTAGAATTTATTGTGAGTTGTTAGGGCTCAAACACACACCTTGCTTTCCTTCTCAAAGGAAAACAACTTTGTTTTACACTTCTGTCTAGAGACACTGTTCAGTCTTAACTGCCACAAGCTTTCCTACGGTGTGTTAGTGAAAGATTTCCTGCCAAGAAATTTGCTAAAATCTACTGCAAGATTAATGTGCAAATAAGTTAGTGGAAAATATAGGCATACGGTAGCAACAGCTAATAGCAGAAGGATGAGGAAAACATGTAAATAAGAAACATATAACAAGATTATAAAAGAATGATTTGGGTATGTATCTTGAGTAAATTGAACATAATTAGCAACACTGAGAGCACTACAGAAAAACAAAGACTTACAATAGTGCCTCTCCCATCCTCTCCTAAACTGATACGTCATTTTATTAGGTCACAGATTAAATATATAGTAATTGCTTTTCATATGACTACCTAAATGCTTCAGATCTAAAATAGATTTCTGGTCATAAATTGATAATTTTACAAAACAGAATAACTTTCATTATTCTTAGAGGTGGATAACAGGAAAAGAAAGAAGAGGGAATTAATAATGAAACTGTATTTACTATTATTTTCTCAGATTTATGTGAATAAGGCTATCAGTTTCAGATACTTATTTGACAGACCATATACAAAAATGTCAATTTTTTACCATTTTCAAATCCCTACATTACTTCCCAACATGACATTTATTAAGAGAGGCCTAAGAAAAACAGTAATTGTCGGTAGTGTCAAACAGAGTGAAAAATGTAAAGGAATACTAGGATTTCAGTACAACATTTTATTTACCTGAATATTGGTTTTAGCATCTGTTTTTACAGGCCTGTGAATAACTAACCATAAATCTTAAATTTAAAAAATAGCCATTTAACATTGATGAATTTTAATACTGCATGATCAATAGTTACTACATTGCAATTGAAAATTTAGACATAAATGCAGCTTCAAAGACTTGATCCAAAATTTACTTTTCCTGCTCAGTAACTCACACCAGTAAAGGGATTTAAGTGGAAGTTTACAAAAACTTGATCAAGCCTCTTGGTTCACTTTTGGGCTCTACATTGAATTCACTGAAATCAATACAGACACATTATCCATACAAAAGAAAAGAGAAAAAAACCTGAGAATGCCACTACCAAAAAGTCACTGCTGAAAAAGAGTTAACTTACACAATAACGTATTTGGAGAGGAAGTAAAAACCTTCTCCACTTATACTTTACAAATACTCGTTAACTCTAGCAACTAAAACTAATTATTAGATGCACGGAGATTCCTATACCATATCCCTTTCACTCAAACACTTGATTTCAAGCAATCTCACTCCATTGTGGTTCTTCTTGCCTTGGCTGAGCCATAGAACCAGCACAGTCCACACCGCCAGGACAGGCTGCTCTCACTGAATATGAGATGCAGCACCAAGTTTAAAAGGGTATAACCTTTCTATGTGTTAGTGCCCCCTGCTTCTGGAAACTGGAAAACAGAAAATCAATCTTCTATGAATGTTATAAAAATTATTAACATTTTTTTGTGAAATTATATGAACTGCTTTGGTATTTTCAGCTTACATAGGTACACTAAGCTTCTCACCTTCACTGTGCTGGTATCAAACAGCATGCATTCATTTATAGTGAACTGCACTGCAAGAAATGACACTATCCTTAGAATTCGAAAGGAATTAGAAATAAAAAAATGGAAGACTTTTAAAAAGTCACCTGTATAGAACTCCTACACAGAGACATTTTTCCTTCAAATTTCTTCCCCCATGGAAACATACATGTTCAGACTGCAACCAACTGTCTGACATCCTTCTTTCTGATTGCTCCCTGTTAGGCATCCCTGCAAGTCTAACTCTCCCACTGTTACAAGTAATCTTTATAACCCTTTCTTTGGTTATACGGCACTTGTGTACTACAGAAGTTAGCCAGGGAACAATAAGAGCCTCCTGGAATGAAGCAGAATTCCCTAGGGCTTGTTATTATCAGAATATTGAATTGGAATAACTCAAGATGTGAATCCAAACCATTACAGCAAAACTAGCAGAAAAAGATCAAGACGGTTATGTATTTCGTCAGGAACACCCTACAAAAAGATTTACCTACACAAAAATTACTAAGTCTCATACAAAAATCAGTGTGACCACCTACACGTATTCATTCAAATTTCTCACTGCAATACATCAGTCCACAACCGGCAGGTGGTACCCAGCTGGAGAAAGAGGTAAGGGGAGGGCATGCCTTATTCAGACTGATTGAACAGGCTGGAGAAACAGGCTAGCGGGCAGCTCAGGAAGCTCAACACAGGTCAGGGCAAAGCCTGGTATCTGGGATGAACAGCCCCATGCAGCGCTGCAGGTTTGCCAGCAATGAGGAACTGGTGAACAAAAAGTTGCTCATCCTCTCTTCATTGGTCTGCAGTTCCATGTAACATGATTTTTCTCTCCTGGATACTTTTTCTATTCGCTTTGTTATCTCTACAACTGGTTATACTCTGCTCTCCAGGTTGCTTTGATTTAACAACCAGTCATTGACTATAAACGTGAGTCGATTATAGCCCTGGGGCCTCTGGTATCATCCTGTGCTTGATAATGGTCAGCCCAGAGTGTACCATATTAAATGTCAAGGTACATGCGGCACCCATGCCCTCATATAACCATATAGCAGAAATAAATCTACCAACCTACAATTTCAGGTAATTTCACCAACTTGAAATGAAGCTTTTTTTTTGAACATCTCTGAATTCAGCCTTAAGCCACAAAGGTACATTCAGCTGCTAAAGAAAGTTTCCTAGCCCAGGAAAATCACTTACTCTGGCATCACATTTGAGATGATGTTATAATCTTTCTCTTCCTTGCATAATGTGTGCCTGATTACACATCCTGATTACAACGGTAAGTGAGAACTGAGGGCACTGCCCACTCTCATGTCCCACCACCAAAAAAGACCTTTTCTAAATATGAGAATCTGTCAAGACTTACGATGTCCAAAGAATGGATGAGTCTGGCTACGTTAAATGGTGAGAAGGACAAAATTTACCTAAACTGATTTTATTAAAGGTATTTACAAGAACAAAACACTGCTTGTAAAAGCAATGGAAAGGCAATATAGAAATGTTGCTAAAGCAGAATTTCAAAATCTAATTACTAGTATGTAAAAGGTGAGGTTTCTTTTTGTTTTCTCCAGTTTTACCCACTGCTGAGAATCCATCAGGTATAAACTACCCCTATAGGAAACCTAAATCATCAACATAGTATTTTGTTACAGGTGATGCCATCTGTAAGATTTTCTCTCGTGTACCTTGGAATTGGAATTTCTGTCAAGAACAGATCTATGTAGTGACCTGGGATCTTAATTTGATACAGAGTATTCTTGAGGCATTAAAGACTGGGCTGGGTTCTCCATATGCTAAGATGAATTTCATACTGGCTTTAAAATTGTTCAATTATAAGATGTTCTTAAGTATCACAAAGTTGTTTTTAGTTCCTCCTCCAATACAATACAACTGACATGATCAGTGTTATGACTAGGAAGATGCATACATGGGCATGTATACATCTGTGTAAGTGAAGTACATGTAAAAGAGATTGTCACAATTACAGAACTATCAAAATTTCCTAACTTACAAAGGTTAGGTGAAAGGTTCCTTGCATGCGAGGGAGAACCAGCCAGCTCTGACCTGGCACTGCTTGTGAAAGTGCTGTTTATCATGACAAAAAAAAAAAAACAAAAAAACAAAAAAACAAACAACCTATCTGAAGCAGTAAATAATTCATCTTCTAAGGCCTAAAAATACTATAAAAAAGAACTTTATTTCAACAAGAAATAAATTCCAACTTCTCATACCTGGAACTGTAAAACAAAATATTATCTTAAAGACTCTGTTTTTCGAAGAGTTTTTTAAAATACACAAAAGCATTCCTTTTCTTCTCTCTTCCATGGTGACAAAACCGTGGGACCCACTGCATACTTAGTAAAGGAATAGGCAGGAAAACACTCCCATTGAAACAGTTAGTTTCCTTTTAAAATAGGGGAGGGTTTTTTTAAACAGACGGAATCCAGAGTGAAGTTGTAAATCTTTTGTCAGTGCTTATTTCAAATGACTCGAATAGCTCATCAGAACTTTGTCAGTACTAAGCAACAATACCTGTTCCAATGGTTTGTTAAAACCCATTATATCGTACAGCACTACCAGGCATTTTGTATAGACCACCTCTTTCATAAGCCCAGTTAGTAGATAATAACTACAGTTGAAGCTAACAATGCCTTTTTTTTCCTGCCATATATCTGTGAAGATAACAATCACACTGGGCCAAATTCCACAGGAACTATGTCATAAATAGCCTACAAATCTCACTATTTCAGCTCTTCAGTGTACTGCATTTCTTTAATAAATTCAGAAGTTTCCTACAATTTGTGTCAAATGCAGTATTTCAAAGAAGCCCTGCATTACAGACCAAAGCTCCAAAAGGAAAGTACATTTTCCTCTGTAGATAGGAAACCAAGACTGCCTAGTACAGACTGAGCTGTACTTTGATGTAGTTTTATGCACTCCTCTCTCTCTCATTTTCCCGAAGTTAACCAACTGATAAACAGAAAAAATGTATCCAGGAAACCAAAGATTATTCACTGGGGAGAACAAATTACAAAACTGTTTTTCATGCCCAGTAATCACTTAAATCACAAACCATTAGCAGCAATCACATTGATCACATAAAACAACTTGCAGCTCCAAGAAGCAGCTAACCGTAATCCTTCAGAATATAGACTATTAGCAGCTGTATGATTTAGTATTGCTAACAGATAATGATTTAAAATGGCTATTAAAAGATAATATCAATAGCCACTTCACTATGAAGCTTTGACCTCTGACTACTGAATAAAGTAATGCTTTAACTAAACCATTTCAGTGAAGCTCTTTTCTTAGATAATGAGGGTTTGTTAAATATTTAGTGTATACATACTGCAGGGACTTTGAAGAAAATCTATCAAATGATCATAACAATTTGTAAATGAAATGTTCCACCTGAACATCACAAACTAATGGTGATCAAATCACTATTTAATTAACTGCCAAAATGCATACCTGTATACACATGAAATTGCATATTACCTTCAGCATCTCTGAAAGCCAGAGGATACATCCATAGCCTTCATTTCAATGCTATAAAGGATTTTGATAAGTATCCAATCAGATCTTCCCCAGACATCCTTGAGAAATTCAGAGTCTCACTGCGTTACTGACTTGTCTTTTCTGTGTTCTTTAAATCGCTGGAATATAGAATACATGAAATGTTGAAAACTATTATGATCATTTTTCACATAACAGGTAAGAGTGTTTGTCTAGTCTCTCCCTCATTCCCCTGTTCTGGATGCTGACAGCATCCATCTCTGCAGTAGGTACCTATGCAAGTTCTCTAATTTAACAGCAACACACTTGACCAAAAAGGAAAGCAAGAAAATGGGCCTCAGGATAAGCCAACATAAGTAAGTGCCACTGTAAGTGAAAAATGGGGAAAAGAGAAAAGGTCAGAAGAGAAAAATAGCAATGACTGGTAAGCAACCCAGTATCTGGAACCAGCTGATATAACTACACAAGACATAGCAACTTCATTTATATTTCTTTTAATACTTTGAAGTACTTTAAATTAACGGATAAAATAAATATAGATTATTTAACATCATTTATTAATATGATATTTCATTGCTACATTCACACATACACACATATATATAAAAAAATATGTAACACGTAGTTTGAAAACCATTAAATAATCTTTGATAGTAAAAATGTGGAAACAAGAGGTCAGGTGCAGGAAAACCCACAAGTCCATAAATAATAATCATAAGAATCAAAGTTTAATTTAGTATCTTTGACGTTTCTGTTATCTGATCTTGGTCCCAGAGTGCTCTACACAAAACAGAATTTAATATTAAAGATAAGACTAATAGCCTCCTATAACTACATTAAGTCAAATTAAATTGGTATTTCTGTACTTCCTGGTATGTAGCCATTTGTTACCGTAAGCAATTATAAATATACGCAGCTGAACACATTGCATTCACTGGCCTTTGTAACGCTGGGAGAACAAGCTGACAGAAACAGTCGCTTCATCTGGAATCTCCCCAGCATGTGTGACCTGGGCTGCAGGATGGGGAGGGAACCCTGCCACAAGTACTCTACAGACACAAATGCCCCTAATTCACCTACTCCAAGGGACAGCAACGGAGGCAGGAGAAGCTATTTTGGGAGAGCATGGGCAAGCCTAGCCAGCTGCAGTTTCTTTCCTTCACACACTCCCCTAGCATCAATAATCACTGGATTAGGGATGTCCATGTCTTTTTTATCTATCCAGGGTATCACTCCGATCCCCTTGTGAACCAGCTGAAACTATCCGTCTCCAAAACCTCCTACGCCAACAGATTTACAAAGTTTTCTGTGAAAAAATACTTTATGGCATCTATTTTAAATTGATCTCTTACCAGTTTTAGCTAGTGCCTCCTAGTTCTAGTACCAAGACTTGGTGAGTAACAATTCTGTATTTACTTTACTGACTGCCTTTATGATTCTGTAATCCTCAATTCTCTCCCATTTCAGCTTTCTACTCTCCAAACTGAAGAATTTCAGCCTCAACTTAAAACGTATCCTTCTCCATCCTCTTGATTATGTTATATGTGATTTTCTATACCCTAATTGTTCTGTGTCCCTCTAAGAGTGCTCAAGATACGGGCATAAGGTCTTAAAAAGCATTTATCTCCTCCTCAATACTTTTCCTGATAATGCCAATGGCATTGAGAGCTTTTTTGAGAACAGGTATTCACTGAGCCAGCGATTTCAGAAACTGTTAGCAATGACTCCAAGTTCTGCTTTCTGAAATCTGTCAGCATCTTATCAGGTTTAGATAAGATTTTCCCCCAGATTCATTACATTAAATTTATCTACACTGAAATTCATATGCCACTTTTTCGCTCATTCGTTACATTTTGTGTAGTCCGCCTGGCACAGCATCAGACTACCCAAAAGAGCTTGTTCATCTGCAGCCTTGGAGACTTCACTGCATACAAAATCACTAGAATTTAATTTTCATCTTTGCAATTCACAGCCTATTTTTTTCTGCTAATTTTTATGAAAGATGACCACTAAAGAGCCTACACTATTTTCCACAATTATGCCTATGGATTAGAATATATTTGGATTGGAAATAACTTTTGAACTATTTACTTGCTATTTAGGCTACTAAACCTAGCTACAACTTGCTATTAGCTAAACATTAAGTTCTGCAGATAACTAGACTCTTTTAGAAAACATCTCCTAGTTCTTAGTTTGAACCTCAGACTATGAAGATTAATGATGGAGATGCGTCTTCTGTCCCACAGGCACTCTGGGGCTGAATTCCTAGTGACAGCAAGACCTCCAAACATCTGAAGTTGGGGGAAGGCAGACTGCAATTATTTTGCTGAGCATCTAAAGCACACTGCAGCTGTCCAAACCTCTTCAATAAGGAAATCAGTCAAGGTATGTCAGCACGTTATTTTTAAGGAACAATTTTTGCTGCTGTTTTCTGGATATTTAAAAAGCTTTATACTGACTACATTTAAGGCTGGAAAAGCTAAATAAATACATACATACATATTTGTTGAGAGAAACATCAGGTTTTTGAATTGGGTAAGTAAATCCTAACAATTTCAGTCTTTTTCTCCTCTCCATGCTTGAACTATAAAAGAGCTTCTGATTTTATTTTTTGTTTGTTTGTTTGAGGAGGAAGAGAGTTTATTAATCATGTCTGAGTTATTCTGATACTTAATACTTCAAAATTTTTCACTGTCTTTGTTCAGTGAAGTAAGAGGAGCATTACAGTGAAGATTTTATCTCCAGAGATGTGCTCAGTTTTCACCAGTGTTGATGTTGCAACCCAGCCCAAAAACAACTCCTCAAAATCTAATTCAGCCCACTTCACAGAAGGGACTCAACTCCCTGGATCCCTAAGTGCCTCAACTCCCTGGATCCCTAAGTGCCTCAACTCCCTGGATCCCTAAGTGCCTCTACTCTTACAACCACTGCAGATTTGTGAATACAGTCATGTTGTTTCCCTTGGACTACATGTAAACAAGCGCACAGAACAGGCACTCAGATAACAATTAACTAGATGCTCTGCCAAGAGCAGCAACAACTAATTAGATAAAGTTCCTAGTGATCAAAGTTCAATAATAATGCTAGGCGACTTTTAACTTCTTTATATTAAATCTTAGTGAATAAATGTAGTACAGTACGTGTCTCCCGAAAAAAAGAACAAATGCACATCCCCCATCTTCGTTTTGCAAATTGACAACAAAGCTTTACTTAATCACAGGAAGGGAGCAAGACGATTTGTGTGCTTGGAACAGCTCTTGATGAGATACAAAGCAGCAACAAACCTCTTTACCATTACAGCATATCACATCTTCTCAGAAGGTTATTTTTCATCTTTTGGATGCTGTAAAACTCTCCTGTGCAGAGCAAAATGCCCTAAAGCCCTCAGACTTTAGCAGTGATTCATTCATGTGGTACAGCTTTGTTGTCGGTGACTGCAGAATCACCCAGTGATCATTACTGCAGACAGGATCTCGCACTGCTGTTATTTTCAGAAGGAATGAGGCTTATCCGCTGCTAAAAAAGGCACATTTCTCAAGCTACCCCTATGAAAGATTAGTCTACATTTGATGTTAGCATTCTATGCTAAGGTTTTTAATAGAAGGAAATCATCCTTCAATTCAATAATCCAGCTGGGTTATTACTAACGAAGCAAAATAAATACAAGCATGCATGGTTACATCAATATAAAGGTACAATTTTACAACAGTACAATGCAGTCACAATGCTACATACATTTCTGTGGTTTAGGACCTTTCTTTTTTTACCTTTGATAATGGACAGCTTCTTCTAGAAATCAAGCAGCAGACAATAAAAGTTATTTCTTCACAGCTGATTAATTTTGTATCATTTTGTATTTCTACTCTAATCTAGAAATAGTGTTTCATGCCATGAGGCAGTACTACTTCAGCAACCAATCACCACTGACAGAATGGTACCCAGCAGTGAGAGCAAGGGACGGTTCCTCTTAAGTCCCATTACAGACCAGTGACCCAAGTCATAAGAAATCTTAATCAAAGTCATTAGGACTACCTGCATACTCAGGAATTGGGCTGAAATGCTGCCTAAATCATAGAAATCAGTATTAATTTTGAAGTTGTTACAAGAAGCTGCTATTTACCTTATTAGTCCTGCTCACCGTAGAAGTGGCAGTGCATTTAATGTAAACTTCAACAATAGAATAAAGTTGACTACAGAACTCTTCTCTCTGTGACCACTATCATCTGCAATGCCTACAAAGCACCACTAAGCACAGATAGCTGAATTAACCATTGCTCAAATTATGCTAAAACCACTGAAAAGTGCAAAAACTGAAGAAATAGCTTTAAAAAAACCTAGTAAAATGTAATGTATAATCATCATCATCTATTCTTCTCTGCAAACCATACCAGATTCATATGCAGAGACACTAACGCTATGCAAAAAAAAACCCACCGCTCTGCTCTTTTCTCCTGGAGAAATCCATCAAGCAACATCCCTGGTGTGTTACAAGAAGACTTTTCAAGGTCAGGGACATCTCACAGCACGTCCAAGCTGGTGCAGCAGGTCAGCAGTGGTCAGTGAGAGGCTGTGCCTCTGCCAAGTGAAAGGACATGCCCTTCCCCAAAAACCAGCAGAGGTGGTCATCCCAGCCTCAAGGACACCAAAGGCAGAGGTGTCATCCCAGCCTCAGGGAGCAGGAACTTGCTGAACTGCAGACAAAGCCAGGATGGTCAGGACCCCCCCAACAGCCCAGGACAACCAGGGTGATGACCACATCATGCCTGGGTTTGACCTCCCACTCCCACCAGACAAAGGTGCACATCGGGATCTGGTAGCTACCATGCAGTTCTGTGCTTCTCCACAGCAGAAGTCTCATCAGGCCAGGAAGACGCACCTACCTGCTTCCACCACACGCTGCCCCAGCAGCCAGTCTTTGAAGGATTTGGTGGGTCTCCAGGCACTCTAGTAGCCAGGAGAAAGGATCGGGAAGGCTGTTTGGGACTGACAAGCTCTTCCCTTTCCCAGGGAAGCCCTCAGGACCAGCAGTCCTCCTCCCATCGTCTGGAGATGAACAGGTACAGCACAGGAGAGAGTGAAGGACACACCATGTGAAAACACCGTGGATGCTTCTCTGTGGTCCCTGGCTGCTGAAATTATTAAGATCAAAAAACCCTGACTTTTTTTTTTTTTTTGAAGTGTTAAATGTTCAAGAAAGGAAGTGCTGTGATTTTTGTATTTGTCAGTAACTTTTCTGATGAGGCTCACTGATGCATTTTCAGAGCCATTCCCCTGGTGAGGAACATGCTGGGACAGTGTTTGGGGCAGCAGAGACTCCCCACAGGAACCCACCTCTGCCCCTCCAGAGAGCTTTTGGGAAGGAGGGGAGGGCAGGTCATAAGCCTGATGCCCTGCTCCTTGATTTGGCCAAAAATCGAGCTTTACTTGAGGCACCACAATTGGCCAAGACATGGAATTAAAAGAATTCCTTATTCTGAGGGTGGTGAGAGCCTGGCCCAGGTTGCCCAGAGAAGCTGTGGCTGCCCCATCCCTGGAGGGGTTCAAGGCCAGGTTGGCCGGGGCTTGGAGCAACCTGGTGTGGTGGGAGGTGTCCCTGCCCAGGGCAGGGGGTGGGATGAGATGGTCTTTAAGCTCCCTTCCAACCCAAATCATTCTATGATAGGCCCAAGTCTTGTAGCCAAGTTCAAGACAGGGGAGATGACCATCGAGTGCCACTTCCCTTATGCAGGGCCATGCCAAGGCCTGCTCAGCCTTGAAAGGTGAAAGCTGGTCCCTGGCGATCACTGACAACTCCCCACCAACTCTCCATCTGCAAAGAGGAAATCTGGCCACTCCACCAACACGGCAGAGCGGCATCACCGGGAGCCGCCAGCAGTGACCATGTCATCCACCCCAGCAGAGCAGGCTCCAGTTGGCCTGCTGGGACCTGTGCTCCAGAGCCAGACACATGGGGACCGCAGGGTGGACTTCAGGACAACCCGAGTTTCGTGTTCACCTCTGCGAGAAGACAGCCCAGACGTGGAGGCCATGCGTGGTCCCAAACTTGGCTGCTTCAGCTCAGCAAAGGAATTAAATCACTCGTGTCCCCATGCTCCACTCACTGTTGGAACCCTCTTCTGATCTCAGGGAGAAACCTCTAAGGTCTCCCTCAGACCTGGTCTCTCTTTTGACCCAACCCCTAACCCGTAGCCATTTCTGAGGTGAGGCTAACACCTCTCTTTGCCCTGTCGGTTAAGAAATCCCACTGCTCTGGGATGCAGTTAAATGCAGAAATTAGGGGAAAAAAAAATATGTATTTCCTCTGGATTTCAGCTGATTCCTTTCTTAAAGTGCTTGCAAGAGAGTCAAGGTCACCCATCCCCTTCCTTTGGGAACTGACCTTCTCACACCCCCGGAATCACACTCCCAGCAGAGCAGACACCCCCAACCAGCACCGTGAACTGAAACCAGATGCCTGAACCCAACAGGCTCCTGCTTTCAGCACTGGGCGTTCACATTAACTCATTCATTTATCTTCAAAATTAAACCTACGGCAGGTTTCCTTTACACTGATGTATAGAGAGAAGGCCAGGAATCACCTAAAAACCCAACAGTTCCTGGCAAAACAAAGAGGATCGCCAACAACTGAGGGGTATCCAAGGGGTCTCCCTATTCTTTCTGACCAAGGAGATCTGTTTGGTCTCCTTTTATCTCAGTCCACACAGAGCTATCCTGCACCAGATCAGTACGTCAAGTGGAATCTGGCTGTTTTGGAATGATGCTAGGCATGCTTTGGGTGTCGGGTAGTTTGGCAGTAAATAACATTTCGCTATAATAATCATCTTTTCCACTAATTTTATGTAAGACCTGGTTCCTCTGCTGGCACAGGCCTCACAAATGGCTGCTTCTATCGACCCCTGCAGCTGCAGCGCTCCATCCATCTCCCTACCCAGCTCAATCCAAACTGTTTGTTTCGCAGCTCAACGTAAAATTTCAGTTAAACATTAACCATCCAAAAAGCCTGAAGAACCTCTCTGGCCTATTGGTTACTCTGATCTCTCAGGAGGAGCACCCAGAGGACCAGATTGCTCAAGCTCATTAGAATTCATAGTAAAAATTCACTCCCTGATCACACAGGGGGGGGCTTGGAGAGAATACATTATTTTGTGATACATTATCACAAAGGTATCACACTCCGGTTGTAAAGACAAGCTGTGACCTAAGTGTAACCAGGGAGTGATTCCAGCTCCATCTATTTTGCCAACAGGGAGGGATTTCCAGCAGGAACAGGACAAGGCAGGGCTGGGGGGGTACCCCCCTCTAGTGCACACCCACAGCACTGCACCCCACACAGCGTCCCGGCCGGGGCCATGGAGCTGCGGACAGAGAAACGGGAAAAAGAGACCAAAAAAAGGAATTCTCTCACACTGTCCAGCTGTGCTTCACCGGGTCCATGTGCCTGCACCCCTCCAGCACGCCAGGATCTGGAGGAGCAGCAAAGGGCACACAACAGGAGCCTGTGCAATTTCTGGCACCAGGGGGAAACCATTCTCATGTCAAAGAATGGAAACAGACCAAGATGTTCACCACTAAACCAATGTTTTCTGAAAAGCATCTCCTCATCATATCTTTGTGCAGAAGGCAGCCAGGAGACACGGACTGGCAGCTACTCCCACTCTCCGCTGCCCAGATTTCCCCTCCTTGGCTGAAGAAGCCACCACCAGAGGTAACAGTCAGTTTGTGCTCTGGGGTTCAGTTTCTTTACAGATCTAAAAACCTGGAAAAAAAAAAAAAAATCAGTATCTCAGTACCGTGGGTACAGGCTGAAACACAAGAGGTCTTTCCACCAAGCAGTAAATCACAGAGTCAGCCTGGATTCAAAGAAGTTGGAGGTGCAGGACAGTACCGAGTCAGCACACAGGAGGAGGGAAACCTTTAGTGACAGAGAGAATCCCCGACACAAACCCAAAATAACCGTAAAGTCTAAGCAGAGCAGGGGCCTGAGGAGGTTCATTGCGAAAGGTCTCCCAGCAGCGTGGGACGTTATTTTGTGTAAGTTACCATGACACTTCAAACCGTTTAAAAACAAAACCAAGCAAGAAAGACCCGATTGTTATACGCGGTTCCTGTTTCCAACACATCCGGTGCCAGAACCGCCGAGAGCCTGCCAAAGGCAATACCGACCCCGGGAGCCGAGGTGCACAAAGGTTGTGTGGACAGGAGGACAGGGCCCTTGTCACACACACGAACCTAACCTGCCCTCCCCGTTCTCCCGGGGATACAGACCATCCCTGCATAAAAGGAGAAATAAAGCACCAAGGCGATGAACAGCTGTGACGCTCACTTTCCTCACGCGGCCCTTGAGAACTCAAGAGGAAGAAAAACAGGGAAAAAGGGAGTCAGCAGCTCCAGGGAGGGATTTCCAACTCTATTTGACTAGTATCTGTTTCTTTGTTTTTCTTTTGTTTTTTTGGACACAGCTTCAGGAAATGGAAAAGTCTCATCGACATGACTTGGCACTGGGTGTGCCCAAGTCCCAGGAAACAAGGGGCAATGGAGGAAAAAAACCCAACCATCATATCCAGAAACACAATGGACAAGAAAGTGACAGGGCACGGCCAGCATGGATGGGTACGTTCCAAGGGTTAATTGGGCCCTACAAACCCAATAACCTTCCACTGAGATGCCTGGCTCAGCAGACAGGGGAGCGCGGTGGCAGCTCACCTGGACTTCAATCAGCCTTTGGCAGAACTACCTGGAGGATCCATACGGCCAAACCAGCCTGATACAGTTCAGGTCACTGCATGGAAAACTGGGAGGACACCAGGCTCACATCAACAGCACAAAGTTCAAGGGGCAGCCCATTACTCACGGCATTCCTCAGGGGTCGTTAATTGGGCTAATATAATTCAAAGGGACCCCACTTAACAGGCTGGAGAAACAGCCTGACAGAGACCTCACCAAAGATAAACACAAAGTCCTGCTCCTCAGCATCGTCCCCTGCACGGGTCCTGCTCTGTCGGGGCTGGACCACGCACCCTCAGAGGTGCCTTCCCACCTGAATTATTCTGCCATTCAGAGTAACTCAGAGAGGCAGCTTCCCGCTTACAGGGGACTGGCAAGATTCTTTTTGGCCATATTGTACCTGCTGAAATCAGTGTAAATTCCTTTGTAAACTCACACAACTCATTCTCCTCCCGTGCCCATCTTTCTCTACACCCCAACCGGGGCTTATACTGAGGCAGTAATAAAAGCCGAACAGGAATTAAGTGTAACGGTACAGGCAGCGACACAAATGAGCCATGAAGAACAGGCTACTTTTGCAAAGACAGAATTTCACTCCACCTACACTCCAACCCCATCGTCATTAGGGAATATCCCAGTTCTGGGTTTTTTTTCCACTGGCTCCAGGGCTCATTTCAAGCCACTCCTTTGGAGAAAAGCGGAGCCCTCTGTGAAAGGGCCTAGCTGAGACTGCTTCTTGGTCTAGTGACAGTGGTGGACATCTCTGACCAACACTGCACGTCTTACCATGTACCAAAGGAGCTAGAGCCTCAAACGGGACATTGTATCAGTGGAGCTTATCTCCTCTGACATTTCCTTCTGTTGAGCATCTTCTCCAAAGACCCAGAGGAGCAAATGGACGGCCGAAGAAAGCCAAGGTTAGCCTCTGGGAGTTCACACCACCTGCTCAGCCACAATGGAGGTAAACACTCAGTGATCAGTTCTTAAAATACAGTTTAAAAACACAAGATGCCAAGCTTAAAAATACGCGTTTTCTTTTTGAAAAAAAAAAAAATGTACAGTCAGATTTTAAGTGGATCTACAAGAAGACACTCCGCTATCTTTAAGAAAAGTAAACCTTTGCAATGCACTGCATACAGAGTTTTCTAACCAGCAAGAGCCAGTGAGTTGGGTAAACTGCAGTGTTTCCTGAAAGAGCTTCAGTGGCTTTTTTGTTTCGTTTCCACCCCGTAGGGCAGAGACATTTGAAAGGCAGAAGAGGGGCCTTCACGCTGCAGAGCACTAGGTTAGTCCTTCTCCCGTCTCGCTCTACAGCTCAGCGTGAGGCTGGTGTGGGCACAGTGGGCAAGGGCAGCTCCATGGAGGGAGTCTCAGTCGTTTCGGCTGGACTTGGCTTGCGAAGCTCCAGTTTCTCTGTGAGCTGGTTATAAAGCTCCTTCACAGCTTCCCCGCTCTGCACAACGAGAATTAGGGAGAGAAGAAGAGGAGAGTCATACTTCATTCTAGCTGCCACTGGCTCGAACACCAAGTATGCAATTACCCTGCGTGTTTTAACACAAACCAACACAGACAGAGGAAGTGACAAGGTAATTAAGACACAACTTGGTACACTTGGAAAGCAGAGCTCATGTTCCATTGAGCAGCGTCTGGAAAGGCAGCTGCTTTCATTTGCAATTAATTTTTCCTTTCTTGTGCTTCCCTTCTTACCTGCTTGGTGGGTTCCAAAGCCTTCTGGAGAGACTCTAGTTTGGCAGGCGCCACTTTGTGATGCAGATGAAGCAGCAGCCTTAGCACATGTCTGTGTACATTCTCCTTTCTGCAGAAAACAATTTTAAAGCAGAGTAACCGATATAAACAAACACCACCTTGAGAACAAGAAAGCTACAGCGACAGTATCAGAATAATTCACACACCCACAGCCTGGCAATTTTGCTATAATTTTCCAAAACACCTGAGAATTGTAACCTGTGTGCTCCCAAGACTTATACTTTCAAGCAATTCATGTAATTATTCAACAGGAGTGGACTAACTGTAGCAACCATGAGGAAGGAGGGGGAGAGGTTTTAAGCCCAGACTGTATAATCAACACTTAAAAATTTTGCTGATAAAAATTTGATCACCAAGTATGAGCCTCTCTTTAAAGCAAAACAGCAGCAGGCTAATATTTCCACTATACGTGAAGAATTTGCTGAACTATTAAGTATAGTTCAAAGCAGTAGAGCCTCTCTCGGGTATCCTGTAAACTCACTTAGTCTGAGGAAAATCAGGTTTACCTTGAGCAGGCAGTGAGAAAGAAGCCATCAAAGAGACTGGTGCAGAACTCCTCCAGTGCAAATTCATCACCCAGCAGCGTGAGGTTACCAGTGAGCAGATGCAGAAAAATATCACTGAAGGCCAAGTCACTGAAAGTCTCAACTATACAACATGAAAAAGAAAGAAACTGAGACTGACAAGGATGTCCTAAAACTTGACCTACACAAGATGTTCCTGCTGAAAACTTTGTAGTGAGATTTCCTTTTAAAACAGGCAGCCCAAGCAGGTGGCTTTGATCTTTCCAACATAAGAGATTAGGAGCAGAGGGGTGAGAAGAATATGTAGAAAGCCCATGTTTCCACTGAGGCTGAAGTCACAGAGCAGCTGCTCCTGCCGAAATCACAAAGTTCCCTACTAGTGATATGGTTTAGTGATGGTTTTTGTCAGTGTTAGCTTGATGTTTGGACTCTATGATCTGAAAGGTCCCTTCCAACCAAGGAAATTCTATGATTCTATCCTTTTCCACCATCCTCTGTTCACGGTCACATCCACCTCCTCGCACTCCTCAGACCCCGCAGTGAGCAGATACAAATCACTGACCAGTGGAAAACTCATGGAAGTGAGCTGCCAGTTCAGCCAAGGGTTCAAAGACCACCAGAGCTGGGGTGAGGGAGCGGGAAGTGAACCCCCACCTCCACTACTGGGAGCTGCAATTCCTAGGATTGCTTCAGAGCTTTCCTACAACTTATCCCCAGGAAGTCAGTGAAGAAGGTAATCCCAGGGAAGAATTTAAGGCTGTGTTCGGTCCTGTTTTGTTACAGTTTTTTTCCCAAAAATTTCTGGTCACCTGCAATTACTATGAGCAGTGGCAGAATTAAGGCACCTGCTCTTCTATCTTTCTGATTCATTCCAAACAGTTCTCAACTGATCTCATTATTAATACAGGCTCTGACCTAAGGAACTACTGAGCTTCAGCCACTATCTCTAAATTCTCAGATCAGCAGAAATGTATCCCAATTGCAGACAGAAACAAACCCTTCTGCAGGGCCTCAACAGAAGAGCCAAAGGCAGAACGTTACATCTTTGACTCTGAAATCACTCTGAAAACTCTTAATCTAGGTTTACTTCCCTCCTGGGTGTCCAGCACAAGAACAGAGACAAGACAAAAACTTACCTAGTGCTGGCAGGAGCCTCAGGAAAGCGTTCTTGTTCCTCAGTTTCGTGATGTGAAGGATGTAATACAGCCCAATCTCACAAGCTATTCTGTTCTCCTGCAAGAATCTGTTACGGCAGAAGCAAAGTTTCTTAATCAATAAAGCTAAACCAGATTTATTCTTTTTTTTTTTTAAAAGAGGATAACAATCAAGCAGCCACAGTGGTGGCTAACCTCAAACCCACTGAAGAGCAGCTACTTGGTGACTGAGTCTGATAATCATCACGGTCCAGAAAAAATTAGCATTCAGCAAACATTATGCTGTCTCCCAATGAAACCAGCTGGATTTGATTGTGAACATTTGTAATAGTATTAATGGTAAAAGTGCTATTCAAAATGGGTTTTAGAAGAAGCTCAAATACTCAAAAATGATACAAAGTCTAATACTGTTTTGTTTTAGTTTCCCAAAAGTCAAGTATCAACACCATCATAGAGGAGAGTACAACTACCTGGATACAGTACTCCAGATTCTGGCACACAGACAGGAACTGTGCTGGAAATTAGTGCAAGATCTGAGTACAACAGAGCACACAGAGGTTTTATTTATCTTTTTGATGTCCCTGGAGTGATAGGTTATCAACAGAGAGCGAGTGTCTGTGTGACAAAAATGCCAGCTTTACAATTTACAATAGCACTCTTCAGAACCAAGCACAGGCACTCGTCCAGGTGCGGCTGAATATCACTCCTCATTCCCTGCTTGGGAAGCTGCACAAGCAGCGCATTTGAAAGCAGCGATACCAAATACTTTCCTATTCAATCTGCCAAAAGAATGGTCATTACAAGAAATATTGTATTATGTAAATAAATGTTATTTGAGGAATCACAGTAGAAACCTTTCTGCTAAAGGAAAAGTTCAGGCCCAATTAACTGGGATTAAATCTCACCCCAAGAAAGTCTTCACTTTACCACATACAGCATTTTTTGTTGGCTTTAGTAACAAGATTATTTGTACAAAATCAGGAAGAGATTACGTACTTGGTGAAAGCTTCAGGAATGGTGCTGGGATAAGGAATTGGTCCCTTCTCCTCTGAGGGCAGTTTCTGATCTACATTGAACGTGTGGTCATCCACCACGAAGGACATCAGCATAGGCAAGAACTTCGTGATCAACTCGGCTTCCTTAGAGGGATGGAGGAATAGATGGAAAAGAACACCACGTTCATCAATCACTTCATGCCACCTAATGGTCCCAGAGTGCCGTAACAAATAGCGAGGCAATATTGTGAGCCTCATCCTACACTTAGGAAAACAAGCCATCAGACATTCAGTTCCAGTCAAAATTATTGGATAATTCACTTCTACACGTTCCACCAGTAATTAGGAAAACTGTACTTCACCTCATCTACAGAAACATTCCTGCGCAAATCCTTTGACAATTAGGTAGCAGTTCTTCTGAGAGACCTTTTCCAATCACTGCACATTAAGGATGGTACCAAACTGCTTTCATCAAGAATTACAGATCATTTTGTTCATGCCCTAAACTGACAGGAATTGATGCACAGCTGGAATAGCAACATTAAAGAGCATCTCCTCGCACAAAGCAGATCAACCTACGCTGTGTCACATTCACAGCGTGGGAGGTTACAGCTTGTGGCAATCACAAATAAAACAAATAAAGATTTGGAGATTATCTTTAGGAAAATGTTCACAGTTTCTTTCTAAGAGATTCATGAGAGTACCTCCACGAGACAAATCACAGTTCTACCCTTGGAGTTTCGGTCACGCTCACTGTTACAGTGTGAGTTTAAAACACATCCCTCCTGTGGTATATTTAAACATGCAATCAGCCAGTAACATATTTTGGAGACTTCAAATGTCCCCCTAGGTAGACAGTTGCTGCTTTATAGTTCAGAACAGAAACAGCAAATTTCTCTTGAGAAACAGTCCTACTGTGCAACACCACGGGTAGCCTTCCTGCCAGCAGCTGAACACAACCTGCTCCCCAACTACACCGGGGCTGCCTGTAATACTGGGCAAAGTATTTCCAAAGCATGGGGAGATCGTAGCTGAACGTGGCACAACACAGAAGAGCTACAAGACGACAGTTGGAAGGGAAAACATTTTTCCTGTCAATGAAAAGCTGCTGCACTGCTACCAGAGCTCCAGACCAGCCTCTGAAATCCTGCTTTCCTCATACAAAATGTCTTTTACAAACTCGTCTGTTTTGTAGAAGTTCCCAGGAACAACGAGCAACCGGTGCAGAATTTACAAGAGGTACGGTCTGATTTTAAAACAGTAAGGGCCAGGCATTCATGTAAATAAAAAAGCAGGTAAATGAAGCTTACAGCACGTCCACCACTTACATGTTTTTTCTAAGAAAGCCATGATGAGAGGTATGCACAATGAACGTTAAATCTGGGACACAATAAAATAATAAACAAGACTAAATTTATTTAATTAAATGTGTTAAATTTTAAACATCAAAATGGCTCACCATTTTTGGTTCCTTGAAGACTTGGCTGTCAATCATGTCCCAGGCCCCCTGTCCCAAAGACAGCATCCGAAGGAGCAGCAGCAGATCTGGGCTTTCCTCGAATTTTAAGGGGAGAAGAAAAACAGCTATTTTGATCTTCCACAAGTTGCACATATAGACATTTATTTGGAAGTAGTGGTTTACATTCAAAGCTCTCCTGGATTAGCAGCTTTATCAAAGACTGCTAGAGGCATTCAGTTCTCTGATTTAATTCACAACTGGTTCCTCAAATGGGAATCAAATAACAGACACTCCTGGGAGTTCGTGGGTTTATGTAACATTTTATGTTCTATGTATACGCCAAGGAGTATGCAGCCAATCGGATCACAACATCATTTTTAAACGTGTCCTGCCAAATTAGTATTCTGAAATATAATGTGTGACGGGACAAATCAAGTCATCTCAGCAGAAGTAAGAAAGAGAAAGCGCATGTAAGAATGGCAATGGGTTTTTGTTTGTTTACATCATGCCCTGAAACCAAAGCAGTTTTCAGTCTTAAATTGTCATGAGGAAAATGTTAAATTTTATTGTTGCGTTGAGTAACTCAGGGATGAAACCAGCAAATGCCTCGCACTGTTCAGGCACCTGTAAGGCGACCCTCCTTCCCTCCTCTAATGTTTAAGCACCTCCTGCAGACACTACTTCCAAGAATTGTATTATATTGCAGCCAACAGACCAGAACAGCGTAAACTAATCCACTGCATTCAGTGTGGCAGGGAAAAGATGCTGCTGGTCTTAGGCAAACCCATGGAAGGACAAAGCAGGGAGGCATATATTCTACATGTGATTGTATATATGCATAGTTTTTAAGATAGAATGAGCCATGCAAGGAATGCATTGTCAATTCGGAGAACTCCAGAAGGCCCATCTCCAAAGCGCTCCCGCAGAGCTCCATGGCATGTGCTAAAATGGAAAGATAGTATCACATTTCCCTTATTTCAATTTACACAAGCATTTGAGAACATAATCATATTTCTTCTACAGTGCCAGCCCTTTGTTGATGAATGCTATTTATTCAATGAAGACTACAGTCCAGGTTAAGTACAGCAGCTGCAACACTCACCCTGGGTAAGGTGTCCTGCCCAACCAGGTCCTGTAGGTTCCTGATGGTACTCAAGGCCAAGGTGTTAATGGCAAAGGGATCACACAAGATCATAGATAAGTCCCTGAGAAGCACAAATCAAACACGTCATACACAACAAACAACCCCACCCTACAGTTCATACCCAGCTGTAGGACACCAGTGTGTTTCACCGGAGTAAGATGTTTGAGCCTGTTCTTTGTTGTAATCCTGTCAACCACCAGACGTAACATCAAAGTATTGTGCATGTGTGTGTACACTGTATTTTTATAAACACACACAGTGGTGACTTTAAGAAGAGAGGCAGACACAGGGCAAGTACTGTAACAATACCCTTACTGTGATAATGTAAAACCTGAATTTCTGTCTTTTGTCACCTACAGGTGTCCCCCTGACCAACCTCCTCCTGCCTTGTAAAAGCACCATGTTATTACTTTGACTTGAAAGAGCACATATTCTGAAACAATTACTGAAGGTCTTCTGCGCTGAAATCAGGCAGGAGACCTCCCCCAGTCACTACAAAGGCCACAGAGGAGACTCGATGGTGGTGACCTCAGCAGTACGAGCTACGTCCCCAGAACACGCCTGGCTATGCCCCGGCGCGCCAGTGCTGGTGGATGTACTGGATGTGACGGCACAGAAGTGCTGCTGGATGTCAGCTGGCTCTGGGGAAGAATTAACACCTACAACACCCATCAAACGTTGTGACTGCCAAGAACCCATTTCCAGTTTCTCAATAAGCAGCCCAAGAGCCTCACCCCAACACTTGTTCTTGTCCCTTCTTCACTCCATCCAGAAACCCTTGCAATTCCCGAGCTCTCTTGTTGTCCACAAACTTCTCCCGAATGCAAGCATCAAGGCACCAGGTGAACTGTCAAAAAAAGGAGAAAGCTTTATGAACCCCAGCAACTCCGTAAACCAGCAGTAAAATACACAATGCCAGAGAAAACAGGCTGGAATGACCTCCATTTATCTGGAATTAATACACTTAGGTATGGTAGCAAGCTGGTCACAAACACCGAGGTCAGAAATAAACATTCCAAACAGAGGTTCAGAGATACCAACGTCATTTAACCTGGTGCCACCTTCTCCCCTTCCAAGAGAGGAATTCCCTGGCAATTAAGGAAGAGGCATGTATAAAATATATACTTCTCAGCACACCTGACTGAAGTGGATCTAAACAAGTAGGAGGCTGGCAAAGAAGCAGCATCACTTAGCAATAATAATATGGGATATTTTAGCCATTACAATACCACTCCCACCCTCTAAGTAGGGGACAGTAACAGCAGAGGTGCTTCTGCTTTAGAGCTGTGCTATCAAAATGTAAAAGAGACAATTAAGTGAAATGTTTTATCTGACCTAAAATTAAAGGCTTTTTTCCCCTTTCAGGAAACAACATACGTTTCCCCCCAATGTTTCAGCTGTCAAAAAGAACAACTTGAATTTGCTGAAATGCTTTCATTGTGGCTTCCCTTCCTTGAAGTAGTCATTGCATTTTGTAGTGGCAAAATGAGGGCGCTGAAAATGATCTGCAACTTGAACAAGAACTGCCCTTTTTTGTTCAGTCAGTGTACACACTGATTTGGGGACTCTTGATCAGAAGACATTAAAAAAACATGCGTAACATCACCACTCTAGGAGATATTCTCTATAAGCTGAACACACATAAAACTTAGCAACATTCCTGAAGAGAAAAAGCTTTGTTCTAGATGAGAGTGATGCTGACCACAGAAAAGATCCTGGTGTGACATTAACACCACATCTGTCACCCCCCAGTATTTTATTAGCTTAATGTTTTCTTATAATTCAAGATTCAAAGAATTTAATGTTCTACACACAGTTTACTGACCGATGGAGTATATCGCGCCAGGCACAGCAGGGAGGGAAACAAAATTTGATTAAGAACCTGGGGCTACCTAGTGTTTGTGATTATTTTTTGCAGCACCCACATAGATCAGATTAGATGCTGTTTTTAACACTGCACAAGTACCATAAATTTGAATGATTTATGGGTTATGAAATGAAAGCAAGCTGCTGGTTAACCAAGATGAAATTTTCACCTGAGGTTCCAAGGAATATAAGATGACTTTTGAATTCAAGGTCTGAACTCTCTTCACAGAGAGGAGTCATCTTCTCTGGGCTGAAGTCCTGCAGGGCAGCAGGTATGCACAGGAGTGGGCGAAACAGAAAATGCTCCAGTAACACTCCTATCTGTCCCACATGATTAATACCTTGTGACAGGGGTCAACGGTGCAGATTTCACTGATTTCCAGGTCATGCAGCGACATCAGGAGCTCTGCCCGTAGCGTGCAATAATGAACATTCCTTGTCCGTAGGAACAAGGTTCTCAGAAACTGCAACACCATATCATAGAGCTTCACGTTCTTCCCGATCATCTGGGTCAGCTTCTGAACCACCTACACTCAAAGGGGAAAAAAACATGCACTCAGTACCAAGAGATACTGTTACTTCACACATACAAAAAACGTAAATTAATTATTTCACATTATTTATCAAGATTGAAACACAGGCATTGACATGAGTTCCTGAAAAGGAACCATTTATATCAAGATTTCCAACCGCGTTTGTTCAAGAGCTGTTCACCAAAAATACCATAGCCATAATGAAATAAAGAATGTCAAGAGCAAGCTCTCCTGCAAAAGGAAATGGAAGCATTTGTAAAATAAGGTGCTCAGCTTTGTGAAACAGGTAAGAAGCAGTACCTGTTATTGATGAATATAATTTACAATTATTGTAACCTGAACAAAACTCACTTTTCTTGGGAAGTCTGTCTTTATTTCTCTCTACCTTCTGGCTACAGGCACGAGAATGACGGTGAGGCTTCTACTGGTTTTGGCAGGGATGGAGTTAATTTTCTCCATAGTGGCTTGTACAGGGCTACGTTCTGGATTTGTGCCAAAAATAGGGTAAATATCACTGATTTTTAGTTACTGCTGAGCAGGGCTTACACAGTGTCAAGGCCTTTTCTGCTCCTCACATTGCCCCGACAGCGAGTGCTGGGGGTACACAAAGAGTTGGGAGGGGACACAGCTGGGACACCTGCCCAAAGGGATATTCCAGACCATACAGGGTCCCACTTGGCAATAAAACTGAGGGGGAAGTTGACGGGGGCCACTGCTCAGGGACTGGCTGGGCATCAGTCAGTTGGTGGCGAGCAATGGTTTTCATTTGCATCAATTGTTTCTCTTGGGTTTTATTTTCCTCTCTTTTTGTTTTTTTTTTTTTTTTCCCGAGGTTTTTTTTTTCTATTTCTTTGTAATTATTAAACTGTTTTTATCTCAACTGATGAGTTTCTTTCTTTTACCCTTTCGATTCTCCCCCCATCCCACCAGGGGCAGTGAGCAAGCGGATGTGTGGTGCTGAGCTGCCCGCCGGTGTTAAACCACAAGCCTGCAGCATAAATCTGAAGTGAATTGCACTTACACTAAATGGGCTTTAGAAAGCCAAACAGAGCCAAACCAACCCCCCCATGTAAGAGATGTGCTACCCTCTCCAAAATTAAAGCTTTATACTGCCTCATCACTGCAATTCTTTAGCATTCTCAATAGCAAGGCCCTTACAGAAACTCTGGTATATCCCTTTTGGAGCAAAAGCCCCCAAGGTAAAGTGACTTGTTACAGCTGAACCTTGCTGTTGCCAAGAGGAGACTCCTTCCTGACACCTATGTCACTGCTCCCCCCTACACCAAACCTGCCTGTGCCACCCAGCCCTTCTCCTTGCAATGGATTCGGTGCCAGCTGATCTCTTCTTTGAGCAGATCCAACTCACCGCCTTGGAAAACTACTTTCCAGTTTTATTTGTTAGAGTTTCTGTGGCAATTATTGAGCTGCATGTGGGGTCTCATGGGAGGGTCTGATAATCGCCAGAGCTGCAGGGAGGGAGAGAAGGAGCAGCACCTGCCCTTCCTGCAGCTGACTGCTGGATCGGCTCAGCCATCTCAGTAATTCCATTCAAAGAGCAACTCTTCCAAATGCCACCTTAGCTACAAGTTTCAATGTCCCTTTCCATCTTTACCAAGGAAAAAAACCAACTTCTCTCGGGCTATGTCCTGCTAAAAAAATAGTCCCAAGAAAAGAAATTTAAGAAACTCAAACCGATTTGATAGAGATGCTCATCCTTCACAACAGCTGAGGGTTATCAAAGCCAGACTATAAAATGAAAAGTCAGAGCAATAAAGGAAAAATTCAGCCTTGCTATTTTTTTAAATGCTCCTAAAGAGTTTAAAACATTAATCAATTATTACACAGCACTGAGTTAACTATTAAAATAATTTCTGTTGCTTTCATCAACACATGCAGGAGAAAACAGCCTGGTATTTCTTGCAAATACTTTGTTTAGCCAAACATCTTCAGTAGCGAAGTTGGGTGCGAGAAACGGACACTTATTTGACGAGGTTGACTGAAAGCTGATGAGTTCCATTCACAAGCATGTAATAAGAGGTCTCCTTGTCCTTACCTCTCCTTGACGTCTCGTTTTGGGAGACGGACTGAAGAAATTGTGCAAGACAGAAATATCGTTGCTGAAGAGAATATTTTCTTTCTCCAGGATATACTGCTTCAGCAGCGGAGACACCTCATCACCAAACAGAGCCTGGTTATCCTGCCAGATCTGGCGCTTCACCTCCACCGCACACGCTTTATACAAATCCTTATCGGCCATTACTAACTTCAGCTTCTTTTCAGGGACCTACAATAACAGAGTGGTTACCAAAGTGCACAGCAGCTTACCCAACCAACCGTCCAAGAAATACGTAACTACAGACTACAGAAAACATCTAAATCATCACCTCAGGCAGTCTGGGAATTTATACAACAAAATAGTTAAACAACAGGCAGTATCAGACTCATTGTTGGCCTTCCCTACTCCTGCAACAATATGCCAGTCCTAAAGCACTTAAGACTTCCTTTAAACCTATGATGCTAAGATGCGAGGTGATGTTTCAAAACTCAGTAACTTGTAAGTTCTAGCAGTGGTTTTGAATCCATTTCCTTAAGTACAGGACGATGCTTTTAATAAGACTACTCCTAGAGATTTTTATTTCACAGATCTGAATCTTAGTCCTGTCTACTTCTGGTTGCATTCTTCAAATCTTATTTTCCACTTGTCATAGATTTTTAAATCAACTACGGAAAAATTCACCTATCAGTGAACTTGACTGCTTTTACAAAGCTGCACGTACTGAATAAAACAGGGAAATAGTCTCAGCTGATTATAAAAATGTAAAATGCTTTTTGAATTAGTCTACTAAGTTGTTACCAGATATAAGAACGTAGTAAATTTTCAGTCAGTTCCTAACACCGAACGACTAACTTGCAGAAGGTCAGCAGATGGAGAGTGCAGCCCAGCCGGCAGCACAGCTCAGAGAAGCTACACAAAGGGAG
>JAOXNO010000063.1:17158570-17184454 GCA_028565335.1 Limnodromus scolopaceus
GAGAATAAACACTTTTAACACTTTTTAAAACAATTAAAATATTTTTCTTTTAGAATTCCATACACTTTCTTAAAAATTATACCGAAAAGACTGTTTCTGAAGTAAAGCTGCAAAAAAAATAACTTCTTTCCCCCTCCCCAAAACAGATTTCCAGTAAAATACATACAGTTTTCACAGAACCACATGTTCTGTTCAAGTAGTTTGATCTACCTCCCCCAGACCCACAAATAATCAAACATTAAGATTAGTCAACAGATTTAAAACTATAAAATCAACAAGAGAAAGCTAACACTTTCAAAAAGTATGTTTATTAACCACATAAGGTGGGCAAGAATAATTATTCTCACAGGAAAAATTCATTTTAGAAGGCTGAAATCAGGTTTATTTCCCCAGAATTTAATGCACTAAATCATTGAATTGCATTTTGGCTGAGGGCTAAATTGCAGTGTAGGTGGACACTGCAATACTAATTCTATCTTGAAGTGCTTTTTTTGAAAAGGCTCCATAAAGACTATTAATTTTTAAGCAGAAGTTCTAGAAATGGAGAAGAATTTATTTAAATCTCACCTTACTTTAAACTCTGATGGGAAAAAAACACGGTACCTTGCAAAGACTTAACTGTATATTCACCAGAACATTTCTAACTATACTTGAATCAACTTGTAGAGAATTACAGTCAAGATAACTGCAGACAACTCAGAAGTCAGCCTTGTATTTATAGCCATCCCTCAGCTATTGCTCATGGCATGACACCTTAACCAACTATATAAAGATGTCATTGCTAGAAACAATCCCCTGAAGCTATGTATCCAATCAGCTCTACTCATACACTGCTGGGGAAGGAAGGGAGGAAACCACCTTTGCCAGAGCCAATTCAAATTATTAACACTGACTTAACTGCAAGGTTTACATATTTGCTACGTCAGATCTTTTTATAATCTCTGCTTCCAATGTTATGTTCTACTTAATGGTGAAGCCCGTTCTTAAATCTAGATAAGTGCTCTGTGGAAGGGAGCGCTGCCCTTGGGGCTTCTTATAAAGGACAGCACAGAGATTCCTGTGGTCCTGCACACTACTACAAGCACAACTGCAAATCAGAAATTGGGGGGAAAATTATTTTTTTTGTTTAATTTTTTTCTAATGTTTATATTAGGAAAAGTAACTTCTTAACTCTTATTGGCCACCACTGCAAACTGGCAGTTGCAGTCATACAGTTACTAGCATCTCTCAAGAAACATTATACAGCTCAGAGTCCAAAAGCATCAAGACGTAAGCCAGTTACAGCTGAAACCTAAATAAGTTCCCACAGACTTTAATGTGAAGGGGGTAAGAGCGCATTTCTCAAGTTGTTTCATGCCTACTTTCATCTCATTGTCGAAGATGAAATGATAGGCCAAGTATATGAATACTCTCTTGCAGAACAAGAAAAAAAATTCCAAATTCTTTTCGCGAAATGGCCTTTCAGGTGCTGAAAAAAAAATAGGGCTTTGTGTCAAGGTCTTGTTTTGGATGGATTGCAATAGATTTTTTCACTGAGCAAACATTAAGGCTTGATCAGTACCAAAAAGAAGTGATAAGAGCAACAGAACTTGCAGTACTAAGCCTCCAAACCGTGATTAAATGCTTTTCCACTTTCTTTTGTAGAGTTTTCCATCTTTTTTAATTAGACTTTAAACTATACAAGGATCCTTTTTCATTTTTTTCCTTGCATGTAACTTTACATTCATGACAGGAATACACAATGCAAATTAAAGAAGATAACAATGATGAAAACAAAGCAAGAAAATATCATTTATAAAGCTATAAAGTTCCATATAAACCCTTCAGATCTTACCACGGAAGGTGATATTTCATCTTTAGGAAATGTTAACTGTATCAAACATTGATTGCTTCATGGATAGGATTTTATGGCTAGCTTTATTAGAAGTGTAAATGAGTTGCAGTGATGGGCTGGCTGGCTTTGCAGGGGAAAAAAAGAACTCTCTTGTTGAAATCTCTGCAAGGAAAATCACTCATACATAAAGAGAGTAACTACTCATTTGGTGATCTCTAAAAATGGAAGTATATAAAAATGTTCTGTTTGGATTAAAATGAAAATTACATGCTCAACAGCAAGAGCTTGTAACATAGGCAGGGAAAACCATCCTTAGGCAGACAGGGAGCCCAACATCAAGCTTGGCAGCCTACGAATGGCAACGCAGCACCCAGAAATACCAGCAGTCGCAGTGCGATGGCAGCACAGTCACATGCCGTTATCTCTGCTGGCTCCAGGCTGGCATTTTAACCCTCCAAAAGGGCCTCAGCAGCACCTTGCCTTGTGTTGTGCCCAAGCAGAGGTGAACTGGTTTTCATTCCAAGAAGTGATGAAGCAGAAGCAAAAATTTACCTTTGGAAAACATATTCAAAGTTTGATGCACATATTATGTGTACTGGTGCATATGTATGTTTATCAAATTGACTATATACACCTTAGTAGAGTTTATATTGCTTATAGGTTTTTTTCAGTAACATTAGCATTGGTAGAACACGGGTTATGGACCACGGACCAGAAATGGTACAAGCATAGTCCATGCCCCAGGATCAAAGCTGGTCTAATAACACCGTATCGTTGTGCTTAAGTCAAAGAGTACCAACAGCATCATGGACTATGTAGCCATGAGATAATTAAATAGGTCTAGATAGCCTTTGAATAAGGTCTGGATAGCTATCTGAAGGCAGAAGAGGCATGATTTAACATCCATTTTTTTACCACAAATTTTGCATCCCCATTAAACCTCATTATTAAAATCTGGCAGGGGACAGAAAAAGGACGACTGCAGAAAACTCAATAAAATAAAAACCCCACATTTCTTCTGTAAAGCACATATTCTCTCCAGCTGTCTTTCCTTCTGTGGTGCTATAGTGTGACAGCGCAAGAGTCCCCATATTTGGAGAAAAACGAAAAGTGAAGGGCTTGCTTCAAAAGATCATAGCAGTACTTTGGGAAAAAATATGCAAGGAGGAGGGTATTGAAGTGACTTTATAATATTATTCAGAAGCTAATTTAATCTCCTTAAAATCAGTGCATTAAAGACTCTCCTAATCATGAAGACAAGGATAGACAGGTAGTTTCTCTCAAGATAAAGTTAATTTTTATGAACGTTCTCCCTCCTCAAGAGGAAAATGCAATCTTAAATTAAATGCAATCTGAAATGCAATCTTAAATTAAATGCAATCTGAAATTAAGAATTAAAGTATTAACAAAACAAACAAAAAAGAACCTAAACCTAGAAAAAGTATCACAAAAATAGGAAAACCTATTTTACATGCTGCAAAGAGAGGCTAAGTCAAGACTCCTCTAACATTGACTTGAAAGATAATGACATCACAATACTGAAGTTATTCTTAAAATGTGAAAAAAACATACAGCCCCTGCATGGATCACTCTTGTGATCCACACTTATTTCCCATGCTGGGACCAAATGCTATCCAGAATTAGTTTTATAACACTGTAGTTTATAAGCCAGACAGTCCAACTGTGATCTCTCTCTTCTGCAGTGATTACTTCAAAAGTCAAAGTCTGCTGTGATGTAGCATAAGAAATTGATCTCCACCAAATCCATTCTGAAATTCTAAGTGAAGGAGAAACAAACTTTAGTGTTGTTTGGAAATTATCATCATCTTTTAATTTGTGAGGCAAGGAACAGTAGGAGTTGTACTGACTCCTATAAGCCACTCATAATGACCAAGCAAGGAAAATAAAACTGAACAGCTTCAGTGGATTTTACAAATGCACACTCCTCTCCCTATCCCCTAGCACTGTTTAATATGCAACTGGACTATAATGTTTCTTGTTAGGCAGACAGCTCAAAATTAGAATTGTGGGAGAAGTGATTGATGATCAGAGTTCCCACAGCCCTTTCAATGAAACATATTCCATTTCCATTTCAAAATATGTTTATTATGAATTATTGGTTTGTCATTGGACTTGATGAAAGTGAATTTACGTGAACAACTCAGACCTCTGCAAGGGGAAACACTTTAATCAGGTAACCTTTTCCTCATTCTTTTCCATACTTTACAGAAACAGACAACCTAGCTAGAATTTTATTCTTTGCATACAGAACCAGTTTATTGATTGAGTAATGCTTCTTAGTTTGGAAGCCACTTACTCAAAGTCAAAAAATGTTGTGACCTCAACCCCGTACTCTCAGAATAAATCATTAACATCAGTGTCTCAGGCAAAGCTTTATACTATTTGTGCAAAATGATGAAAAGGCATCTGAATACTGGATGAGAGAAGAAGAAGTATTTCAAGTGGAATGGTCCTTCAAGTATAACCTGATGGAAAATTTTTGACAAAATATGCTTCAACTTCCAGAAGTTTGATTTTCTAAGTAGCTCTAGCTTGAGCTTTACTAATCAAATCCAAGACAAGAAAAGAGAACACATCCCTGTCAACCACACAATCATTCCACTGCTTACTACTGCCTAACCAACTAGCACTGCCTGGAGCACAGGGACTCCCATCATTCACAGTAGACCTCTTACACTGCCTGCGTTAAGGAAGTAGTAACAGAGTTCAATATGGCTATTGTCATCATCTCAGTCACAAAAAGCACTTTATTAACAAAATAAGGTAATGGAGCCGTTCTTCCCTGTCTTACACAGCACTGGTTATGCAGGCAAGCTCTTTTAAGCTATCCCTGACCCTCTGCATAAGAAGCTGACTCTGAGGGACATTCAATGACACGGTGGTAACATTAAATACATAAGAGCCCCTGCAGCCATCATCTTAAAAACCCCTCAAACTCTTTGGCATCAGTTGTTAAGTCAGCATTTAAGCTGACCATAGATCTAATTTAAAGTAGAAGCCATTCCTTGCCAGAGTGTGATGAAATGATTGCAAGGCCTGTAGCAAAGGATAAATTAGATTATAATTAAAAGCATACAGGAATCAGTAAAATGCTCCCTATGGAGAAATTAAAGGAGCTTCTGAAGTCTAAGGTCATTGCATAGTATTGGTTGAAGGTCCACGTCAGCATAAACACTGACACATCCTCATTTTCTTTATTATTTTAATATAGGCTTCTGAAACCTCCCTGTCCACTTTTGACAACTACCAGTAGGAAAAATAAAAGGATAGAATTCCCACGACATTTTTGTAGAGGACAACGCTGCCATGTTCCACATTTCACCTAACAGTAACTGTAGTATCTCAACTGCAATGAAAACAACTTATATTTGGAAGATTAATGCTGGTGTTGCTACTAGTTACCATTTGAAAACAACAACAGGAATACCAGAATTGTGATATATCACACAGTATCTTTCACATACAGGGATATAATTTACATCAGTGTATCAACATTTCCATTGCACCTTGTAGGTTAGAATTAAAATCCCAATGGCAGAGAACAAAACAGCAAGCCAGGGTTACATTTGTTATTAACTTGACAAGAGAAAAAAAAAAAATCTCATTTTTTCCTCATTCTCATCACATAACAAACTTTCCTGGTTTTATGGAATACCATGACAATCGCATACAGAAAGCTGTTCTACTTTATTTCTCAGTAGTCTCCTAACTCATTATATATACTCCTACTTAATTCCTAGATAGGTGGTGTCTACAGAAATGTATTCAATCTACTTATTTCAAGTGGAAATACACCACATGATCATTTTCTTTTATTGGAAATATTCTAGATCACCACTGCTGAAAAGACTACTTAGCATACTGGAGCAGCAATATCTGAGCTCCTTGCAGTAGAAATTTTTTGTAAAGAGTTAATTTGGACTTTTATTTCATTAAGACTGCGTATTACAGTTTGCATATTACAGTTTCTACTCAGAGTTGATCTGCTTAAACATACACTAGGGGATAGCCAAGCCAAAGAACATCTTTGAGAACGCTACTAAATGGTTCAGTAACAGTATGAATACTAGCAAAGTTGACATGATGTATAGTAAATAGGCAAGTACTTATTCCACAAACCACATTATTTTAATTTTGTAAATCATCACTTCTGATATGAAAAGAGTATGTGTCTTTATTCACTGGCAAACAGCTGCTCTCAATTAGCTTAACAAGTATGTAGCATGAGTTGTCTTCTCCTCCGTTACAGTATAAACATATAATCAGACTGGTATTTCATGGAAAGTCTGTGTCATTCCTGTAAGTACTGAACATTGCTTCCATTTTCACTCTTTAAAGCAGGCTTCATGGTGACAAACTTTTTCCAGATGAAGCTACATTTCACACTCAGGTAATTACACAGTGAAAAAGAGATAGATAAAATTGGAAATGATAATCAAAAAGGTAGTAAAAATTTCTTTGTTCCTTTAATTATTCATCTGATTTAAAACATATACGTATGATGGCATATTCTGAGTAAGTCCTCTCTCCATACTCCAGAAAGTAGGGAATCTAAGATTCTGTCTGGCTCTGAATTAGTATGTACCACTGACATGTTTAATTTCAGCCGTCTTCACTCCTGGATTTTTGGCCAGACAGCGCTTGTCATCTGATTTACTCTAGAGGGTGATTTGTAGACATCTAATCTTATTTATCTAAAAATTGCACAGTGTGTAATTTTATCTTCTACATTGTATGCCAGTAAATGTACAGCTAACATGATATTCCATGGTTGTATATGAGATGAAATTTGTTAATACGTTACATGTAAAACTACCTGTTCATTAGAGAATAGAGTTCAAATGATGTTAGTTCCAAAGTTAATCTTCTCATTATTCATCCATTAGAGAAGCATGAAAATTAAGCCTAAATCTGTATCATTAAGTAGTAATACAAAAACATTAAGTAAAATATTATGTTCAAGAGAAAACCATAATCTGTTGGATAACTACGTATATGTACAGATATAAATACAGTTTAGCTCTATAGCACTATTTTCCATTAAACAGCAACAATTTACTTTGCAAGATGTAATACACCTTAGTACACAAACCTCAATACTAACACGACATTAAATAAGCATTGCCTCCTATTTTGTAATGACTAGATGTGAAGAAGGCTGAGCTACTCAGTTTGAAAGCCAAGCAAGAACAGTGTGTGGGTTACAGAGTGCCCACTGGACTTAAGTGCTCAACTTGACAAGAACAGCTTAAGTTTGACACTTAAAAATGAAAACGTACAGCTTGCAGACAATTTCAATCAAGAGACACAGAGTACTTCAAAACTGTGAATGAGATTACAGATCTCCTAGACTACCAAAACTCTAAAAGAAAACAATTTTTGCTGTGCTGTTGTCCTACCTTTTTTCACAGGTAATCAAGGGTAGAAGTCAACCAGGAAGATGTTCATGAGTCAGGAAAAGAAACGCTGTATTTCACCCCTTCCTCTGATTTTGAATTTTCTATTAGTATCTACTTATGTGGCTTCCAACATTACAAGATTCTAAAATAGTGGTTTGATTTCAGTTTCAGGTGTCAGCTTTAGCAAACATGTTTTTCTTCAGGTAAGCAGAAGACTAGATGAGCTACGGTGTAGTGTAGAATACAAGAGGGATTTGATATTCTTGAGAATGCTATCACTAGAACAAAGAAAATACAATTTGCTTCCCTGTTTTTTTCCTCTTTGGCACAGTGGAATAGCTATTAAGCAGATTTATTGATGGTATGTATGATTATTTCAGCAGAAATGTGAGGGAGCAAGGGATCAGCATTCACACCTCATTTCCCATCACATCCCACCAAAACTGATGACCTCTCCCACAGTATGCTCAGCTGAGCGGTAGTACCAGACAGCACAAGAGAATACATGTCTGAAGCAGGTTTGTTGTTTTTCTTGCTTTGTCACAGGTAAGAGCATAAATTTGTTTTCCATATGAACAGAAGTGTTTGCTTGTTTTGAATGTACAAAGCCACACTGCCATAAAATTACCATCTGCCACTTTATCAAGGGAGAGAGATACAGTTATTGGGTTTTTTCCTTTTGTTTTGGTTTGCAACCTTTTTTCATTGATTTCTTGCAAGATAAAGTAAACTTACATAATATAAACTATTACTAAGCAGTTTTCCAAGCAAGAGTGAGCAACATCTTTACTTTAAAGGCAGTCTCAACCTTTCATAGTAAAACTCAAGTCTTCAAGCAAACACTGCATATCAAGCATTCACATATAAAAGGCACCGGTAGTGGGACAGGACTACTGAAAGCATAAGTAAAGAAGGGATATTACCTGGCGGGGCACACATCTGCATGTCCATGGACCACCCAGCCCTGACAAATCACACGCCCACTGACCACCAACATGCATCATCTTCAAGCAAAGGCCCTTAATTATTGCACTGAACATTTTCTACACCTGACAAACATTCTTTAGTGACCAAAAGGAGAGCACCTCATAGGGGAAGTCTTGGAGCTTAATGTATATAAAAGGTGTTTTTCACTAGTATTTAAGTTCTGTAACGTGTAAAGTTAATTAGAAGAGTTAAAAAATACACTGCCAGCACTGACAAGAGTATTCTAGCTGTAGAGAAGGGCTTTTGGATTATGAGCCAGGTATTGTTCAATGCTTGACAAGCAAGTTTTATTTATTTTTTAACTAGTGATCCCAGTTCAATCATGAAGCATCACCAGTGATTGCTATGATCAACTAGTTAAAGCAAGCTTGAAGTATGTTTTTTGAATGTCATATACTTACTTCTTATGCAGCATCACAATTCAGCAAGTATTGTAAAGGGTTTGTCCACTCTGTTCACTTCTTGTTCCACTCCCTCTGAAACAGTGTCCTTTTCAGACAGAGCAGGGGCTGAGAAGCATCAACCCCCCCCCCAGGCACTAGCTATTAGGGTATACTAGACACCAGCTTGCAACACAAGTGTACTAACATAAATACTAACATGAAGATTTAGATAATTGCACGTTCTGGTCCTTCAGGGATGCTACTTTTCTTTATACTTTAAAGTTAATTCTTTACAGTTATCTCTAGCCTCAGACCTGCACTCTCGTTGGAGTTTTTTTTTTCATCAATGGAGGTGGGATGTTTTATCCCCCTTGATGTTCTTTGAGCAACTTTGAGGTACTTTGAATAGTAATGCTGTTAGTATCAGGAACTCCAAAAATACTAAAGCTAAACCAAAATCACACTGAACCTAATGTTCCCTCCATCTTCTGGACTTTCTCTCATTATGAGAAGTTAGAACTGGAGATCTTTGAACAAATTAACTTTCCCAACAGGAACTGCAACCGAGGAGATAGATAAGTAATGTAAAGCATCTTTATAGAGACAGATCAAAAGTAAATTTATCACGGGGGCATCAGCCTAGGCATTCAAAACATAAGAAATCAAAGAACTGGTAATTTGTGTCTCTTTTTTATGTAACTGACATCAGTGAATTGAATTATTTAATTTAGATAAGCTTTCTGGAAGAGCTACCCCCAGTCCAAACAGCAGATGCCTGAACAAGGTCCCCAAAGAAACTAAAGGATGGTTGTACAAAAAGGAGTATTTCTATGAAACTTGTATCAGATACAGCATGGAACTGTGCTCTATCTTAAAGAAATATACGCACGCACATGTGAAAAGAATAACTGTGATGCTTCAGAATAGGTTTTTCATCATCCCAGCCTTCCGCAAAGATATGACAGAAAAGTAGTGCACCTTGCCTGAACATACCAACCTCATACATACATATCCTCCCTAATCATGAGTAAGGTAAGAACAAAGAAGTAGTTTCGTTTTTGAGTGGTTTCTACTCATAATAGATTTCTTCTGGAAAAATTTTGTTTAAAGAGAATGTAGATTTTCTCCCAAGGGAAATAATTTAGACATCTACCAGCTTCATTTTCACCCTCTTAATCTACACCCTTCCATTAATCCACCCCAATCCATTAATTTCTTACATAAACATTTATATAGTGCATATCTCTCATAAATGAAATCCCAAAGCAATGATGAGCTTGTTATAAGAATAACTTGCTATAAGTTTATTCAGCAAAGATACAGCCAGCAAAATAAAGCCATCTTAAAACCAGCATTTGGCAGTGGCTACCAAATCCAGCTTGTTACACAGTGTTACCATAATTTATATAAGTGCACTCTAATTAAGGTAAATGAGATAGCAAGAACACAGTGACATTGTTACCTTAATGACCCATAGCCAAATTATTTGAAACTTCTTTGAAGATCCACTTAATTGTAATGCATATAATACTGAAGAATTTAAAGAAGCTCTGGATGCCTCGTAAAATAACCTTATTAATTTTTCTCTCCTCTCTCTTGAATTTTGGTATTTATGTGTTTAGAACACTGCTTATAATCCATGTACTTAGTATGGAAGTGAATTCCAGTCTTCAGCCGGTGCCATCCTCACAGTAAAATGACTTCCATGTTTTCCAAACCAATCACCATGTTGTATTTTAAACAATGAGGTACAAGAACTTGGCAGCTATTATGAGGTAACTGAGTTTTGATAAGATTTCAATTCTGTCAAGTGAGATTTTGTCAATGCAAAGAAGAACAAATTTGCAGATTCTAAAGGCACTTTTTAAAAACATTTTAAATACAAAGCATGCAAAAAACACTTTAAATTAATTACCAATATAACTGTATTTTGCCTTGTTCTAGAAAACAATCTCAGAATCACCACAGCACATTGTGGGCTTCCAACTAAAACAAAAGCTATTAAAAAACGCACCTTTACTGCAAATGGCAACTTTAAGTTACTCTGGAGATTGGTAGTGAAATCCAACATACTTACTTTTCTTACCTGAATTATGAATGCATTGTTTCCATCTGCAGAGCAAGACCTGACGTCTAATATGAATTTGTTATAAAACAGAAATAGGAAGAACATTTTTTCTTTTCCAAATTATTTGATTATGAGCTCCAGAAGGAGAGTTACTTCCCACATAATGCAGAACAATCAGATCTGTTTAAGACCATTGGTACAAGTCACAGAAAAAATTTGGAGCATTCAGAGAAGAGGTGCAAATTATGTTGCATTTCCATACTGGTTATTAGACAGTAAGAAAACAATCAAAAGCACATTTACAGGAAGTATAACACACACCAAAAAAAAGGAAAACTTTAATCAGCTATGCCTGCAATCTTCTGGTGCCAGACCACAAGAAAACTATTGCGCACAGCAAGTCCGCCCACTAATGAAAGGCACTGTTAATTAGCAGATATTACTGTTAAGGACAGGTTTTGGATGCCCCTAATTCCTTAAGAACAATCTTTGTTTCACACAGGACAATAAAAAGATCCACTACCACTGGCAAAATCCCTCTGTTAACATTACTTTCCATCTTCAACTATAAATGCCAAAGAAATTAGTCTAAATGCTTTGTAATTTACCCACCCGCTACATGATGTGGGTCCATGATTGTGCATGATTGTGCAGTCCAAATCTCAGCATAGCGTTTACAACACATCAAGGACCCTGGATTTGTACATGGATCACTGAAGTTCCCATTGCTCAATTATCATATATTTACAAA
Organism: Limnodromus scolopaceus; assembly: GCA_028565335.1. NCBI lineage: Eukaryota > Metazoa > Chordata > Aves > Charadriiformes > Scolopacidae > Limnodromus > Limnodromus scolopaceus. Next base: position 17,170,014 of record JAOXNO010000063.1, read on the forward strand.
TGCTAGCTAAAGTGGAATTAGTTTGGATTTGCTTGCTTACGCTGTTAATCATATTTTCTTCAATACACTGATAGACTATCAAACTGAGCCTTTCAAAGCATATGTTTTATTATAAATACATAGCAAATGCTAGGACAACTGGCATTTCCAGACAACTGGTAGGAGATTTCAGTCACTTGCCTCTGTCACAGACTGACTGGATAAGCAGTTAAATCACAACTCTTGTGTTCAGCAAAACGGGACTCTGGTCTCTGTGGAGCTCCCAAGCCCCTTCATTTCACACACCCACAACAGGATCCACATCTCCATGCATCTGATGCAAATTTTCAAATATAACTACTAATGCTACATATACAATATAAATACATATTTTAAAAATCACACTGGCTGAACTAACAAGTAATATGACCTCATGTATCTTTGTAAACTCATCCGGTTTTTCCTTTGCAGACTACCTGGCCATATATAGCCACAATTCCACTATAACGTACAGCAATTCCACTATTACATACATGATGATTTTTGTGTGAGCTCTGCTTTTCTCTCTTGCTAACAGCAGACTTTTGTTTTGGAACAGAGCAATGCATTCCCTTGGATCCATTATAATCCATCACACTGAAACTGCCTTCAGGCTTTCACAGGCAACAGGACTAGAAGCACAGAAGACTAGGTACCACAGTTGCAGCGAGCACTTGTCAGTTGCTACAGTTCTGCACACATGCAGTCTGCACAGTAAAGGTTAGCTAGAAATACTGCTGACTGCCCTTCACTTACTAAGAAGCCAACAATAAAAAACTACAGCATCGTACTATATTAGTTGAACCATGAAAAATGATTAGGACTAAAGTGGTCAAACTAGTAATCAAGAGGTTGCTCTCAATCCATGGGAAATGAAGAGTTGTTTGGCTGTTAGATTTGGACAGAGTGCTTTTTGACTAATCAAGGATCAGAGTTAGAGTCATCGACCACTGATACTGATCTTATGGTCCATATTAAAGCTTCTTCCTCGGTTCATTTGGTTATGGTTGGTCACAGGCTTCATTTTAAGCTGATTCAATATTTTCCCAATAATAAACCCCTGCTCCTGCGGGCTGAATGGTGACCAGTGATTCGCAAGTTCCAGCTTGGGCCTAAGAGTGAGGATTTCCTCTACAGAAATCTACGTTAATGAGATCTGTAGGTCTTTCAGACTCAAGCAGCGTCTATTCCTCTGCCTACTTCTGCTGAAATCAGTTTGTAGCTTCAATAGTTACTAGAATCTTTTCCTCAACACACACACATTAAATGAGTACCCTCATCTTAGAAAAATAAGCTGAAAACAAAGTGCTGGAAAGCTACATGTTTATAAATAACATTGATAATTCTTGTATAAATTATTGACAAACGCAGAGAAATTAATTCTGCTTGCTTACATCTGTGAATGAGCTACCTCTCAAAAGTTAAAAAAAAATATATATATATAAAAAAATTCTTGCTTGCTCCTGTAAATTTTTCCCAAAATTTGGGTGCAACAAATGGAACCTTCCCTTTGCTATACATTGTCTCATTTTATCAGTCTATGCTGGTTTTAGCTCCAAATCTGACACCGATGTTTTTCATGCTATTTGCAGATTAATACAAGTAGATTGTGCTGCATTAAAAGAAAAAAAACCAAATCCCAAACCAAAAAAAAACCCCTGCAAACTACCACCCAAACAAAAAGACACCCTACCAGTTTTCTGTTTAGGATTTTCAGGTTTTAACCACACAGTTTTCAATCTTTCTACATTCAATTCAGCAACATAACAGATATTTACCAGTATTCTCACCAATCTCTTTTCTCTTTACTCAGACCAGGTGAATTTTCTAAAATGCCTCTGTTGGAGGAAAGGTACTTTTTCGGAGCTGCTTCTGAAATTTTATAGAGACAAAGTGCTTTCTGAACAGAGAGCCTTATTGTTAGAGGTAAAAAACATGACAGCCTAATAACATGTTGGGACTTCAGAGACAAAATCAAGCTCATAAAACTACTGGAAACAATTTAGGGATTATTTTCCTTTCAAATTTTCAACGCAGATGGGAAGGTACTGTCTTGCTAGATGGACTCATTCTCTTTTTAGCTATTTCAATGATATTTCAGGGGTAAATACAGAAAGAGGGATTTGCCTTTTTAGACAATCTCCAATTCAGTGCTGTCAGTTTTCCTCTTACTGCCTTTTAAAAGTATTTGTAATTTAGTATGAAAAAGCCCTATCGCTTGTAACTCAGAGTTTAATATTATTTTAATGAGCATGAACTCTAAAGACTGGTTTTGTTCATGTAAGTAACTGCACATAAATAAACGGACTGGAACGCCGAATTCTTTTCTCCATAGGACAGAAACTTTATCTACAAAATCAATGATGACCAATACTTGAAAATACTTCTCCCCAAGTGAAAGCCATTCACTTCTACCATCCTAGATGATATATCTCAAATCTGCTACTCTGAAGCAGCAGAGAAAGCACAGGCAGGTATCATTTGCATTGTTAAAGGCCCTCTAGCCCCAAGGCCAAATCCTACCCATTTACATGTAGGTGTGGATGTATATGTAGTACAGCAACAGCACAACAGGATGTCCAAAGATTGAGAAAAAACATCAAGAGGTTACAAGGAAAGGAGTGTTCCTATTAAACCTGCTCCTGGTCATTATTTTCTACAAAGCAGAAGCACACGGAGACCTGGAGAAGGGCTTCTATACCACAACCATCAGCCTGGAACGCAAGAGCGAGCCTGCAGCCTGATGTTAGAGCCAGGCACGGGATCTGATAGTGCTCGCCATAAAAAGAAGCGAAAGTTGTCTCAATGCCAACACACAAATTCCCTGTAAGAAATCTGATCTTCCACTATCTAGTTACACTGAAGTATAAACTTTATATTGCTTATGCACTCTGTGGTGTTGAGACAGAAAGCATTGCCATTAATTTAATTTCTCAAGCTTGTGGAATAACATCTCCCAAAATAAACCCATTGTGCCTTCCTGTTCAAACAGTTTTGACTTTTCCAAGACTCCTATACCAACCTTGTTTCTATTATGCATTTGCAGTCTATTTGCTGCTATACATGGGAAGAAAGTTAAGACTGAAGACCAGTTACTCACTTCCTTGACTTGTAAGAGCTGGGTCTGCTAAGCCGCTTTAGTCACCCTTTTGCAGATATTTTTATTCCAATAATGTTGTTTCTATAAAGATAATAAACACACTGCACACATTCTTTAATAGGCGGTTGGATAGAGAATTATAATTCAGTGTGGACAGTACCTATGCTGCAAAATGCAATTCACTGCAGATTCTCAGATCTGGCTGAGCACTTATGATATACTGCTAATTTTAAGGAAAAAAAAAATGAAGAAAGTTAATCAGGTTTCTTTGCCTGTGATTTCAGACTGAGTATATCTGAATATTTCAGTATGATGACAGTTCAGTCCCTATATCCAATACTAAATCTTGATATCAAGTCCGAATTTTTTCCAAACCATGAGACAGATTTTTAATTAAGAGTCATTCAAAACAAAGAGTCAAGATAGTGACAAATGCAGAAAAGACTGTGTTTACAAATTAATAACAGAAAAATAAAAGTTAATTGCTAAAGAAAGACTAGCATTTATGGCCCATGTACCTTGTACAGAATAACTCTGAATTTTCAGTAAATCCTCCTCCCAAATAGTTCTTAGATAAGTATTTCAAAATCCATCAATATTAATTAATTACAAATGCTGGAAAATAAGAAGTTCTAGAAGACAGGAATATTATGACAAAAAAATGCATTGGTATTGATGTATTCAGCAGTGAAACGGAACTAAATTGAGGATTTGGGGCATTTAGCTTCTGTACATACATTACTTGTCAGAACTTCCTACAGTAACTATACAGGAAAATTCATTGCACTTCACCTTTTGCTGTTCTATATACAGAGAATGTTACAGTGTGTCAAATATACATTGTGACAATGTTGTAGCAAATGTGGAAGTGTTGACAGTTGTCACTGTGGAATCATCTGCAGTGTACAGCTGGTGTAAACATTAGGAACTTTTTTCAAACATTTGTTTAGACTTAAGTTAATTGGCAGTAGGTAAGGCATATGAAAAGCAGTTACAAAAACATCTCAAAAAAATAAATAGCTCAAGGTTTTGAAAGAAGTATTTACACCATAGCTGCTTCTTCAATCAATCAGTTCTGTCTTGAAATCCCAGTGACCAAACAAATTAAAATCAAGGCAGAACTGCTGAGAACTCGAGTACTGACTTCACCATCCACTCCTTTTCCATTGAATCTGGCATTTCAATATCCCCACAGCAGAAGGGAGCAAAGGACTCCTGATGACTGAATAAAACTCAGGGAGCATTAGTGGTAACACATATGCATTTACACTCTGATTTCTAACATCACACTTAATCTATTCCTGCTTGAAAACTCTCACTTTGAAATACTCCAGGGATTTGTTCTCCTATTTCCCTGAGCTGGTATGAATCAGTGTTATTTGTTAGTTCTAAAATGCTCTCTGTTGTAAAACCTTTTAAAATTTCATGCTCTATAACAAAATTTATTTCATATTCTTTAATTTAGCTACTTATTCTGCCTGATGATTGATTTTGTTAAACATGCTAGTTTCCACTCCCATTGCTGGATTTTTTTATTATTTCCTTTTAAAATTTTCTTTTAAAATTCCAGTATTCCTTTATATGATGTCTCTGCAGCCAACATGTTCTGTTCTTTTAGACAGAAGATACATTTAGGGCAACGTTCCTTTTTAATTGAATGCCTAAGCAATCTTTAGTCTGTTTCCACAGTAGGATACCAGTCAAAACATAAAAAAAAATAAAAAAATAAAAAAATCAGGCTTCAGGGACAGAAATGCATATGGATAACTAAAACAGAAAAGGTAAAATGTAATCAATGCTTATGAACTTTCATATAGGATCTAGAGACTTTTTACTTTAAATTTGTTTTACACTGACATTATAATTGGCTTCATTAGTCTTGAAAATTGTCGCTGCAAGTCAGACAGGCTGACTGCCTGGCTCCTGCAGTTAGAAAATAACATTAGAAAATGCTAATTGTTAAATGAAATTTAAGCTAAAATATCCTATATGGAAACACATTGCCTTTAAACACACAGAGTTTTAGAGCAGACAAGTAGAGCAAGGATTTGAAGACACAAACTCAAATCATCACCAAAATGGGAAATGGGGTGCATTATAACTTTTAAGATTGAAGCTTATTTGAAAAAGCACACACAATATACCCAGGAAGCACTAAAGCTTCTAATGAAGTAATTCAACAAAGAACAAACCTTCCATGCTCTGCTAAACAGTTTATTCTGCACTTCTCACTTCTAACATTGGTAAAAAACAGCACATAGTACAAATTTCAAGGAAAAGTTTTTGTTTTCTGTTAAAGACAGACATTGTGAAACAGCAGAAACATGGAAAAAAGCTTTCTTCACAAGCTTTGCTTAACATCCATTTGCATCCTTAAAGTACTTACTAGTAAGAAATCTCACCAATGCTTTCAATCAAGGCATATCTATTGGGAGGAATGAGGGAGGAAGCAATCACGAGATCTAACTAATAAAATAGTTTTGATGAAGTCTTCTTTACACAGAGATTTAGATCTTCACAGATTTCCACTATATTATTAAATACTTAGGTATTGAAGTTTGCCTCCAATTGTTGTATTTTTCTTCAGTGCTTCTTCATTAAAATATTAGCACAAGTTCAAAATGTTTGTGAAAATAAACCATACTCTCTCCTATACAAAATGGTGCCTCTAAAATGGGCTCTTTTGCCTAGTTACTCCATTAAGGCTCCTTCAGACTGTTGATACAAAATTCCTGTAAAGTAGCATATTAATAGAGGCACTGCAAAGTTGACAGATAACTATCTTCACATGAAATGCAAAATTGGTAAAAAAACCACTTTGAAACCTGTCATTTACACAGTTCTTCTGTCACATATGATGTAAGAGGGGGAAGAAAAAAAAAAAAAAAAGACTTCAGGAGAGAGTCTCCTGATCTATCACATGGGAGAAGATGCATTTTAGCCAAGAAAAACTTTCTGCAAAGCCAGTTCATAAATCTTAACAGACTTTCAGAGCTCTGCTTCAGATTCCAGATGTAAACGCCATGACAATCTTGGCTAGAAACCGATATTCAAAAATCTGCACAGAGGAGGATTTTATTACTCTTGAAATCTAGAAAGTAGCAGGAAAAATTAGTGAAGGAAACAATGTTCCTTCCTATTCCTCCCTCAGAAATATCTAAGGAAATACCTATAAAGAGCATTCCAATGAACACTCATCTTCTCAAAACACTCCTATATATCCATAGAGCCCCACATCTCTTAGCACTCAATCTACTGACAGAGGCACCAACTACAGAATATTCAGAAAAACAGAGATGCAGAAAATACAAAATTTTCTTTTAAGACATTTTATGTGGATATTCAATCTGGAGATAATAAAAACGGTGCACACTACCAGAAGACATTTTCCTGCTTTGCCCAAAGAGGTCTCATATTCTGATTTGTCCATCTGAAGAAGATATGCAACCAGCAGAAATAAGTGATAAGGGTTTCACTGGGGAGACAGCACTTCTCACCATACACTCGAGGCCACACACTAGAAGCAGCAAGAGAGGACAAGATGTACTTGCTACAGAATCCAGATGGAAGGAAAAAAAAAAAGTAGAATTTGGAGAGTCAGATTCTGGCAAATCTTGCAGAAGTTTACAATAGCTACAGTTGGCTATCTGCTCCATGCTCTTCCTAGGAGTGAGACTGTTACCTCCAACACAGGCAGGTATTACACCAAGAACCAAACTGAGAACTGGGTCACAGCTGAAGTGCAGGAATGTATTCCCATACCACCACGAACAGAGAAGGGAAACTTCAGCAGCCAACAGCCCCCAAAGATACTGTCAGGGGAAGTGTCATCTCCACCCTCCAATAACTCCTCAAATTCTGTCACACTGCTACCATTCAGCTGCCACCACTTCTCAGAAGACAGGGAAAGAGTGGGTTTTGGTTGGAGACTTTGTCCCTAAATCTTCTTAGAACAGGGAAAATTTAAGCCCCAGTACCTGCACCTTGTAAGGATGAATTATACATACCTACAGAGATGCACTGAGCTATTAGTTACTGCTTAGGCTTAAATAGAATCAGGACGCAATTATCTGCTGGAGAAAGCTATCAAGCTGTAGCACCTTTGACACTTCTGTAGCATTCCGTGTTCAAAAGATCACAAAGAAATTCACATTTATATATTACGTAACACATTAATCTAGCAAGATGCATTTTCTGTTTCCCCATGTGCTTTGTAAGAGATAACAATTACAAATGCTATTTTCTCTTGTAAGGCTAATGTAGTTTTTAAAATTATGTTTATGTATTACTACAAGATATGTCTTCCTGCAATTGCTCAGATAGCTACTGAAGACAAAAAAAATTTTTGCTTATTCCAAGATCCTCATAAAAAAAAATAAAAAAAATCAGCAGCAGACCATTATGCTGTGGAAAGGAACCATTCTTTGGTTTTCTGCCTAGCCTTAAATAGTAACAGCTGTACTCTGTTGAATCAAAGTTCAATGTAGCACCACAGAGTTTGTACCACTGCAGTCTCTTTCCTTTTTTCCCCACTGTGGCATAAAGCACATGCCTCAGAAGAGCCTTAGGACAAAGCAAAGAATATAATAATTTTTCTCCTCAGATTCTGTTTGTGTTCAAAAAGTCTGAGCTAGAAATGGTCCGGGTATTAGCTCTCACTTCATTAACCTTTTCAGTCCCTTACTGAACCCATGCAGGGCTTTCATATCCATAACATCTTGCAGCAAGGAATTTCAGAGTCAGTAGATTCTTCAAGTTTACATGGCTTCAAATCATTAAGCATTAAGTAATCAGTAACAGACCCTTAAAAAAAACCTGCTGCAGAGTTTTTGGACTTTATTCATTATAAACCCTCTTAATGGTATAAACTACAGGCCTTGAAAGAAGTGTCTCAGATTCAAGGAAAACTGTTTTAAGACACAAATATTTAACATTTGCATGAGATAAGGACTTTGGTAGTCAGCATCTTTATTTCAGTGAAGCTTGTTTATTTTATGCTACTCTTAACATTTGGTTTGAATGTAAGTTAGTTATCAATGGTCTTGCTGGACTAGAATAGACCTTTAAATGAAAACCAGAATACAGAAATACTGATGAAGCTCTATTCTAACTGAATTCTATCATGAAATTAGTGTCAGCAGGCAGGAACATCTTGCAGAGACTGTAAAAATTTCAGAGCCTAGTGAGTAAAGTGGTCTTAAAGTGCCTGACTAGAATAGTGTGATAATTCTAGAACTAGTAACTTAGGCATACTAAAGATGACTAATAAACACCACAATCTCTTCTGAAGTATTAATCCAAAATCTTCTTAATTTTATTTATTGAATTCTAGCACTCAAACCCAAGGCAACTGCTATGACTGTGCTTTCATACTGCCATCATCACTCAAACAACCATACACGTGAAGACAAAAACAGTGTTGACACTTACGAGGAAAGTAGTTTAAGACTTCAACCAGTCAACAGCTGACTACACCTTACCTGTGCAGAAAAATCATAAATCCAATATTCTATCTTACAGAGAGTGATAAAGTTTGATGAAACTGCTACTTAAAGTGCAGCAACAAGTAACCAGAGTGGAGCAAACCTGACTGTATGCTGTGCAACAGCTCACTGTTACCATGGGATACTTGTGGGGTTCTTTAGGGAAGGTTGAGCACTGGGTAACTGAACAGTTGGTAACAACAACAAAAAAAACCAACAGTATTCCTTTGACACAGGGAAGCAGTTGAGTCCCTTTTGTTGGTTTACATGCCTCTCTGATTCCATCCTCAAAAGACCCTGAGGCTACCACTTAGCCTGATGTCTGAAGCTTCAATCTCGATTTGCAAATGACCACTTCTCTTGGTAGCTCAAGGCACCTAGCTGAGAAGTACAAACAGTTAGAAAGTTAGCTTTTTGAAAGGAAACTATAAATATGACATGATTTAGTAAAAATTTGATCCTGAATTTAAAGAAAAAGAAAAATATTATTGATCTTAAAGATCTGAAGCGTTCATTAAAGATATGAATATAGAACACAAAATATTTAAAAGCCTTCCTAAACACAGCTCTGTTGTTTCCTCCTGAGAACATCCACTGCCCCTCCAGTAAACACATCATGCAACAACGCTCACAGAACTGCAGGGAATATTTTTTTAACTGTGGTTTACGTGCAACTTCGCCATTCACCACAAATGAGATACCAGAGAGGTAACCATGAAAGAACCATGAAAGTTTTAACATTTTTAATGAAATGGATAAACTTAGGCGGATAGTTGAAGACTTAAAAGCATGGAGATACGTAGTCTAGTTATTTAGGTGATGTATCATTTAGTATGATCATAATAGATACAAAATAAGAAAGTTAAATGAACTCTGTATAAGTTAAGATCAGCTGTATGGCCTAAAATACTTGCATGAAGGGTTGCCCAAGGTTCCCCACAGTTCTTAGTGAAAGACAGTAAGATGTATGTATGTCACATCAAATCTGATAGAACATGACAGCTCCCAGCAACAAAATTCACCTTAATCTTAGATGTGTTCAATGTCTATTAGTTTATTCATGTTAAAAATGCATATTTTTCCAACTACCACCACAATAACGGTTATGGTCCTTGTCTCAAGCTGATTCTGCAGAAAAGCACTGTGAATTCCTATAGTGTCATCAGTAAATGAACTTTGCACTACCTGAAAGAAAAGGCATTGTTTTGCCTATGAAAAAAAATTGTTTGTCTCACCCTCTTTGAATAGACAATTGATGAAGAACGCAAATAGTTTCTAAGCAAAAGTTAATCAAACAAAAACATTTAAGTGACACTTCTACTGCCAAAGAGAACTTATCAAATTTACTTGGTTAAAAACCAAAACAAAACAAAACCACTGCATTACCAATGACCAAAAAAATTCAAAAAGAAAGCAAATCCTCAATAACGAGAGTTGGACAGGTAAATGAAAAGTGATTTATATCCCTGCAAAGCTATGTGTTCTCTAAACAGGCTTTCTTGTGTCTTCTACACAACAACAGGATATTCACAACCTTGAGCCCAGCAAACAGTTCAACTTGGCAAAAAATGAAATTCTACTATTCAGACTCATGCCAAATAATATGCTTCTTCAAAGAGATCAAAGTTGCATCATATGGAGAACTCTGAATCTGATTAAGATAACTTTGTTCTGAAATGACAATAAAAACAAAAGTTTATATTACACTTAGAATAAAAATATTAAGTGATAGACCAAAACAAACACGTTCAACTTAAAAAAACTATTTTTGAGAGTAGGTAAGCAGCTGGAATCATACAGTTTGCATTGCATTTTTAAACCTTTCTCCATGACATAGATGTTTCAATGGAACAAAGCAAGTAAAGCAACAGGGAATACATCAAGAATGAAATTGGGTTGGTAGATACAGTCAGCACAGTTCAGTCAATACTTACAATCTCAGCGTGCTTTCAGGGTCTATTATCCTCAATTCAGTATTCTGTTTATTGTTTTAGCCCATCTGCAAAGCATGAACACTTGGAAGTATACTATTCTTTTCTATCACAGATTTTGGTTGCACTTAAAACATTGCCACAATTGAACAGATATGCCCTCTTATATCTACTGTAGATCACAAATTTGTCTTACAGATGGCTCTTCCCTTGGAAGGAAATGTAGTAATTATAATTCATATTTTCTGTCCTGATTACGTGGTCTCCTTCAGTTTACTAGCTGTGGCTTTTCAACACAGACACTGCCCATTTCCATGGTTATGGGTATGATGCTTTGTACTCTATTTTCAGTTTTAAAAGGCAAACTAGAGGGTACTGTAACACTTATCAGGACATAGGAAAATAAGTTTTCCACTGTTGCAAGCACAGAGCAGTTCTCCTTTGCTTGAAAGCAACCACTGGCACTTAGCCTATTTGGTTCCTAGTTCCTACATCCCTCACATGACCACTGGTGCTCACCGTGCAGTACTTAGGAAGGATCACTTTTGCCCACTGCTGTTAGTCACATCACTTAATAGCACATCTGAGGATTTTACTTATAGCAGCAATGAACCATGTAGATGTATACAAGCAGTATTTGATACAAATTTACTTGATCATGAAAACTCCAAAGATTCAGAGTCTGCATTTGTGCCAGGCTTGTCAAAGTGTCACAGATCTCTCAACTCAGACTGCTTATGATGAAAGGAGATTGCCAAAGAGAACTCTGTTTCCTTTTAGTTTAGAAAATCAAATACCATTACATTTTCAGCCAATGATACTTTAATAAGAAACCCAGACCCTAATCTTTCAGGAACATAAAATGGAAGATACAAGACTTGACTAATTTCTCATCTCACAATTCAAATCTGGCATATTGATATGCTGTTTGACTACTGAGGTAACAGGAGATACAGGTTTCAGTATATTAAGTGAATAGCATTGAAACATTCAGTAAGCAAAAATAATCTCTTAACTTTTTAAGTATAGCAATTAGGAAAAACATCTTAACTGACAACTGTCAGACCCCTATCCAAATCTCGAGCCAAATATTCTGAAAGTGAACAGATGAAAGAGGTTACAGTTTGGTTCAGACTAACTTGTACCACCACCAACATGGACAGAAATAAAGCAGGCTTGGTAGCATCTTAAAGAAAGGATTTTAAATTAAAATTTAGTTTTCACCTTTCAAGTATTCTTTTAAATACAGATTTGTTACTACTGCAACTTTCAGAACCATTTATCTGAGGTCTTTGTTCTGTATGACGCTGTTATATTAAGATCCACTTGAAATAATAAACAAACTAGTTCATTTATTACAATTATCTGCCCAGTTTTATAATTTATTGGCTATATTAGAACTGGAGGCATAGTCTACCCATTGCCTGAAATTGCATTGTCCAGAGAGAAAAGTGTGAAGGAAGAAGAGGAAACAAAAGGGCAAAAAAGAAAGACATCTACATGATTCCCAGTTCAACAGAATGCATCAGAGCAAAAACTCCTACCATCGCACCAGCCTCTCCTGAGGCCTTCAACATCTCCAGAGACCAGCCCCACAAGAAAAGATTAAATTCATGTGGTATTCACTGCACTAAAAAGGCTGTAGAGAAGCAAACAGGCATAGAAACCTTGCCCCATCTTCTATGTTAAGCCAGCTGATCAATGCTAATTGTCAGCTACAACAGCAGAGGTACCACAAGAGGGTTTGGGCATTTTTTGTTTGTTTTCTTCCTAAGCCAGTGTAGACTTTTTACCTCCTGCCCCTCACTTTGAATCCACTTCATGAGAAAGAGGCCTAATAGCTGGTGGTTTTGAGACTCGGGATTTTAGAAAACAATTGGTGGTTGAGTTTTCAGGGTATGGTTGGCGGTATGTTAAACAACAAAAAAAAAAAGACAGGACCTCCTCTGGAAGTCATCCAGCAACTAAATCTTTTATTTTAAGTATAATTTGGTCATAAAAATCAACACAGAAGTTCAAGCTACAATTTCAACTACAGCCAAAAGTCTTCTCTGGCAGTGTTTGACTACATAATCACCTTAGTATTTTTGCTGCTTAAGCTGAAGATAATCAATGCACACTATTCAGCAATTCCTCCTGCTCTGGCAACCAAAATAGTGGCATCACTATTAATGGCAGAAATCATAATCTGCTACCCCAGCAACAACTGTGATGACACAGATCTAAGACAAACATTAACTGACAAGGAACTAGAAATAAAAAGGTCTACTTCAGCTACAACACAGTGAGTGCTAAACAGAGTGCAGTACAGAGAGGAAAATGTATGAAAAGGCACATCAAATCTGTTTTCCAAAGATTCTTCACACCTTAATCCTTAACCTATAAGGGTAAATTACAACCTGCTGTTTTGAATCATCTACTCAAAATACATATTTAATTTTATTCTTTTCTTTCTCTTCACTGAGAAGGAACGTGCTCTGCACTTTGCAAAGAATTATCCGAGATGATCTGAATCCTCAGCTCCTTTGAGAAGACACTATCTCTATACAATATAAACACACAGAGTAGGTAGTACTCTGTGCTTCTGTAACTTATCAATGTGAGATAAATAATAAAGCCATCCAGGTCACTAAGGAATATCTCTACAGAGATTCTAATAAAAGCTAGCACCTCAGTCCCTCTGTACTTGGGAGCTTCTGTACATGGCATTCCCTCCAGTGTAAAAGCAGACATCACACACTTTGTTGTGAATGCTTTGGATCATTTTTCCATTGCTACAGCAAGCACACAGTTAACATTCCTCTGTTCTCTGTGCAGCTTCTACCAGGGGCAAAACTTCACCTGCACGTTCACCAGGAAGTTTACAGACATGACAGAACAAGCAGGATTTCAACCTTAAGCATATAAGCAATGTCTCAGTTTTGTTTCAGCTTCCATTCTCCCTGAAGCATGGATCAAATTTAACAACGCTATGCTTAGGGGATTTTTGGTTTATTGTTAAATCTTTGTAAGGCAGACAAAAAAGCAAATAAACTTTTACCAAAAAAAGACCCATTAATAATTACAACAGGCCAAGAATTAAAGAAACGGCTTGCTGTTTCTTGATATAGGAGCTTGAAAGTTCAGATTCAAATTTATCATTGGTTCTGCAGACTGTGTGTAGTTTTAAGTATTTATCAACATATTCACTATATTTTTACACGGATTCTACACCTTTCGTCTTTGTAACAGAGAGTTTTGCAACTGTGATAGGAAAGAAGCACAACAACTCAAAAGCTTTGCAGGATTAAATACCATAAGCACTAGTTCATGGCTCTCCAGTCATTAACATAAGTATCAGTAGGACACAGACCAAAGCTCCTCACTTACCACCTGGGGACAACTGCTGCCACTACCTTGGAGTAGGCAAAGAGGTCAAATGCAACATGGTCTTCTGTTTTATCTGACCTCGCAATCATTTGTGATCACTGGACTGGAAGCAGAGCACAGCTACCAACCTTTCTTTCCAAAATATCCAGAAAAACAGGCAGGTTAAACCTGTCCTCCACCTGAAGTAGTTTTTGAAAGTAAGGTAAAAACCTCATGAAGAGTGCATGGACTAAGGAAAAACTATTGCTCAGCATGAAATGGGTTAATTAAGCACTGAGATGAAAATTCCTATCACTATACTGACAGCTGCATTCGACATGGTTTTAATGCATAATAAACTATTTTGCCACAATTTCACAATACTATTTATTCTATCTTTTATACTGACACATGACAAAGGTTGAAAATAGGCAGCATTTCCATAACATTCAATCATACACAGTCCATAAGGTACCATAACTGGTTATAATCAAGAACAGAAACAATATTTAAACTTGGAATTAAAAATATATCATAGAATGGTTTGGGTTGGAAGGGACC
>JAOXNO010000063.1:17192265-17202446 GCA_028565335.1 Limnodromus scolopaceus
AATACCCCTACCCCCCCCCCCCCCCCCCCGCTTCCTCAGTGTATCTTACTTATTCTGTAAAGCAAAGAGCTATGCCTACAGTTTACCTGGCAGAGCTGCTATGTTCTTGCAAGAGGGAAGAAATTGTCTCTCCTAGAGAATAAAAACATGCATGAAACTCCCTGGAAAGCAAAATACAAGGTAGGGAAAGATACATTAAGCATAAAAGTTGCAGTATAGGTACAGATTGACAGACCCAAGGACAGGGACCTTTAAGCCTTCTGGTTTACTCCTTGTGCCTTCCTCATAACAGTGAGGAAATAAAGTAAAAAAAAAAAAGAAGAGAAGAGACTACGTGAAGTTTATATCATCAGAAGAAACCACTGAAAGCTTCTGGGCTAAAATGTAAGACCAGAAGACAAGGCTGCTAGAATCTGCAAGTACACAGATTGACTGCTTTCATTTCTCTCACACATCAGTTTTCCATAGAACATCCCTAAAATATCTAAGTTCTTGCTATTTAGGCAGTTTCTATTATGGGAAAAATAATGAAAGAAAACGATGCTTAAGACACTTGAAGAATTTGGTATCAACTGGCAAATTAATATCCGTCAAATGAAAGTTACACATTCCAACTTTAGTCTGGCACAGTCCTGTTACACTTTAAATGCGCTCTAATAAGCTTTTTCACTTTGAGAGTCAGATGAAAATGTGAATTTGCACTGGTTTTCTAAGTGTATTTAGAATTGGCTATAAAGTACATTCTTATCTGACTCATGACTTGATTCCCAGCAATACAAAGATTCCTATGTCCCCAAAATATCAGTGCAATTTTCAAGATAACAGCTACTGGAATTTGGCCAATAGAAGGTCTTGCTAATGGGCTTTACATCCTTCTACTCAAGTCTAGCTCTAAACAACACAAATATGCAGGAGTCAACCAACAATTTTCCTGCTTTCACTATTATATTTACCGTAAAGTGAGTTTTTATACACATCTTTTCTGACTAGCAAATATCTGTGCTCCTTGTACACAGGCAGCTGCTGCCAGCTAGTAGCTATATGAACTACATCATAGATTTTTATTCTTAAAATGGGTGCTAACCTACAAGCTTTCTTTTAGATTGATACTGCAAGAATTAGAGTTGATTCACAGTTGCTTTGCCCTTGCACAATGTCTTGTCAATGTTGTTGGGGGTGGGTCAGGGTTTTTGTATGTGGAGGTTTTTTTCTGGGTTTTGTAGCTTTTATTTTTTAAAAGGAATTTAAAGATTTGTTCCTATTTTGAAATGTGATTCAGCAGCATTGTGTAAAGCTTTTCAACAAGTGAGTTTGAATTTTTCCATCTGTTTTTAGCAAAAGAAAGAGGCTGTGTGGGAAGGCATGTGGAAAGTGTGGGAGTTCAGAGAACATTCATTATGAAATCCCACAGGGAACAGAAACTCAAGAAGCCAGGGAGAAGCCAGCAGAGTGAGCAGTCAAATCAGCAATAGGTAAGAGCAAGCTACTGTATCTTCAAAGGCTTTAAGTTACGTGTCCTCCCTCTCCTCCTTAACAAATGTGTCACTTCCTCAGAGTCAAAGCCAAATGGGATCCTTAAAACTCCTTAAGCCATCACTGAAAAGTTCACACTGGTCAAACACAAGAAGCACAAAATTATCCTGAGTATCTTGCGCTAATCTTTGAAAGTACTGTATGTTTCTCCATCCTGTCTGTTCATCCTCAGCTCCTTTTAGCCGGCTATGCATTTGCTGTAATTCCAGGAAGCCCAAAAAACCTGGAAACACTTTCACCACAGATACTAGTTTTATAATCGGAACTGACTTAATTATAGCGAAGTACAGTAAAGCTAGGATGTATATGGAGTCCTCATCAACTCAGAAGCTGTGCCAAGTGAAAACTGAAACGTTACCTAACTTCACATACAGTGAAGAAAGTTCTTTTCAACAGGAATACTTACAGTGAACCCAGCAATATTCCTGGATGAAGAGGCTGAAAAGCACTGGCAATTGATATGGATGATCCAGCATCCTATGGCTGCTCAGCTATCAAGTACTCTACGCTTGCACACATCAAAGACTAATCTGATAAAAACAGTGAAACAAATGAAACGTTAAGTCTTGCTTGAACCACAACATGCAGTGAAAACAGTGAATTTTACAACTGTAGTAATATATTATCTCAAAATCAAATATTTTTGATTGCCTACAGAAGAAATTAACTTCCAGGAAAACTGACAGAATCTTTTTCTGTGACAGAAAAAGAACAGAATTTTCTCATCCTGGAGGTCTTCCACCCCCTAAAATATTTCAGTTATTATAGGCATGTTTGCATGTCACTTCTGTGAATTGATCTGGAGGAAAAAAATAAATATTTTTTTCTCCATATTGAAAGTGAAACACACATTTACAAAGACACAGGCTGAAATGTGTAAATAAAATATTAGTGTTTGTTTTCTGGAGCATCTGGTGCTAGAAATGCCCTTGACAAACTTTTATTTCTTGTTAATATTTATCTCATACCTAAGAAATCCCCACAGAAATATTACAGATCTCTAGCCATCTTTATAAGTAACTGCTTTGTGCTAACTTCAGTACAAGCCTGCAGAAAAGCACAGAAAATTCCTGAAGCCATGTTCTTTCTGTATTCAGGCTGCTAGAATTGGACAGTAGAAGTTAGATGCATCTCTCAAGGTACTGCTAATACGTTATATTCAAAACTGCACAAAGCAGAAATTTAAAGATTGACAGCACAAGCTCAAGTGTGATATTTCATATTCAGTTGGAACACAAGAAGTTTGGGGTTGTAAATTTCCTTCTTAGCATATTTTTTATTTTAGATAAAATGGTGGAACAGAAAAAATGTATGGTGGAATGGAAAATTGCATAAGCCTATGCAATTAGGCTTAAAACAGCAAAAATGGACTTTCCAGGAATAACTACCATGCCTTGGGAGTGTTTATCCCTAAGTCTTTCTGGTTTTCTTCTGTTGTACTTCTTCGCTTCCTGGATGAATTCTGACCTGCTGCCCGTTCATTGACATT
Source organism: Limnodromus scolopaceus (assembly GCA_028565335.1). Taxonomy (NCBI): domain Eukaryota; kingdom Metazoa; phylum Chordata; class Aves; order Charadriiformes; family Scolopacidae; genus Limnodromus; species Limnodromus scolopaceus. The sequence continues at coordinate 17,195,288 of JAOXNO010000063.1, forward strand.
CCAGGCCTCAATTGCGTTCCCACACACCCCATCCCCTCAGTTACTCCTTATGTCTTTCTGTGGGTTTTTCCTACCTCTTAACCATTTATGCACATTTTCTTGCTTATCCTTCTCTCCCCTCTCTGTCACACAAGGTTGCACACAACAAGAAAGGAGCTGCCTTTTCCTACATTTTTCAAAAGATGAACATGCTGCATCATTCATGTTTTTTCTGACAGCTTCCAAAGAGTTGCAATACACATTTACAGGAATAAACATCAGTTAGTATTTCAGCCACTGAGTTTCACAGTTACTACTGTTTTTGTAGCTCCTAACAAATGTACATTAGCACTAGGACTCTTTATTTGCCCTCTGGCAAATTGTAAAGGCTCAGCTATAGCCTACCATGACTGATTTTGGTGTGATGCAGTGCTCTAAGGCTGAAGATGCTGAAGTCAGCTAAGTTCTTCCCAACAGGGTTCCTGCTTTCTGCAGACCTTTATATAGAATACATTCCATTAGCCGTACAAATGCGATCTCAATAGACAACAATTATACCAAAAACCCCCACTGCACATGAAAACAACTATCCCCACAGAACCGCTAAGTAAACTGCACACAATTATGGCATCAACACTAGTAAAACTTATTAGTGAAAACTTTTGTTCATATTCTGCTAGGTCTAAAGATAAGTTTCACTTGTCCATAAAGTGCATTGTATATTAGTGCTTTAGAGTTTTCTACAGACCTCACCATTTTCAAAACAAACAAAAAACCTCAACACACCCCAAAAGACATACAACCAATGCTCAAGAAGGGATAATCCTCCAATAGCCACATTCTCCTTTCTCCCCCTTCCAACCCCACACAAAAGCCAGAACTTGAAGGCAGTTCTTTTTGGTTGATAGCAAATTGCATCCAATAACTGATTTTCTGTTTGGTTTGCAAACAGTTTATAAAAGAAAACTTACTCTGTCTCATTTTGCCAAAACAAACAATAGTTGTGAGAAGCAAAATGCTCCATTCAAAATGAAACTGTTCACTTTCAGCACTTAAAAGCAGATAAAATACAGAAGTATATACAGATGAAAGCAGAAACAGAGAATGGGTGGAACAGCTCTGTTTCCTTTCAGGAGATCAAGCTCCAGAGTTAGAACACTCTTAGCAATTGTGAGCTAAATCTGGCTTTTCTCCCTTTGCCTGCTTAATTGCAAAGATTTCAATCAACATTTCCCACACAGACAATCAGGCTCTGAAATATGCTGAACTGACCTCATAATGTCATGCTTTGGAGTGTGCTGATGGGAGACTCCTGTCTGTACCAGAAAACCACTCTCCGCTTTGCACTAAAACAGGTACATATTCACAGAATAAAAAAAGGTATGATTTTTCTGATGCCTTGAACACTCATCTTGTAAGCAGTAGATTGCAGTTGTCAATAAGTGTTCATGCCAAGCAGAAGAGAATTAACAGGAAAAAATAAGAGAGAGAAAGCCATCGAGCATAGAGGTCACAAAAGTGTCATGAACAGAAAAGATTAACAGCTCAAAATTGTTTGAGCAGAGAGAGAAATGAAGTATGGTTCTCATGTTTTAAAGGACTGCCCTAACCTATGAGTGATAAGAGAAGTAATCCCTACAGTCCAACACCAGTGATTCTAGTCATCTCCCTAGAGAAGAGCTGAATTCACATACTATTTGTGGAGAAAAACAATGGGAAGGGCAGGCACAGAGTCCTACATGCTGTCATTCAGAATACCTGCATTAGAATACTCCTGCTTTTGCAGGTCTATTGACCTCCCAGATACAGCTCAAAAATTCAGAGACACTTATCAAAAAGGTTTGGAGCAGCTCAACTTCTGCCAGTTATTTCAAAATCAGTAGAAGCTGCTGTTCTTATAGTAACAACATCTTTTGTTTCAATTTTCAGGTGAGTATAATAATTGCAAATCTTCATTCATCATTAAGGAAACCAACATTTTCAGAGCAATTAAAAGTCTTTTCAGGAGAAATCATTCAGAATATAACACAGTAATGTATAGGGCATACAGCAGTAGAGTGCTCTGACTTGTGTTCTAAATGTAAAAAAGACTTTCCTAGTAAAAATTATCAACATGTAAATGTCCATATGAATCCAATGGCTCAAGAATATTTAGTGGAGTTAAACTATTCAAGCATATAACTCATGTTAACAAATGAACACTCCATTTTTGTTTATAGAGTATATGTCTATCTATTCTTAAATGCTGAGGAATTAAGTTTTTCCATTTTTTTATATACAAGTACACAGAGGAGTTGCACAATTTGACTACACGCATATATAAAGTATACAAGATGCATTGTGCTGCTAGATGACTTTCTATAGTCACCTTTTTAGAGTGGATTCAGCTTTACAGTGCTAGAATGGAAGTGTTATCAGTTCAGCTTACATTTAAGAGAAATATGTGCCATCTGTAACACCTTACTCAGAAAAGGAATTCACCTTTTTTCCCCTCCAGTCTAGGATCTGACCTACAAATCTAGTAAATGGCAAAGGGGTAACTTTTCCTAGAGCTATAACTAACTTAGCTCCTGCTAGAACCACCACATAGTTCAGTTTGAGAATAAAGCCTAAATTTAAGATCCATGTCATTATGTGAAACAAATCTGTACACAAAAAATAGAAAGGTACATGTGTCTAAAATGAAGACAAAAGGCTTCTATTGACAGAGACATTACGTGCATAGTTTATTTTGATGTCGAATTAAACGTCTAAATGCTACAGTACTATTAACTGTAACAGTAAAACTCAGCTCTGAGATACAAGGAAAAATGTACTGGGCTTAAGCAAGTACATACGCAGAGTATGTTGTAGCGCACAATTTGGTTTTTGTAGATTCTTTGGATAAAATTCCATTCAGAAAAGAAAAAAACACTTCTGCTACACCTCAGTATCAAAATGCTCTTCAGCTAACTGAATCTTCACTTTCCCAAAAGAGCAATACAGATAATTGCTTTCTGCTGTTATTAATTCATGAGGATTTGTTCTCAAGTATTTTGGTTTGTAGATACGTTTTGTGGCTTGCCACCAAACTGCTACAATCTAAGTAAAATTTCAGTAGCAGCTGGTCTAGTGTTAGGCAGAAATGGATTCATAGCAAAATAATGACTGTTTCTAATTCTGCCTGCAACTATTTACACTGCATGATATTTTTCTCAAGATGCATTCTAGAGTGCTTGATCACACTTATCCAATTGCATTCAAAGATATCCTACCACTAAGTTCTGTAAAGAAATGTCCACCCCATGAAAGACTGTGCTCCTGAACTGCTTGTCCTGATATACATAAAAGGACTTCCACTGAAGCATGATTAGACTTAATCAGAAACAGGGTTCAACCCACTAAGCAACTTGAGCATGGACAGCTTACTTGTGGATGAACTATCAAAACCATGTAATTGATGAAAGCAAAAGTATTTTTACTTTTCTGGATTTTCTTTCCTGTATCTACACACCCCCACCACCATTCTGCCTTCTGTAGTATTTTCCATCCAGAGATCTGGAAATTGTTTACCAGGAATCAATACATTGATTTTTTGTTTGTTTGTTTCGTTGTATGTGTGCATATTTGTGTTTTAAGAAAAAGCCTACACACAGAAAGGGACACAAAATTGACAGAAATAGCTTAAGGTCATCCAACAGACGAGCAGCAGAGACAAGAACCGAACCCTGGTTCTCTGGCTCATCTTTGCAGGTATCAGAATACCACTTACTTCCACAGAATTTGATACAGTACTATCCTAGCACCTGGCAGCGCTACTGTAATTCAGATAAGTTGCTCTATACTTATTTTATCGGCAAAGAACTGAAGCACTCAAGATACTAAAACTCAGAACCACAGCAGCACACAAATACCAAACCCCATTGTTAAGAACAGTTTCTAGGAAGTCTTGAAACCATTAATAGGGTAATTCATAACACCCAATTTTAAGTCAACTAGGTACAGTGCCTGAAGCTGATTTTCGTCAGTAAGTATCTGAAGTAGCTACGTTTATCCTGTTCTGCACACTCAGAAGCAACCGGTTCTTGTCAGTGTTCATAATGCTGTTAACACGTATCCCCTGCTGGGATCAATAAACAAGGTAATCCTCTTTCCTGATCCCTGAAACAAATGCCTACCATAACAGGCTCAGCAGATAACATAGCAGTGACTGCTCCTACAGAAAAGGAGAGGTTATCCTTTTCCAGGTAACTTAGCCAAAATAAAGACTCAGATTAAACCTTCTGATTAAGACAATTCCTACTTGTACTTCTGATGAAAGCCTTGATCAGAGCATGGTCATGATCAAAAGATGATCAAGTGACTGAGCAGCACACAAATCCTGGTGACAGCCACAAGACATACAGTTCCTGTTTTCCTTATTTTGAATAAATAAACAAACCCATAATGCTTGCATCCCTATACCTAAGTAAAGTGACAGTCTTAAACAAAAATGCCCATTACACAAAGTGAAAATACGCTGCAATTCAACAAGAGTTCATCTGCTCCCGTAGATTTCACCCTGCCTACTTGACATAATGCAGGCAGCTATAAAGTTCTTAAACCATACTTCTCTTTTAAGTACCAGTAGGGAAAAAATAAAATATTACAGAATAAGTATTATATTAAATCATCTATTTTTTGAAACTAAATACTGTACTAATTTCAGTGATAGTTATTCAAAATATAAGTAAATTTTCATACTAAGCATATATTTAAGAGAATCTCTGCCAAACAAGAAAATAACTCTGTATAGTCCTTCATAAGACAACCAATCATTGTACCAGAAAAGCACAATGTCCCTTCTTGGGCATTTAATAAATATATTAAGTGTGTGACCTGCTGAAAATAGCAGTTTAAATCTACTAGCTGCTATGTTATGTACTTAAAAAATTCATTATCATCATCAGACACCAGACTTGCAGTGACACAATGAAAACGTCAGTTTTTAAAACTCTCAAACCTCTGTTAATCTTAAAACCTAGGACAAGTAAAATCCTTGTTTTCTCAGGAATAAGTCACAAAAGCATCTTTAATGAGTGATGCAACTGCTTCAGAGTAAGCAGCAGTTTCCTAATTTCATAGAACAGCTGTGCCAAAAACAGCAGCCTCCTACGAAAGGCAGAATAGCTTTCCCGTTACCTTTTTGTTCCTCTGACAAAGCTGGAAAATAATGAATTTGAGCCATTCACATATGACCCAGAATTAACAGAAACATGACTGCTTGGTGGCACTAAAAAACACCCACACCCAAACCCCTAAAAGTGATGTACATACTGCATGAAGGATAAAGAAAAGCATACAACTACACATCAGGAAAATGTAGCCTAACTCTGAGTAGCTCCTGACTAGAGGACATCTGAAAGGACAGTCACATATGGAATACAGTAAAAGTAGCAGGCAGTAAATGAGAAGAAAGCAGAATTTGTGGATAAGCCACTCACAGAAAGAAAAATGTCTCAGTTTCTTTCACTAAAGTCATTTTAGAAAAGATTGTTATTACATATTTGCTATTAGAGCCCAAATGTTTATCTAACCAAAGATAAATCAGGATTCTTTGATTGAAGCACAAAAGACCTCTCTACTCCAAAAGTCAGTCTACAGGGGCACTCCTCACTGAGCTTTTAACTACAGCTATTATTCATCTCTGAGCAGCTTCAGGAGGTCACTAGCAAATACGGGGTTTTAACATTTCTGCACAAATATTACAAGATAGGCACAACATTTGTTTTGAAGATCTCAAACTGAGATGCCTTTTCTGTGTTAAATTGTTGTCTAGCTAGTATTCCCCAACAGTTGGCAGCAAACAATTAAAGTAAAATGTCAACACCTCTGTTTTCTTGCAATCTGTATCATGGCTTTAATTATACTGCTGATTCTTCTCGCCTTCTTCGAGAAGATGATGGGGGGAAAAAATTCAAAGGAAGAAAACAAATGGCAAGTCATTTATTTGAGACCAAGATTTCACAGTTGGCACAGACTCACAAAATCATAGCTACGATACTTGCAAGTTAGTTTGTTAAACTGTGGCAGAGTTTCTTCTGACTGTTTTACCTTCCACAAGTAACTAAGCACCTGTATTCTTTTAGGTGCTAAAATATCCCTTATTAATATATCTACTAATAAATCACAAATTTAACTGCTCTTCTCAAAGACAATAATTAGAAATGCAGAATAATGAACAGAGAAAAGCGAATAGAAAAAAATATGTAACTTAATGACAATGGTATGTCTCAAACAGCAATTTTTCATCAATATATTTTTCATACAGTAATTATAATGTTCATCTGTTCTTCTGTGACAAAAAGGCACCTCCAAGTTATTAATGACAACTAATATCTGTAATATTAATTTTACATAAATAATTTATGCAATAATTTATATACTAATAATGTAATTAGACCAAGGTTATGATCTCTGAATAGTAGATCAGTGCTCAGTTCATGTTGGTATCTACTTTCTTCTGACACAATGTTTCTGGAGGCTTAATTAAAGCCTGCAGCATATTTCAGCCTTTATTCATTATATAAATATTCTACTCCCTCTCTAGACCATTCTTCCTCCCTGCCCAGAAGGGCCATACTTAACTTTACGGTGGGACAATTTATGGCAGGAGAAATACAGTAGAAGGGCAGGTGCACATCAGAGTTGTGCAGGAAGACAATACTGCTGTGTCCTGTGAACAGCAAATGTTTTTCAGGAAGTCTTCATCTTGTATAGTATGCTTTTTCTAGAAGACTTTTTCCCCTGACTACATCAAGTCTACTGCAAAGTTATGCAAGGCACAGATAACCTGTCTAAAACCAGACAAGTACCAAAAGATACTACAGAAACAAGCGCCGCATACGCAAACAGTAGCTCCCCCTCCTCAGAGGCTTCTCACCGCACTGAGAGATCACCTGCACCAAGATGTGAGTTTACCCTTTGAGCATTAGCAGGGCAGTAACTGCAGTTTACAACACAGCAAAGCACTGCTTTTCTTCACTCTAAACTTATGACAGTTCCAGAAGTCACATATGTCTCTGTAGAAAAATCTGTGTAGCTCCCAACAGGCCAAGTGACCTCTCCTTGTAAAACAATCTCCTTGTGCCTGGCAAGATTATGGAGCAGATCCTCCTGGAATCTCTGCTAAGGCACATGGAAAATAAGGAGGTGACTGGAG
>JAOXNO010000063.1:17202546-17262282 GCA_028565335.1 Limnodromus scolopaceus
GCAACCTGGTCTGGTGGGAGGTGTCCCTGCCCATGGCAGGGGGGTTGGAATTCGATGATCTTTAAGGTCCCTTCCAATCCAAACCAATCTATGATTCTATGAACATGTCAGAGGGAAGAAAAGTTCTTACTTTTTCTCCTTTTGAAATACCCTGTTTTTCAAAGTGCAGGGGTAGGGAGTAAAGGACACAAGTAAAAACTAGAACTGAGACTCTACATTACCTTTTCTTAGAAAAGCACTTTAGATCTTTCTCTACTCAATGCCATTACTCATCCTATGGACAAATCACATACCTGCTTAATTCAGACAAAAATCTAGACACAAACAGCATTGTACCAAAAAGTTTTCTCAGTGGGCCATGATGGTTGTACTTTTCCCTTCTCAGACTAGTTTGTGTATCATATAGCACTACTATTCCTCAGGACCCATCTATGCAACTCAGACTGCAATGAGTATAAATGAGAGGGGAAAACACTGCACTGTTTTCCATTCCTATCTGTGTATCATCCATATGCTTACTGGATAACTCTTGGCTGATTATTCTCCTCCTGGCTCCCATCAACAGGAACCAGATAACACGCCTGCTTTTCACCCCATGGACTGATCAGGGAAAAAGTATTCTTGATTGGCTGAGAATATCCTATTGCACTCTAATAATACAGTCATTTAGATTAATCTGAAAACATGCTTTCTATTACAGAGCTCAAATTTCCTAGGAGAAATGTCTTAAGTGTATTAGTAGTATGCTGTTCAAGACTGCTTGGCACAGATTTTATCTTCTTTCTACAACTCTATTTTAAGAATTTATTACAGACATTTGGAAGGTATTTCATCTTTGCAAAACGAGAAATTTAAACAGTAAAGCCAGAAAGATACTCACATTTGCTGCACCTTATCTAGTATCTAAGGAGAATTTCAGAGTAGTGGCTCAACCAAGTCTTACAGGAAGTTGATCAGTTGTTGGGACCCCCATAGCAAGGAAACTACTAAATCACTTCAAGTTATTGTTCTTGCGAACTCCATTCATTTTTCAAGACCCAGTATGTCTTCTTTCAAGCATAACTCTTCTGGACTAGCAGGCTCTGTGAACACTTCTGGCAAACATCTGGATGTTTCTCTGACCATCTTCTCAACACTACCCTTGTCTCAGTCCTAAGACCACTTGCCAGAAAAACTGGCAACTACACAGTAGCAACTACACCTAGAAAATCTGAAAACCCTAACAACTGCACAGTTAACACTATATTTTATTATATTTTAATATATCTGCAAATCAGAAGGATGGTCTTCAATAGATTAAGAGAAACAATATAAAGAATATCTTTTACTGAGTTAGTAAAACGAAAGGCTTGGGGAGTGCAATTCACTCAGAAATCCTGTACATCAACAAAAAAACTACTAATGTTAGCAATTATTTGAAAAAAAATACACCACTGCTTCTGAAAGGTGCACGATAGTTTGTCATTGGTAATTAAGTTTTCCATTTTTCCTCAGGACAGGTAGTATAGAAACAGAGGAAGCAAGCTTTGAGAACAGTTCTGGCACACCAAGAAAGGGAAGGTGATGAAGCTGGTCAATCCATCAATGACAATTACTGATACTATGTCCTGCCAGATCACTACAAGATATTAACCCCCTGCCTGTGATCTGAGATCAGCTCTGCAGCACCAAGTCATGGAAAACAGCAGAGAAAGAAACATGCAGTAAGCTAGAAAGATAATTATTGTGTACTCAGCTACAGAGATTTAGAGTCACTGGGTAATACTGAGTGTACAGCAAAAACCCGAGACCTCTGAAATCCTGCCTCTCTGAATAGACTATAAGGAAAGGCATCTGACAGGAGCAGTGACAGAACATCCCAATCAGCATATCACACTTGAGTGTCAAATCTGAAAACACCTGAAATAATGCTCAGATCAGTCCACAGTTACCTTCACCAATATGGAAGTTACTCATGGAGGTGGAGTAATACTCACATCAGCAAGGAAAAGTTATGCGATCAGCTCCAAAAGAGCCACACACACTTACCCTGACATTGCAATATATATTATAATTTCTAAATTAATTAAAAAAAATCAAATCCACCACTTCTGTTGACTAGGAGACTGTCTATTTCAAAAACAACAGTCAGAGCTACTTCATGTACTTTTGAACAAAGCTACATTGTTTGGGAGCCAGAAGACATCCCATTATGCTACAATTCCAGGCTACAGTTTTAGACCAGAGTTTTACCCTAGAGTTTAAGATCCTCCCTGTAAGACAAATCATTTTTATGGGAACCAGACTATGAATGAAAAAAAAGGATGAAAATAACTCATGCAGGACTCATCCAAGACAACTGTCCTCAATGTCTTTAACATCCACACCTATTTTGTGAGTAGAGAGATTAAACGCCAATAGCCTTCAATTGCCGTTTATTGAATTCAATTCTATTGAATCACATTCGGCTCAGTAGAACTGAACTTCTATTAGCAGAGCTGCCATGAGTAGATCCGAACTTGTACTTATTTCAAAGACAAAACTGAGCACTGAATCTTACAGCGATGGTAACTGCAGCTGTAGGCTACAGTATTTGTTACTCAGGCCCTTTGCCAACTCATACCATTTTAAGATAATTCTACACACCTGCACTTCTGCCTTTTCAACTCTTCCGTTTGTCATGTTCTCAGCTTATCCCATCACTATATCAGGCTGCAGGAGCTGGCTACACAAATCCATAACTAAAAGATAAATAATGATGAAATTAAGCTTTTATTTTCTCTAAGTTGGAAAAAGGAAAAAAGGCAAAGGAAAAAAGGCACCGATTCCAGAACTGCACAGAAAGCTCCAAACCCACGAGGATCATATAGTGCTGGCTGATGGTAGATCTTAGTCAAAACTGCTGATTTTGCTTACCATCCATCACATTTATGTCATTACCGAAAAGCTTTTCCATCTTTCTTAGTTTGAGCCAACAAGCCAGGGCCATCACGAAGTAAAAAGATTCCATCCGGCAGCTACTTTTCTTCCCTCTTTCAGTATCATTTAATTTTTAATGTTAGAGTATATTTGTCTTTTACTGTTCAAGCAAAATGTAACCCTTTATTTCACTTCAGAATCACATCTTGTTTTCTCAGGGCAAATAAAAGTGACATATTTTGCAATACTGTTGTTCTGCTGCTTTTATTCTTGTTTTCCACTGTTATTAACAAATACATCAGTATTTCATCAGTGAAGAACTCTCCTCCATCAAGGAGTAACTCAAATTCTTTAAATTATAAAGGGCTAGTAAAAGCAAGCCTGTGTGTGATTTAGGTACAGGCAGTAAGTCTTGAAATCTAAATACTATTTTTAGAATATTAAGAATTCATACTAAGTTGTCCTCAGCAAACAGCCAAGGAGCAAACTGAAATACCCAAAAGTAAACTGCTTATGCAACTGCATAAAACGCACATGACCTTAGTGGCAGGGCCTACTGCCATTCTGCTGTGCAAGTCATGATACAGGGAGCAAGCAGTTTGGGGAGCGGGAGCACATACATTATCTACAGTTGTAGTGGCAGTCAGAAGTTCCTGATAAGACTCCCACATCACTGAAGTTCTCCAAATGTTCATAAAAGGAGTGCAACATGAAGTAATACACAGACAAAAGAGAGGAAAAATACTCTGATTCGCAATTATCTCATTCATTCTCTCTTCTGCTGAATAGCCTAGGACTTACATAGATACCAATCCTGAATGGCTTAAACCCAGACACTTACAATGTGCTTCAGGACTAAGTTCAATCTTTCATTTCTTAAACTTCAACTTCCTCATCTCTAGAGCAGAAGCCACTAAAAGTACTTTCCACTTCGTAAGGAGCTAAGAAGATATAGGCGTAATGCGGTAACAGTACCTAGAACAGCACAGTGAGCACTATAAAAGGTTTCAGTTTTGCATTGCCTGTATCCTTGGTGTTATTATTACCTTAGATAATCCTAAATTCAAAATTAATCTGGAACCAAAATATTTATTTACAGTATCTAAAATAGCCACTGCAGCTAAAAATCTAAAGAATCTAGGTGGAAAACAAGTAAAGGGAATCCATAATGATGCACATAAATACATAGATCACTACCTCCTCTTTCTTGAGATTGTCATTTATTAGTGACTCGTTAACACTACAGTATCTTCGAGGCTGATGAGAACATGCTCTCTAACAGAAACACCAAGTGGAAGTTAGTCTAAGCCATTCCACAGATACATTATCTTACAGGGAGTAACTTGATGTATGTATCCACAAAAACTTTCATTTTTCACGATACAGTAATCTTACATCAAGTTCTTGCAGCATGAAACTCCAATTAGGCACTTGAGAATTCATCCCTCTTATTTTATACCACCAGATTGAAGCAAAGTAGTATATTTACATCCTGACTGACTGAAAAATATAGTACTTAAACCATCTGACAGCACACACAGTAAAGGAGTTGTTCTTCTAGTACAGCATTGTCCTATACAATGGATTACCATTAATAGGGTCTTCACCCCCCTTCTCCTGCTTTGAAAGCAGAACCTCTAAAGCTGAACCCCACAACACTAGTACACAGCTCAAATATCTGGAAATGCCTACAAAAGGAAACTCTAGCACAAAGTCCTAACCTTCACTTGCTTTACCGCTTTAATCTATTTTAATAGCCATGCTATTGTTATGCTCCAAAAGGAGCATAAGGAAGGATTTTTAAGAGTCTATTAACAAGTATATATTACTTCCACAAAAAACCCGTAAGATTAGTAAAACAAAAGCTTTCCCAACCATACATACAGAAAATACAGTTAGTTTGCATAGCTGATCCCTTCGTACCATGAAATTATTCAGTGGGTTCTTATCTGTGAAAGCTGAATTCCCGCAATTAGAGAAAACTACTATAATGAAGACAGTCACAATCTGAGTCATCTTTTAGGACTAACTCTTCCTAAATGTATTTCAAATCTGTTTTTACTACACAGTCCAAGGATGCATTTTCTTTTTATTCCACAGCACAATTAAAATCTTTAAGTGGTAATTATTCTTTATTGGGTAACACTGTATTTTACTCTGCAGATATCCTAAACTTCTGAAAGACTAAAAGCAAGTAATTGTCAAACACATAGGAATACAGGAATTATGAGATGCTTAAGACTATATTACACAGCCAATCTCTAGATATTAATAGCAGAGTGGCAGCTCTGTTTGAAAACCAGTGGTAGGACACTCCCTAGCTGATTACATTTCCATAGAGTTTGCTGGGGTTTTTTTAGTAAAATATTTGTTATCTTATCCAGGTACATTAACAAGAAACCTAATCCTGGATGCTGCTGATAGAAAGAAAAACAGTTTCTCTCTTGGATAAATTGAATGGAGGGAGTGGGAAATAACGAAAGTTTTCCCACTGCATCAGGAAACTATCCAGCAATTTAATTCTTAAAATTTGTTAGTTGAAACAATTCTTTCTTAGCTCAAAATAGTCCTCTGTATTTTATGTAAACACAAATTCCAAGGAGGCATCTAATAAATTGCTGAGTCATTTCTAATTCATTGTTCATTTATATATTTAGGAGAAAACCTTAATTCAAAGTTTTTTATGAATCTTTAATAGGGAACACTGTGAAAAAACCTCTCATGTCAAACATCGCAAGAATATACAGGGCAAAACAACACAGTCCTAGTTATAAAATTATGGTTAGATGATTACTCGTTTAGGAATGTCTGCCACATTAGCGTAATTGAAGATTACTTGCTTTTATGAAGTATAGAATAGTTAAAGATCTAGAGTACTGAATTACATTTCCTGATTAATTATAGATGAAACATGCTTTCAGAAGGGTAGTAGGAGTCACTATTGAGTAGGTTTGCAAATATGGGTACATACTACTTTCCCAGAGAAGAAAGCTTTCACTTAAGAAAATAAGAAAAAAAAGAAAAGAAAAAAGCCACAAACAAAAAGCCAAGCCAGTTAGGCAACATGATACTCAGTGATCTACGCAAAGTTACATCATTACTTACTGACAGTGACAAGTGCAAGATTAAGGGTAAAATATTACATACTTAAACAAAATGAGTAATTACTGTACACATCTGCTTAACACACATTCAAGAACAAGGTGAACAAGAGGTCTCTTTCTTCTAGCTAAAAAGTCTATTAGCCTAATTTACAATTACCCACACGCTAGAAACAAAGCTGTCACGGTACAAAAATGTCACTGGTGACAGTTTACATTACACCACTACTCAGATCACAATGGAACTGTTAGCATCAAATTACAATCAACTCCAAGAAACACAGAAATACCATAGCTGTAATAAAATAAATCTATCTCCCAGCAATTCCAATTTTTTCCAGATGCTTTAGAAACAGTATGAAAGGTCAAAAGTTACACAATGCTAACCAACTCTGTTCCTGAAGAGAAGTCTGAGAAAATTTAAATATTGGTTTGGGTTTTAGTGCTAAAGTAAACATAAAGGGCACATTTGTAAGGCAGTCTTGTACAGGAAATTACATAAGTAATTTTGTAATTGAAATTTCCTAGGAGACATTTTGAGAAATAATTTTATTGGCTTAACCTACAAAATCTATTGTAATTCTGCCTTTAAAGAAATACCTAATTCTATCTAAATTAAATATCTATTTAGATGATAGATGTAGTGTAATCACATTTTCCTGTGCCCTACCTTTCATCATTTGTTTGTTATGGTTAAAACTAATGGTCACCTTTTCTTCTTAAAAGTAGTGATGCTTCCCAAGTGCCTGTGGTGAGACAAGGCTCTTCCTTTTATATGATACTACGGTAAAATACCATTATCAGGCACGTTCATACTTCACATATTTTCAAGAGAAAAAAACAAACAAACAAACAAACAATCACAGCTTGCTCTCAACTCCTATCAAAACTATACTGGCACCACATATAGTATCTCCTTGCAAATCTCAAATTATATGATAGACAAACCAGGCAGTCAGTAACAAATATATTCCATTACCACTTTGAGTGCAGTTTATGTCATACCTACCCTACAACAAGAAATTAAGAGAGTGAAGATTACTTTAAAAATTATGAATACTGACAGAAAAGTTTGCTAATGTATATTTTAAGTTCCATTTTAAGAGTTTGCAAATGGTGAGGTAAAAGTCAACTACCAGAGTCGATTTTCTAGTAGAAAATTGCCACTAAAACCTATTATTCCAAGTTATATAAGCAACTTTTCTGTGTTTTAGCTACTGACATAGTACAGCTAGCAACCACTATAGCTAGTAAATAACTGAAGGTATTTTGAACCACAGAATTCATTGTTAAAGAGATGCTGCTGTGTCAGTGACTAGAATAATCACAGAAAAGGTCCACTGAGTGAAAGAACTGGGTCTGTGGTGTGGCAGCGTCGTGGTTACTGTGTTTTATTTTCTATACATACATATAATCAAAGTTACAGAAGATAAACAAAATATTAAATACTTTGAAAATAATTAACCACAATAAAAAAAAAAAAGAGTGAAGGGACTTGCTATACAGGCTATGGGAAAAAAGTAAGGATGAAAGCTAATAAATGGTTAAAATAGTTGTTCTAATCTTTACTAGCAATAAATACAGTCTAAGCTCTGTGGCTATCTGCCACTCCCAGGACCATAACCCTTAACAGCTTCATTGATCCTGAAAAACTTATCATTTTGGGAAGTCATTAGCATAAAGAGATATTTATAAGACACCTGCTACCAACTTTGCAATTAACATCTAATTGTTGACTCAGCACTGTAGGAAGCAATACTGTCTCAGCAACTACCTTTACAGTGACCCACCCCAAACCACTGCAAAGTTTTAGTGTCCTTTAATACAAACTTCGCTTTGGAAGTCACAAAGACTGCTGTAACTAAATCTGGGTATTGCTTAATAAGAGGAACAGTCTTCTAGATACTATAAAAAGGATGAACTCTGACAAATCTAGACAGGTGAGGTACGTACCACAGTTATAAAAGCATCCAGCACCAAAGCATCTCCTACTGTGCTAATATACACAGATAACATTCAGCATTGTTATAACACTGCCCCGCTTGGATGTGGACACAGTGACACAGAAAGGGATGTCCTGAAGTATTCTGTTGCATCTCTCTCTCTGCCATACTCCTCAGCAATGGATGCTTTCTACCAAAGGGGGATGAGATATAAAAAGGGAGGGGAAAACTACTCTTAAACCTGTTCCTATGCACATCCTCAATTTACACTGTGCCAGTAGCCGTAGCCAGAGAGCATCTATGGGAGATTTGCCTCCCCAGTATGCAGTGATGTGGGTAATAGTTCAGGTTCTCAGTATGTCACAAATACTGGAAAAATAATGTTCCTGGGACATTCAGTAGTTCCAGGTTTACTAGGAATGCAGCTGCAATACTTCTCTGCCAGTCCCTCTGGACGCCTAGTCTTTTTTGACAGGACAGGAAAATGAAGTATAAGTTTTTCCCTGTTAGAAAGTTATTCTTAAACTTATTAAGCATATTAACTGCAATTATAGTTAGAAACAGGAAATCCTTATTTCTTTCCTGAAGAGGTACTTGTGCTTAGAACTCCTAATTTTGGTTTTCTGATCATTACCAAAATCAGTGCCCCTAGGCCTGAGCTTAAGAAAGCACAGTATGAACATATCTGCAGCCAAAGCATGTGATCCACAGACCACCAGAACATAACTTCAGGAGCAAGTGTGACAATAAAGAGAATTAGTAAACTTGATTTTTAAAATAGAATCCTGCAATAAAAGCAAATGGGTTGAAAGTCTAATAGTGGGATGAGTATTAAGTATTACAGCCCCGGGCATAAGGATCAAGAGAGTAACAGCCCACTAAGCTTCTTTATCTAGAAACAATCACTGCAAAAGCATATCTAAAACTGGGTATTTGAAAGTCAGGCTATTCACAAGTCCTCTATAGCACTACCTTCTTCTTTCAGGCTGTTCTGACATAACTACTGTTGACAGAGTATGCAAGGCTATTTTCCCTTCAGCTATTCCAAAGTATCGGGTTTTTCCTTTTTCTATATTCCTGGTGCATAGCTCCATTAAATAATTTGCAATTATCACCTGCTTGATGCTGTCTATTAAACACTGCCACTACACACCTGCCCAAAGTTAAGCAGCGCATCTTTGCCATGGCATCTGCTCTGCCTCAGCCTCCAGCAGCAGGTCCCAGTGACCAGTTAAAGCACTGGCTATGGGAGTAAAGGAACACTTCTGACCTTTCAGACACACAGCACATTTGAGGAATCAAAAGCAGAACCAACTGCCAAAATATTGGTCTGTTTCCTGTGGTCAAACTCAGAAGTATGGAATGCCTTTTGCCATTAAGGGAGTTAGGCACATGCTATGCTCACCAATTTTTAATCCAGTGTTTCATAACTTAGTTTTTCAACAGTGAAATGTACATGAAATCAGATGTTAATAAACTAAGGGGCAGAAACCACTTTTTTGTGTTACTTTGGAATTTGGTGGGGTTTTTTTTGCTTCTTAGCTTTCTTGTTTGTTTGTTTGTAAATGAGTTTTTCCTTACTGGTTTTCCAAACTTGGGAATGGACTTCAACACTAATTGCTGAGTCAGCTGCTCAGAGGCTTGCATGCCACTGGAATACAACTCATTTTAACACAGATTCTTCCTCTTACTCAAGACAATCACTTAAAGATAGGAAGGTGCTTGATAATTAAAATGCAAGGGCTTGTGTTTACCACAGTTACATGTTTGTTTAGTGAATGGGGAAAGATGTGCTCTCCTTTTATTAAACATGCAAATGCTCACATCTCTGCTTGTTTGGTCAGCAACTCAATAAAAGCTGTCCTTAACTTGGTCTACAGTTCCCCTGTGCAGCAGAGGACAGTGGCATTTGGCACACTTGTGTGAAAAAAAAGTAGTGCAGATTTTAGAACGGAACTCTCAACTACCACTAGGAAAAAGCTAGGAATGAATTTATATTTTTTATTTGCCATCTTTTAGCCAACTTTAGATGAACAAGATGAATTAACACCTATTTTGGCAGCCTATAGATCTGGTAACCTTCACAAAATTGGAGAACTAAGTCACAAAACAACTCTGGCAAATGGGGAGGGTGGTGCTGAGTTATTTATAATGCTCATTTCAACAGGCAGTTTCCCATACATTTAAGGCTGTGGAAATATTTCCAGTCTAATTTAATTGCTTCTAGTTTATCATCTCATTAAGTAGCCCACTTTTCATACCAAAATCACCTTAGCCTTGTTTTTCAACTGAAGACATTTCTGGAAATTTTGGACAAATTAGTCTACTCACTTGGAATTCAGAAACACAGGAAGATGTTCCATTGGGTGTGTAATTTCAAAATACTTTGATTTTAAGATTATTTTAAATAACACTTTCAAAGTAATACATTTATTTTCTTAAAACATAACGCAACTACCATCACTTTAGACATGCAGAATTCTACATTGATTGAACAGGCTTGCTGAGAAGTGACTATTCACTCATTTACTCCATGATAGTCTACTGCAATCATCCCACCTTATTTGCCCTACATTGTTGACAGTGGTATCAATAGGCAAATAAAATAATTGCATATCTTTTATTACCTTCAAGAGATGTTGCATGAGGTCTAAAAATTGTACATACAAAAACATATGTATTGCTTTTCCTGTGTAATTAAGTGTTAAATTACTTCTATAGATACCAACGATGACCTCACTGAGATCGTGGGGAAAGGATCCAAACATAAGAAGGTATTCTTTCTCATCTCTTCAAGGGATACCAAGTTTCATTGAAAACTTACTTCAAAATATTATCACTGAACATGAAAGCATCCAGAAACAAGGACACAACTAGATTTAAGTTGTTATACAGTCATAGCCAGATATTTTGCTACTATGTCTGACAGAACTGCCCAAGTAGTTGACCTTACTGTTTTTTCCATTTGATTTCTTCTGAAAAGATCAATAAAATCTCATGGGCATTCTAATATATCAAAAACACATGAAAAATCACCAGCACGGTAAATAAAGTGAAACATTTGTTCTTAAGACATTACCAATCTTGTGGTCCAGAACAATAGTGCAAGTGATGCTCTAAGACACCCAACATGAAATTACAGCCTCGTTAGCTTTCACTGTTTGCCTCATCCCATGAATTGCACCTGCAGAAAGCTGTGCTGGTGGCTGACAAAGTTTCTAGCATGAAGCTGCTAAGAGTATTAAAATATGTAATTTAATTTATTCTTTTTATATTGTAAGTTTCTTTAAGTCAATAAAGACATACTGAACTATCATGACTGCCAAAGCTATCTAAGCACTAAAGTTTCAGAGAAATGTGCTACATGTTACAGAATTAGTAACATTAATACAGAATGAGAAATAGTGGCTGATACAAGATGCACTGCTATAAAAATGACAGTTTTTGTAAAAGTATAAACAGTCACAGAAGGGCAGGAGCAAGGGCAGACCTTTACTTTGTTATTTTAGTCCCCTGTGCTCCATGATTAAGCTTTAATAGCCATGCAATATTTTTAGCAGCTTTGAATGGACTGCTGTTGCTATTTTTACAAGTGCCACCATTAGTCTGCCAAAAGTTTTGGTACATAAAATGCATTTTTACTACTACTTAGGGTTGACTCTTTAAACTACTTGAAGAATATGAAGCAACTAACATTAGAGATCAACTTCTACTGATGTTTTGGGATTTCTTTCATTACATTTGATCACTTACGAATACAAAGCTAAATACAAACAAAAGGAACATAATAGCTACCATTGTTGAACTCCTACTGGGAGGAGACGGGCAACACAGAATTATTAAATTCAGGGAAAATTTGTTCTTTGCCTAAAGAACATATCACACCTTGAGATATTGGCAAGGAAGTGACAATTCCAACAAAAATTCACTAGTTAAGAAATATTTACACAAAAGAAGACTTCACCAGCTCAGAAACAAAGACAATAGAATATCAAAGATGTGACACTTGGGATTTTATTTGGTTGGGGTTTTAATATTGTTTTTAGAACATCTACCATGATATTTTTTTCCGTAATCTGAAAAGCTGAATAGCTTCTGCTGCCCTACAATCTATTCAATTGTTTCAGTCTACTGGCATACATTCCCCACTCGCCCCACACCATCTTGCTGTACCTCTCCATCCTCTTGCTTTACTTCCAGCATTTGATATTACATATCATGTAGAAGTAGTCCTTTCCTATTAAGACTTGTAACTCTTTACATTCTGTTATTATTTGTCTTTTTCTTATTACTTTTCTTCCCATTTACTTAAGACTCCTGGACTTTCTTATGAGGCAGGGCTTTATGCTGCTGTCAGTAGCATAGGATCCTCTTGATCTCTAACACTGAAATAATAATGAAAGTAATTCAGCCTATAAGCCATTGTTAGAGCACAGCACTTCCTTAAGGGATGGTCTGTCACATACCTTACTTGGTTATGGTGGTCTGTATTAGAAGGCTGCCACATCAGTGGCAGCATTACTATCAGACCAGTCCCTCAAGCCCCCATTTCTTATGTGAAGTTTGTCAGTTCAGCAAGGATACAGACTAAATCTGAGACTGCAATTCAGAAGTTGAAACCCCCATTTAGACTGTACATAACACTCTAGTCTCAGCAGTAGCTGAGAAGTCTATCATTTTCAAATATTTAGAATATTCCAATATATTAGTCTACCAAAACCACAAGGTGAAGTTAAACAGATACACATTTCAAGAGATGATTCAACAAACATGAATTACATTGTGCCTTTTACAAGCTCATAAGTACTGGGCTTTGCTTATTAACACTTCAGAAGTCTCCTACACATTCAAGAACCACCACAATATTAGTTAGTGACCTGTGGTTATTTTAAGAGGTATGAAGCTATACGTCTACATGTTCTACAAGCTACTGTATGAGCAATACAGCTGTACTGCATTTATCCAAGATTTAGGGGTTTATGAACACGAATATTGTTTTACAAATTTTAAACAAAACTTTTGATCATCTCTCCTACACACACTTAAAGCTTTCTTAAGCATCTTCCTTCCCTTCCACCGCCACAAGGAATAAACACTATTTTTGCCAATTCCAGTTTTGCCCTTTGTGATCCAATTAATATTTACTAAACTACTTCCTTAGCTGGAAAGATACATGAAAAGCAAAAGAGATTTGGATCTCTTTGATCTTATCCTGTCTTTAGCCAAATAATTTCAATACTTAGGAGTATAGTACAGGTTTCCTCTGTCCAAGTACCAACCTTGACAAGCTTTGTTTCAAGCTACCATCACAGTTGTAATTTAGGATTTCATATCAGGATAGGGGCTTGAAAAGTTGGGTCCACCAGCAAGAGGCCTGGATTCCTGGAGTGTTCTTTTACAATGACTTCAGGGTAGAGTTTGGCCAGAAGAAAAAACTGATCCTGTTTATAGTCATGATTACACTAACAACTGCGGTATTAGTCACTTCTCTCAATAGTCTTTTGCAAGCTACAGCATACTCAGACCAAAATACTTCTTATTCCCTAGACATCTGACTATGTTGTATTTCCTTCTACTTACTATGGTTATTAGAAACGAGAATTTCTATCTACTCTATATAAAATCATTCATCATAGCACAGGGTTATGCCCTTAATTTGTTGCTTCATCTAGCCACTCTACTTAACAATGTTATTCACAGCCTACTAGATTTTTTTTTCTCTTTTTCATGGATTCTGACAGTGTTTGTAACTTTCCACAACTTATTCTCAATTCAAAATTACACCAGGAATCCCTGCTTGCATTTCTACTGATAGCACTTGAAGATATGGAAGCTTTTTACCATCAAAATGCAGGCAGCAAGTAAGGTACTGGATTCCACACATTAAACAAAGCAAAGCTTTGTCTTTTACTTGATGCATAGTGAGTGTTTCCATGAACCAAGCACTGCTGGAGATCATCTTTGTGTTTTATAAATCCATAGTTTTCAAAAGTACAATCAATAACAAAACCCCAAAAGTAGAAATCTGTTCCTGCTGAGACATTCCTGGAATTTCAAGTGGATCACATCAGTATCGGCTCTACCAGTAACAATATTTGTTAGTCAACGAGTCACAAGTCAGTGACAGTTTCTGAACTAGTGTACAGACATGCCTAAGGATACTTTTAGGGAAAATAAACACTTTATGCTTGAGTGCCATCAGAACAACATTTACTGTTCTGAAATACAGCCTGTGCTCCGATATATCAAAAAAAAAAATCTTTCGGCACAGTCTTCACTTCTGAAGAAGTCCCAATATTAGGACAAAGTAATATACAAGCTATAGACTGTTACTGAGTTTTCTAGAGTCGTTTTCTTCAGTTAAAGGCTGTGAGGAATCCTCCAGAGGAAATACGAGGTTTCAAGCTTAAATGATACATCTACATAGATGTACTTCAGTAGAAAAAACAATTAAAAGTTGTTTTGTAAAAAACTCCATTAAACTATTAGCAAAGAAAAACAAACCTTCAGGGTTTGTTTGACTTAAAAGCTGTTTTTCTACTTCTCAGACAGTAAGTGCCTGCAGTGTTATGTAAGGGAAACGGTTTTGCAAGAAGCCACCAGGTTGTCATCAATGCAATTGGCAGGGAAGTTTGACAGACTGAATTCCTTCCCTGAAGTTATATTAATCATGCATACTGCATCACGCAATTGGGTTTTTCAGGACTTCAAGTGTTCTCACAGCATTACATACGCTCTGCTGACTTTCTAACACTTAGCTTATTGGCATGAACATTCAATGAAGTCTTGAATTACTAGCAAATGTTCCTGAAAAGAAAATTTGCAATTTGCACCTGCACTAGAATCCTGATAGCAGGAGTTATGCTCATCCCAGGAAGGAATGGAAGCATAACAGTCTGTCACTAGAACCTCTATCCAAAAAAAGCTATTGTTTACTAGTGACAAGAGTAGCAAACTATCACCTAGAAAGGCAGAAGCAAAGCCTGTTAGCATGTAACAATTGTTATTACATTTTCACTGACAGTTTACAAATTAAAAAGCAAACTAGCCAAAAGTTACCTAACACAATGTAGAAATTGTTTCAAACTTAATCATAGCTGAATAAATGATTAAGACTTTGATAATTAACAATGATACATTCAATATATGACACAGTTGTCATCTTTTAAGTGCTCTTACTGCTAGGAAAGGAACTGTTAAGTCTGAATAAAAAGCCTGTGTTACAGGTGTACAGTAATTACAGAAACAGAGCTACTAAGCAACTATTATTATTCCCATACTAACATATATCACAGTATTTTATGAAAATTCCACTCCAATAGAACAGCAGCAGCTACAAACATATTTGCTTATGAAAAGAACAAAGAATGGGAGGACATTTCTTGTGAAATGGAATATTAATCCATTACTACAGATTTTTTACCATTCTTGTTTAGTTTTTGTTTAATCCTAGCTTGGATACGTCAACATGAGCTCCAGATGCTTTCTTTCCAAAGGTTTTTTTTTTTTGTATTTATAACTCCCCATTTAAAACAAGATTCACTCCATCTTAACTAAAGCTGGACATGAAATGTTACAGAAAAAAAAAATCTTAATTTAATTTTCCAGAATGCACTGTAGCTCTTGCCCTCCAATCGCAAATGAAGCATCCATCTGTACAGGTAAGGTAACTTCTGCTGGACTGCACAAGATCCTGGAACACTCATGCACACGACAACAGAAAGACCGTTCTTCATACTATCCTCATGGACATCCCTCTTTGAAAAGGAAAGGTATGAACTCCTTTACTTCTGCATAGCTATGAAAGGATTGAGTCAGCTCAAAGGAACCTGGGTTTTCTCCCAAATTCTCTGGAATTTATTAACTCTATGAATTTTTTTTATTTTTTTTTTGCACACTGAGATGTATGATATTGTAATTAGTTATGACAGGCAGAGCAGAAAGGTCAGACAGACCACTCGGGGGAAGGTAGACTTCTGGAGAAAGAGATAGAGATTAAAAAACAGGGGAAGTAACAGCCCACCCAGTGAGATCTTCTAAAGCACCCAACTGATCTTGAAATGTGAATCCATTTCATTTCCCGCTAAAATTGATGGAAATAACCTCTCTATTCCCTAACTTCTACAACAATAAAACTGGCTTTTACAAAGATAAGCTCAAAGAACTTTCATTACTTTTTTTTAATAAAGCCCATTTTAGACTATTTTCCTTCTTTAAAGTTCAATCCGGAAAACTGAAAAAGGTAGTCCAAATGGACAGTGTGAAAAAATGTCTTTCACTGAAACACATACATGTTCATGGAAGCTGATAAGATGGTGGTATGACCAAACACTCTGCTACTGCTTTCTTTTATGTTGTTCTTCTTTTTTGCTGTGTTTGAGAGTTGATGTGCTTTTAGGTTATAAAAAAACAAAACCACACCATCTAGTTTAATATTCCTGTACAATAAAAACTGCCAAAAAATGCAAGAAAGATAGAAAGTAAGAAGTTGAATGTAATTAAAATGTAAGATAAAAAGATTATTTTTTTAAATTAAAATAATTAACATTTAAATTAGCAGTGATTTAAAGTACACTTTCTACTACAGTTTTACATAGGAAGCACTTAATCCAATCAATACATTTTTTATGACATTAAAATGAATTTTAGAAGTCAGCAGTCACAATATATAGTAATAGAGCACGCTTTATAAGTATATACATATAGTATCATTACTACATCCCACACGACACAAGAGGCTAAGCAAGACATAAAGGAAACCTGCTCCTTTTCAACTGAATTCATCTCTCTGCTGGTAAAAGGCATTTCCTAGTTGCTGCAAGCACTGCTCTCTGCAATGCAACTGGACTGAGGAGTCCAGTTCTAGGCCAATACCTATAAATAAAGGATTTCTAGAGGAGGAACAAGAACTCTAATGTTCCATCCAACATACAATGTAATTTAGTTGTTAGTCTTAAGATGTACTGTTTCTGCTTCAGTGATCAAGCGTTTCCGAACTGGAACAATACTAACAGACTTGGGAAGATTTGTCAGAACATCTAAAACCAATATACTTGGTGATAGTAGTAGGAAAATTATAAAAGAGGGAACCCAAGAGTTTGTCATATTTTTAGAGGAACACCATAAATATTCAACCCCTGAACCAACACCACTACATCAGAATTACTTATTTTGTCAGGATAACTCTTCCCTTTTGATTTGCGCTCAGGAACTATAAAATACTGTGCTTAGTATTTTAACTTACTGCCAAATGGTTTTATTTTCAAAGAAACATTTGTGACACTGTTCTTACCATACTAAGTTACTTTACATGATAACTCAAAGTAACTATCTTAAATACAGAATCTGTACTTGCAGAATATACACAGAGCAGATGTGTGTTGACTTAATGATTCCTAGGCCAGGTAGCTATCAGTGCACTTAATCCAGAACTCCCACTTCTACTTTTGTATGGAAGCTGCCAAAGGTAACAAAAGCTGTACTGAAAGATCTTGCATCATTTATTGTAGATTAGATTTCATAGGTTAAAATCTTATAATCACCTCTACATCCATAAAAACACTCAAAGAAAACAAATACATCATTTTATTTCAAATGACAAGGTATGTCCAATGTTTTTCATATCCCTGTGCTCAAAGTCAAGGGTAAACCTATTTTCTCATATCATCCTCTTAAGTTTCTGTAATTATACTGACTGAATTCGTGATTTTCTGTTTCTACAGTCTATGCATTTCTAACCATTCACTTCAAACTTCACAAGTCACCATTCTCAGTGCCACCACTAAGTAACTACAGGGAGCTTAGGTAACATTTAGGACTATAATAAAATGGGGGGGAAGGGAGGGAAGAGGAGAACAGGAAGAGAGTATAGTCAACAGGAATTACACAGACAAGATAAAACAATACTTTTAGCTACATATAATCATTATTTCAGTCACCTGTAAGCAGGGTTATCAACATACTAAGAAACCATCCCCTTTAACTGAGTTACATATTGCATGACTCCTTTAATCTCTCGGTACTAATCAGTTGCACCGTAGCACCCAAGGAAATACCTAAATTTTAATGTAAAGCATTGCAAAGCTCATTTGAGCCACCAGTGGACAAATATACATGTACAAAAGCAGCAAAACAATGTGGGAGGGGAAAATCAGTATTGAAGAGACTAAAGTTAGTTCTCCTATATGGCTATGTCACATTCAAAATAGTATGCATTAATTCAATTTCACTGACTCAATGCATCATGAAGTCCACATAGTCTTAGATGTAAAACACAGAATTTTTGTAAGTCTATTGAAAACAAATTGATATTAAATTCAAATTTAACTGAAGTCCTAAGGCCCTAAGTTTCCTCTTGGGTAAAAGGTATAAAGCACCTACGAGGGGTCTGAAGGAGAAAACAAAGCCTCACAAAGCACCACACACAAAACAGATACTTTCTGGTTCCCCAAAAGCAAAGATACAGAGAAAAAAAAAAATACTCCCCTTGGACGAGGGGATCGAGTGCACCCTCAGTAAGTTCGCAGACGACACCAAGCTGGGTGGCAGTGTCGACCTGCTAGAGGGTAGAGAGGCTTTGCAGAGGGATCTAGACAGGCTGGATCCATGGGCTGAGACCAACAGGACAAGGTTCAATAAGGCCAAGTGCCGGGTCCTGCACTTGGGTCATAACAACCCCAGGCAGCGCTACAGGCTTGGGACAGAGTGGCTGGAGAGCTGCCTGGCAGAAAAGGACCTGGGAGTGTTGGTCGACTGTTGGCTCAACATGAGCCAGCAGTGTGCCCAGGTGGCCAAGAAGGCCAACAGCATCCTGGCCAGTATCAGGAACAGCGTGGCGAGTAGGACCCGAGAGGTCATCGTCCCCCTGTACTCGGCACTGGTGAGACATCACTTCGAGTACTGTGTCCAGTTTTGGGCCCCTCACGACAAAAAAGACACTGAGGTGCTGGAGCAGGTCCAGAGAAGGGCAACGAAGCTGGTGAGGGGTCTGGAGAGTAAGTCTTATGAGGAAAGGCTAAGGGAGCTGGGGTTGTTTAGTCTGAAGAAGAGGAGGCTGAGGGGAGACCTTATCATGTTTTATAACTACCTGAAGGGGGGGTGTGGAGAGGCGGGGGTTGGCCTCTTCTCCCAAGTCACAGGAGATAGGACAAGGGACAATGGCCTCAAGTTGCACCAGGGGAGGTTTAGATTGGATATTAGGAAACATTTCTTCACAGAGAGGGTTATCAGGCATTGGAATAGGCTGCCCAGGGAAGTGGTGGAGGCACCATCCCTGGAAGTGTTCAAAAGACATGTTGACATAGTCCTTAGGAACATGGTTTAGTGATTTTTGTCAGGGTTAGGTTGATGGTTGGACTAGATGATGTTTAAGGTCCCTTCCAACCTAGACAATTTGACAATTCTACTTCAGACTAAACATCACCCTTTCCACTTCATTCCTTTACAATGTGTTTTGAGAAAACACATTCAACACAACTTCTTCCTGACTTAAAATGAAAGGGGGGAAAAAAGACAAAATGGAATTAAAGTAAAAGGAGCAGTTTAAGATTTTTATAAAGGGGGAAGAAATTAATCTAGCTACTTTATGCATTAGATTACAGAACACTTCTGGAAGTCTAAGCTTCCACTCCATTGCTTGGAAATTCCCTGTTTTACCCCAGAACAGTCTCCTTAGTCTATGCTATTCAACTGTTGCACTTTGTGAGTAAATACCAGACAACCTTCTACACAAGGGTCTTCAAAGGCAGCCCTGAGGTGGTGTTCCTGTTTGTATACTTTTTTTTTACTAAGTCTAAAGATTACCAGTCCAGTCTACCCTATTAGTATCAAAAATAAATTAAGTCTACCGCCTTTCAAAGCAGTCATCCACCTTAAAGCTTTCTGAGGTGGGTTATCTCCAGTTCTTCCCAAAACTGTGATACTGGATATGAAATACATAAATATTCATTGATCCAGAAGACTAGAAAATTTGTTCAGCATTGCTTGTTAAAATGCTTGTTCAGTCCCTTTCAATTCAAGTTTGATCAACGAATGTCTAGTTTATTTCTGCTAATGAATGACTGCACAATTAATACTCAAGTATATACTCAAGTATATAAAAATGTGAAATAACCACCAGAGTGAGGGCAAAATCCCAGTAGTGCAAGAATACTGTATATCCTACTGAGAGCAGGAGACCAATGCTTTCAGCCATTAGGACCAAGTGAACAGAAATCCAATTAAGGTATCTGAAAGACATTTGATGTAAATCTGTTTACCCAAAACTGTCTTTTGGGTGGTCTAATTAGTATTACTTTATATCCCTAGTTGTTAGATAACTCTGTGAACTGATTCCGAGGACCTTACAGAGCCATTCCTTGAGTGGCATCTCATTCTGGAAAAAGCAGAGGTGAAGTGCAGAGAATATCAGCTCTAAAACATACCTAAGTAATATTAAATCTTTAATTATTTGAGAGCAGAAGGGGAATTAATATTTATTCTAAGACAGCTTTGCTCTCATAATCTTAGATAAGCCAATTCGCAATTTTGGTTTGCTTTTGTTTTTAAGACCAGTACAACAGCAGTTTTGCTTTGAAAGTAATGGCTGGGTCTCCAGAAATGGAGGCTTCCATTTTCTTCACGACCCTAATTCCACTAGGAATAGCTTAGTATTTCTTTTTGGATCCTTGGGGGGGGAGGGGGAAGTAGTAAAAACCTCTAAATACTGATTCATTTGTAGAAATAGCCTCATATGGCACTCATGGGATCATAAGGAGACAGTACAGCTTAAGTAAACAATCTCTATCAACACAGCTGAACCATTTGCTGCCCATTCTCTTTGTACCACAAATGCCTGCAGATTTATTCCATTTGTGTCAAGCTGACACCAGATCTGGCCATCTATACTACAATTTCCAGCTTTTTCTTCCCCCATCCTTGCCTCCCAGCCCTTTATCTTCTTTTTATTTATCTTCTTACATTCTTCTGTTGCTATGACAGCATGAAAATACCACTACTGCCATATATTAATATCTGAAGATACTAAAGCTAGTGTTTGGAAGTGGGGCCCATCAGCTACTATTCCTGAAGAAGATGCAAACACCCTATTGTGATCTTTTATTTTTGTTTCCTTCGCTGAAGCACATGCTTTTTAGTTGCAAATAATCTGAATTTATAGATTAGTGCATTTGTATGACAACAATTATGTCACCTTTTAACAGGAACAGTAAGCTCTTCATCAGTACTCAAAGAATCATATGACTCAGTATCAGCTTGTGTCCCACAAAAAGAAGTAGTATTCCACTTCATGGAAAAGTCAAGAGAAGTTAATGCTGACCCAGACTGACTTTCCAGTCTGCCTACTAAAAAAATAGTCTGTATTTAACACCAACAGGACAATTATTTTTAAAAGCAACCTTCAAAATTACCTATAAATAAGTGACACAGCTGGGACTTAAAAAGAAAATCCACCACCACTATAACTGTGGCCAGGAAATTCACAAGCAGACACCTTTGTCCCCAACAACTGACAAGTTTAGAAGTGTACTTTGCGATTCAGGCTCTCTGGCTCAACGAGCTTGCTTTCTCTCATTTGCTTGCTTCAGATTTGCTAACTCATATGGGCTTATTAATAAATAAGCTGCACTCAGCATCAACACCCAGCATGTCTCTTCTGCTTAGTTTTTAAGCATATTTCTCAATAAATTAACTAATAAAGATACAAAATATTACCAAGTAAATGAGGATCCGGAAATGGAAATAAACAGCACTATTCTAGCAACCTGAAAATTTAACACCAACAGGACAACTATTTTTAAAAGCAACCTTCAAAATTTGGTCAAGAGACCAAAAAAATAGTGGAGAAGTTTAAGTTAATAAGACCATCAAAAGGGCAGTTCCTCTACTGACTTTGTACATCTTCTCAAGGATGAAGTCTCTGTGAAAGCAAGTAGGCATAGATTTGTGATGCTGGAAACACTAAATTGTATTATGTTCTTTATAATGTAAATTATTAAGATTCTGTATTTTTGATCTTTACGAAGAAATTGTAAATTGTATTATGTTCTTTAGAAGACAGATATTCTTGCTATTATCTGTAAAATGCTGGAGCACCTACAGTTAATTATTCATACAGGTACAAATGTGTTGGGCACTGGAAAGGAAAAAACAGATACTAGTATTTGTTTCACTTCATTTATGTCAGTGGTTTTCTGATTGGGTACGTACACAAAAAGGAGGTTAGAATTACACCCATTGCTCAGACTGCTTTACTGCATTGATCATTTACGGCAGCAAGTTGGGGGTGATGGGGAAGAGAGGGAGGTGTATCAGCTTAAGGTTTTACAAAAAACCCCACAAAGTAATACAGGCAATTCAAAAGAATTTTTCAGAAGTAACATGATCCTTTTTCCCTAATTTTTTTTTTTTTTTCAGCAAGGTAAGATACTCCAGCACCTTCAAGAGTTAAAAAGCTATGGATATGGCAAAGACAACTACAAAATAACAATAAGGTGTCTGAAATGACTTAACCTAAACCCTGTTTGCAAAGACGTTTTATACTTAAAGCAGTATGAGCACTAATGACAGCCATTAAGATGATGGTTCTCTATATTAAGTCTATTCTAAGAACACCTCATCAATATAACACCACCATCCTTCACTGCCCAAACTGTTGTGTAATGGGACAGTCAGTCCATTTCCTACTCAGACATCAAGTACCTCACTGGATCTGCACTGCTGATACCATAACTGCATTCACCAGAACACCGAAAGTCATGGGCTTTGATGATAGGAGTTCTGCAATAACCTTACTAAGAAAAACAAGAACTTTAACTATAAGTAGCATAGACCGGATCTAAAGCATATTCTTCATGCTGCAGAAACAGCCAGTTTATCAATGCTGGTAAGGTAACAACAGCATCCGAAACACTGGGGCTGTAACGGGAGAGGATGGGATCACTAAGACATCATGCTGCCTGAAGCCTGATTAACCAGGCTAAACTCCTTCCAGAACTTAGACTGGATTGGAAGCTGTTGCACGTTATCATGTAAGTTTATCAGCTACCAAAATACAGTTTCACAGTTTGCATTTGAGAAGCTTGTAAATCCTCTTTAGAGCTTACTAACATGTCCTTGCCTTTACCTAGTCCTGTTCACTGACTTATGAGTAATCACACGATTTTTAACAAAAACTTAAAGAAAAGAACTCATAGGTGTCTTCTCTTGACTCCTGCCAACAATCAGTCAACAGATTTGCTTTGAATTCTTATTTAGAGATGTTCATACAATTTCTTCTCATGAAAATAAACAGGGCTCCACCCATTCCTACAGTGTGGACTACGCAAGAATAAACCACAATGCAAATATTTTTCCATGAGATTGATGAGAAACTAATTAAAGTCTGACTCAGCCTAAGCAACAGATCTACACATATATAAGCACATAACATTTAGAAACTAGATATGCCCATGTATTTTTACATTAAAAGTATGTGAGTACCTGTCAATTAAAGTGATCTTCTGTTTAATTTTGTCTGAGTTCTGGTCCTACTGTCAGATAATGGTTCTATCACATAATTTTATTACTTGGGGAAAACTGGGATTCAGATGTGGTGGGGGGGAACAGCAAGTAGATAGACTCCCGAATGACTCGGCTTGTCAGTTTTTTTACTTGCCTCAGACACATAGTTACAACTGTGCTGCATTATCAAAAAATTAAATCAAAAATTAAAACTTCAGGGAGCCTGAATGTCTGGTTCTAGTGACACAACACCTAGTCAATATCTATCTTTTCAATTTGCTAGCAGTGCCTGCATTTTACCTCAGCATTTAATCATTTCTGTGTTGAATTACATCTGAAGTATAAAAGGCCAAAGCAACAAGGCTGCTTTCTAAAGCAGGCTTTGCATCTCTACACCCCTTGATCCACACAGATCAATTAGACCATCAATAAATCAAGTGAGTAACATATTAATATTTCTTTCTTCATTAAAATACTTCTTGGTTGAGGGGAGAAGGGCATAATTTCAGATGGCATTAAAAAAAGCTTACCATACTACAAAAAGGTCAACGCAGATGCAGATATAAAAATGATAGTTGATTGCCTAAAGTAAATTTAATCACGGTACAAGCAGCTTTAAAAGTTCCGTGCACATTTCAGTTATGCATTACTGTTTTCATAAGGCACTAAAACCCAAGGCAAGGCACTCAGCTTGTGGTTTGTTTCCTTCCTGGGGAGCTGTAGTTCCAGTGGCTGGTGGGAATGACCGCCCTGCCACCTTCACACTCCCACCACAGGGCAACAGGGCAGGGAAACACATAGCTTTCTCTGAACTTCTCATGTGCACACACACACGGCATGAAAATTCACAATAAATAAAGTAAACAAATTGAAAAAACTACATAAGTAATACAAAACTGAATTTACTAAATAAAGCTAGTATAAATGATAGAAACAGGTTCTAATCAAACTTTTCCAGAAAAAGACAGATTTTTCTTAGCCTCCTGTTTGTGTTCAGTTATACATATGGCAAAGACAAACCAAACAATAGAGTCTTGTATGCCAAAGCAAAGGGAAGTTTAAAAAAAGGCTCCAATAGGCCACCTTCCCCTGTAACCATTTTAGCTTGTTTTCAATTAATTCATGCTGAGATGTGTAATTGTTTAATATGCTAATTTTACCCAAAAGTCTACTAATTTATCTACACTCCACAGTTCTGCTCACTCGCAACAAGCCTTCTGTGACCTATTAGCCAGTGCCAGAAACTCAACTATCCCAGAACACTGATTTAATGGAACACATATATATAGATTTTACTGGTTTTGAATACTGTTGAACTTGTCAAGACTTAATACTCAAAACCTATGGCCATACAAACTGTGCGGAACTACCTTTCTATATAGGCTTGGACAAGTCACTTTTTGTTTACCTCAGTCTGCCATATGTGACATGCAGCAAAATGATACATAGCTATTTGACTGACACACTAGTATCTAGGGATGAAAACATGACAGAATAGCAAGGTCCTCCCATCCTTTTAACTTAGCTCTTTCCCAGCTATGACAATGAACTGTTATGGAATCAGAAAGATAAGAGACAAAGGGGTGGAAAGATGCTTCACTCAATGTCATTTATAGATGACAAATGACCTCCAGTCACAATCAATCACCTCAAACCAAAAAAACCAAACCCACACCCTACAAAAAAAAACCAAACAAACAAACCTACCAAACACCAGTCCTGTGCCACAGAATAGTAGTTATACAGGGGGTGGGGAGGAAGCAACCAGATTCTGCATTTCTCACTTTTTATGATTACTTAAAAGCAGGAGGTTTTTCTTCCACAAATTCAGAAGTTTTGTAAAGGACAAAGCAGTATTTCAACTAAAATTTCTACATCAACATTTAAAAGAACACACACTTTTACCTTCAAAAGCCCTGAACACATTGAAGTACACAAATACAGTTTTCTAAAGGTATGATGTCACATGATTTAAAAATGAGGTCTGTCAAGGACAACAGTGACATCATACATTTAAATGTACATTTTCAAATACAGAATGTAGAAGTTTTATGGCTGTGCATAAGTATCAGATGAAAAAAAAATACACACTCTAATTCAGCTCATGCAACTTAGAGGGGCATTTCCTAAAGTTATGTGAAATTAAGAATGCCACTGGGCATTTATAGAGCCATTTATAGACCTCAATGGACTTTGCAATTTTTTCATTTTAAACAGTGAATGGGTCTGACCTCCTGCAGCAGACAGGCACTTTCTGACAGCATTTGCTCCTTACCTTTCTCACTTGGGAGTGGTAGGCTTTTAAGACTATAGTCAGTGTGCTATTTCTCATAAGAATCACTGAAAAGGGATGCTTCAGAAGTACGTATTCTTCACAACTTTTCCTCTTGTGTCCACGCACACCTGTAACTTCACGTTAGTCATCAACATGGAAGCGATGTCCATGAACTATTTCTTTTGAAAACTACAACACTTAAGGCCACAAAGAGATTCCAAACAAGTACGAAGGCTATGTGCTCAGGGACAAATGATGATTACATCTTTGAGCTTCCAGCACAGAAAATAAATCGAGACTAGAAGAGGAGTATAGGTATTAGAGGAAAATTATTTTACCTTTCTATTACTACAAGCAAAAAAAAAAATTAACAGTTATTATCAAAACACGGTATTTGTTAATCTACGGCACATGTTCTGCCTAAACGTGGTTTAAGGTAAATGCATTCAAACTTTATTTCCAGATTAGAGCAATTAGGAAGAATTCTACTTTCTAAAAAGTTACTTTCAACAGTTTTAAATAATAACCACCATCTCTTGGACTTCAGATTTTAGGGACTATTTATCCTTTATTGCTCATTTCTTTCCACTCTTAATTTGCTGTTTATAAGAAAATAAATAATAGTCTCTTTTCTACTTCACCATTACTTTTTACGTATCATCTATGAGTACTGAAAGCAAGGTTTTTCAGTTTCCTCTGAACTCTAATGTATGTAAATTCATTTACAACAGGTTGTAATATCACCATACACTCACAGTTTACACATTCCAATCAGCATTTATTCAACACTGAAAACATGGTGAGTTAAGTACAAAAAATTCACATTGAATCTTTATCACAGGACCTTACTCAGTGTCCATTTCATTCTGCATAAAGACTCCACATAGTTCAAAAGCACAAGATGAATCCCAGACAGTCTTTTCATAATGCTGTATCGCTTACATTCCCTGAATTAACCACTTAGTTGGGAAATAACAGAATTACCATGTTTTCTGCAATTGTATATTGTGCAAGCACTTTGCACATTTTAGGCACAGACTTTAGCTCTTCCACTCTGCTACCGTATGTTTGTGGAAAGAGATCATTAAGCAACTGCACTCTGCTGCTTATTCTTCATCACTACAAAGAATGCAGGACAATTTCTGACACCATCTGAGAAAGGAAGACAATCCTTTCACTTCCCTCAAATTAGATCACGTCTACTTTTGGTAAAAGCCTTGTAACAACTTTGGCTACCTGCATCACTTATCAGGTGTTGAAAAACCCAGGCAGGCTAGGTTACTAGTAAGAATACAGAACTAACTCAAGTATCAGTCTGTACTGTTTAAAGAAAACCATCACACAAGATGCTTCAGGATTACGTTGCAGAGTAACTCACCTGGCATCTACAGAACTGCCACATTAGAGTATCCCAGGGTCATTACAAATCCTAGTGCATCAGGGACTTTGGGGGTCTTCTTTTCTTTCTTCACAAGTACAGAAGATAAGCCTACCTGGGTAGTATGGAATTTCACTTGGTCTGCAACAAAGCATTCTCTCAAAAAATATACCAAAGAAAATCTTATATTTACTGCTTTGAAGCTGTAACTAGGAATATTTGCTCATTGTATTTGTTACTGGTAAAACATTATCATGGCTTATAACTATAAGCACTGGACATACAGAACATACTGATGTACATTTGGCCCTGCATTTGAAAAAAAAATAGAAAACTCTCTCCCTATTCAAATTCCCCAAACCATTTTTTCTCCTCTGCTAGTAGTAGTGGTTACATAAAACTAGTGGTGACATAAAATGGTCATAAAATGACAATGGACATAAAAGAGCACCTTACCATAGTGAGATGCTCTTTTTCTGTGTGGTTTTATTTTTTATTTAAAACTACCTGCTTTCTCAACAAAAGAGATTGTGCTATACTTGTAATACTCAGCAATCCCTTAAGCTCAACATAATTTTACTCTAATATTTGACATTAACTCCACAATTAATTCATCACAACAATAGAAACGTTGAACCCTCACGTTTATCTTCAGTGGGCTTCATTAAGCTTTTTCTTTTTTGCTAACTACTTCTTGGAAGTTTAATATAATACTCAAATACATCTAAGAGCATCTTCACTGGCATTATGCTAAAGGAACAGGAGACAGTATAAGATATTACAGGAAGCTATATGTCAACAAGCCTATAGAAGAGCTTTAAAATACTATTTATGTTCAAGATTCAAATAAAACTTTAGTTAACATTTAATTGTTTATCATGGATTCATTTTTTTAAATGGAACCGTTTTGTTATAATGTGAAAAGAGGTTCCTCAGAGACTTCCAGTGCAGAAGTCCTACCACTTTGGGATTTCTAGAAAACACAAAAGACAAAATGGTATTTGTATACAATACCAGTTACTAAAAGACAAACTAATTACTACACATTTGTTCTAATTTTGAGAATACAATTATAGAAAGGTTGGACAAACATTAATAGTGAGAAAAATTCACAGACAAATACTATTTGAAACCTGACCCAAAGCAATAGAACTAGAATCCAAAGGAATAAAAGCTACACATAAAATACATTGATTTTTTAAACATATTCCATACAAAAATAAAAGAAAAACTTTGAGGGGTTTTTCTGTCACAGGAGAGTTTTTACATTAGCCGTTCATACAAACTGTTCAACTATCATCAGCATCTTAAGGCTGGAAAATTAGCTGAAAAATTCAAATCTGGCTAGTCAGGGCCACTAAGACCTACACCATCCAGGGTTCTGACAGTGAGCAAATAACTTATTTAAAAAAGTAAATGCTCTCCTAAAGACCATAATTCTTGCACTGAACGGTACACACACAAGAATGTCTTGGCTTAGAAGAACTCAGATTAATTGGAAGACTTCAGTTCTTCAGAAACCTGACCAACTACACAAAGATTTAAATATCACAGCAGCCTTGCTGTGGCTTGAATTACTACTGAAAGGACAACTGCTTTGCATTGAAGAGAACAAAGATTTCTCTAACATTCTCAGACATAACTTGTATTTTTACAAGTCGGTGACCATCCATCAGCCAAAATAATAAATACATCTATCAGGCCTCATGCTGGGAAAAAAAAATCATTTCCAAAACATAGTTCAGCCATGGCTATGGCTGAGTATCCCCACTTCTGCATACACAAAGATGCTGCAAATTTTCTGTCAAATGTCCTGGGCAGACCCTCACCTTTGCATAATGTTCCTGGTGCTTCTTTCAGTGAGGCACTGGCATACTTCATACCTGCAGAGACGTCAGC
Organism: Limnodromus scolopaceus; assembly: GCA_028565335.1. Lineage (NCBI taxonomy): Eukaryota > Metazoa > Chordata > Aves > Charadriiformes > Scolopacidae > Limnodromus > Limnodromus scolopaceus. The sequence goes on from JAOXNO010000063.1 coordinate 17,231,539, forward strand.
AGAGAGGGAAAGGCTCCTTTGAGTCATCAGTGACTGTCTCCAGAGCTCTGCTGAGTTGCCTGCAGCATATTGGGATCCATGTCTGGAAAAAGACCTTACACTTTTCAAAAGGGAAGTCAGTGTCAATTACAGCCAAGCATACAATTTTTTTCCCATAACAAATTAGCAAATATAAGTAATCTGAATTACAGAAGAATCAGACTAAGAACAAATGCACCAATATTTTTCAGCAGTGAATAGACCAATTAATCTTTCGATCAATGAAAAAGGTCTTTCTTGCTCTTTATCTTAAACCTCTATTTCTCTATGTGACTTGGCACTATGCAACAAGATGTATTTTTGCAAGGTATACACGATGCAGGGGTGAGGATGAACAAAGACAGATACTATCTTTTCAACTGGAATTTGAGCTAGCAGCTGTATGGCAGAATGGTGTGGCAAAATCCAGCCCCAGGTTTGGAAAGAGGCTTGTGGGGATATCAAGATTAGTACCAATGAAATTCCTTAATGTAGTGTTAACATCACTGAGTCAGATACCTTCTCAGACCTTGCTCAGAATACTTCCAACCTATCAAGAGAGCCTAAGTGCTACTTGCGTGCTACTGCACTTGAAATAATTTTTTATATATTATTTATATATAATATATTTATATTATTTATAATGAATAATAATTTTCTTTCTTATATTCCTACCATTTACAGATTTTAAGTGTAGGTTCACTAGTGAAATTTTTCAAGTACAACCAACAGCTAGTTCTCCCGGTCTACATCAAGGTTTCAACCAATTCAACTGATGAGAATGCATTTGAACTGTCAGAAGCACATTCTGTTTATTAAAGTGTATATAGCAAGGGTAAGTTTCAACTATATCGATGTGAGATGCCTTAGACAAAATATACAACACCACCACTAGGCAACAACTAATAAATAGGCTACAGACACCATTTAAGAGCCACACTTCCAAAGACTTGGCAAACACAGAAGAAAACGCCTTGAATCAACTCAGTAGCATTAGTTTCTAGCTGGAGTTTCTAAACTTACTCCTTGCTACATGGTATCATGCCAATCTGGACACAGTCATTTATTTGTTTTTTCTCAAGTGATAAGACTATTTGATCATTGTATTTGCAACACCTTACTCAGCAAGAGCTGTCACTAATCAGCACGACAACATTCGACATTCGCAGTGAGATACTAACAACACCAGATTCTGGTTGCAAGTGAGAGCTGAAAAGGAGTCTCAGGAAATTCAACACTGAGGTATAGCCTTTTATTTTTTTGTCTGCTCCACACCTCCCTACACACCCCTCCATAAGAGCATGCCTGCCTCTCATTACAGTCTCCAGGAGTTATGAGCACCCACGCTGAGATTAGAATATGCCCCTAATTCCACAAATTCTCCAAGTAATAAACTGTAATGTGAAAGGGCCAACAAAAGGAAAAGGTAGAAGCCAACAGCGATTGGACAAAAGTTTGCCTTAACAACCCCTGCTTAGCAGGTTCTCTGCCAAGCAATTTATATCCACAAGAGGTACATTCCATTCCCTTAGCCTCCAGTGTCTTTTAAAGTTAAAACTTCTTTCTTGCTGCAGTTTATGGCACATTTTTTACTATGTGTACTTAGGAAGCAAGCAAGGCTGACTAAACAGATTTCCTCCATGACCTTTACTACTGTCGGCTGAAAACAATTTAGTCCATTTTAAGTCATTTGAGAGCACTGTAAACATTATCCAAGGGGCTTAGGAATGACCGCCTAAACCATGACCTTTCAAGCTGACAGATGACAAAAAATACTCCATTTAAAGAGATATAATAAAGGTCTCTTATCCTGCTGAAACAGAAAGGAATTTTCCTTTTACCACTACAGAATAAAAAAGCTTTTTGTTCCATTTAAGAAACATATTTTTTTTTTTTGGGAGGGACATGGAAAAATGAAATAACCTAAAGTACTCACATCCCTTCTCTCTTGATTAAAAACTCAATCCATCCAATTAATATAAGTTAAGAATTCAAACAAAATGGTTAAGCAAGCAACCAAGAAAGTTAGGCCATGCATAATCTAAGAAACTTACACTGGAAATTCTATTTTCCTTTCCAGCCAAAGTAAGAAAAAACTTTATCCAAGCCTGTTTTATTAAAACTTGACATACATAACTTTTTCAACTCATTCATACTCAAGGGAAGCTAGATGTAACTTTCTATCTTGTCATTCCTGGTTACGCTAGGAGTCAAGGCAGTGATGAGTAAATTCAGAGCTGCAATCCAAAAGCTACTATGTTGTGCTATATTTTAAGTCAGAAGAGTTTGTGATTCTGGCTCTCTCTCTCTGTCCGCTATGAACTCTTTGGATCAAGTACTACTGATGCAAAAGGACTGCTGCTTTCTCTCTCCCACCAATACACAAAAGCACATTCTTGGCACACTTTGGGACCATGACTACATTTTGAACTCCCATGAAAATGTAATGAGTATACAAGATCTCAAGTATAGTCATGAGTGCTTAAACATATTCTGAATCTAGCTCTGAATCTAGTTTTTCTTGTGATGAAGAGATAAAAGGCAAGGCATATGATATACCTCAAATCTTGTCTTTAGTGCACTACAGATACCTGTACCTTGCTCTAATCTCTCAGTAGGATCCCTGGGTTTGGACAGATTCACTAAAGCACCCAGACTTCTTTGTCCTCACTCAGACCTTTCCTACAGTCTGTGACTTTTCTAGAGGTGACCCTCCTAGCTCCTACGCTGATGAAGCAAAGCACAGCCACATACTCTCTATTGTCTCAGATTTGGCCAACCAGTTCTGCAAATTGTTTTCAGACACATGCACAAGTGACTCATCACAGAATCCCATTTACATTATCAGCCAGAGTTTACTTTAAATCATAATCAATTCAAAAAGGATGCAATACCATCAAATGAAGTTATCTTGTTGCTTCTGTGAACTAGCACTGCAGCTCATACTTCACAAAATTTTTCAAAACACTATTAAATACTTTAATTTATGATTAACATGACTGATACACTAGAGTTCCCTGGGTTCAAAAAGCAAACTAAAGAGCCTAAGACAGATTTAACTAATATTTAAGTAGAACAGAGAACAAACCTGCAATAACTATGCACAAGGTCTTCAAGATCTTGAGGGCAAACCAAAACAATAGGTGGTGGAATCAAAATAAACAAATCATTCACATGGAGACTATTCTCACATCTCTATGTACAGAGGCAATGAAGAATAAAGCCAAGAAATCCCTCTGGAAAAGTCAAACACTGCTCTCCAATGTGAACACGACACTTTTCAAATGCACATTCAAAGGAATATACAACATGTGCAACTAACACAGCTTTTCTGTCTGCCACTTTCCTACAGGAAGCGAGTCATGTTCCTGATGACTAGAGTTAGCATTTGTCTTGAGCGTGGTCTTGACTAAAATTTTACACTGCCAGTATCCAAATGAGGGTCAATAAATAGCAGTGTCAAAACAGAAGTCCATCAAAGCTGTAGCATCAAACACTTCAGTCCTCCTTCAAGCATGTTGGAAATCAGTCTGGAAAGTTAAGTGTTTTCTTTCTTATTTAATACAGGGAGGGTGTCTTTAATTTTTTTTTATGTTACCGAGTCACAAAGTCTAACTGGTGGCCCTTTGCATCCAGCAAAGGGATGCTGCTCTCCAGGTAACATCTTTAAATCAAACAAATTATGTTGTGGGAAAAGACATTTTGATATTTTGGCTATGTCAGAGCACAGAATACATTGCTCATGAACTCAACTCTATGCAGAATAAGGCTTGACTTAAATGAATTAGAAAGTATCCAGAGGAAGAAGCATACAAGTCCATTTTATTATTATACATTGTCATGGTTTTGACCAAATTGACCAACCAGAACAACAGGTGGCCCCTCCCTCTCCCCTCCAAGGAAAAGAGAGGAGAGGAAGAGGAAAAAAAAACAACTTACGAGTTTAGAAAAATCTAAACTATTTTAATGAAAATATAAATAAATAATGAAATAATAATAACACGGAAAAGAAAAAAAGGGGAAAAATGTATATAGCATACACAAAACCGTCTCAAGCTCCCAGGATGATCATCACATCACCAGCAGGCACAGGGGAAAGTCCCAGGCTAGACTCGGTGATGGAGAGGAGCTGGATTCCAGATCTGGAGTCAGGAACGCTTGGATCAGGATCAAAGGCAGACAGACAGACAGGGTCCTCCTCGGATATCAGCCATTGAAGGAAGAAGAGTTGACCCTTTGATCCCTCCGCTTTTATACTGAGCATGATGCAGATGGGATGGAATACTCTGTTGGTCAGTTTTGGGTCACCTGTCTTGTCTGCTCCTCCCTACAGGTGTGACCCCTCTACACTTTTCCACTTCCAACCCTCCAATGGGGCAAATAACAAATTTGCCTGACCTTGGCTGTTATAGCAATAAGTACAAGCAAGGGCCTCTCTGCATACCATTCCTTGGTATAATCAGGTATTATCACTGTGAGAGTGAACAGTTTCTGAACAATATGCTGTTAATTTCAGAGTTTAGTTAGTTAGAAGAGGCCCAGCTAAAAAAGTAAAATTACTGAACAGAACATTGGTTCTGTTTTACCTCAAACCAGGACATATATTCAACAGACTTGAAATGCAGGTGGATGATGTTCTTAATACCTCATAAAAAACCTCCAAAGGTCAGATTCACCGCCTAGTTCAGCTAGAAGTTCCAACAGGATTATCAGTAGAAGTGGAAGCACCACACTCCTAAAGCATAAAGTGTATGTAATATACAAAAGAGAAGATAAATGACATGTTTTTCTGCTTGATGACATGAAGAATAAGACAGTTAAAACTCAGAAGTCTAAAAACCACAAGAGTTTCACTTAGAAACAATGAAAAATGTCTCAACTTAGGAGAAAAAGGGGCAGATGATACTGTGCCTTGAATCATCTTCTCACTGAATCAAGCACAGCAATGACAAATAGGCATAAGGGGTAAGTGCCCAAACACAGCATTCAAGCAATTCCAGGACAAACTGTCCCACAAGACATATCTGGAGGATTTTTCCTCTTCCTTATGTTTTGGCAACGCTAGCACACTTGTGTCACTGGACTGACTTCTCTTCAACCGTGCCTAGATAACGCAGTAACTTCTTCACAGCATCACTGTATAAGCATTACACTAGTCCTCTGCCAAATAGAGAGAGAAGAACCACCCAAGCCGGACCAGTTTCAACACAGATTCCTGCTCAGTATTACTTTCACCCACACTGAAGGGCTAACTGCTGCTTCTCCGAAATTCAATAATGTAAAACTGTGTCAGGCACCTGCAATGACATAAGTCAGAAAAAAACTCTTGAAGTGGTGGGAGAAGAAAAGGCTCCTGAAAATTAACCTAACCATTGCCTTTTGAATTTGACACGTGTCAAATGGTAGCATAAGACTTGACAAAGCAGGTAAGCAAGTCAGCTGAATCATTCCTGGGAATTACTCCAATGCCCCCACCCTTTGCGGGGCCATGTTAGCACACTACCTCAGCAGTGGTTTCTCTGCATTTCTTGAGTACAGATGTGGCATTGCAGCAGCCTACTTAAAACATGCTGAAAACTGACAACTATTATCCTAAACTTTATTGCACAGAACTAATGTCTTACAAAAAGAACATGCATTCTTTTCTGGCAATCACCAAAGACTCGTTCAGTGAAAATGCACAATACCTAAGAAAACACAACAGTGAGAACACAGTCCATATATTTTTCCCCAGAGTTACAAATTCTTACAGATTACCATAACTAAAATCATAACGGCAAGATAGGAAATGTATGTATTTCCTGGATACATATAGATGTCCATATAAGTTCATGAGTTTTAACAGAATTACGCCTCTTTTTATTAGCCATGAACTTCCAGATTTAGATGTCTGCGCACTTTGCAAATCTTAGTACTGCTATCTAGAATGGTCTTATTTTTGACAGGTAAGACACAGAAAATGAATCATCAAGCCTGACTTTGTTACTTGGATTTTATTTTCAAATAAAATTTCTAGATGTCTTCACCGATTCCTCTGAGGCCCATGACCGCCTGTTGCGCCTCAACTCAACTAACACAAAAAAAAATTATAAGTACAGTTAAGACCACAGTTTTGCTAGAGTACACTGAAGAATAAGCTTACTGTAGACATCTACTGATGATGAAACCTATAGATCTCAAGTTCATCTTAAGGCTTTATGCATTTTTTTGTTAACTATGATTACTTTTTTAATACGTCTGTACTAGTTGTTTACTAATTTTCAGTCAGACACAGAGTAGACACAAGTATGTCTAATGAAACATCTAATAAACCAGGAAAGAAGAAATAACTGCCTCTTTTGACAGCCAACCACATGGAGCAATCTAGGGCACTGCAGTTAGACGGGGCTGGCGTGCCTACAAACCAGTGAGGCTATTCAGAACTCCAGCCACCACGATTGTTACCTTACAGAAGTCACATCTTAATAACAGAGCCCAGAACCATTCACTTTAATTTTCAGATGTTCTGATTAGGCTTAGGGAGGTCAGCTTTCCTGCTGTTTTACTTAATTTTAGGCTTGAGACAAAGATCATGCAAGTCAACAGCTTTCAGACTGAGGTTGTCCTTTTCATACTCCCCTCTGTCCCCATCCCCCAAATGCAAGATGTTTTTCCTACAATCTGGTCAAAACACCAGAACATTCTCTTAAGGAAAAAAAAAAATAATCCCCATATTGTCCATTCTAGAAAAACAGTGATTGCTTTTTAGTTCCATCATTCTTTTCTTGTTTTCACACACACTCTGTTTAAGGAAAAAGTTATTTTTAATTTCTTCATTGCTTTCGCACCATCCCCTAAACACAAAAATATTATGCAAGTTAACATTCAGTTATACAGCACTTCAATGATCAGTACTGGAGAGGCACATAAATTCAACAAGAAATTGGTAACCCTTTGGCACTTTTTATACAATAAATTGCAAAAAAAAATCTCAAGACATTAAACAAACTTAGGCATTGATAAATCCATTTCTAGTGAAGTAGTTTACCAGGTTCTTGTTTTCTTCTGTAGGCTATAATTCAGTTTTACATAAGCATTAGTTTTTATTTCCATTCTGGATGCTAAGTTGAATGATTCAGTACAGAAACAATCCCAGACATCCATTCAACTAAAATAGAAGTTTCCAGTTGTGCACTACATGGGTTTATTCATGTATTCTGCGACTGTTTAGCAAATACAATAACCATTAGACTCCTGTTTTATTCTTTTAACAAAACAACCTACTGCAGCTACTTATGTTATCAAGGCTTTCCAAAAAATCACTATGCAAGCCTGGGTCAAGCTCAGTCAAAGAAAAGATGACATGAAAATAGCTGAACAGCTATGCTTACACACAGAATTAATATTAGACTCAGGGCCCAAGACACTCTAAAACATGACTGCCTCCTTTCTTTCACCTAAAAAAAAACATATAGTGTACCACTATATAATCCACAGTAGCAGAACCACAGAAAACTATCTGTTCCTCTTACTCCTTTCAAAATATGCCCTGGTTTTATGTAGCCCAGTTTTTCAGCTCTGAAAAGCTTACACTGCACAAATGCACTGAGATTTAAGTGCACTTGGTTACAGGTTAAGGAGTGGAAGAATATACCCACAGCTGCTAGATGTCTAGACCCATTGTGTTCTGTCTCTGGCTTCATCACGGTTAATGGTTGTAGAGTACTCCAACTGTTCAAATTGAGATCCATTAAATAGGCATGATAGTAGTGTATCACGCTTCACCCTAAAACCCCAAATTAAGATACACCCATAAAGGTAACTAAGTTATTGAGCAAAAGGTTGTCAGGGTGCCCTCAAAAAGATCCAGTTCAGGTTCTATCAGCAGTAAACTGCTAAATACAGCCAGTTATTCTATTTACAAGAGAATATCAATCCGATTGGAAGGAAGCAAATGACTGCTTAGATTTAAAGCACTTTATAATCTTGGACTAGAGTTACGTATGTTATACAAAGGGATAAGTATTAGTAATCAGGACACTTTGCATACAGGAAAGTCACTCTCAGCGTAGGAAAGCATTCCTTTCCATTTTAGATTAAGGAACATGGCAAACTGGTTAGCTGACTTACTAAAGCAGCAAAGGCAGCACAGTAACTTGAGACAGGACAAGTTTTCACATTACCATCCTTATGTGGGAACACTTCACCAGCCTTGGCTTTCAAGTTCTATGTGTTCCATTTAAAGCCATTAATGGAATAAGGCATAAAAATTCACATGTGTCTAACCAAACAGAAACATGTAAGTTTTCAACAGTGAGATGCCATCATAGAAACAAACCTCTTTTAGCTTTCATACTATGGCATTAAGGCAAATTCTGAAGAGCATTTCAACTGCTGCTGTCCCTTACTGTACAATTTTTTTTTTCCTAGACAAGCCTACTTCAGTTATCTTTATCAGATACCGATTAGAAACAGTTCATGTCTATAATAAGGCACTAATCAAAATACCACACTCATCATTATACTAGTTATCTTACTAAGACATTGAGTTACAAAATTCAGATGCTCACAAAAGCCAGAACTTAAGATTTGTTTAATGTTTCACCGATATGATGGAAATACACAGCTGCCATTGAAAAGAAAGGATAGCACCTCTTCCTAATTAGTTCAAACTGCAGACACCATGACACACTACACTGACACCTTGGGACATAAAAATGGGAGGATGCAGATTCTGTGCTTCAGGTTAAGGTGGGAGAAGCTCAAGATAAAGATATTTAAGCTAAACAAAATATCAGACTGAGTTCTACCAGGTGCTGAAGGTGCAAAGCGCTTCTCTTTGATGTCACTAAGCCAGTCAAGCAATGGTTATCAAGGCAAAGTGCACAACAGAGTATTAGGACAACTGAGTTACGCATGTATAATGCACACAATGAGTCTCTCCAGCATTTTAGCGGGGCACTGTTTTCAAGCAACTTTGTTAGGTAATAATTTTAAGGCTACCACCATCACTAATAAATTAATACAACTAACTATGGCTTGCTAATTTGATGTAATATGTTATATTCTTAATAGTTCTTTAGTTACTTTTTTTTTTTCAGCTCTTGGCTAGTTCAATTTGCCATTCTCTACTTTGTATAGAGATCTTCGGATAAAACCATGCATTTAATGTTAATTTTTCCTTTTTTCTTCACAAGTGTATACTGCTTCCTTTCAAACTAAAGAAATTAATACATAAACCAAGTAAAAGCTGTGTATGTTTATACCATCAATTCATATTATAAGAACAGATAGTTACAATAGTTTTAGAGTAGGAGAAAAGTTTGTATTACTTGCCTCTGGTTCATATCAATTCACTAGTAAGTGGATGATAGCCTAGAGAGACATCCCACTCATTAAAAATAAAAATGTTACAAAAAACAAGCAATTTATTGATTTGCATGGCACAGCCATTTGATCTAGTAGGAATTAGTCTGCCAAAGTCTGACCTCCTAGTTTCTGACATGTAATCGTAACGGTTTATTTAGCACTTGAGCCACAACTCCTGAAGAATCAGAATTGTACTGTGAACCTAACCACCGAAGTGAGGCTTTTGAAGCCAAAGGGCAAAAATTTCACAAGCTCCTAAGTCCAGAAGTGACAAAGTAATCTACGCAGATTTTCAATGAGCCCTCTAAGTACATAAACCAATTTAAGGAAATCACAGTAAGAGATACCCAATCTGCATTTCCAGAAATATTTTCATCTGTCTATTAATTAATCAGCCAGTACTGAAAAAACTTATTCTTTTCAGCTAAATTTACTGAACTAGCTGAAAAATCTGGGTAGAGAACTTCATTTAAGTCATACAAAAATGTACAAAAAAACAACATACACAAAATAGACTTTGATGTCAGATACTCAGCTAACAAGGGACAAGATGTATTAATGAGAAATCTGACTCCGTAAGAAAATACAGAAGGTCAGCAGGATCACTGGTAAAAATACCACCAGTACTACTACAAAGCTAGTGGTTCCAAGTTTTATAATGATTCCCAAAATCTTCCACATGACTCCGAAGGTGGTGCAGAGAGCATTCTTTAATCATTTTCATGCTATAACACAAGAAACAGGCACATTCACAAGCCTTTGGAGATGAGGAGAATCACTAAGCCCTAGCATGCAGAAGACTAAAGAATTCAGTTTAACAGGTAAGGAAACTGTAAACTTATTTCCATCTCTGGCATTAGAACTGCCTGCATACAAAAGTAGTAACATGATGGGCAGCAAGTGCTACAGCCATATGAACTTGCAAGTTCTCAGAAGCATCAGAACCAGATGACACTCCCTTTTGCAAAAGTTTGCCATTTTAGCAGACTCTGCTGCTCTACCCAGTACCAACTACAAAATAACATTTAAGACAATTATTCTACAGGGCTTTACTTGACATTTCAATAGTTAAACAGGAAGTAGCTGTTCACTGGTTCAGATTTGGTCCAGACGTTTGATTTGTGTGCTACTCTCTTCAAAAAGAAAATGGTTTGATTTTGAATCACACTGGAAGTTATGAAGCAGAATACTCATGAAAACTAGAGTACATCCAATTCTAAGCCTTAAAACCATATCAAGTTACAAATAAACATTTTTAGTAAGGCCTTATGTGATCGAGTAAAAAGGATCACCACAACCATAGACGCAAACTGTAACAGCTCCATGTTTATGCAAATTAATTAATGCTTTCTTGCTAACTTTTGTTTCCTGAGTAAACTTGCTAGTATAAATGAGCTTAAATGGATTTCAGGCTACATAACACAACAAAAAGTATTTACTATTTATTTGGTCATCTCATCTCACAGGAATAACACTAAAAAATTCTTGTAAGGACTATATTCTATCACCAATTTGAAAAGAGTACATGAACTTCATGACCACTGGTTTATAATCAGTCTGCCTTCCTTTAAAAAAAAAAAAAGCTTAGTGTTAACACTACAAACAGGCTAGAAACATACAGTAAGTTACTACTTAGTTGCTGTGTAATTGCAAGATAAGTTTGAAAAGAAAACAGCCAAAAGCATCGCAAGATTCACTAGCAATTCTGCTATGCAGATTTATTTGGTACTCTGAGGTACCACAGAGTTACACATTATAAAAACCCCTAACAGAGAGCTTAAAAAAATAAATCCCTATTTAAATCATCTTGTTCCTTTTCATGTTACTTAGTTTGATACTGTAACACGCTTTGTAGTAGCACCCTGTTGTGTGTGCTGTCTAAAATATTCTACTGTAGCCTAATCAGCTAAACACTCTTTGTTTAAGTCCTAATCTTTTCCAACTTTTTCTTAACTGCTGAACACCTGCAGAGAGCTCCCATAGTTATCTTTGTGATACAGAATCATAAAAGATGAAACATGGTGTGTGTTATAGAAGCTATGCATACAGGACAAAAACCTCAAAGGATTGCTAGACTGCCCATTTACAACTGGATTCTTCCTGTAGCTCATCTTTTGTGCAAGTTAACTCACAATACAGCATAGAATTGTTGCTTTAGTAAGTGTTCAGTGAATCATGTATCTGTTACTGAAATATGGAACACCATTTATTTAGCATTTTAAATGAAGGTGAGAAAGGAATACAAATATACATCTACCTGTCTTCCAGTCATTCCATACTTACTTTTGATTGTATGAAATTTTTTCATGTTTTAATTCCATTACCTTTCTTATGCTAGGCACTGTTTCTCTCTATGCAGAGATAGAACTACTTGAATAGAAGCATTCTGCCATAAAAGCAGAATGAAAACATACGCTCCTGTAGAAAAGCTTTAATATCTTGCACATCCTCCACATAACAGTAGATTTCAACAAACCAACTTACTGTTACAAAACATTCAGTCCCTTCAGGACTTCCAAAAGCATGTTCTTTTCTCATGTCATACCATTTGGAGCTATTTTCTATCTCCTCAGAAACAGCACAAGAAACTTCCCTTTCCATCCCCCCCCCTTCTTTTGACACATCAGCACTCCCAGACTGATAGCTCTGCTTCCTCCACTCTCAAGGATGAGCATGGTGGCCTGAGCTGCTCTCTGTACTAGTGCAGAGAGCAGGAGAAAGCAGCAGGTATGGACTGAACATAAATACAAGAGCATTAAATTACATTAAATATAAGTACACAAAAAAGCTGCAGAACACTTGAGATACCAAACAGTTCTGCAAGTCTTATTCTGCAAAATGACTCCAGTTTCTTTAGGCAGCTTAAGACTGATTTTATTCCACATTAAGGAATCAAAAACACTCAAATAATTATAATTCCTTCACTAAAAATAGATTCAGATTTTACAGTTTAATGTTGATTTTCTTCTATTGAATTTAAAAAGTCATTCTCACTCATCACCCTAATTTCTTCAAAAGCAAATTCTGGATCCTAAACACAGTCCCAAAAGCGGTAGACAAAGAGATTACATTCCCACGATGTTAAAGTTTCCTACCAGGTCTTAGTAGTCTTGCATGCAGAACTATCATCATGATTGATTTTTCCTTTTTTTTTTTTTTTTTTTTTTGCTTTTTTGCCCAGGCATTTCACATCTCCAAATATATTAATTTATGCAAACTAGAGATTTTCTCTTTATACTAATAATTCACACGTTTTGAGAAATAAATGAAATCTAGAGAAGTTCCCAATTACAGATGGGAACTGTCAATTTTTCTTAATGCTTGTAAGATCACCTTTGAGGGAAACATTCCTTAATCAGGTTCCCTTTGCTTTGGCCGTTAAGTTTCTGCAATATTGCTGATCTGGATGTCACCTGGGAACTCTGCTGGCAGGAAAAGTTTCTCCTTCAAATAGAAAGTGGATTTCTTTTTACACAAGATCCTTCATGTAAGCTGTGCAATGAGCTTTAGCTTGATTACAGGACCTTTACAATGTTTTTGAACAACTTTTCAAGAGATTGCAAACACGATGTTACAAAAAACTTGTCAGAGCAGGGTAAGAAGACAGGCTGCTCCAAGAGGAGAGAAAAGCCAGGAACTGAGGTGATCACAGACAAGGCAAGGGCAGTCTCACCAAACAGGGGACACAGTCCCACAGGATCAAACAGGGCCAGGCTGGGAGAGGAACAGCTTCCACAGGGTCCAGACAAGGCAAGGTCCAGGGCGTACGCAGGGACATACAAGGCATGGCTAGAGACAGGACTGGCATACAGGCTGTGACACAAACTCAACCTTCCTCCTGGAGACATAACCAGACATAAGACTGGAGAGTCTCATCCAAGAGCCATCCAGGAAAAACAGTTAGAAAGGCAAGGCAGCAGGAGACACAGCTGGGTACAGGTATAGCTGTGATAGAGCACAGGCAAGGGCCCGGGGCTGTGTAGGGGATCTGGGTGAGAGAAGGCCCCAGGTAAGGCTGGTCAGGGCAATTAGGGCCCACTACCACAACCATGGCCCTGACACAAACCAGTCTATGCTTTAGCCTCAAGGGCACTACTTAATAAAGAGTGTAACAGTGACAGCTACCTATTTCACTGGCTTACACACTAACATCTGTTTCAGTTTAAGCCTGTATCAGATTCAATTATGAGGATTTTAAGCTGGAGCTCTTTGGTAGTGCTCAAAAGGAGCATAAGGAAACTCTTACCATACTTTTAAGAATAGAGACTTAATCAATCTGAAATTAAAATAAATTACAAAACTGTACAGGAAAACAAATTCCAAGCATTATAATTTTACCTGAAAAGGATCTTTAACACACTTGTAATCACGTGCCAAGGGAAAGAGGAACGCATGATTCACTCTCCACTCTCTTAAAGAGCCACTGAGGAAGCAAGAGTTAGTCTGAAACTTTAAACAGTCATGCTACTTAAACTATTAACTACAGTTGACTAGCCATGATATTGCTTGCACACATACCTACTATTGGCTTTTCTACAGTACTTTCTGTTCAATAATTATCTGCAACAAGGAATGAGGCTGAGATGAAGTAGCACAGGTCCAACTAAAATCTTTATTAGATATGCAAATCAATTAATTTCTGTCTCTCAGGCAGAAAAGGTGCATGAATCTATGATGTCCATTTTAAAATATAGTTATTGTCCTATGACAAGAACAAGGCAGTTGTAAAATAAAGGCTGTCAAGAGGATATTTCCAGATGCCTCAGACTCTCAGGATGGCAAAAGCGACACAGTCCATGGAAAGCATGAACTGCATACAGATAACCAACACAGCATACACAATGAAAGTGCACAATATTCATTAACAACTGTGGCTGACTTCTGTCTTCTCAGTAGAGAAGGTGATGACTAACAGAGCCCCTAGCCACAGCACACGTGTCAAAACAAGCAACAGAAGAGTAGTTAAATTCAGTGGTTCCCAATCAGATTGCTTTGCTGCAGACACTCAGTTAACACTGCAATCCCTGCCTTCACACGAACCAACCTCTGAGCTTGGTGAAGCTTCCTATCTGAAGTCCAACTCCCTAACCAAAGCTCTTCCCCATACCTCCCTTTGGTTTCCCTGCCTTTACAGCATGCTACAAGGGCATTACACTACAATAGCCTTTCCTCACAAACTGTTCAATTGCTTCACTCATTAATAAAGGATATTAACAAAGACATTCTGGAGACTTAAGGGGAAAAGAGACCTCATAAGAAAGATGCAAGAGAACTAATATAGTTTATCTACACTTTTGCAAAGCTTTAGAGAGCCCAATATAAAGAGCAAGTCTACAAAGTTACCTTAAAAATATCTGAGCTACTGGAATATATTAGTAACAGCAGATTTCAAATCAAAAGAGACTTGCAAGTGGGAATAGTTTTGAAGGAGGGTAGCAAGTACAGAAGTGCCACAAGAATCAATATCAAGATGAATACTATTCTTTTCACTCTCTCAAGATTTATACAATGCCACATGGAATGTAGTGACAATATTCACTTAAAGTACAAAGCAGGAGCAGTCAGCATTAAGCAAAAAGGTTATATAATTCACATGCATAGAGGGTTCATGCTACTTTAAAGGGGACAGTGATGAAAACCAAAAAGGAACATAACATTTTAATGAGTTAGATCCTACAGAGATGTGCAAGAGAAAGATCTGTTCTCAGAAACAATTGTATCCTCCTTCTTTCAACTTTGTTATTTGATACAACTATTAACAAAGCAAAAGAGCATTTTGTGATACATCTGTGAAGCTGCATTTATATAACTAGCTTGTTTAAAATAATTAGATGTGAAGTCAGAAACAAGTAATACAATAATAACAGGAAGTAGACCAATTTTGTAGGAGAATACCAGAAGATCCCCAATGACAAGAAAAATGAGTATTCTTAATGAGAATGCAATTTATTTATGAATTGCGACAAGAAAACAGAACATACGGACAATATGATGTGTCTTCCCTGAACATTGTACCTTGGGACTAATAGGAGTTTGATGATCATCATCATCACCCTGGACAGGATTTTGGTTAATATTCACAGCTTCTGGAATTCATGGTGATGCTACCCAGTACACAAGCATCGATATAAGAGTTTTGGTTAACTGTCTTAATTGCATATTTAAGACACAATTTATGGTTCACATAGAAAGTGAATAAAGTAAATCTTCATCTTTTAGAATGAGAACTGTTACTTAGTTACCAGAGCTCTCCCCCCAGTACATACACCTCATTTTCCATCATAACACTTTTTTTTCACCCTCACTACTCATTGCTATTAATGTGAAATAATCTCACCTGTTCAGCATAAAGTATCTTAACTTCATGTGCCCATTTAAAGTCTACTAAATTCAACAGTATTGAAGCATACAGTAAATAGAGACACAAATAAATAGGCATCCAAAAAAGGAAAAAAAAGGAATTTTGTATATAGTTAAAAGTACAATAGCATTTTCAATGACATTACTTCACAACTTAAAAACTAAAGGAATCATTTAAATATCTGCCACAGCACAAATAGAAAAAGACATTAATTTAGACATTTTGATTGTGGTAACATGTTAAAAAAAAATAAAACTCACACCCAATCATTACCTAAGCAATGTTTCAGAAAAGAAGAACAAAATTTCTAATTAAAAACTACTAACTCCCATTTCAACCAATCTAATCCCTTTATTTGTCAACCTTTCAAACACTGCTATCAGCCATAAATGACACCTAAGCTTGAGAAAGCTGCAATTAGAGTAGTGATTTTGTAAGGGAGTTACACATTACAAATGTTTCTGTTTTAAATTAAAATTCAAGGAAAATGGCAATAATTCCACAACATGCTGGTGACGACAAAAACACATCTTCGGTTTTTCTCTTCCCTCTTACAAAGTGTCACATTTTCAACTGGTGTACCGTGGGTGATGAATTAAACAGAGAAAGGCCCTCCCAGTCTCTTAATTTAGCTCCTGTTTGAACAAATATGCCATTTAACAGTAGCACAGAAATGATCCTACTAAATAAGACGTAAGTATGTTGTCATTTTGCACACAGACAGTATGTGAGAATTACCCTACTGTCTTCTGAAATGAAGTCAAAAGCTGATTAGCAGGACCTCATCCTCAAGACCTGTCACTGTTGAAAACAAGGGGAGGCACCACCAGACACCCGTCCAGCAGTGACCGAATCAGTGACCTGCAAGGACTTACCTGTGATCGGCTGGAGGCTGGACACATTAACAGGGAAGAATGCTGAATAAAGGCTGGCGGGGAACACAAGGAGCACGTCCCCCACACAGACAGGTACAGTGAATAAGGCGGCCCTGGAAGGAGGGCCACAAAGCCAACAGCGACCACAAAACGAGCTGCTCTTGGTGACGGGCTGACTGACAGTTAGGTCAGGCGAACAGAAAACTGCAGACCCAGTGAACCGCTCCAGACAGGTAAAGGTATGGCGGGCCCTGCCACCGCCGCTGGGGCGGAGCCAGCGGCAGCAGCCCCACCACCACCAACCCCCTGCGGCGCGACATGGCGGCCTGTCCCTCACACTGCGAGGCCGGGCTGCCGCCGCCGCGCTCTCCTTACCTTTCCAGAGGGCGAGGAGCCACCGGCCACCAGAGGCCCAGCCGCCCTCCTGCGCATCACGATTGCCTCAAGAGAAAAGGCGACGACCGGCTCCCGTTCCCTTCGGCTCACTCACCCCGCGAGCAGCGCGGAGGAGGCGGCGCGGCCCGGCCCGGCCCGGCCCAGCCCCGGCGCTGAGACGGGAAGCGGACCCCGCTGGCGGCGCCGGGCTGCGCACGCGCTCCACCCCGCCCGCCAGAAGGTTCTGGAAGGCGCCAAGCTTCCCCCTCACGACGGGAGGGGCGCTAGAGGCGCCTCCTGAGGTGGTGAAGGACGGCTGGGGCCCTGGCAGCTCCTGGTGGGCGGTTTTAACGCTTTCCAAACGAGGGCGGCGCCGGGTCTCTCCTACTCGTAGTGGCACAGGTGAGGAGGGGCTGAAGATCTTTAGATATCTTTGTGTTGAGCTTCTTTCTTCTGATCTCCACACAACTGCTGCATTCTTCCTGTTCGAGCTGCTCTTAGTGATAACTCAGAAAAGACCTTCTACCTTCATAGGATGACAGAGAATGATTAAATATGTGTGTTTAGGATCAGTAAATTTCCTACCAATTAAATGTGACCATTGTAAGCTTTTACTAGTGGTGGGCTTTACGCCTTTTAATTGTTTATTAAGTAGAAATGAGCTAACTAACCCAAATATTAATGAGATTCAGAGCTTGTGAACGGTGGTGCCTGCCAGGTTGTGAATACATAACACAGTTTAATGCATCCACTGAGTGAAAGCAGTGAGGTGTTCGGGTTTACACTGTGCTGACCCTGACCTTGCCTTGCAGACTTCATCTCCCAGCTTCACCTCCACCCAGCCTCCTCCTCAGGGGCTTCACCAGCCCATGGCTGACGTGGCTGCTGACCCCAACCCACTCTGCTCACCTTGCCTGGCTCCTCTGGGTCTGCAGCTTCTGGTGAGGGCCCTCAGGCTTCCCGTCACAGCCCACAGCTTCTCCCCACATTGTGCCTTGGTACCTCAGTGACTGTAAAGCTGCAGGGCAAGGCTTCACCTCCCTCCGTTGGCCAGCTTCACAAGGCGAGCGCAAGTTCAGCCATCTACCCACCACCATCCCAATGATCGAATGTTTTATTTATCCTGTAAATACAACCTTTATTTTTGGGCCTAGGTGTATGTGAGTTTGGTTTGGGGGTTTATTTGGTTTTGGTTTTGGGTTTTTGTATCTGGCGGTATTATAATAAATAGTATTTGTTTGAATTCACCTCAGTGATCTGGATCAGTGACCTGGCCTCTTCATTATCTGTCTTTGTGTAATCCACAGTAATTATCTTAGATGATTTGATGTTTTCTTCTAGCTCATTGATAAAATGTCAAGCAGTGAAGGACAAAGAGCCAATTACATTAGGATCCTATCAGAAACACTTCAGCTGGATGACAATTTCCTTCTGACTTCTCAGTTATTAATCCCTTAAATGTATTGGTTTAATTTCTTAATACATCACTACCTAGAGTATCAGGATTCCTTCTTAGAGTATTTTTCACTTAATTAAAAAATTGTAACTTTTACTCATGAACTACTAGAAAAATAATTTGCTTTTAAGAATTTACTAAAAGCATTCTGATTTTTAAGCCAATCCCATAATACTAGCACCAGTACGTCCACACACTTAAAGTCCTTTATTATATTCCAGTTCCTGCAATAAGATTGTACAAGTGGGTGAACAGACTGCATCAATAACAAGCCATCAAGTAAGTGTGATAATACATACATTCTTTCTTTTTCTTTTGGAATTAATCACTTCTTAAATGTTTCGTGTTATATTTTTGTTACTCAAAAATTAAAAAGAAAGCAAAAGAAAAACATTTAAATTAATAACAAAAAAGCCCACACCAAATATTGCAGCTTCTTAACTAACGTTGTATACAAATATTAAGCATAGCATCTGCAAGTGTCCCACAGACTGTTTTCTCAACCACTTCCCCACAGAAAACACTTTGCAGATTTTCATTGGCCTGAGTCGTTCTTTTCTTCATGGCCCAGAAAGCCTGAAGGATCAGACCTGTTATCTGCTCAAAAATGCCATTTGGTTTTTCATTTACAGGGGCAAACTGTGACATAAAAATACTAGGAGGCAAAAACATACCTCTGTGCAGTCCCTTCAATTGTTCACTGCAGCACAAAAGATGGAGCAAAGGTTGGGCAACTCGTGTCTTTTCCACATTTCTCAGGCATAGAGCAAAGAGATGTGAAGATTTTGTTTCCTACCCAAATGTGACAGCCAACAGAAAAGGGAATGAATACAAATTTAATATGCTTCCAGTCAAAGTTCAGCACAGAATCTTGTTCTGTTCTGCTAATACACACTGATCTTAGAATACTCAAAATAGAGAAAAAAAATTAAAGGTACGAAGTGTTACAGATTTGTTCTTCTTCCTTATGTTACCTCCAATAATTTTTAAATTCTCACAGCATCGTATTTAGTTTGATTCTGCATTTACTTTGAAATTAAATGTTAACCAAATTACTTGTAAAGAAACTGTGAATTTTTGTAGGGTATTCCCTTTAAAATCCATTGTGATTCAGTCTGTTCTTCACTGAAGACACTATAATAGTATTTACTTCATTTTTTTTGTAAACAAGGAGCAATGTTTTTAATAATCAACCTGCTTTTCTTTACATTTCAAAGTGCAAAAATACATGCAGTAAGAGCCACAAGGTAACAATAACTTTATTCAAAGGGAGTGGTGGTCAGCCACCTTACATTTGTTCCTTACTGTTACAAGGAATGTAACAGGTGTTTGTACTAACATTTGCTTAATATGAAAATATATTTCCAAGAAAATGTGCACTATATCTTTAGCAGTCATTCTCACAGTTGTCTTTCAGATTGTAAACATATGGGTACAGACAAAAACCCCATAACTGAGGTCATATTAGTAATCATTTAAAAATGGTTTTAAATGATGATGATGTTATTTCACATTTTGTAGAATAGGTGGTTGAGCAAAAAGCTCGATCAGTGCTGTTCACAGCTGGCTTCTCTCTCTGTTTCTGTTTTCTTTATTCTTCCACCCCCTGCACACCTTTTACACAGCCCCACGGCAGTGCTTCTTCACACCAATATGATGCACCAAAATTCTCTCTTTGTTTTACAGCACACAACCTGTCATTCTGCTGCACAGCCTACTGTGGCCTTCTCATTTCCCACATAGACTGAGGTTCAGGTCTCAAGTGATATAAAAAAGCAAAGCATTCCTGTTCTAATTTCTGGAATACAAAGCACTGTATTTCAGACACACTTTAATTTAGAAAGCCAAAGAGGAAGTTAGCAATTTACCACAAGATTTTACTGTCATTTCAAAGTAGTAACAATGAGTTCTTTACCCATTTTTACATTACATACCATGGTTAAAATGTAGCAGTCATTTAGTGTAGTGTCTTATTTTTTTAAGTATTAGCCCATGCAGCCTTACAGTAAAAACAAGGCTATTTGTGTGATCAGACTGTAAGTACAATTCATTGTAAAAATTGTATCTTGGCAGTGTAACCCTAGATTTTTCTTTACTGAAAGATACTATGACCAAATTATTATTTTTTTCTTGAACTTGTCCTCTGTATCAGCATCTTTCCTGCAATTCCAAATCTGTCTCATATCCTAGTTCCTACTTGATTCCATTTACTATCTATTCATTTGCTAGTCCCATTTTCCCTTACTCCATACTTTCATTCTCTTCATGCTGTTTACGCACATTTGCTTAAGGTCTAGCACTACCTTCTCCTCTTAGCAACTGAGCTGGACCCAAGTGTGTTTAAATCACTCTTGAGCATCACTCTTTTTCCTCTGAGATGAGGCATGTTTATTTAGGAAAGTCCTTCTTTGCTGTCTTGTCATTTACATTTTTTTCATCATTCTATGTAATAAATATCACATTATAAGGAATCAAATAGAAATATAGCTTTTGATGCAATGACGTCACCCGCTGTTGTTCTTAGTTTGTACCTACAGAGGTACACACTAGTCAACCTCTCCTTCACAAAAGCAACTGGAAAAAACAAACAGCTCCCCTTAGTGCTATTTATCTTTTAAGATTCTTCTCCATAATGAAGTTGTGGCAGAATTTTTTCACAGAGAGAGAGACACACAGTAGCATTTTTGCTATAAAGAAACCTTAATTAGGTTGGGGGTCGGAGAAAATTTGGCTGATACACATGATTTGGAGATCTCAGTGCTCCTTTCACAAGGATGGAGATGATAACTGATGAAGGGACCTTTGAGGGACTCCAGAACTATGTACACCTCTTATTTCATGTTAGTCTAATAAAAGTGTAGCTACTTCTATATTCAGCTCTCTAGTTCAGTTGGCAAGGACTACATTTTTCAATAAATCATTTTCAAGACTCTCTTGATACCTATTCCCTCGTGTCAATAATGTTTCTGAAAAAGCAAAAGCAAAAAACCCTCCTAGCCTATTTTTCAGTGGTAAATACTAGACAGAATGGATCCCAAATGCTGTCATGCACCTACAAGCACTTGTAACTGTACAGTGTGCTTATAATAACGAAACTCCTAGTTTGAGGGGGATTTTTGAGGTACTACCTGGAGCACAGGGACCTGAGTTGTATTCTCAGTTGTTGCTCTTCCTCTCTCATACATGACCCAAGTATGTCACCCTGGGCCTGTTTCCTATCCTGTTCATATCTGCTTTGCTTGCAAGTTCTTCAGAGGACAAGACATGTCTTACCAAAGTGAGGCATCATTATTATTTGAGAACTGTGTACTACAGTATTACTAAGTGGATAAAAATAGATCACTCAGTGCTTTGTGTACAACATATGTTTCTTAATTACTATCTAGTACAAAATAGAACTGTTGGCCAGCCACCATCTTTTAATGCACAGCCCCCTGACCTTTTCATTACAAAGTTTACCATCTGCTCAATAGGTAGCAATTATAGTGGCATTTGTGACATTTGTCACTACTGCATACATTTCATCGTATCTATATTATAAAATATCATAGAACTCAGGCATGATGGACGTTTACCTCATGTTCTTTTGAATCTGATACAGTTTTCTCCCCTAACTTTGGAATGAGAATGTTACAGTGAGAGATTCCTTAATTTATAATAGGATTTGCTTGGTTTGGACACTTTGATCATGTGTGGTATCAGACATAGAAGTATGACTCAAGTGTAAGGATCATACATAGAGCCCTTGATCAGGTTACTTCAATCTATTTTATCTACCTTTACATAAAACATCTATCATAGTATACCTCATCCAAGAGTATTGCAAGTGTTAGCATATTATAAAGTTTAAATAAAATATATCTGTAATTGCCATTATTGCAAATTACTTGGTCTTGTAATGCCACTCATGTATTCCACTCACAGAACTTCTGTTTAGTTGACCCAAACTTATGACTTAGTAAATTACATGACTTTCTAAAGAAAAATATGTAAATAAAAATGTACAGTATTTTATATTTAGAATAACATAAATGTGCTGTCTTCTGACCAGTCAACTAAGTATAAAAACACTTTTCATACATAAGCTTTAATATATTAGGCATTTTGCTGCATTCCATACTGACCAAGGAGTACTTGTACATGCATTACGTGCCACATTCATTGCAAGGTAATGCATTATACAAAAATAATTTTAAAAAATTAAATATTTACATTCTTTTGAAGGTTTAATACCAGATATCCCTAATGGCTGCATTTTCTCAGTCCTACACTTTGCAGTAATTGCTTTCCTCACAATGAAGTCTTCAGTGATTTACAATTAATTGGCAACCTGTATGACCACCTTTTCTCTGTGTTTTATTTATGGCTTATAAAAAACATGTAGCAGATTTAAAAAAACATCACAGTAAAGTTTTTGACTGCTTATGAGTCTGAATATGCTATGCAGACATTAATTAAGTCACATAATGGTATTTATCACGCAGTATTATGATTGATGCAAGTACTTTGTATATGTGTAGGCAATTCAAAATGCAGTCTCTTAGGGATTCCCAAGCCTGAGTTCTATTGGTAAAGTCCACTTAGCAATTAGTGGGAAATTTAACTCGTAACATCAAGAATATGACATGGCACCCAGAAAATTGTGGCAGAAAATGCTGGTCTCCATATGGAGGCACAGGTTCAAACTGGAAGAGGGTAGATTTTGATTAGGTATTACAAAGAAATTTTTCGCTATGAGGGTGGTGAAGCAGGTTGCCTAGAGAAGCTGTGGATGCCCCATCCCTGGGGGTGTTCACGACCAGGCTGGATGGGGCTTTGAGCAACCTGGTCTAATAGGAGGTGTCCCTGACCATGGAAGTGGGGTTGGAACAAGATGATCTTTAAGGTCGCTTCCAACCTAAACCATTCTATGTTTCTATGAAAACAAACATCAGTCTGATAAACGTTAAATGGTACCAACAGCTACTCATCCCATTGAGTCTTCATACCCTTAGTATGTTCATACTTCACTGTATAGAGGGTTTAAAAGTGCTTTTCTTTCCAGAAAACAGGAGGTAGGATAAGAAAGGGTGTCTTGTGCAACAATGCCTTGCTGAAGCAAATAATAGCAAAAACCACTGAAAAGAAGAGAAAACGTTATAAAACTTAGCTATACTGTCTCTGTTTGGTAAAGTTTCATTTTAGGCCCTAATCACAGGAACGAGGCTTGTTCTAAATTGTTTGCATTTGCTTCTGAATATCTGGAAATTTGCTTGTTAAGTGTTCAGGTGGAGGAAAAAGCCTTCTCAGGTGCAGAAAGAAGTAATGCTGTGCAGTCAGTGGAAAGAAACATTCAAACAATTATACACCCTACTGCTTCAAGTCATATTAAAACAATCTATAAGCTAATTCAATGCTAACACAATGTCTCATAAATGGTAAACGGGCCGGATGAACATCCTGGCTGAGCAGGCTGGATGAACAACTTTCCAAGTTAAGAAATACAGTATCATTGCATTGTTCAACAAGGTTTTAACCGCCAGTTATGCTTTTATACCTGGTACAAATAATCAGTGTTTCCAGCACAGATTTGTTTCCAGAATATGTGTCAGTTCAGAAAAGATTACATTCTCCAGCATTTCCTTTAATTTTCACAGTGGTCCTTTAATCTTTCCAGTAAAATGTACATTTGAACTACTTGTTCCTATTTCTAAACATAGTGCTTAGAAGAAACAGGTCATGAAAGAAGGAAAACTTAAAACCAGCAAGTACAATTCTGAGGTTTGACAGTCTTTTACCTATCTTATTTGATTCCCATATTTTTTTCTGGTACAAGACAGATAATCAAATGGATTAAAATAGAGGTATAAGACAGTTCCAGTACAAGCCTGACCCCTGCTCCCTCCTCCTCACCTCCACCAGCTCTAGCCACAATTTACAGCCAATCCTGTGGGTTTGGTGTCAAACATACAAAACTTGTGCAGAAACACTGAATTTATACTAGAAATAGCTGGGTTATATTAAAACTCCCTGGTCTTATTTAAAATCACATTCCTAGCTAGTTTTGCGTAACTAATTAACTTTTACTAAAAAAAGAAACCAGCACCAATTTCATTGCATAACAGCACCAATTATATTACAATTGTAAAAGACATTGAAAAAATATAAGCACTGAGGTGATTTACACAGAGTCCTCACTACGAACAGGCTGCAGCTTATATAAACATGGGACCCACAGTCTAACTTTTTTCACTGTTCCCAGACAGCCAGTTTAGGCCTAAAGTTTTATCCAAATAGGAGGTAAGCAAAGACAATCCTAAATAAATGATAGGGGAATTTGGACTTTGAGAGTCTAAGATATCTATGTAGGCAGTAAAGAACCACAGCAGAATCCTGATAAGATCTAAGAGACTAAGTTAACAAAATTTTACTTGAGAAACAGAGAACAATATGATTAAAAATTATAACTGAACCCCATTCTACTCCAGTCCTAAATGTTGAAGTTCTTTATAATTTCATGCTGGGCCATGATAGTATAAAGAAAGCAACCAGATAACCTCCTACTGGTAAGTGTGACACTGAAAAATAATTTTAGTTGAGTATTGTAAAACTTTGAATTGCTGGATTTTGATTTTCATAAAGGAAAGAAAAGCACTTTACATGGAAGATAACAGGGCACAAACGATCTGGATACCAACTAAAAACTAGGTGAGGAAGGAGAGAAAAGGCATGCAAAAGTTGAAGATGCTGGTTGGCTCAAATTATCAAATGAGACTTGCAGCCTAGGGACCAGCCGTGCAAGGTGTAAGAACTCAACTGAGATTGAGATGTAATGTGTTTAGTTTATTTAAGGAAGCTATTCTTGATTTTCTTTATTTTCCACATTAATTCACAAGCAGTTAGCTATGTGAACGTTTGAACACTTATTTTTAGTAATTATCTCTAAATTTGTAGACAAAAGATTGAAAAAGTGAACTCTGAGATCTCAAATAAAAGTAATACAAGTTGTGTTTTCTTAATTTTCTAACACTTTGGGCCCTAAGTATAATTTTTGATTAATTGGCAATGGCTGTGGGATGTTGTAGAATTTCCTGTCATAGAAAAGGCTGCCTCAGAGTTTAGCAAGGGGCTAATACAAAGATCTATTAAAAATAGCAACTTTTAAATCAATTACTGTAATCAAATTATTGTAGGCTCTACTAATGTTGTCTGCTATTTTTCATTTTATGGACTTCTGATTTACTGTTTTCCTCATCTCCAAGTGTCTGCTTACAGTTTGAATCTCTCTTTTGTAAAGTAACCATGGTACTATGTGGACAATTTTTTTCACTATCATATGGGCAGAAAGATTGCTTTTGTAACTGTCAGCTCTTTAAACTGATCTTGGAATGTGAAAATCCCAATGAGCTTTTTTCTTGGTATGCCTTGTGCTTTGTTGTCTCAAATACTAGCACAGCCAAGATATCTCAGGAAACATAGTTAAAAATGTGACTGTAGTTACTGTTTCAAACTGCATGTGCTACTGCAACTCATCTAATTCTTCTGTTAACATAGTTAGCGGCATCTTCTCATGACTGTCTTGATTCTGCGGGGTGAAAAAGGGTGAATAAGTATTATCAACTCTTTAACTTTTTTGTTATTTATTTCCTTTTTCTTGTCAGGCAAAATTGCTGGATCTAATCTTCTTCAGAACATTTTCCACTTAAGGAATAAACACAGGAATCTCATTGCAATTCTCTTAAAATACTGATGGGAAACTCTAAAATTTGAAGATGATGCTTAATGCCGCCTTGCAGGCTTAGCAATGATCACTTACGGGTCTTTTGATTGAAAATTCAGCTGGCTGCCAGTCCCCGAGAAACCTTAAAATTAATAAGACTACCAAATACTTTTTTGTTTCAAAATTTTTCATTTTGCTTTTATTTGACAAAAAAGTAAAGCAAAGCAAACCGTGGAGATCAACATGAAAATCGTGAATGCTGTAAACCCAGGGAACATCAGTGAGGGATCTCCAGTTTGCAGATGAAATGACAGCATCATCTTTCATATCCTGGAGTATCAGTAGGATCAGCTGTAAGATTCATTAGCTGGGATATTCGAAGAGAAGTACGTGGAATAATGCTCCTGGTGCTACTTACACTAAATTGATAGCCTCATCTTTGTAAAAATGGAGTGGTATTCTAGATATGAAAAACTACAGATCTAATAAATATTTTAAATACATTTAAATATAAATAAATAAATGTGTAAAAAGAAAGTTGGAAAAATGTTTAAATATTAGAAGAAACTTCCAGCTTTTTCACATTGCTGTCTGCAAGCCAAAGTAAGTTCATTTATCTCTCTCTTTTTTTTTTCCCAAAATTATTTTAGGTCTGGAATATATCTGGAAAAGCCAAGACAAGAAAAGACTGGCCAAAAAGACAAGGTGGTACATAACCATCTGTCATGCATCCCCAAATGTTAATTACTTATGACTAAGACTTAAGATCAGAATGGGAATGAAAATGATCTTCAAAGAGTAACTGAAGAGCCATGGCTGTAATTCAGCTCTCTGTATGTCTTGATCCTCTTTTTCTAACACTTCAATTGAAGTATGATACTTCAACTTTTTAGATTCTGTATTTCAGCATACACTACTCAACTGGTAAAAATTTCTGCAGCACAAAAGGGCAGTATCTATTTGGAATGAATGTTACAGGAAGTTTTGTTTTTGTACAAAATTCAGATTGAATTAGAGATCTTTAAACAGGTATTTTTCTCCCTTTTGGTACTATGTAAAAGGAAACAGCAGTTACTTTCTTCATATTTTATTGATATTATTAAAACTACAGAATGGTTGGGATAGAAGGGAAGACAAAACTATTAATCTAATTTTGAACCTATAGATGTGAATTGTTGGATCCCAAGCAGCTGAGTAATTGTGGTTCCAAGTTACATCCAAAACTGAACAAACTATATTCTTTCACCCTTAAGATAGAATAATTTTCTGTAATAACTTCTGTTCACTCAAGATTTTGCCCTGAGAAGAACAAAGACTGCACAAAAATACCTAATCTTCAGAGGTTTCCATACTTTACAAGGAAAAATTCCTGCACAGAGAATAATCACTTGAAAAGAACTTATTTAGTTAGCCCTCAGACAGAAGCATTTATGCACACGTGGAAAATACAGATAGTGTCTTAAACAGAGGCTCGTATATCTCACATGCAACCTTTATTCACTGCTTATGAAGTGAGTAACAGAGCTTCAAAATAGCTGTATGCAAGCATCTCTCTGGAAGGAGTTAAAGCTCAGGGAATCTAGAAAATGTTTCCCAAAAAGCCTAATAACATTTTATAATATAAGAATGGAAATACTAATGTTCAGATTTTCTACGAAGAACTGTTTCTTTGTATCATTTGCTCAGAAGAGGCAAACTGGCTGTTCAAAGACCCTTGTTTTGCTTAGGAATGTTTTTGTTGTTACTGCCCCACAGTGGCTCATTGGAATATGTATGCAGGGCGGTTGTTTTCTGCTTGAGCAGGCATTTGAAGAGGGGGAGGGTTGCCAGGGAATCTTTTATTTTCACTCAGTCTGCCTTGCTAATGATCTACAGTTATAGGCAAATACAGCTATAATCCAAGATCACATTTTCTTTCCCGTCCTTATTAAAAGGTAATGTATTCCTCTTCTCAATGTATAGATTATATTTTCCACTTACAAATAGTTCTTTAGATTGGATGAAATAGAAAGATTTAGTAGATAAATGGGAGACTGATTCGGAGAACAGGCGTTTCATTGAGTTCTACTAGTGACAGTGAATCCTGCAGTATGCCATGAATGGTAAAAACCTCAATGAGTGTAAATACACATCCGTGTGTGTAAATACTCTTTTTCACACACTGTTCCTCTGTACATGTTTTTTTTATATGACTTATTCTGAGAACAAATCCAAAACTACCTTCCAATCTCAATAAATGTTGCTCTGTATATGTATATATATAATTAAGACATACATTGAACAATCAGGAACTCATTTTTAGCTTAGTGGTCTGATCGTTTTGCTAATATTATGATTTGGCACAGCTAACGCATTGCACAATGAACCAGATTCTCCTGTGCGCTGTGGCTTTGGACTGCTCTGCCAGTGTCATCCATCTCCCAAAGCAGAGAGGAGGATCCAGTCACACACATTCTCATCCCAATGCAATGCTTTGCTGTGACTGTAGTCAGTAAAATGAAGGGTTAGCCTGGAATATTACAGTGCCAGTTTAACCTCCTGGCCCTCTTACCAGTGAACATGGTACCTTCATTCCGTACAGAGACACTGACTGGCCTTTTTGCACAGAAGCATCAGCATCGTGGTAGTATAAGAAAAAGCATAACATTACTTTTTAAAATTATTTTTCCTACCTCTTCTTGCAGATTTGAGTTCAGATGATACACTTAGTTCTGTAGTCAAATACCTGTTCAAATTGTAATGAGATTAAAATAGGAAAAAGTACCCTGGAATTCACAACTGCTTTTAGTCAGTGAAGCAGGGAGAATGTTACAAAATACTGTCACCCTTCATTTTGACCTCGATTTGCAATATACAATTTAGTGAATCTCACATCACATCAGATGTTCATTGGATTAAAAAGATCAGTGAGCTTACCTGCCAGTACATATGTAGCTTACCTCTTTGTTTTGACTTCAGCTTGTCAGCATACTAGTGATCTGTGCTCCATCTGTACATGGAAGCAGAAGTGTTCCGTTCTTATAATGCATAGGCTAGCACTGCACTGTAGTTCCCATTTCAGCTGAAGAATGTTTATGGGGCTGAGCACACTTGTGCTGTCATCCTAATTTTTCTACATTGTTATTGTACCAGCACAAAGTTCTTGCAATGTGTTGTTTAAAATGCTGGCTGCTCAGCAAATGATCTAGTGCACACAGCATTGTAATAATACAGAAATCTGCATGTTGAATTTCAATTATGCTTTAAAGCTTCCTAAACAGAGTGCTTACACTTTCTTTTCAACATGCAATGAAATGTTAGTCGGTTTGGGCTTTTTTTTTTTTTTTTCTAGAAACATCAGCATGGCAGGGCACTATAGAGCTTCCTTCTGTTTAAGTGATTGTTTACTTTAGCTCCTGTGCCCTGTGAAAAGCCTGCCTAGTGAGTGACCACGTTTTAAAAGAAACTCACTCTGTTTTCAAATCAGTTAATGCATTATGTCTCTCTCATGAAAGAGAGGAAATAAATTAATTCTGTGAAATGCTTTTTACTTTGCAGTGTTTAAATAGCCAGTGCAGTAATGCATTTTGGGCCTGGTACAGAATAGAAGGACGCCCTATTATGAGATGTGTTTGCAGAAATTTGTCACTGGTGCATACAGTCAGCATATGATAAGGATTGACTGCTTAGGACATGAAATAAGAACATTATTTACTACTTCACACTGGGGTTTGCAACTCACTAACAATTATCTTTTTTACTCTGGGAACATTTGGACATACCACTCTGTCAGACTAGATTTCATTGTCATTCTCATAGTGCAAAAAGAACATTTTTAATTAAAGCATAAAGGGGAAATAGTGCAAGGCTGGATTCAGCCATGATGGCAGGGAGGAGGCAACAGGAAAGGATTTGTACTGTACCAGAACATTCTCACTGCCACAAAACATGGTCACTATAAATAAACACTGAAATGTAGTAAAGGAATTCTCACAGCCTAGAAAACTAAGGCATGCAGTGGTCACCAAGTCAGTAGGTAGGTCTGTGTGCCGTAATGCAGCATTGTGCAGAAGGAAGGGAATAAAGCCTAGAAGCAATATAATCATGTTAGTGTGGCTGAATATAATCATGTTAGCCCAGTTTGAAAGGCAGAGCTAATCTGCCCAGCTGCAAATTGTTTTGATGAAGCCATACTGCTTCAGGGATCTCTGCGCTCTACTGCAGTGGTCTATGTAGATAAGTCTATGATCTGCCAGATGAAGGTGAAGTAAGTTGGGTTAGTATAATGGCATCTTCATTAGTAGCAAAATTACAGGCTGAGACAGGAAAGCATTTTAAAGTTTGAAATTATTAAAGGATAAGCCAGAACAATTTGAGGTTTGAAAAAAGTGTAAAATAAGAAATACAGGAAGCTCATTTTCCTTCTGAAAGAGCTAACTAATACTTTATGGTTCTTCAAGATAATGGACAAAGGAACAATGAGAACCAAAGTTCATTAACAACAAAGTCTCATTAACAGCACTCAAAGAGAAGAAACAAGTTGTAAACACTGAAAAGCCACTTCAATAACCTCATTTACAGAGGGGTGCAGTATAAACACCGCTATTGGTTTACAAAACAATATAGGCTCAAA
>JAOXNO010000063.1:17262353-17276252 GCA_028565335.1 Limnodromus scolopaceus
GCATCTTTTAACTATTGGAAATAATTGGTGATCTGACAAAATCCAGGACTGCTCTACAATCAAAAAGAAAAAAAATGTGAGTACTGTACTATGAAAAAGGATGTAAGTACATTTCAGGGGCCCTGGTGACAGAGCAAACCACTTTAGCTTTTTTTTTTTTTAATTTTTCTACAATGTCACCGAAGTCCCTTGAGGAGAATAACTTTATAATCCACAGAAACCTCCCAACACTAATTCTTGGTTTACGCGTGCATGCATTCTGGTTTTAGAAAGCAAGAAAACCAAGAGTGAAATTTTGGATTTTTCATAACTAATGAATCCAACAGTAGTCTTGGAACACTACAATAGAATAAGACTCCTATTTTTTATGCTTTAATAATTGATCCATTGATACAGCTACGATGATGATAAGGGGAAAGGAATTGCTCCCTTTTGTCACAAGACAAGACCTCCAAAGTTTAACACTGAATTGTGATAAAGCGTCTTACAGCCAAGAAGAGAACCACTATGCAGAGATCATAACCACAATTGCTAGAATTACGATTATCCCATATTTTCAAGTAGAACTTGTTTTCCCCTACAAACACGGGTGTTAAAACAAATGAAACAGAGGGAACTCCTTTTTGGTAGCAGCCAGATTGTAAGTTGAAGTGACAATGGAAGAATATCCTCTAAGCTTAGACTCCACACAAAAAGGGACTAGTCTACCCAGTAGCATGCGGGGAAGAACAGAATCTGGTCCCCTGTGAATATGCTCTAACAACAGAGCTGCTTACAGCAAAAGGGCAAGAGGACATCATCCCTCTTTTCTTGTATATGCCTTCTTGCTTCTCAAACTGTATTTCCAGAGAGTTTTCTGTGCTATAAGTGCCAAAACAAGGGAAAAACTCCTGGTAACTATAAGCCTCAAAGAGGGGCAGAAATTCAAGACACAGCATTATGTTTCTTCCCTTAGCATGCTAATTTTTGTTCATCCCATTTTCAAGTGTAACTTCCAGCAAAAGACTGTGTAAGAAGCCTAGGCTTATCTTTACCCTTTGCCTTTTTTTCCTTTTATCAGAGATAAAATTAAGTTCAGTAGTACTTTTTGGTGTCCTGTGGTATTCTAACAACATAAAGCTGCCTGAAGTTTGCTCACTGTTAAGCCAGACATAGATCTGTTTGTATCAGTTGAACAACATAATGCAGCTAGAGCTGGTGAGTCTAATCTGAAAACTGTTTTCTTCTGAGGCGCAACTCTGTTTTTGCGCGTGTGTGTTTAATATGTACAAACATCTTCAAATGTATTATGAGACTGCATTTTTATTTTAAAATAATTAAGGCTAAGAAAAATATCTGCAAGCACACAGTATTTGTATTGCTAGCTCTTACATGTTTCACCACTAAGAGATAGGTGAAAATGGATGGGAGCACCTGAAGAAGACTAATTCTGGCTAATTTGTTTTTGTCACTACTACATGTATATGTGTCAGTGGTTAGTGATTCATTTTTGGGGAAATGACTGGTAAACACTAGTCCAAATTACTGCAGGAAGTAGTGGATAGACAGGAGTAAGCAATTTCTCGTGTATTACAGGGTTATAAAAGCAAGTTAATGTTAGGGTTTTAAGAGTGCTGGAACATACAGTGTCACAAATGGGGTAATACTTGTTTTTGTCTTATTATTAGGCAAATACTGAAAACATTGCAAAAATCTACTGAATAACTCCAGAGGAAACTTAACACTCGCCTGAAAAACACTCAGCTTTGCTTTCATTTCATATTAGTCATTGTGAGAACTGTCTTCCGAGATACTGAAGGTATTATCATGGTTGACTACATTACACTTAAAACCCTCAGGGTAGCACTACACTTACCTGTGCATAACCTGCAATCAAATATGAAAAATAAATATTAAGGCACATTTTGGAATCCCTGAGGCCTTGTTTGAGTGGCTTATGCTGTCAACTTTAGTTTGTATCATGTTCTAAATTTGGCAGACACATCAACAGCAACGGATACTTTATTTTCAGTTCAGATAAACCATTTTGTTTAACTATGGCTAGAATATGCCCTGAATTGCACGGCAGTACAAATTAAAGGTTGAGCTTTTTTGCCTTCATAGAGCAATGTGAGACATTTTTAGTTTGGGTCTAACACAAATCACAGCCTCTGCTTTTCATTTACAACATGTTGCAAGCAAATGAAAAGATACAATAAATAGAATACTTCGCCTTTGCCTTTTTATATGCTGACCCATGGCTGTGGACAGGAGAAAACAGTATTCTCTAGAGATCTACAGTCTGTTTCTCTGGTTTACATACTGAAACAGTGCAGATCTCGTTGGGAATTGTGAAACACGGCAACGTGTTGTTAGACAATGCTGCAATGTATGTGCTGAAGTGGTAGTCATCAATCTGGCATTTATTGCTGCCATGCCTTTGTGTTTGTGGGTTAGGACACAACTGCCCACAGCGTAGCCAGAAACCTGGATAGCTCTGACTTGTGTCAAAGAATAACCCACAAGAACTTGGAGGTTTTACTGAGATCAGCTTCTGGTCTTAGTCTCCTCTCTCACGTCCAGTAAGTCTGACACATAACAGACATTCCTATTATCAGTGTAGGATAAGATTTGGGCTTGATCTCATTTAAATTTTATCAGCATAGCTGTTGATCAGGTGTTGTTATTCACAAATCTATCCTGATTCTAGAGTTATCTGTTTAACTGCTGTTGTACTGATGCCGGGGTATGCCAGTAGAAACATTTTATACCTGTGTAATTGGATCTACACTAAAGCGATTGAAATAATGATAAAAGCAAAAGCTGGTCTTGTCTGTGCAGGGAATTTTATGAGCAGAAATATATTGCTATAAGCAGGGGTTCAGGCACACAAGTGACTGCAACAGTAATGCATTAAAGCATAGTATCAGCTTATCCATGGCAACTGCTACCCGTGTGGTCTAAACCATTGCAAATGCAGGATGGGAGCACCTTACAAAGTTTAAGCTACTGTGGTTTACCAGGCCCTTGCCATGGGCAGAGGGCATGACTTGGTCAGCTGCTTAGTTCAGATGATGGATTATCTTGTTAAACTTCAATAACTTGTGAACAAGTCTGAGTTCCTCTTTCTATAGTTACAGCAATCTAAGCCACTCTGTGGTAATGTTATGAAGAAAGTCCAGCTTTTTTCTAGTTTGCCTTAACCTGCCTTTACATTTATTCAAGGCATACAAACAAAACTATCAAAACCATGAGAGTGATGTTTTTTCAGTAACTGTCTTCTGTACAAAATTAATGTAAAGAATACAAATATCGAAATTTATTCCTGCCAAAAAATCCAAGATATGTGTTCATGATAGCAAAAGTTAAGTAACTTAAATATGGGTGCTCTGAATAGTTATACTAATACAATTCTCAGCTACTTAGAGTAGAGCGAGGTTATCTTATTGAGTTCTATATTTGAAGTTATTGGTAATGGTGATGATGATAACAATGAAGTTGATGGTAAATATTTATGGACTATTTTACAATTTTATTCATGAAGATAAACTTTGGAGGTGAAGCAGAGATAATTTTTCAAGGTTGTGCCTGAAATCCGTTGTTGGGCTGGAAACAGAGCCCTGCTTATGCCTTTTCAGCCAACTAAATTATTCGTCCTCAAATTATGATCCATTATAGTATATATATATTATTGGTTATATATTATTAGGTATTACTGGATTGAATTGAATCAAATTATGTTCCATCATTAATATATAGCCAAAATCATACATAAAGATAATTAAAATTATAAATATTCTGGGGTACTTAGATTAATCAAACTTCACAGTATAACACTAGTTATTATTATGGTTCATGAGTTTATTTTGTAAAAGAAAACCCAAAATATCTTCAGAAATGTTAGTAACATCATTTGTGATAAAAACCTGAAACGTGTGGTCTCAAAAACTCATTAATTCCTAAATCCATTCCATCAAGAATATTTAAAGACTTTACAATGTTTCCAAAGAACACAGCTAAGAATATTAACAAAAACTTAGCAGCATTTATTGCAATTTAAAAGCAAAATGTTTACAAAGATGTTTTCTCTAGGAATGTATACTTCAAACACATCAAGTTTATTGGACTTGTATGATATATGGAATTAATATATTTTTGCCAGTCACTTGATTTCTAATTTCTTTGTCAAACAATTTTGAACATCAGTGATGATTTATCTTGGCACTCTGTAGTCCTGTTTTCATTTTTTAGTTAATTTTCAGAGAGAGTTCATGAGATTTAGGGTGCTTCCATGCTCAAGTTTTGCAATTTATACTGATACAGTTAAAGTGACAAAACCTAGAATTCATTGATTAATATCAATTTTAAAATAATTACAAGAGTTCAGGAGGGTGAAATCTTACTCGCATAAATCCTGTTTGCACCAGATCAACTGCTAGAGCTTTTATTACCATGATTATGTCTGTAAAAAAGAAATCACAGCCATAAATGCCATAGTGGTACAGCTAATTACACCTATTTTTAAACTGTATCTCTAAGGCCACTTAAGAAAATGTCACCTATATATTTTTTGTCTCATGTTCTTTTCAAACAATAGGCTTAAGTAGCCATCTTTAGAAAGCAAGCTGTGCTTCACTATTAAATACTGTAAGTACAAAGTAATTTGTTTCTTTAAATTATATTTATTATGACTCTTTGGAATGAAGTACACACTAGTTTCACTGGATAAAAGGAAATTTAAGACCTTTAAGCTATATTGCTAGCTACTAGTTATGAAAAAGAATAACCATGTGTTAAGAAATACTGACAATAGTTTGTTGTGAACTGTCTTGCTATAAACTAAATGCATTATCTGGAACCTGTCTCTGTGCAGTTCTGCATATTATTTCAAGATTACTAGAAGTAAGGGTAAGAACAATTTTTAATCTGTTCTGTTTTTTCCCTCATAGTCTTCAGTTTTGAGAAATAATGTGAGCTAACAACTTGGTTTCAACATGGAATGGTCTAGGACAGCAAATGCTCCATTTTTGTCCCCAAAAAGCATTTTCTTCCTTCAGCAACAACAATAATGCTATATAAAACTCATTTTCTTTTACTGCACTGAAATCTACATTTCAGACCCAAAAGCAAAGGAGACCTACACGAAGCTGAACTAGACAATGGCGCATAAATCTTACTAGAACTGACAGATCAATATATATTTTTAACTGATTTTTACTTATATCTTTTTTTCTTTTGCTGTTTGCTTTAAAATTCCTTTGAGTGTATTATCAGCATTGCATCTCTGCATTTTAACAGTAATTGAGAAATATGTAAATAGAAAGCCTTATGTGGGACGTTTATCTTGGTTTGCTGTGGTTGGTGAGCAAGATGATGATTTGTGATAGGTGGCTTGTGAGGTTAAAACAGTTTCATAAATAATAGTAACGAGGCAGTGAAATTAAATTACAGTAATGAAAATTATTATGTATTTTTCTTGCTAAATATTATCAAAAAATCTTTTCTTGTTTTTTAGTTGGAAAGCTATTGGAGATTGTGAAGGAGTAACATTGCCTATGACTCCCTCTAGTGATTCTGCTATGGGAAATGCAGCCAAATACAGATGCCAGCCACACAAAATCACCCAAATTCTTCACTAGATAAACGCTTCATGTTTAAAAAAAAAAAAAAGTTTTTCATAATAACAATTGAATATTCAATAAATTAAACAGCTTTTGTAAGCAGTGGAATAAAGTGCTGTAGAACATACACTGTTTTGGGAAGTGATGTTCTACAGCAGATGGATATTTTCTGATGCAAGGAGCCTTTCTTCCTGCTATTTAATGGAGAACCCTGATAAACCAGTAGAAATAAAAGCCTGTATGGTAAAAATGAATAGTGCTAGTGCATTCCTAGCTTCCTATTGTTGAAGGCACTTAGTTTTTTAAAAAAGCTGAGCACTCTTCTTGGAATAATTGGGAAACTCCAGCACAAGAATTGCTCTAATGCAGTTATTGCATCACTTTGTATATCACTTTTTGCATCCGTTTGTGACGCAGTGAGACAGAATGTCACAAGATGATCAATGTACAACTACTTCATTGTGTCTAACTGTAATTTGCATTCTCATTAACATTAATATTTTAGAGTCTTCTCTCCAGTTCAAATACTTGCTAACCATTACCAGCAGGTTTTCTCTGTATTAAAAAGGAGGAAGAATGCATTTTTTCATAAATCATAAAGATACCCTAGAAATTAGAGGAAGTTACTGTTGAAAAGTGATTTGCTATAATTCAGTAGTGATTTGGGGGTTGGATTGGTATTTTCTGCATGCATGTGTTTTGTGGTTTAATGTTTATGGGTAGTTCAGTGAAGCACTAACAACAGATGTAGTTTTCATGAAAAAAGCACCTAAATGCAATTCCAGATTTTGATTAGCAGAAGTACTTTTTCAGCAAGTAGATTTACCTAACAGCCAAAATTGAAATGAGCAGACAATGTCCTGGGATGTCAACCAAAACCCCAGTAAGACTGACACATTAGTCTATACTGAATCCTTTGTTTCCATGTCAATAAACCACCTCACGTTCCTGTTGTGAAAGGAAAGTCTAGTACGTTACATAATCCTGGGAAAAAATAAATAATAAATATTTTGTTATATAAATTGAAGGAAAGGAATCCATATCCCAGAGTTACACATTCCTGCATAACTCTTTCTTCCAAAAAAATCCCAAGCATTTTAAAAATGAACAGCTTCACTCACCACGGAAATACAGCAATCTTTGGAATGGGAATTACTGAACACTTGGTAGTATCACTCAGCTAGAAGCATTCATACGCATTCTCTGTTATTATTTTGACCTTGCAGCAGATGTTTATTTGGAAAGTCCTATCTCATAATTACTTACTTAGAATGAATACAGTTTTTTATTGGGTACAGGTAGTGTTTTGTCTTGGAAACTCTGTTTTGCAAAGCAGCTCCTCCATTGTCTAGCACACAAGGGAGTAAATGCTTCAAAGTTAGGTTCAAAGGATTTTGAGACTATGGACACAAGTTCCTCAGTTTCTTTCCCAGGTCCTATTATAAAAACTGATATTGATGAGCATTTTTGATACTCAGATTACAGAGCATGAAAAGCCAGGGAGCATCATTCCCTGGAAATCATGCATCAGAAAGCAAAGTAACCTGATTTGCACACCCCTCTCGTACTTAGAGAAATCAGAACTTCAGGAATCTTTTTTTCAATGAGGCTTCATCAAATCACTGTCTCATTAACGAACTTTTCCTAACAACTCAAAGATTCTAAGCACATCTGCTTATTGGAAGAGTCTCCTATTTTTAATTCCTCTGGATATCAATGTGAAAGTAGCTGATGGTGTTATGCTGGTCTTATATTACTGGTGTTACTGGAGTTCTGTACTGGCCAAATAACTTTGCTTAGGTGTGGTGTGGACATGCCTTACTGAATCTGCTGGGAACTTAGTCACCTAATACAGAATCTATCTTTTGAAAAACAATACAGCTGCAATGGTTTCTGATTCCGAAAAGTGCTGTGTACTTTGTTTCCCACTTTTACCCTTACTGTAAAAAAGAACTACAGAAACATTGCAGCAGGTTCTGTTGCACCACTTAAAAAGTTGGCCTGTTTGGTTCTTTGGCAGGTTTCAGCACCATCACAGTCTATTGGGTGGAAGGAAATACTCCTGCAAAAACTCAGCTATAAACATGCGGTAGCGTAAAGTTTGCAGATGTACTACAGTGTTGTAGACATGTTCTGCGACTCCTTTCCCTTATGAGTTTACTCTCATAACACTTGGTATTCCATACATGCTAATTTCAGTCAGCAACATAAAAAAAAACAAACCAACAATGACACAGGCCAATGCACTCTGAGCTTAATGCAGATTCCAATTTGATTTAGATGAGGTCCTGAATCTCCTGAATATATACACTTCAAGGAAACTTTAGACATCTAATTTTCTGAAAGGAACTCTCTTTGATATTATATGGCCACCAATACCATTAGTATTAAAGTGATGCCAAAAAAGGATGCCTAAAAAAATTTGTGTTACTAAAGAGCAATGTTTTTCCCTTTTGCAAAATACAATATACTTAATAGCTCAAGAAAGCCAGGTCTGATGAAGATTTAAAAGCACTTTATTTAAACAGGTCCTTGCTCTCTGAGCAAGACAATACAAATAAATCTTGGCATGTAAAATACTCATTAACTTAGTTACATTTTTGAATGTGAAAAATTTGAACAATATCAAACAATATATGTATATCTTTTTATTCAAATGTAGTTTAAGCAATATTTAAGATATTTCTATTATCGAAGTACTACTTTTCATATTTAACAAGGATCTGACAGGCACAGAAATTAAATGGCTTGCCAAAAGCCAGACTGAAGAGAGTATCTTGGTAGAAAAGAAAGATGGGTCTTCCAAGATCCAGATTAGTATCTGATTTACTGCACTCATGTTGTTCTCCAGCTTCTAGTGTGGCAAAAAGGCATTTGAAGCTCTAGGAGGTGCAAAGGAAGGAACTGCACTAATCCTATGGCTCGCCAGACAAGAATGGCCAGTTTTCTCTTAGAAATACTCTGGAAAACTATTCATTTACAATCTTAAAAAACTCTTGTGGTGATGGTGGGGCTTTTATTCAGCATCTTTGTTACCACCTATGAGTGATTAACCAATGTTTTATAACTGATATGATATGTAGCTGAATCAAGGATACTTTCTCAAAAGTTCAACTGAAATCTTCGGTTTTTGTGCGAAGTTCGTCTTGGTAGCATCCTTATAACCATGTCTGTTGATGTGTAGTAGTTATGTCATAGAATTGTTTCTCATCCATAAGCCAGAGCAGTAGTTGTCAGGGTAGGTATCTGCCTGCTTTATTATCACCCTGCGTAGCCACAGGGAGAAAAATTGCTTACCTTGGCATGACCACTTCCATCACTGGTCTCCAGAATAAACAGCTCATTTCTATACTCACGGTCATAAATTCAAAATCTCAATCATGACTCTAGCTGATTATTCTTTAATTGAATACACAATTCAGCTGAAAGGAGAATAAAGAAAAAATATTTATTTAAGACCAACCAATATTTGAAGCCCTATAATGAATATTAAATAGTATTTAATAATGTTTGTGTGTTAAAATGGGTTAAACAAGTCACAAAAGTAAGAAGGCAGGGAGGGGGGGAAGGATGTGACTTTTCATAATACTAAGTAAAATATCCTGTAAAATATCCTGGGGGTTTATGGAAATAGTTTTGGGGTTTTTTTTCTTTTATAAGAAATCACTTATAATTGCATAAACTCAGAAGAAAATTTATATTTATAATGGCAGGTATCAGAGTAGCCTTACAGTATCTTTCGTTTTGAATATTTGAATAGATATGCAATCCTGTTAGTGTGCATCATTCTGAAATTTATAGCTTTCCAGTACGAGCTAATTTAAAATAATGAAAAAAAATATTGTTTATTCTAGCATTTTTGCATGTCTAGACTGCTTCTTAAACACAAGCTGTGCTGTAAAGTACAGCAAAAGACACAATATATTTCAGCTTTCTTAGTTTGTTTCTATTTTGCAAGACATAAATCCCCAAACACTCTTAAAGATGCAGAGAACAGCACAGTGTAACACTTGTTAACTTTAAAAAATTAATTTAAATTAACAGTTTCTGCAGATTTCTCTTAGTCAAGTAATTTCCTGTTATCAAGGACAGATGTCATTTATTATATAAAAGGTATTTCATTAATTCCGAGGTTAAAGGCTTGGTCTAACTTTTATTTAAATAATTCTGAAATTATATTGCCTGTATTGTCATGGGTGCCATAGCTCCTGACACAGGTCCTCAAGCAGGGAACTGAGCCCACGAACTCCTGCTTGTGCACTAGCTTCCATTTGGGGTCTTTCTAACGTCTTGTCTTGCGCATCTGTGCCAAAGCCACGGCCTTTGGGTATGCGTGCGTGAACTTCCAAAGGTGCAGTATAAAAACTAATGTATTTTATACATAATTCATGACATTTAAAAAGCATTGTCACTTGACAGCCGAGATGATAATAAAATTAGTATGTTCTACCTCCTGCTGTTGGGTACCGGACTTCCAAAGCTCCACATTGTAATCGTTCTGGCAATAGCCCTGTGAGACAATAAACACCACTGGTGCCTGGCTCTCCCTCAAAAAGGTATGCATTTAGAAATCGTGACCCTTCTAAAAATAATGCACTCTAAACTTCCTACGTATTATCAATAGATGTATAATGTCTCCAGTCTTGGCATGGAAGGAATAGATACCATATAGTCATGTGACAATTGCTCATTTGATTTGTGGCTGTAGTTTTATATGTCTGCCATTTCTAATTTATACTGGATTTGACCTAAAGTGATTTATCTGAAGTTATGCCAGTTTCTTGGCAAAAAGATCTAAATTAAAAACATACTAAAAAAATATTAAAAAATAATAAAACTACAAATAATTTAGAAAAACTGATTAGTCATTGTAAATTACAGCTCACTGCAAAGGGTGGGACTCTTAGAGATCCACTTTTTGTATTCTTTATTAAGTCTGGATACGGTATCAACTGGCATTTATGAAGCATGCTGCAATGTAGATTAACATTTCTCCTAGAAAAAGTAAAACTTGGGAATTTCCATCGAGATACAGGACTAAAAACAGTGCTATTGCTCAAAGATCCCAACTGGGATTTAT
Source organism: Limnodromus scolopaceus (assembly GCA_028565335.1). Taxonomy (NCBI): domain Eukaryota; kingdom Metazoa; phylum Chordata; class Aves; order Charadriiformes; family Scolopacidae; genus Limnodromus; species Limnodromus scolopaceus. The sequence continues at coordinate 17,273,034 of JAOXNO010000063.1, forward strand.
TTTACATTTCCAGTAAATGGGGATGAGGGAAAAAGAAGAGAAAGAAACTATTGTTCTCATAAGTATATGGAGAATAAAAGTCTTACTTGGGATTGAGGCAAAGTCCTAGTAAAAGATGTGGTACAGTGTAGTTGCAATTTGTTTTCTGAGTTCTTCTGTTTCTCTGACAGAAAAAAAAGAAACAAAGCAGAACTCTGTGAGGCCTTCAGCAGAGAGACCTCCAACCTTATCTGTCAGTCTGGGGAAAGTAGCTCCTTTTTGTTCCCTGCACCAGCCTCCGCATATACTCCGTTCCCAGTAGTGAAGGGAAGGGGTTTGTCTCCTATTTTCTTGCATAGAGACATAAAAGTGAATTACAATCTTTCTTGGAGACTGTCATCTACAGTGGCCTCTCCATGACTTATCTGGGTGACCAAAGTAAGGCTACTCAAGCAATATATTTTGTGTGACCTTTGCAAAAATGCTGAGAATTCGTCCTACAGGCAGTGCATTTTTATTAACAGGTTATTCCACAACAACTATAAAGCCAGTAGTTGTATAATACCTATGAGACTTTTCTCCATGCATTCTGAGAAGTTTATAAAAAAATCAGTGTCTGTGGGCAGAGAAACCACGATAATTGCAATCAGGGAAAGGCAGGGACAGCCCTTGTTCTGCAAGGCAGCAGCCTGCCTGCAAGCCACCCGGCTCCGAAGTCACAGGGACCTGCTAGTGCACAAACTGCTCCCAGTCAGCCCCAGTGCGCACAGCACCATGAAGAATCAGCTGCAGGTGCTGTACGGAAACCATATTTCTGAGAGTTTTTCTGTTAAGTGCAAGTTTTACCAAGGAAGCGAGCTTGACCTTCACAGTATGCCAAACTTTGGCTCTGGTCCTAGCTCTTTTCACATGTGAATAGTTCCTGTGGGGCCTCTTCGTGTGCTTAGAGTAACAAACAATTTCAGGATTTAGACCTTGATGTGAACGAAGGGTAGCAGCAATACCTTCTGATTTGCACAAATATTTTTATCTTTGTAAAGTAGTGCATTTGCTGCATGGACAGAGTTAATCTTACTTCGTCTTTGACTCTTCACTTTCATGATGTAACTGCTTTGGTTTGTACAGGGGGTTTGCCCTTTTCAGGAGTACCAGTTCACCTCCAAAAGCAGATAAATATGCCATCTACTCCTTCCACCTTTTATTTTCTTTTTAAATGAAATAACAGTGTTCACTAAATTTGAATTCTGTGTATTTCAAATATAGTTCAGGCTGAGCTGCTGGACCCATTGTCCAGCTTATGCTCAGACACCACTTTGAAAAGCAGGCCGGGTCATCCCCCCCAGCCACGCTGCGTGCTTCCCTTTCTGGAACGGCTGATGCTATTGCAGTTGATCGCTCTTGCACAGGACAAACCATCATGTAGGTCATTACCACTCCCAGTAATATTCAGACTTCTTCCACTATTTTTTTTTCAAGTAATAATCTTTATTTTCATTTAATCTGAAGCCAGAAGGACAAGAACATGACGGTGTCCAAACAATACACAGAAATTCCTTCATCTCTTGCCTCTTCTTAGGTGTAAAATACAGTTGTCTAATAGAATATGCTTTTTAGGGACTTGGCTATTTTAGAAATCCATTGTAATGACAGCTCAATGAAATAGGTATTAAAAGGATTGACAACCACTCCTAATCTGTATGCCAGCAACGTGATGTAAACCAAGCACCCATAGCTGCGTGCTGCTTTTATTTTTTGTCCTTTTGTTGTTTATATATGCTTTATTTCACTTTTTATCACAAAATTTTCAGAAATCTTCATGAATAAGTATAACTGCCTGGTAGGCATTACTCTCAGCATTGTGCTGCACTGCAGCTGGGACATGAACTCTAATTTGTGGGTAATGTTCTGTTTGTACATAACGAGGTACCTCTGCTCTCTGTTACGTGCATGGGACAGAAATGATGAAGTCACAACTTCACTAAATTCATAGAATTTAGCACTGAGCATAGTAAAATACAGTGGGCATTTGGTCAAAGTCAGGCGACTGAAATACAATACGGAAATACAACCTAGAAGAAAAGAAATGACATCTCTTCTGTAGTATTTTAGCATGGTTAATGGCCATGCGATTGTTCTTTCCAAGTCCATATTCAAAGAATCTCATTGAATGTACGAGTTAACAGGTAAAAATAGATACATTCACTGAATGACTGGGGATTTTTAGAAGCCTTTTTTAGAACTCTCTGATCCTCTCTCTTATATATCTTTATTTCAGAGAAATTCTGGTGTTTAAACTGTATTTAGAGTTAAAAGTGAGATACCACCTACATCTTCCTATAGTGAAGAAGGTAGAACAAGGCTTTCATATACATTTTCATACTATTTTTAAAGAGGGACACATGCAAAAACGTGTGCTGTGAGTATAAGTGCAATTTCTTTCCTTGTTCATCAGAAAAGAGTTTAAAACGGTCTCCTCACCCCACAGCAAAGTATATACAAAATTGCTAAATTATTTACTAATAATTATTGTGTTCACTGAGAAGTGCCTACTGCAGGCATCTGGCAAAATACTGCAAATAATTCAAGATAGGCAAATTATTAAAATCAACACCACAAATTAACTATTAATTAAACTGTATTTTCACGCAAGCGTTCAAAAACAGCTGAACTCACCACCGCAGCCTCACTTTGCAATCACTGATCCTGCACAGACACTGAACTGACTTGGCAAAGGCCGGGCTCCCCCCCGCCCCCGGCCACCGGTCTCCTACAGCTGCAGCGCCCCGGGGGAAGCGCCTCCGCCGCCGTCTCCCGCCGCGGTCACCGGGGCTCGGCCCAGCGGCTGACCGGGGGCCGCCCAGAGGCGACCCCGGGACGGCGCTGCCCTCCCACCCGCGTCCCCCCCCACGCCCCCCGGCAGCTGGTCCTCGCCCGAGGTTGCGGCACGACCCCGCGCCTCCGGCTCGGCTCTCCCGGCCTCCCCGAGACCCCGGCCCCGAGGAGCGCCCGCGTAAGGCTGCGGGACTTCCGCCCGCCTCCTCTCGCCCCCGTCGCCCAACACCCGCCGCCGGGGAAGGCGCCGCTTGGCCGCCGGCCCTCGCTCCAACCGCGGGCGCCGAGCCCGGGGAGCGCATCCCCCCGCGGTAGCCTCGGCGCGGCGGCTGTTCTGCAGCGGGAGCTCGGCCGGCGGCTCCTCCGCCCCTGTCTCGGGCTCCGCCGAGGGAGGGCGGAGGGGGCACC
>JAOXNO010000063.1:17276892-17298647 GCA_028565335.1 Limnodromus scolopaceus
CCAGCAGCCGGGCCAGCATCCAGCCCAGCGGCCGGGCCCGCCGGAGGAGGGCGAGCGTCCAGCGGCAGCGGCTGCCCCGCGGGGGGACCCGGCGCTGCGCTCCCCGCAGGCGCCCGGCGAGGGGAGTGTGCGGGCTGCGCGGCCGAGCGGCGCCGAGTTCAGAGTCTCTCCGCGCAACTTAGGTTACGCGGCAGGACCTCTGTGGACTGGTGTGGGGCTTCCAGGGCGCGACTGCCTTTCTATCCTTTTGCAGCGGCAAAAGCAATTAATTAACTAAACCCAACAGAAATAAAACAAACTCAGGCTTACCTAAAAGTTAGAATACCTTTTTTTTTTTTTTTCCCTTTCTTTTACAATTTTATGCCTACGTGGAAGTCGCTTATGAATCGTGCTCGGCACACTGCATGGGAAGCAGCGGCTTGTGTTTCGGATCGAGGATTTGCTGTTGCAAAGCGGTCTAACTTCCATGCAGTGGGGCAGCCTTCGCTACTCTAAACGCCTTGATGATGTGCTGAGGAGCCCATGTAGATTGACATCTCGTGCTGAGAAGGCATTGAAGGTAAGAAGGGGACTTGGGGAAAAGAGGGATTTTCATAGCCTTTTATATGGTATCTTTTGTCCAGCATCCCCCGTTCAGCAGAGCATCAGCGGTTCATCCGGAACAGTATTGATAGGCTGGAACCGATCAAGTAAAATGAAAGTCTGCTCCTGTGAAAAGTACATGGAGCTCACAAGTGACTGCAAAAGATGTATTTATTTTTAGTCTGATAACACAGCACGGTTATGATCTACGCTCACAGCGCACACAGTGAGCTAACTCACACAGCTCAGGAACGAGGAGAAATACGGTCTCCCTCTCTGATGGGCAGTTTGCATTGGCTGTTGCATTTTGTTGAATGTGTGCCCCCCGCTACCTCCCTGGAGCATCCCATCATCCTGTTTGATTTGGTGGGGTTTTTGCAGATACAGTGCCTAGTATTAATGAGAGAGGGAGAGGGATGGGAAAAAAAATCCCACATATGGAACATTTTATTGATGTGATCATAATCCTGTAATGGAGATTGCATTAAATGAGGATTGCATCAAAATGCCTTGCTGCTGTGGAGAGATGAGAAAGGAAAAACTATGCTGGATTGTAAATGAAGTTCTTTGATTGAAGGATTTTCTTGAACCGTGAAGGGATGTCTGTAAGCTTAAAGTTGCTGTGTATGTGGAGTACTGGAATGGGATAAAAACCAGATCAAGCTGAAATGTATTTTAATTTGCTCAAGCTCTGGATGCAGTTAGAATTGGTTAGAGGCATTGCAGTGATGCCCAATGAATTCTTGGTTTCAGCCATGGAGACCACAGAAAGGCAAGGAGAGAGGAGGACACAGAAAGGCAAGGAGAGAATTTTATCGTTTGGGGAAGAAAAGGATGGTTCATTTGTGACTTTTGCCATAATGGCACAAAGCTTTACAGCCTGCTGCTTGCAAGCAGAAACCTTGTAGGCAATCTGGAAAGCAGAGGATTTATCTGACTTTCCTTTTGCAACCTTGGTGTAGTTGCCTGTAAGAAGTAGCTGCAAGGTGTATGTCAAGAGGCAAACGGGGACTTATTTGCCCCTCTTGGACAATGAAAGAAACTGTAAGCTTGAGAGAGATGGTGTGGACTCATCTGATCCTGGCTTTTTGAGCTTGAGTTGATAAGCAGCAACAATTAGTCAAAATGTATTATCTCAATTGGCAAAGGAGGGGAGAAGGTGTTGAAGTTTATTGACCCAGAGCAGAGCTGAGGACAGTAGATGTTATCAACTCACCCTTGCATTATTTTTGTGCTAAATTTTATTCTGGCATGGAGAACTGAGCCACAAAGAACATCTTCTTCAAGCCTTACTGAAAAGAAACCTAAAGACAACAGAAAGATTACGCCAAAGATAAATTTTAACTTTTTGCTTGTCAGCAGTGGAAGTAACATTGATCTGTTAGATTACACAGGTCAAAAGAGGTAAGACAGGAAAAACGTTCTGTATTTCTTTACTAACATTTCCATCCACGCAAAGTTGGCATACAAATAAACAGCACAGAGTGGGAAAGAACCATTTCTTAGAAGCACCTAAGTTATACCTGATGTAAGCAGCAGAGACCTTCCTGTAAGAGCACTCAACTGGATTTATCTGTAACTGCAAACGAGCTGGTTAAATACAAAATTATATAGAATAAACCAAACCCAAATATCTGATGTTCTCAGAAGTAATTTGTTTTCTCATTTGAATTATGTACAAAACCTGAGGTAATAACTCCACAGTCCAGTCTCTCTCTTGCTGTGTATTTGGCATAAAGTTGAGATGGAAACACTTATTTTAAATAAAATGGAGAAAAACAGCATAAGCGTATTGAATTCCTCTTAAGCATTTTATTTTGGCAAAAGACGACTTTTAGTGAATTTAAGAGATGGGTTTAGAATATTCATGGTTAAACTCCAGGGAGCTTGGTGTTAGCTCAGTAGGCAGAAGGTTCTTCCTCTAAAGAGAGATCTGGAAAAGATGTGTTTAAATGTCAAGCCATAGTCAGTTGAGACTGTTGGTTTCCACATTTTAAAATCATTTGTTATGCTGCTTAGGGGAATGATGCTTAATCTGGAAAATAAAGCAAGTATTCATAGCTTACTCTTTTTCATAGAAAGAGCCGGCAGTGTGCTTTAATTGTACTTCTGCATGTAGAAATGTTCCAGATTTGACTCCATTTTTTGTCAAATAACAGCTGAGGAAAAATTTGTCTTTCGAAACTATGATTATCCATGCAGATCTTGGTCTGTATTTTTGCTACAGAAGAACTCTGCTTCATGGCTGCATTGTTCATCCTTGCAGCATTTCTTTAAATGTGAGCCTTGCTATAGTTAAAGGATACTTTATATTCAGTGTAGTACTGTCTGCTCAGTGGAATTGGCTTTATACATCACAGCCTCTGCAAAAAAAAGGAGATCAAAGATCTGAACCTGTGGTCCTGTATTGCATTTGTATTCTACATGGACTTCAGTAATCCTGTAGTGGAGCCATTCACGCTCCCATAGTTAAGAATGTGTCAGTCTTTCTATTAAAACACCCATTTGCTTAGTAATTTAACAGCTAGTTTTAAAAATGGGCTCTAAACTTAAGTTAAACACATTGATATATTAAAATAAAAGATATACTAAGCAATGAAGTATAATAACAATAGGCATTTGCTAATAGAGCACTGTTAAGTTGAATTTATAGAAGGCTTAGTAGAAAATAACACCTGCCTGAAAAATTTAGAGATGAAAAGGGGAAAAAAAAATCCTTTCAAATTTGGGAAGCCCCTTGTGGATCCAGGTGAGTGTTTACACCTGGATTACAGAGGCCTGTGATTGTTAAGCAGGTTTCTCTTAAAGGAGAAGTGCACTGGCTCAAACCAGGGATTAGTCAGGTCTCAGTTTAATGGTTCACTTTTAGATTGTATTAGAGCTAATGCCTTTGGCATTATTCCAGGTAGTTCTTTTGAGGCTTAAGTTACAAGAAAAAAACCAAACCCCAAACCTCTTATCTGAACCAGTGAAGTTATCCTTTCTATGAGCTACTCAGAACTATACATTTTTGAATAATGTTGATTGTCTGACCCATTTGGGGGCTGCTGCTGCTGCTAAAGCACGCTGGCCAGGTGGAAGTGGTAATCACAATTTCCATCATGGGGACAGCCAGTGGGACTAATGGTCAGTTGACACTTAAACAGAACCCTTTCTTCTAAAGCATCCCTAAATCTTTTACAATTGCCTGTCTCAATTAGATAGCCACCTTCTAACAGTGAAATAGCCGCTTCATCTCTGCGGACAAATTATGGGAATGCTGATAATAACTTTGTGCATACTTCTGGTTAAAAGTTAAAAAGACTATAATTAAAAATATGTAGATTGCATGTTGCAGTTCCGCGTGCTATATAGTACCTATGTTCAAGTAATAGGTTCAAGATATAGCTTGCTGTGTTCCAAGTATTTTAGATTGGATGAAATAAATAAGTATTGTTTGAATGAAAGTTTTGTCATTTAAATAAAAATCCATAACAGATATGAATAGCCTTCTGTCCCAATTACCTCTTTCTGCGATGAGATCACTGAGAGGGAATTTGTAACAGTTGTCTGTCTTCAGTGCAGTGAAGTAGTGGTGACCATATCTTTCTTGGGTCTTCTGAAAACTCATTCTCCCTGTGAATATAGAGGCAAGTAATATGAAGCAGGAAATTTAGGGTGGAAATGGGAATTTGATTATCCCTTAAGATCTGTGGGGAGACTTCCATTCTCATTATCTAACGGTAAAGTAAGGAAAATAGGTTTAAAACAGTCTTTTTCAATTACGGTCTCTGAATTAGTAGCGTGACTTGCCAGAAAGAATAAAAGCTTCTATAGCTTTTGCACATTTAAAAGCTCCACTGAAAGAAGAGTTTAAACTGTGCTTAAATATGTCTTTAGGATGTTATATTGTGAGTAAAAGTGGCATTAGTGGAAAATACCTTTTTAGTGATAATAGTGTTTACCACCTCTGGCACAAGTGAATAGAAGATATATATTATTATTTTTTTTATTTTTAAAAAACTTTTTAGAAAATAATCATGTTTCCAAATATGAAAACTGAGTAGTGTGTTCACAGTCATGCAGTAAGATTTCATATCTGAATGAAAAAAAACCCCAGCAGACATACCCCGCTTGCACAGGAGGTTTCATGAAGGTCCAAGGAAAGTTAACGTAAAATTAGAATACAGATGAGAAAGACTGGAAGTTAGTCTGTAGATACAATCAAATCATAGTCATTTTGACAGTGAATAACATACTGTAAAGAGTTTTCTGTAAATTAAACATTCTTTTATTTGAAGTTTTTTGTCATTACTTTTAATAAGTATCCTGTTGAAAATGACTTTATTTCAGAAAACTGTTTTCCCATAGATTACATAAGATTTAGCCATCTTGGTCCAACATGGCCTGAGCCAAAGCTTCCCGCAGCCTGTGAAAAAATTCCTGTTGGAGCAGGGCTTCAGCAATTGCTTCTTGCTTTACATAATGTACACACTTTACTTTCTGCCACTCCTTTAGGAGCTCAGAATGTTGCTGGGGTACAGAAGGCGTTGCTGGGGAGAGTTTGCCTTGAAAGGCTGACAGAACTTTGCCTGTTTAACAGCAAGTTCTTTGCTAACTTTTCAGGGAAGTTGTTTTGAAATGACTGTTGTTTTCCCTCACTTAAGTTGCACTACGCTCGGCAAGGATTCTATAACTTCAAGGGAACCTACGTCACCAGATCAGCAGAGCCAGATATGTTCTCAGAGAGACACATGAACATTGAAATTGTTGGAGGCTTCCAAATTCCACAGTGAAATTATAAACAGAGGTGGCCCACTGTACTTAAAACCCACCACTGTGGGGTTTAATATGGCAGCTCACTGTGCTAAGAAACTTTGCCTGCTTCATTTTTCTGTCAGGGGAACATCTTGCTTTGTGTACTACTTTGATTTGATATGGTTGTTTTGGGGATGATTTTCTTCCTCCAAGCTGGTCTAGAAATAAGATGTCACTGGTGATGTAGTCTGTTTGTATATCACTGTTTATCCGCTACATCCTTAAGGACATAGTTTTATTATTTTTGTAAGAATTTAATTAGTAATTATGTGCGCTTTATGCTGCCTACTGAAGTAGCAGGAAATACATGCTAAAGGGAAAAAAACCCAAGTAAAAGTTTGGAATGCTTTAGGCACAGCATATTTCATTTAACCAACTGCTTACACCATCACTGTTACTGCTCTGTGCTACCTTGTTAAACAAATAAATGTATGTCTGGAAATCTGCGATCTACTGGATCTATGATCACATACGTGGGCACACGAAAGCCACATCCAGTCTTGTTTCCAGCTTGAGTTCCTGGCACATAAGATGCATATGTGCCCACCAAAAGGAAAGTGAAAAATATTTGGGGGATGACAGAACTGCAGGTGCCATTACAATGTAGTGTAGGGAGCAGCTATAAAAAAGTCAACTGCCTGCCTTTAGCCTGTAACTCCGGTTTCATTAGAAGGTCACATTTTTTGATAATCCTACTGAGAAAGGAAGTTTCATGTCTTTGCGAAGGAACTGAGTTTTATCTCTGCTAATGGAAGTTGTAGTTTAAACCCATGTTTAGTAATTTATGCAGGTTTTGTGATTGCTTTTGTCATGATAAAAATATGTATCTTCCTGTCTTTTGACAAAGAGGTATGAAACTGTGTGTCCTGACAGGCACAGGTTTACCTGGGTCACTGGTTTCACCTAGGTGTGAGCGTAGTTGTCTTCCAGAAATGGAGAGTAGCTTCAATAGGAAGCATCGTGTGAAGGTGCAGGTTGGATTCACAAACTGGAAAGGGGTTTTCTTAGGACTTGTACAATGTTTATGTTGAAAGACCTAGACTTGACTTGTCAATGTTAAACAGCTGAAGAGTGTGCTGTAGCATTCCCTACAGAAAAGTGCAGAGGAACTCCAGTGTTTTGAAACTTCATTAAATGGTGACTTAACAGGAACTGTAATGTGCATGTATAACTCTGGACTCAAATCGTTTGGCACCTCACTGCAGTAGTTTCTAATGTTCAGATTATAGTTGCTGCCAGTAACTTAAAAATATATGCAAGATATAAGGCATGAAACTAAAGCTATCATTAAATGGAGTAACGTCTTTACTTTGTCAGTCATTTCATGGACCCTTGGAAATGTACGTGGCAATGTGTTGTAAATTAACATCTAGAATACAAGGCAACACAGTAATAATTTTTGGGATGAAAATTGGGAATGAAATGCATAGAATTAATTTTCTGTTCATCTCCCTGCTTGTCTGCATGTGAGACTTTCCCAGAATGAATGGATTCCAGCTAAGGGTTTCATAATAGTTTCCTGTAATCGGGACTCTACTACAGGAGATCAGTTAAGTGCTTGTCAGACAAGTGTTTGTTCGTGTCTAATTATCAGAGAATTCTTTTTAAAATTCATGATCAGGGTGTCTGTAATTTTATGACTTATTAAAGAAAGCTGGATATAAAGTAAATCAAGGGTTTTGTTGTCCTAGTTAGTTTGTTCTAGTTGTATAAGATAATTGAGAATGACCTTTTCCTCTGGCCAAATAGCAGCTGAAGTGGCAGGTATAACTCCTTTATCTTTCATGATTCCACCATAAACTTGAGGGAAAAAATCACATATGTGTGCATGTATAATTGTTTATGGCATTAGTAAATATGAAGAATGAAAGCTATAGAAGGGACCTTAGATACTGGAAAGTAAGTATATTTTAATTGTATATAATCAATCTGGAATAATGATGACTACAAAATGGAACTATCGTAACATTTTTGGTATTCACATATTCCCACACCCTCTTGTTTTTCACATGTAATCTCCTTAAAACGATAATACATTTACGAGAACATCATAAACCACACTTCCCAAAAAAGTCTTTAAAATACCTCTTCAGCAGGCTACAGAATTGTGGGCCATCAGTTATATTCATTTATGTTTTGACAATATGTTCAGTCAAGTATCAGTTAGCTTATATCTTTCACAGTTTAGTTTTATCTACAAATACAAATAAAACTATTTTCAAGAACTCCTCTGAAGGTACCCTAAAGCATAATACAAAGTATGTTTGAGATGAGTTCATAGATCATTAACTCAGGGTGTTTCAGGCTACAAAGAGGGGCAGAAAGACATTTGGCATATCAGAAAAAAAATGGTGACCACTTAAAAAACCAATGTGAGTCAGAAAGCAAAGACATGGATAGCCTGTGTCAAAGAAATGTATCACTAGTGTGTGCGGTCAGAAACTGTTGTTTTCTTCACTGAGCAATAAGGTTAGGATGTGTCGGATGTTGATAACCTTATGATGAGCAATGAACCAGTGCCATGTCCTGGCTGTAGTACTGTGTCCCTATGGAGCCAGGAACGTCACTGAGCAACCTGAAGCTTATGTGCTAAAGGAAGAGAGATTCTGGGCAACTAAATAATGACGACTCTTTAAAGAGTTTGGGTGTTGCCTGTGTCACTTTCTAATGTTTTAATGGCAGCGTTTAAAAATTCCTGCTTACTTCTCTTGTCCCTGAAAACACAGCAAATTGAATTTACGTGGTGCTTACTCTTTCTCACTTCTTAAATTTGACAAATTTGTTTATTAGAGTGTAATATTATAGAGTGAAAGGATATTTTCTAACAGAAATATAAGTGTCATGTAGGTGAAAGCTTTTTAATGACCCTTGCCTCCTATATACCACAATGAGGAAACAAGTATAAAACAATCAAGAATTCACATTCCTCTTCAATGATTACAGAAACTCATTTTCTTTAGGTTATTTAAAAACAATGTGTCTTTGAATTAACTTTGTTAATTGACTTTGGAAAGCAGTAAACTAATAATTTTTACCATGGAACTGAGGCAAGACTAGTATTTTCAAAAGGACTTCCATGGTTTGGGTGCCCAAGTCCCATTTTCAAAGTGAATCAGACTCTGAAAGAGCCTGAAGCTTGCCTGCTTTCACAAATCTTTTAAGTGTTTTTGAAAACAGTACCATGTTTGTTAAAGACTGTTTATAGTAACAGTTTGTACCTCATTCATGTTTTCTTACGTTTCTTTGAATATTACTGACATTAAAACTAGTCACATCCAATATTCAAAATGTGGTGGAACTTAAGGATGATTATTCTATCTGAAACCTAAAACCAAACTATGAACTTAAGCTACAAACTTGCAGTTCTTACCAGAGATGCACCAAACAAAATATTTAAAGGAATGTTTATGTCCTATTTTATTCAAGCAGTTTTTAAATACTTAAATAGAGAGGAGGAGCAGAAGAATTAGAAAAGCTGTCAGAGAAATGAATCTATTATAGTAAGGCTGTACAGTACATGATGTGGGTTGAGTTTGGGGCCTATTACTTCTTATTTAACATCCTGTATTTTGTGGCTCATCAAACAGACACAGTTAAGCATCAGCCAGCCTGTATCATTAACTAACTGTTACTGAGTTGAACCTTCGGCGTGGGAAAAAGACCCTGTTATATTTCAAGGCAATCACACGAAGCATGAATTCCAGTCGGGAAAAGGGATCCTTTTTACTTTCTGTTAGTCTAAACTTTAAAATCCAGTCAGACAAACTGTGGCAATAAACTGAAGTTAAAACACAGTAGAAAGAGTTCAGTAAAAAAGGAAAAAAAGGGACTAAAATTTGCCTGAATTTCAGATAAAAATAGTGATAAAAAATTTGGGATAGGATATCTTTTTTGTGATTGTATTGCTTTACACAGCTCAAATTCAGTAAGGAGTTTCTAACATTATGAATGGAATTTGGCTCCAAGTCTGTGTTTGAGTAGTGTTCTCAGGAATCACTGTGTAGGTTATTTTAAAATTACCAAAAATTCTTAATTAACAAAATATTGCTATTTGAGACTGCTTAGCTTCATACACTGTGTTGTACAATTTGTTCAGTAGCTGCTTTCTTTAGGTAATTTTTTTTTTATCTTCTAGGTTAAAGCAGGTTTTAGGTGTTGGTTATTGTTTAACATCAATGGGAAAATGTAAACCCCCTGAATATTTTCCCGTTAAGTCTGATGAAAGCTTAATCTGGCTTCATATAAGTGCCATTTGTTACAAGTCCCCTTAATGTCGATGCTTCTATTTTTTTTGTGCGCTTAACAAAAATGAATATTTCAAAAATAATGCCTGAATCAAAAATAGTGCAACATCAGTCTGTAAAAAAATGTGTACAGTCTCAGTTCTTTACGTGTAATTCATTTCGGCAGGTATGGTAGTTTTAGGTTTTATTGTATTATAAATGCTAAAAAAGCTTGAAAGAAATCATTGGAAAAAGGTTTAGAGTAAGTGACTTAGATGAGGCTGGCAGGTGGTATAGTACGGCTATTGCAAAATTAACTAAATTCTGGACATTCCATCATTTTGTGAACCACGGTTAAGGCAGATTTTCCTCCTTTCCTTTTCTTTTAGTACATACAGCTTTGACTGATGTGGTTCTTACAACCTCAGCCATAACTGTTTTGGAGGGAGAAACATATCAAATCCTTTGTGGGCTGGCAACAGCTAATTTCTTTCTCAAATTTTGGAGATCCTATCAGTTTTATGAAGGACCCTGTAAAAGGCAGCCCTAGTTGTAGTTACACATTTCTGTCAATATGAAGAGTTGCCTGATGTCCCTGACACCAGTGTGAATTTAGGATGGGTTATGCATGCTAATTTGCTCTAGATCCTTTGCCGTTTTCTATTTTCCCAAACCTACACTGTGTATTCATCTGAGTTTCCCGGGGATATAAAGTGTGAGTTATTTGAAACTGCAAGCACATAAGATAATCTTGACAGTAAACCAAAAGAAATACTTGAAGTGGTTTCTCCTTTTCACATACAACACAAATTTTCACTTAATATTGAGAAGAATCCTTGGAAATTTTCAAAGCCTGACCTAAGGCACGTAAGCAAGCTAATGTAACTTAGAAGCTTTAAGCAGGCTTGGCTAGACAGCATCTCCAGAGGTGACTTCCAGTCTGAACTGCTCTGTGGTTCTATGAAAAAGACACTGACTCCTCTATATAGGTCATACCTCTTCTCTTTGTTTTGATTGTGATTTTTTCCCTCAAATTCAGGAGCTTGCTATGTCCTTGCTGTTCTGGTTCAAGGAGTAGTGAAAAAGTAAGAAACAAGACAGTAAGAGGAACCTACTAGTGAAGAGAAGAGAGCTGTTATTGTTGTTCTTGGATTTGGATCTCAACATTGTTTGCTATTCCTGTCTCAGTGTGTGCTATCTGGTGTAATTTTTGGAGACCTCCTTGAACTGAGGTTATCTAGACAGGCTGCCCTTCAACAAGTCGGCTATTCACTGTCTTTCTACAGTGCTGTTCTGAATACAGTTTAAAGACCTGCTTTTGATCTGTGAAACACTTTTTAGTTTTCTTTATGCTTCTGAGGAGGACCTGCTGTACATTTTTGTTCTTCTGTAAAAACCCACTGGAAAGCAGAAGCGTCAGCTTTACAAACTGAGCTGAGGGCAAGAAAACCTGAGACTGATTCTTTCCCCTTAGTGCTACAAAACCTAGGTTAGTTGACAATCAGAGCTGCAAGACAAACTTGTTAATTCAGTTTTTCCTGATTTTTTTCTATAGTGGATACATTAGGTGGAGTGTAATTTTGTTCGTATTTGTGAAGAGTGTTCTACCGATTCTTCATGTTGATGGTTTAGTCCTCTTTACTACAGGTGTGTCTGGAGGTTGATTGACAGGTTCACTACAAAAGTACTAGAAATGCAGTTTCTAGAGAGGGACTTAACAATGTATGGATTGTACACAGAAAAGAATAAGATAAAGTTGAGAATAGGCAGTATTTTTATGGACAGAAATTTAATTTTTTTTCACTAAATAAAAGAAGACCACTGTAAGTGAAACCAAGGTTCTTAAAAATTCTCTAAAAAGGATCTTTAGTATTACAGAAGCTCTAATTTATTCTTTGTTTCATCGTGCAATTATTTTTCAAAGCTCTTAGCCAAACAAAAATTGTGCACTGGAAGGTAGTGATGAAGGTGCCTCATTTAACTTGGAAAAGACCTTTAAGATGATTGAGTCCAACCATTAATCCAGCACTGCCAAGTCCACCACTTATCCACGTTCCTCAGCACCACATCTACCCGTCTTTACCTCCAGGGATGATGATTCCACCACTTCCCTGGGCAGCCTCTTCCTATGCTTAATAACCCTTTCAGTGAAGAAATGTTTCCTAATGTCCAATCTAAACCTCCCCCGGCACAACTTGAGACTGTTTCGTCTTGTCCTATCACCTGTTACTTGGGAGAAGAGACCAACCCCATCTCTCTACACTCTCCTTTCAGGGAGTTGTAGAGAGTGATAAGGTCTCCCCTCAGCCTCCTTTTCTCCAGGCTGAACACCCCCAGCTCCCTCATCCACTCCTCACAAGACTTGTGCTCCAGACCCCTCACCAGCTCCACTGCCCTTCTCTGGACACACTGCAGCACCTCAATGTTTTTCCTGTAGTGAGGGGCCCAAAACCAGACACAATATTTGAGGTGGGGCCTCACCAGTGCTGAGTAGAGAGGGACGATCACCTTCTGAGTCCTGCTGGCCACACTGTTTCTGATAACAGGCCAGGATGCTTTTGGCCTTCTTGGCCACCCGGGCACTCTGCTGGCTCATGTTCAGCTGATAATTGACCAACACCCCCAGGTCCTTTTCTGCCAGGCAGCTCCAGCCACTCTGCCCCAGGCCTGTAATGCTGCAGGGGGTTTTTGTGACCCAAGCGCAGGACCTGACACTTGGCCTTGTTGAACCACAGGCCATTGGCCTTAGCCCTTCAATCCAGCCTGTCTAGATCCCTCTGTAGTGCCACCTTATCCTCCAGCAGGTCAACACTCTCCCGCTCAACTTGGTGTTGTCTGCAAACTTAATGAAGGGGCACTCATCTCCTCATCCAGATCATAATACTGCATATACTAAATTTAACTGGCATTTAGGTTAAAAATTACTTCCATGGGTTTGTGTTGGTGTATTTTGGGCCAATTTTAACTGAAAGCTCAGCAAAATACTGAATGTACTAATTTAGTATTTTCCATCTTTGACTCTTGCTGTACCATTTCACCATCCATTTTGTTTCTCCTGTCTGAACAAAATACTTTCATTCCCTTGAAAAATACTTAGGTGTTACTTAAATATTTTAATAATTCTCTGCTGTTTGCAGTTTATTTGTAGTTGCTTGGTCATTAAACTTAGTTGTTCCACAATGATGGACTGTTTCCTTCAGATTACACCAAGGAAAGCTTCTTATCCTAATTATTTATTTACCTTAATGAATGCATGTAAAAGGCTATATTGCATTTGTACCATTAGATGCTCCTAGTCTGATATTTTCAGAATCCTGCAGATGTGGATTTTAAATAAACGAAAAGAGCAGATGGTATACAGGGAAATCTTTGGTAGGCCAAGGAACTAAATCAAAGTTTCCCTGAGTTCCAGGAGGTACCCTGCATAGAGACTGTTTTTCTATCACTGGGAAATTTAATAATAAAGTGCTGATCTACAGTATGCTATAAAATTTTCTAAATATGCAGAATATTCTATAGAAAAAGTGTATGCCATAGAAAGAGATCTGCAATGTGCACTCTGTGCTTGTTAGCATGTATTTAATATACGGGGCTTAGGCTTGCTTTGAGATGCTCAACCCTGATGGTGCTGAATATAAAAATGTCAATATAGTTAGTCATCTTTTTGCCTTTTTTTTTTTTTCCCCACTGTGTGGAGGAGGGGGCAAACTGGTTTTCAGTTACTCTTTATCATTGAGGTTTTCTATTTCTGCCATCAACTGGGAACATTTACAAATTACTTTTTTTCTATCTTGTATTTAGGGATGGGCTATTATATGAGACAAATATTAATAAAAGAAATGCCCTGATGAACCTGTGTGAACTAGTGATAACAGCAAACGCTGTTCCTTGACTAATGATCAGGAGTAGGACATAGAACCATATATGGTCAGCTTTGGATATAAAGTGAGCTACTTACACTATTCTAGTGCTAATCCAGGCTGTCTCTATTAGGGTATTACAAGTGTTCATTGTAGAAGAAGCTTGGTATTAAACACTCTGAAAGAGGCACATATATATAAACAGATTCTGTTTGGTTTTGCATTGGTGCAACTACAAGAAAATAGTGTTATGCAAATATAAGGCAGTATCCACAAACTCAGAACACAGACAGTTGTTCTGATCCTTCCCTTATTTGAATCACCATAAAAAATTCTACAAAAGATACTTCACTGTAATCATAGCTAGGCAAGATAGTGTAATTTAAATGTATAGTTACCATCATAGATAATATGTATGGGCTGTATAACCATAGGGAAATCACAGATTTTCAATTTCCCTTGGAATGTGCTCATTATTAGAAGGTATTACCAGAGTATTGTTTGTTGTAAGAGAAGAAAATCCTGTTCAAGTTTTTAATGAATCTCTTGAGAGATTCATCTGATTTACAGGTTAAAAAAGCTGTAAACATTCTACTGGGAGTAGTCATTAAAGAGAAGATGAATATGAGTTATCTGTACTTTTCTTATGAAACAGAAACCTCAAAGATGATTTACAAACCAAAAAGCTGTTTCTATTTAAATGGTCTGTACTGCTGCATTAGGTAATGGAATACAAAGTCTGATTAAAAGTAAGTCTGTTTGCAAGATGAGAAGCAGTTTCACTATTTCGTTTGGAGAATTTTATAGGTAAGACAGCATTGATCTGAATTTGAGGGGAAGAAGCCTGAGACTAATATTTCCTTCATTTCTAGAATAGAAAGAGCATTAGAGTGGAAGAAAAAATCCTTACCGCATAGTTAATCAACTTGCAGGGCCTTATGTTGAAAATCTGATTTTCTAAATAAATAAAAATGAATTAATAGAAGGTCTGTAGATTAAATAAATAAATTCAAAAAACCCAGCTCAATCCTTTGGCAAGTTACTTTTTTGGTAAATCAAATAGTGACAGCACAGGACTGCTAAAAGGTTTGCCTTTCCATAAGGCACTTCATACCCTTGATTACTCACGCAAGCTTGACTGACCCAGCAGCGTGCTAGCAAAAAACTCATCATTGTGATGAAACAGTTTGTTTCATCCTTGGTTTTTTTCATCTGAAGTATTACAGATGCAGTGAAGGGAACAGTTTTGAATATATTGCTAAGAGATAAAATGCAGATAAATATTTCAAAACTAATTCATCAAGATCCTTTGCTTCAAACTTTTCAATTGGTCACCCAAGATTCCTCTGAACATTTCCTTGCAGTTAATATCTCCTGCTTCTTCAGAAAGCTCTAGATCTGCCATGAAGAAGACAATTTGTTTGTAGTTCGGGTGAATTTTGGCATTAGTTTTGTTTTGTTGGTGTAAGTCTTCAATGAAGCACAAACGTACTGAAAATTTGGATAACAACAAAACGTGAACTGTGTCCTAACCGCATCTGTCAAACATAACAGTAGTTTCGCATTCATTCAGCTTTCCAAGAGGTTACACCCTTCTTTGCAAATAACATGCATAACAAACTGCTGTATTCACAGTGCCTCATCATTATGAATAGTATGTATTGCAGCTGACACTGCCATTCACAACATGATTTTACCAGTTCAGTACATGACTGTGAGTGTGGTCCTATTGTCATACTGGAAATGCTCAGGACTCCAAAATAAAACCACTGTGATACCAAGAGGACTGATACTTCTGCTGAGTTTTCTTAATATTTTGTCAAGATGATCTGCCACTGAGTACTTTTTTCAAGATGTGTGTGTTCTCTTTTTTATCAAATGCATATGTGTGTGCTTCTTATGTATATGTATGGGCATGCTGTGGTCATAAAAGTCATAATTTATGACCCTGGTCTGAGCTAAACATTGGGCTTACAGGTTTTGAGCAAGCTTCTTCATAAAGCTGTCTGAGTAAAATTTATCTGACCCAAAATACTCATGTTCAGAATCCTCTTGAGCAGACTCCAGTCATGGCATTTGTAACAGTGTGACTGACAATGAAAGTAAATCAAGACATGAATAAGGACATTGTCTGCTCTAGCTTAAGCCTGAAATATCACAAAACGTAATGTTCTCATTTATGCAGAATCATTTTTGTGATGTAGCCTGTTGGTGGAAGATTACTGGAAGGGTCTCGTGACATGTTTTCTCATGGCATTGTGTTTGGGTATGTCTTAAGTATCAGTGTTGCAGTGTGTTAGATCTTATGTTCTTTACGTTTCCTTCTTACGTGTATTTACATTTGGACTGTCATTTCTCTAGATGACTGGAAAGCATTTTGCCATTTTTCACGTATCCACTACTACTTTTTTGTGCCTGTTTGTCTGCCACTGACTCCTACTTTTCCACAGACAGGGGCCCTAAAAGGAACATTTCTTGTTATGATAGCAATAGGTTCCAAAAGATGATTTGAAATCTTGTGACTATTTCCTTCACAAAGGCTTGCAAGATTTTAGGAAAAATGCCAGCTAGTGCAGAGAGAGTTTGGCTCTCAGAGCCCAGTGTTAAGGTTAACAAGTTGTAAATAGCTGCATGTTGCCATTATCTCAAAACCCTGCTGCTTCCAGGACATGATGAGGACTCTAATAAGGATGTTGTTCATTGCCTCTTTGGGTTTTTTTTTGCTTCTCTTACACAGCACTTACTGAAGAGTAAGATTTAAAAGTTGGATGGCTTGTGATGGGGTCTTGATGTCATTCTGTCATCTTACTGACCAGCATGTCACTGATAGAACTCTTAACAAATGGATTGCTGTGTTGAGAGGAAAAAACCAAACCCAAACCTGCCACTTTTTTTTTGAAGAACAATTTATAGGAAGGAATCTGTAATTTTGGATTATTTTTTCTACAAAAAATAAATTCAGTGTTAAGAGAGCTGAATATATTTACAGTATCTAGTGTAAACATTCATATATATATATATGAGTTTTTTACAGCTATATAAATGTGCACATCTTGATTGATGTCTGTTGAGCTGTACTGACTTATAAAAAACCTGGATTGTATCTATCATATGTCACTCAAAGTTACAGTATCTCTGTTTTTCAGATATATATAAAAATTCAGCTTGGTGTATTTAATGAAACAAAATATTTTCAGGGTTTAGGAGCACCACAGTGCTTAGTGATATTGGTGACAGTACCACTTGAAAAGACTACCCAACCAGGAGCAGCAAAATTCTCAAGAGAATGTCTTCCCAGGAGTTTCTGATGTATCAGAATAAGAAAAAAAAACCAAAAAAACAAACAGGCAAACGTCACTGCATTAACTTCCTGTGTCAGGAGCTGATGATCATTCATTAATTAATATTTGCTCATTTTATTTCGGGTGGGAGGAGGAATGAAGGAGAGTACATTGTGTTACCTGGGAGCACTGAGTTACACTGCTGTCTAAGATATGCCAGACCTTGCCTTAAGCCTGGTAAATTTACACTGGAGCTGAAAAGAACCACCTGTTTAGGAAAGAATTAGAGCAGAGTCCTAGAGGAAAATTTCACAGACATGAAGACATGGTTGTAGAAGCACATGGGTGGAACACCAAAGTACTGAGATGAATATGCTGCAATAACAAGGCAAAGTGCCAGGATGAAGGGAAAGTGTTCAAAGAAACTATGGCATTGGAACCTCGCAATAAAGAGAAGCTTTGAGGCAAGACGCTGAAGTACTGAGAAAAATATCAAAAAGCCTGAGTCGTTTTGCCAGGCTAGCAGAGAACAAGAACCAAGGCAAAACATTAAATTCTCATGGAGAAGCACCCAAGTGCTGAAGGAAAATGCTAAAATGTTCAGATAAAATGGATGATTCTAATGCAGAGTGCTTAACAGGCAAAAAAGCCAGAGTGCGGAGCTGAATAGCTTCAAACTGAATGGCTGAACAGAGAAACCATGGAAGTAGTCGAATTAGTTCTTTTATTTGAAACTAAGTTTTTTGGGAAGCTGATGTTATGGTTCAGTCTGGCTTTGATTGATGGTTTGCTTATGGTAACATCAAAGGATTTATTGGTGTTTTAGGACAAATGGGGTACTTTTACCTAAGCATAAGATAGCAGTAGTTATTCTGACACAGATGACTACTGGGTTTTTACTAAAAAGAAAAGTTATGTGAGGGCTGTAGAAGTGTACCCCTTACAGTATTTGCTGTGTATAAAATTCAAAGGGGGAAATTATTTTGGTAAAATTTCTCCTTGGGAGGCTTAGTGTCTACAAAATACTACCCAATGACATCAACATGCCTTAAGATCAAAGGCTTGTTTCATGGGTCTAAGACATGTTTACAATTTTATAGGATATGAATCCTACTGTTAAAGATCTTCAGGAAAGTTGACCACAACACACCTCCATTCAGTTTCATTTATGTAAAGGGAATGCATGGTAATTCAATAAAAGGGACTTCTTTTTTATATAGGAGAAGTTTACAAGTTCTTCAATATTCAGCTCACTGAATATTCATGTATTTTTTTCATCTGTATTTCTTTATTTTAAAAGTAGCAAGGGAATGATAAGATAAATGGTGTCCTGTGACTGGTATGGAAATTTACTGAGGGGAAATGAGATGCAAGTTTTAGCAGAACAGAAGATACTGCCCTTCTAGCTTATTTTCAGGAAAAATGTGTCAAAACTTTGGAAAGGGGGAGATGCATATAAAATTCACAGAGACTCAACTCAACCCTATGTACACTTGTCTCACAAATAATGGCTGAAGAACCAGAGTGATGACAATTTGTTTGTGAAATTGTGTCTATGTAAAATGCACATTTGTCATGTCTCAGTGTACCTAGAAAGAGAATACTGTACATACTGTACGCATGTTGTTGTCCACGGAGTTGGTAAAGTGCCATTTCACTCTGTGCATTTATTTTCATTAGAAATTGCTGTTCTCAGTTGTATAAACTATCGCTTTATGTAGGGACTGACTTGGACTGCCAGCAACACTTTTTCAGTTGTTGCAGAGCTTTTCTAGAAAAATACGATTTTTAGTATGATGTTGAAGACAGTTTATTCTTTAGTTGAAGGGTTTTTACAGTTCTGATTAGCGTGTCAATTATCAGTATGACATAAATTCTCCTCACCTGATAAGACCAATGTTTTTTCACTATTCTTCATCTGTTTGTTAGGATACCAGATGACTTACACTTCTAGAGCATACAGTATCTTGTGTTCTGTGCAGATTCTGACAGATTGATTATAAGAGAACATAGATGCCTGTATTTTCCTCACAGATTCAACATGAAATATGGAAAATATATTTTGATTACTATCTTCCATAATGTCCTCTTCATGCAATAAGAGGAACAATGCCTAGCGCTAGGTCTTAAAGTGTTCAGAGGCTAAATCACACAGGTGCATATTGAGGGATCCCTCAGCTTGGAAAAGAATGATCTTGGAGCAACCAACAATTTCCCTTTACCCTTCAAGTGTTTGCAGTGTTGGTCTGTAGCACTGAACACACTGGAACTCCATAGGCACTGGAAATTTGTGGGAGAATTAGTGGAGATTCAGAACAAAATTTGTACATGATCCAAGTCTCTCTTGGGCAAATACAGCATGCTGGAAACTTGGGAAGAGTGTACATTATGTAACTAGGCTCAGCTTCACAGCCGATTTAGAAAAAAATGACATTTTGCTTCCCAGAATGGGATCCGGGTAAAGAAATTTTGTCTTGATCAAATGCAGCAGCTGTTGCAGTTTATATTCAAGTGTGATGCAAATCAAGGCCCCGTTTCTGCTCTATTCCATTCTGTCCAAAGAGGAAAACATTGATTGGTTGTTGTTTTTTTTTCCCTGAGAATTGGCCTGTGGTTTGACCCCAGTAATTACAAATGATTTAAAAAAAAATTATACAAATTCTGGCATATTCTAATGACACATATAAACAATTTAAAAATACATAAATGATGAATCTGTGTTATAACAACCAGCTGCAGAGTACTTATAACTGGAGTATGTTAAACCATTTAAATATTCCAAACGTTATGTACAACAGATTTTGCACTAATTCATTACGAAAACAGCAATTTCATTTAATCATTTATTAGCTATTTATAAGGTGTCTGCATATTAAGTATGCATACAGATTGTTGTTCAACCTGGCGACCAGTATAATGATTGTATGAGTGTCACCCATGTGTAATCACTAACGATCTTTTTTGGTGATCGTTGTTCTCAACTACTGGTTACCAGCATGACTGATGTGTAATAGAGTAAATGAGTCCTTGACCCCCTATGAAGGGAAAAATCCCAAAAAATTGCTCAAAACAGTAATTGAGTTTTAATATAAGTCATTCATTACTTGTACCATAGGTGCAACTCTTATTAGCAGTATACTGATTGATACCTATCTTGCATGTGTATCTGAATTGTCTTACTTATCATAGAATCATAGAATACCAGGTTGGAAGGGACTTCAAGGACTATCTGGTCCAGCCTTATCTGATGATTAAAGCTTTATATATATATCTTTAACAAGTTTCAAAGATCTTAGTTTGAGCTCTAAACAGCTTTACAGCATAATGTAAAATGCTAATACTAACAATAAATGTAAAAATGTGCAAAATCAAATACACAGCCATCTTGCTAAAATTCAGCTGATCAGTTTCAAAAAACTCTCTTCCATGTCTGGTCACATGCTTCTCTGCCTGCTGCATAAACCAGGATGTGCACTAAATTATGTGTAGATTGAATAGGACTGTTAAAATTCTTAGAGAATGTTAAAATTCCTACTAATAGGATTATTTATCACATCTAGTCTTACTCCTAAAATGAGTATGTGAAGACCAGAAGAGACCTTGTAGGCCGTAACAGTCTTGAACCTTGCTACTGCAAACACCTCACTACATAATCTGATTTCAATATATGTAGGTACAGACTATTTATAAAGAGTGTGGGAAAGGGATAAGGTTTTGTTGCAAATAATAACTTTCTCACACACCTCAGAACTTGTATTGTTTGTTTTCCCATTCCCAAGTAGGTAAATATAAAAATTCCTCTTGCCAGCAAAGAACTGATAAACTACAGAAGATGTAAAAACTCCAGCAGATTCCCATAGTGATACATGGCTTTGTTCTTTCAACTTTAAATACAAATATTTAGTGCTGAGGTATTTGAGGTTAGCTATACTATGCATTTTTTGTGAGATGAACAGACTCTGATAGACAGTGAAAATGTGAATTATTCACAGTGAGATTTGGCATTGTTTCTGATGCTATATGCAACTGCCCCTGCAATAGCTTCACTCATTTTAATATCTGTATTGGTGCCATTTTAGTTAAATCTGAGTCTACATTTTGTTGTAGATGTCTGGGATGTTGTCATGGATTCCAATTGTCTTTGTCTGATCTATAGATACATACATACACATATATGAGAGAGATTTCTTTTCAAAGGCAGTTGTATTTTCAATTGTGAGAATTGTGCTCTGTGGGAAAAAAAAAAGTTTTTTTTTTTAAAGAAACACAACAACAAAAGTCAGCAACTGATAAAATTAAATGGGAGATAAGGAAAACTGTGAAAAGCCAGAATCTTAAGTCACATATCGGTACCTGTGGGCATTCAACAACATGGCACAGTATCGCAGTCAATCAAAATTAATATTGTTTAAGCAACAGTGACTGAGCGTAAAGTATTTCAGCAATTAATGAGAGACTGAAAGAAACTGCTAGCTTGCAGTAATCAAGAGAACTCATCTGGGTATTAATTGCCAGGAATACCTGCAATGAAGCCTTCATTGCTGTTACAACTTGAAATCAATGGAGAAAATGGTATAGATTCTTTTTGCGTAATAAACATTCATTTGCTGTTTATCTATTTTTTTCAGTGTTTGTTCATACCACCTTGTTTGTTCATATCACCTAAATATGTTTCCAAAAATAGAAAGGAGGAAGGAAATTATCCAAAATTATCTACCAGGGCTTGTATAAAGTACTGCTTTTGCTGCTGCCTAGAAGAAATATATTACAGGCATCAGTATTGAACTACCAAAATCAGCATAAAGCCAACAAGAATTCACGGATTTGACAGAGTTGGAAGGGACCTCTAGAGATCATCTAGTCCAACTTCCCTCTAAGCAGGATTGCCCAGAGCACATTACTCAGGACTGCATCAAGGCGGGTCTTGAAAATCTTCAGAGAAGGGGACTCCACGACCTCTCTCAGCAGCCTGTTCCAGTGCTCTGTCACCCTCACTGTAAAGAAGTTTTTCC
>JAOXNO010000063.1:17298747-17464015 GCA_028565335.1 Limnodromus scolopaceus
CCCTCTTGGCAACAAGGGCACATTGCTGGCTCATGGAGAGCCTGCCGTCCACCAGGACTCCCAGATCCTTTTCCTCATTAGTACTTTCCAGAAGATCCACCCCTAACCTATATTGGTGCCTGGGGTTCTTTCTTTCCAGGTGCAGGACCTTACATTTGCCCTTGTTGAACATCATTAGGTTCTTCTCTGCCCAGCCCTCCAGCATGTCCAGGTCACACTGGATGGTGGCACAGCCCTCTGGAGCTGAATTACCATTCAGCCATGGTAATACCAAACAGACAAAGGACAGCAAATAAAAAAAAAAAAAGTTCATTAAAATAATTGTACATCAACTTGCCTGGCACCCCAAAGGGAGCTTTTCTGGAGAAGCAACACAGTAACATCACTTTACATATATTTTGGTACTCTGAAAATAAACTTTGAAGGGAACGTACATAGCCTGCTTGTCTTTCCATTTATGCTCTTTCTACACCAGTGCACTTACACTGACTTAAATGAAATTACATCCTGATGAAATATGAAATGAAACTGTCTTTAATGTTTATTAGTGTAATATTAACTTCCAGAAGCCCATTACCTGAAGTTTAGAATGGACTGTTCCTTTACTATATGATTGCAATGAATTGTAATACTTTGTCGTGAAAATTATGTAAGGAAACCCCCAGAACACTGAGTACTCAGCACTGCGTAGTGAGATCCTTGAAGTGGAGTATGTGACAGACCATTTCTAAGTAGTAGAACTGGCAACCAGTGTCCAATCCAGTTTCAGTAAGCACGGAATCCAATAAGCTAAGTTATGATCTTGTATTCTTTACAAAGCAAATCAAAGAGAAGAGAAATCACATTTGTTAGTTTAACAGACCTTGGAAAGCTCTTGCTTCCACAGTGCCGCCTGGTTCTGTGTTATCATGTGAATATCCTTTTATATGCTACGAACAAAGTAATCACTCTAAATTCCTTTTCAATTTATGCTTAACCATGCTGATTTACATGCACATGGAAAAGGAAATGAAAAACTTTTAAACCAAAAATCTGTATTCTTAGAATTTGATATTCATGCACATTTTAATGCATGAAATTCCTATTAAGATTACTGGAAGAATTACCTACAAATCTTCCATCCTGGAAGAGTGATTAAATTCCCAAAGTTTTATGATAAATAAGAAAACTGTATCCTGCTTTTCAATTGTCAGTTAATGCTAATGAGAGGCATATGCAAATACACTCTTGTATGTTTAAATTGACCGAAAGGTTTGTATGAAGCTGGTTTGAAAGCTAGAGTTGGATAAGAATCTATGAGTTATTCATGTCTCAGAGGAAATACTTTTTGGCTTGACTTCAGTTGCTGAATATTTTTTACATTTTATTTTTCTGCAGAAAAAACACCTTTAATAAGAATGTGAATACATGTAAAATTGTGTAAAGTAGATTAACTGCATGAGTATCAACTAAAATTAGTATAATATTTCCAAAATAAAATCTAACCATTTAGAGAAATAAGACTTTATTTTTAAGGCTACTCTTCAATTTAAGGAATTGTACTTTCTGTTAAAACTATCAGTTAATTTGAATATGGTCTCAGTTGCATGTGTGATGTAGCAAAAATTTCCATTCCTATTTAAATTAAAATACATTGTAACTTCAACCCACCCAGAACTTTGCTTCATTTTCTGTTTCTAGGGTAGCAGCAAAGGATAATTTATTTCAAATTTCATCACTGCTCTGTAACTTGTGGCAAACATTTGGTGCCTCATTTTGCCAGATATATTATAACAAAGGACTTGAATTAATAGAGGCATCCTACTGTGGCAGCGATGAAAAGCCCAAAGAAAGATCTGCTTATTTAGTTTGAGCTGCTATACAGTAATATACTGTCCACTATACACTGTGCAGCTGTTTAAATCTATATGGTGAATTCAGGCAAGTGTAGAAAGAGCAAAACTGAAAGAATACTGAGAAACAGTTATTGAGATTGCAGTACCAGAGCATGAATGGCTGTATTTTTTATCTGGGAGAAGTAGAAGAATCTTTGTTGTTCACTGCATGTTGTTCTCTTTTTATTATCTCTAAGTTTTCAGTCCTGCAGAGTCACTGTAAACATTTCTTAGGAATGAAAAAAACCTAATAAATGAGGAGGAAAGAAATATTTCTAAAATTTTATCTTTTCTTTAGTTTAGACATATTCTATAACCTGTATTTTATTGTTAAATTATTTAAATTATTTTTATTTATTTCTGATAGTCTCAGCATAGCAAATATTCTCTCTGACAAATAATACTGGATTAAAATAAGATGCTTGGAAATTAAAGTTATTTGGTGTTTAGAATTTCTATCATAGAGAAGTGAAAAGTTATTAGGATTGATTGCTGAAGGTGATGTACAAACATAAATACATGATTCTGGCCTGAAAAATCTAGGAATATAAAGTGAGTGCAATAAATAACTTTATTCCTCAATAACAACTATGAAGTGAAAATAGATACGTGCTTTTTGTGCTTTTTCTGGCCCTGACATGAGAAGAGTTATTATGGGTTTCATAATTCTGTATTATTACATCCTTAGCAATTTGGATAGGAAAAAAGCTAACAGGAAAAAAAAATCTAGAAGATAACATTTTAGTGCAAAATTTGCCCATTCTACCTATAGATATCTCCAAGTCAAAAGAAAATAATGGCAAAAGAGGACTTCAGTTTTATTGGCCACTTTCACATTGGCAGTGCACGAGTCAGAAATTGCCTGTAACCTACCCAATAGAATCCAAATGCATTCCTTGAAAATGTGTGAATTTAAGTTGTAACTTGTAGTACCAGTATTTAAACATTGTTTATATTTTTGTCGATAAAAGACAAGGCACTTGCAGTACGTTCATTTTTATGCAGAGTGAACCTATTTTTTGAAATGTATTGATAACTAATGTCTTGTGAAAGGGCATTTTCTTTTATGAATTTGTTATCCACTTTCACTAATAAGTGGTTTTTAGTGATACTGCAGACCTTTTCATCATTACCTACACAGTATGTTCTGCATCAGTGCACTGACTGTTGCAGCAAACCATTGCTTAAAGTTTTTTATTTCAATAGCTCTCAGGAATAATTTATTTAATAATTTTCAAGTTATGGTAGAAGCTTAAAAGAATAAGAGAAAAATAAGCATCTTAAGAGTTTTAGATTTTTTTTCTAAATTAAACATGCTGTTCCATACTGAAAATGATAACTCTAAAATCTGTAGTTAGATTTTTCTTCATATAAATGCATTTGTTACTTTTATAGCAAAGGGGTTGCTCTGATTTATAAGCGCTAAGCACACAAGCCAGACATAAGGCAGGGTTAGTATACCTGTGTGAATAGTGACATGTTTATGGTAAAGAGACAATGAAGGAACATGCCATCAATTCCAGCTGACAGATGACTGATAAATTACATTTTTGCTATTATTTTTATAAATTGATGCTAGTTTTCATTAAATATCATGCTTCTGATATTACATATTGTTCATACATCTTAAAGACACAGAGATTAACTTTGCTACTTTTGCATTCTACATTCAGTATTGATGTATTTTTGAAATTGTTTGGCAAAATATTTTACATACAGTTGTTATTGTTTTCCATTCAGACAAACTACAGACTCTGCACAGATGAGAACTTTCTGATATAGAAAAAGCTATATAGTTCTTTTC
Organism: Limnodromus scolopaceus; assembly: GCA_028565335.1. Taxonomy (NCBI): domain Eukaryota; kingdom Metazoa; phylum Chordata; class Aves; order Charadriiformes; family Scolopacidae; genus Limnodromus; species Limnodromus scolopaceus. The sequence goes on from JAOXNO010000063.1 coordinate 17,302,426, forward strand.
AGAATTCAGTTTCCTAGTGTAGCTTCTTTTATACTATTGTTCAGATCCAACTGTATATTGTAGATGACAGTAACGTTCAGACGCACTTTTGTCTGTTACTCTTATGTGACGCATTAGTATACCTGATTACATTAATTCGGAATTGCCCTGGCAACTGGACATCTTGGAGTGTCATCAAGAATTCTCGGTACTTGTTGGCAGAGAGTTTGATCATTGCAAACATCTTTATTTTTACCTTTTCAATTAATGCCTAATGCCTCCTGCTTGCATTTTCTTGACTTCCTAATTATCTTTAGTTTTGTTTCACCTATAAATGAGGGATTGAGCCATTACATTTGAAGCAAAACCCCACTCCAGATTAAAAAGGAAAGAAGAAAGGAGAAAAAGTAACCAATAAAAAAGTTTTATAAATGAAGTTTCTTATTATTTTTCTTTAAATAATGAATTATTCAGTATTTTGGTGTTAATAATTTAACAGAACCCAAAGTAAGATATCAGCAGGATGTATGTGGGATGGGTGGTAGTTCAAGTTTGATCTAAAAGGCTTGCCTTTGTATTGAAGTCGGGTTGAAGCTTTGATCTATTTATAATGAGTATTCTAAGGGTTTACTAATTATTTTAAACCTGAAGAGAATCTCATAGTCCATTTTTCAGTTGGAAAGGAACCAAAAATAAACCTTGCTGGAAGGTAAAGGCAGAAAGTCATAAAGTTCAGGCACGTTTTTTAAAGTTAAAGCATGACCGCCTACTGGCTATAATTTCTGATAGGTTTTTGGGAAAAATGTATTTTCTGTCTCCTTTTTGCATTTCATAGCATAAGAAAATTTTTCTGAGGTACTTCTAACTTCTGATGAGATATGGCATCCTTTATATATTACATCTGTTTAAAAAGTTTGTACCCATAAAGCTGAAATGCAGAAAAAAACCTTTGTTTTGTTTTCTTTGGAATTATATTTAGACAAAATATGTATCAATTTCAGTTACCTGCTGCATTTAATCTATTAACAAATTAAATTAACTAACATAGTTGTTTATGAGAAATTCCAGGATGGTAATTCATTTATCAGGGGAAACTATATAAAATGTTAATGACTACACAAATAGAATTTTAAAAATAAATCAGAATTCATCATTGCTTAGAACATTGCTCATGATTTGAGAGGTTTTTTAGAAAACCAAGTACTTGTGCCTGATGCATATTTAATTCCATCTTTAAAGGCAATATCCTTATTCCACTTTGTTACAGTTTCTTTGTATGATGACTTCGTCATTCCTCAATGAAAAAGAAGTATGTTTTTCAGATACACAGAACGAATGTAATTTGCTAAGATGATAATTATGGAGCAGCAGCGACGATAATCAAGTGGACATAACAGAGTCTCTAGCTGTATGTCTACAAGCACTGCAGCATGTAAGATGCACAGCCCTAACACCTGGAAATTTTCAGTGTTTGAGGGTTCATATAAATGTTCCTCAATACACTAGTAACAAGGCTATAGCATTGATATATATTTGCTTCACAGAAAACAGAAATTCAAATAAAACAGGTATGTAGATTCTGGCTTTTAATCAGTCATTTTTAAATCCGGAAGACGTGGAAAGTATTAGTTTTATGCAGGCATTACTTTAACTTACTTGACGGTGAGGATGAATACTTTCTCTCTCTGAAAACACATACCACCATAACAAATACCAAAGCATTATTCCTGAACATAAAATGGTGTGCTTCACTGTGGTATTAAGTGCTATTTGTATCATGTGAGAAATACTTATTTTCCATTTGCTAGGAAAATTTCCAGTTTTCAAAGGGTGCTGAATAGTTTAATGAATCTATAATACATACAAAATACTTACCTTTCTCCCCCCCTGAATCAGTCTTTGGGATTAAAGGTGAACCTCTTTTCATGGTTCAGATAATTTTCATTAGCAGAAAGGAAAAACATGCCCAATAATCCTGGTACTGTGAAGAATTATTTTAAATAGTTCTGACGAGCAATTTTTGCCTTTTCAATTATGCAAAGTGCTCATCAAGTTTTTGTCTTTGGTAATCTTTGGCTGATATTAAAAAACTGACACAGACTTCTTGACCTTACACAAATGTAATAGCTGTGAAGGGTTTTTTTTATACATTTACCCTGGCACAAGATTAAAGAAATGAAAGTACTGCATTCCACAAATCAAGCTCATCTTTATACCTTTATCTTATCCTTGCAATTAAATTTTTATAGAATCATAGAATAATTCACATAGGAAGGAACCTTGGGAGTTTCTAGTCCAACTTCCTTATTTCTCAGAGCAATGTCAGCACTGAAGTCAGATCTGGTTGCTGTAGGCTTTGTCCAGCCAGGTCTTAACCTCCACAGATACTCTACAACATCTCTGGGCAACCTGCTCCAATGCTAAAGTATCCCAAGTGATTTTTTTTGCCGTAATATCCTATCAGAACCTTTCCCATTTCAGTTTATGAGCCTGTCTCTTGTTCTTTCCCTGTGCACTTTGTCCTCTGGGATTTTTTCCATGCTGGTAGTTCCTTTCCTCCTTGAACCTTGTGTCTTTAGGCATAAAGACCTTTTCCCTAAAGAAAAAGCCAGGGAGGCAAAGTTTCTATTGTATGTCTTCACTTTCATGTCCTGTGTATGTCCTTTTTGTACTGGAGCTCAGTCATGAGCTCCCTGTGAAACCAAGCAGGTCTCCTGGCATGTCTGCTTATTTTCCTGGGTTATCGGAATGGAGTGTTCTGCTTGCGGAAGGTTGCCCTTAAAGGTCTGCCAGCTCTCTTGAGCTCCTTTTCCTTTCAGAGCTGCCTCACACAGGATCTCACCCACACGAAGGAAATCCCTGCCTAAGCTGAAGTCTGTCCTCTGAAAGTCCAGGGTCTGTACTCTCCTACTTGTCTTTCTTTGTCCCTGCAGGGTTTTGATTGACTGACACTTCTAGACTGCTATCATGTATCAAGTAATATACAGGAATGTCTTAATGAACATACTTGTATAGCTAGACACATTTTACCAAGTTTAGTGAGGTGTAGCTATTTTCTGGTAATTAATTGCTGATTGATCATTTAGGAATTTGTCACTGGGACCTAGATGGAATAGATAATGAGACTGCTTGTTACAAATTCAAACGAATCTAGATCTAAGTAGAAGGTATACAAAAAAGAATATTAGACCTAACTGATCCCTTAATTAGCAGTACCAAGTAAAAAGCTGATAACAAAAAATATCTTTAACTGTTCAGAGGATTTCACTTCCAGGGCACTGTAATTTGAAACCATGTAACACATATACTGAGTCTATAACTAGTCACTACAGCAAATAGAGTTACTCATTGCCACCAAAGTTAGCATTCAGGGGACAAAATTTTTAACGCCATAGTATTAGAGCCAGTTTATGCCTTGTATACAACAGAATTTTTTCTATGCAAATATTTTGGACTGATACAAGATCAGAAATACCATAACAGTGAATCTCTCACAATGTCAAAATTAACTTTGAATCCAATCGAACTAGGGCAATAGAAGTCTTGTCCAAGTCAATGGAAGGTCAATACAAACCAAAATAATATACTACGTGGCTGTACCGTTATTTAAAATTAATTATACCTCTATGCTGTTGGCTTTATTGGGATTATGCTGAGGTAGGCTCTGGTTTGGTTTATTTAAAATATTTTTGTGTAAGAAACAGGAAAAATATGGGAAGTAGGAGGATGCTATTTTTTTTCTAACAGAAAAAAATGTCTATTTTCTTTCATTCAGTTTTTCAATCTTCTCTGTTTTACTGAAGTCAGTGGAGGGGGAGATTTTTAAAGCTCAGAGCATACTGTCTGAATGACATGCAACCAGAAACCATGTATGATAAACCACAGTGCTGAGTAGTCATAGTTTATTGTGTACCTAATTCTAATTTATTGTGATTAACTCTAGAACTTACTGATGAATTCAGACATGCTGTAGTTAATCTGCTAGCTAAATAATGTACAATAACATTGAATTTTTTCTTTTCTGCTTGTTATTTTGCCAACATAGTTGACATGTAGAAAGGGACACATGGCTTGTAGCTTGTACACATTTTCCTTGGGGTTGTGGTAATTTGAGTCTGAACAACAATTCAATACATTGTATATAGAAGATACCAGTAGCTAGGACATATGCAAAATCCTCATTCAGAACATATTTAGCTGTTCTAAATGTTTGAATGTGATCTTTTAAGACACATCTCAATCTCTTATCATATGGTGTGTTCTAGTGCAACAGCAATTTTCCATAGTTACATATGAAGAACATTTCAATGTTTATTATTTGTCTCTACATCCATTCACATTTGAAAAAAATAATTACATTTTCCCACCAGAGCTTAAATATATACTGGCAATACAGAATACATTCAAATGGCTTTTTTGTTGATAAACACAAAGATTTCATGTGTTCATTTAGTGACCATGAGAATATTCTCTGTTTATAAAAAGAAAACCTTTTAAAACTTTCAAAAGCAGAAAATTCAAAAGAGGATCATTTCTTACTAACTAACATAAACTAAAAATACTTATGTGTAACAACAAAATGGGAAAAAAAATAAAGGAAAAATAAAAGAGAGACACTAACATACCAGCAAGGACTGCAAGTGTAAGCAATGTATACAAATAACTTTCAAAAACCCAGGCTGCTTTTTCTCAGTATTTACCATGTTTAAGCTCCCTGAAGACTGCCATAATTAGTTTTCTCCCTTACAAGTAATTATGAGCACCTGTAATTTAAAAAAATATTTGTGTCTGAGATATGATCCCTTGGGTATTTTTCTTTTAGAATCTTCTTCATTTGCTCTTAGAAATTATTTTCCACTAAGTTCTACTCTTGGGATACTCAAAATGGAACGAAATGTTTCCCTTCAATTACTTTTAAAACCAGATGAGACCTGAAACATCACTAACAATGTTTTTCCTCCCTATGATCACTTTGGAGTGGATGTTATAGGTTCAGGATAACTGACGACTAGGCCATGAGGCAGGGATATAAATGAGGTCCGCATAGGATACAGCCAGGCCAAGAGTAGCCTTGAAAGGATTTCATATGGATACATGGTTCACATTAAGTCCTCTGAAAATTTCAGAGCAAGCAGATGGCAACAATGTCTGGGTCCATATTAGTTGCTCAACATAGCTCACTCCATGATGGCCACATATTTAAAAAAATTATAATGTAACCAGAAATGTAGCAGGAGGGGTGCATAGAAACTGTCTTGTTGCAGACCCTTGTATCAGATCGTTGTGATACAGGGTATCTAACTGATGTGTTGATGTCCTACTATGGAAACAGGATGGTGGTTCCTTTCAAGACTCTGTCCTGGGGGCAGCTCTTAGCTATTCAGCAACAGAGATAAGGATTTTACAAGTAGCTGGATCTTAAAGAACATTTTTGTTAAGGGATGGTAAGTCAGCACTTCATCTTTTCTCACTGTTCTGTTCCACCCTTTCTCAAAATAGACTGTGTATCACTCTGGGTATTATGAAATACCACAAATCAGAAGACGCTTTAGGCACAGAAAGCTCCATCATTTTGTTCCTCTGCTCTTCCTTCTGCTTGGATGTGTAGCAGGTCAAACTCTACAAAAATAAATTTTCCATACCTGAATGTTGGCATTAGTTTTAAGCTGAAAGATTTCCTCAGAAATAATTACTTAATAGTAATTTTGCTTAATGCGAGAAACAGACAGGGTAAGCCATGAAGTCTACAAAGAATTGCCCATTAATTTCACAAACCTAAACCGCTGACTATCTGAGAAAAGAATTTGATTCAGTTTTTATTCTAACACTGTATTGATCTTAGAATGATCTTAGCATTCATTTCTGTACAGTAGACCAGTGATTAAATTTTGTGTGTTTTCTTTTTCATAAGATATTTTTTGATTTCTCTGTGCACTGAATCACCAATACAATCTGATGGAACTACTTCTTCAACTAAGCAAATTCTCAGTGACTGATAAAAATCACTGAAACTGAATTGGTTTAAAAAGCACTTCGGTTTAAAGGATGTCAGATGTAGTACATACTCCTAAATTCACATGAGGGTTAATAAGAGTCTTTAGAGGATAGAGATGTGTATGTAGCCTCAAGACTTAACCTGCAGGTAACAGATAAAGCTCAGGATCTATAAAGTCTTCCCAGGCTCTGGACAAAATGTCCATTATGGGAATTTTCTCAGTTTGTGCTAATACGGAATTCAGACATTTCCACTTCTGTATCCTCATTTCATAGAAAGACATGGCAATTGCACAAGCTTAAAGGAGACACATGCTGGCCCAGTCTTCAGTCAGGCTGACGGGGAGACCAGGAACCAACAGCTCCTGTTGTACAGCTGAGAAAAAACATAACTGGCTCTAATTTTCATTTTCATCCCTCCTTTAATCATTGTTAAAGAAATGGAGACACCATATTCTTGGAGGGCAAAAACATTCACTGTTTTTAAGCTATAGCAGTTTCAGAATTTCTCCGCCTTCTATAACACATTAATACCAAACTAAGAAAAGGTTAATTAATACCAAACCAAGAAGTACAGTGTGTTTCAGAATGTCCTTCCTCTACCCTGTCATGCAAATACTTTACAAGAAGAGGAATGGTATAAAGCTATTTATATCGGCTCTATGCTTGCTTTAGAAATTATCTATAGAAGAAAGTCTTTTCAAGGAGCAGTGCCCATTCCCTTTAAGGCCCCTTAATGTTTTCAGGGTATCAGCTCCACCTGGTTACATGTGACCTTATTAAAAAGACTGCATTCAAACAAAGGGGAACTAATCTAGATTTCGCAACAAGAATAAAAATGAAAGCAATCACTGGCTTTTCAAAACTTGCAATGGTCTTAGCTGCATATGTTCACCTTGTAATTGTATTTTCCCAAGAGCCTTTCTCCCAAAGAAGAGGTTGGGATGCTATTGTGATGTCAAATCTGACTCACTGTTACAGTTGATATTAAAAGTTAGCAGCTGTAATTAGGGGAGAATTTTGAAGCTACAGTGTAGAATTGTCAGTTGTAACAGCTTTTAATTATCTTATATTTTTCTTTAAAGTGATCAGCTTTGCAGAAGTTGAATGTGCTTTTATCATTTTTACTCTGAAAACGAGCTGACACGTTTAATATAATTTAGATAGAAATGCTGTTACTGCAGAAAACAATTGGAATCTGTGAACTTTTTAAAGGATTTTGAACACAGGAGACAGCCATAGTGCTTAGAGGGATTTTGCCATCATCCAATTAAAATAGTCCTCCATTCTATCTAATACCATTCTATCTGGTCTTAAAATGCATAAGACTAATTACATTAGCCCACAGAGGCTTGCATGGCTAATACTATTGGCCATTTCCTCAAATAGAAGAATTATAAACGATTAACCACTTTGCAAGTAATACCAGTGTTTCTGCTGCAGGACTAGATTTGATACATAGATATGCTGTCATTTTTACACTTCGCTTGCACTAGTGTATGGTACTTGAGCTTAGAACAGATGCCAATGTTGAAACTGCAACCGCCAATTCCATCATCCCTCTATCAGGAAACCAAAACCTTTTGTTGCTGTTTCTAATCTGGTCTTATGCTGAGGATAGAAAGAATAAAGACAGAGCCTTATAGATTAGCCTTATAATAGGACAAGCCTTGCTATGCATGACTTCACTTCCTTGAAGTCCTAGCACTTGTATTAGAAAAACTAATATTTGTTTTCCCAGGAAGGACCCTGGTTCTCAAGGACCTGAAATAACGTAGTTGCTGTAGGATCTAGTTATAAAAAACAGTCTGGGTTTGCAGATTGTCCTCTGGCATGCAGCAGTCCAGAAGGCGAAGTACAGCTAAAGAAATACTGTACAATAGTGTCATTTTTGGCAGGCAGCATCCTTGTCAATATGCATGAGCATTCAGGTGAATGAGAGAACCTGTCACCCAAGGGATGTTACACAATGATGACAACAACCAGTCACAGGTCCTCTACTCTAACATGTAGTTTGATTAAGTTCTTTTACAGTTGTCACTCTGAACGAAGGAAAACTGCTAGGCAGCAAAGAACAAGCACCATTGGTAGCGTAGCCATTCTTGCAGCCAGTATTGATGTTTTCACTTTTTGGATCCTGCTTCATAACTGATTCCTCAAGACTAGAAAAAGTGAAAATGCTGTCAGCCCCAGAAGCCCCAGCAAACCTGAAAATTAATCCTTATATTATGATTGTCCCCTGTTTCCCCATTAGAGACCAATTTAGCCCATGATTCGTAGTTCTGGGAACGTTATCTCACGCCAGCATGTCGGCATTAGATTGTATCAGTTTGATACATTTTAATTTCATATATTGTAACATTCATATCCAACTAAAAATCCATAATGGGACAGATTTTTGGTCATTTCATGATCTGGTTTTTAATTATGCCAGACATTACTGGCTCTATAATACAGTCTCCAGATTCTTTGGGGCAGCGCATAAATAATGGTCCAATTTGGGTTTTTTGATATTACTAATGTTCAAATCACAACAGCAGAAGTAATCAATCAAGCAGGTATGGATTGGTGTCCTTTATTCTTCTAATATATTACTAGTATATATATGAAGAGACGAGGAATAAGACTATTATATTTCAGAAAGGTTAATTCCTTTTACCTGTGAAACTCCAAAAAGCTCACAAAATGCTACAGGGAAATTTTATTGTTGTGAATCTAAATTTTAGATAAGACATGAAATTTGGCAAACGGGAGCTTTCATTTACCAAAGAACAAAAGATTATTTTCTGTCAAACACATTCAGAATTTACTTCCTGTTCTAGAAAGATCTAATGCCTTGGAGTGTTTGGTTTGTTTGTTTTTTTTTAACTATAAATGCCTATTAAAGTAAATCTAATCAGTAGTAAATGCAGTGCAATCTAAATGGTGTTGGATAGTATTGTACAGTTATATGGTCACTGTCACCTGCAGAGTGTTGAGTATCTTGAGGAAAAAAAATCTCTAACTATTCCCTTGAGGTAGATTTGTAAGCAGTGGGCATTAATTTTGCTTTAATGCTCAAAAGAGCATTTCACTGAATGTTTTTCATTATTTCTTTTCCATATAAGCAGTGTATATATACACACATATGTATACACACATAAATCCTAAATAAGTTTATAAATTGAACCAGAAGATTCATGGTATTATGCTTTCTTGAGTAAATCGGTTTTTGAAAAAATATTTAACTTGGACTTGGAGCACTGGATGAGATATCCAGCACTGGATATACATCTCTCAGTGCTGTGGGAACCTAAATTCCACTGAAGTTTAGGAGGATTAAAGCATTGGTTCTGACTAAACCATTTGTGACAGACTTCATTTTATGGAGACATGTCAAATTAGAATATTTGAAAATTGGTCTATAGAATCTGAATAAGAAAATATTTTCAGTATCTTCTGATAACTTTGAACATAGCTTTTCCACAGGCTTAAAATTTCACTATTCCAAGGAAGGCACTAAGGGTAATTTAAAACTGAGTAAAGAAGGAAGTAGTCTTTTTTACTTTGAGGGACTGTTGGCTGCTTCTTGAGATTATTGAATTTTCATTCCAATATAGAGGAAAGCAGTATATCACCAAGATGAAACAGAAAGCTTAACAGGCACTGTATCTCTTGATGTTTATGGAAACTTTGCCAACAATCTTAAAAGAACCTGAACTGGACTCTAAAATACTGACACAAATGAAATTAAGAGGAAATCCCCTTGCAATGGTACTACCAGATGTGTCATTCACACTATTAAAATCATGCATGATTCTTCATTTTATTAGATTAAATTAGAAATTACTTGTGTCCAAGAATAATGGGAAAATTTACTTGTAGAAAAAGAATGGAATTTATTTTTTCAGCAACAGACTGCGATAATTGAAATCTTACAAGTAGCTTGATTACTTACAAATTAGCTTTTAAATAAGAGAGTTTGATCTTAAGAAAAGGTACATATGTAAATTTTTACAGGAATCTGTCATAATCCTATTCAGGGAGGAATGGAACTTAATTCTCTATTATTTTTGCAGAGTTGTAACATGGCAACATAATTTTGATATCCAGTCATCTAAGCGTACTGTTGCTTGTTGCAGAACACTTAAGGTCATTATAGAGCACTTGTTATTGTTAGGCACTAGGTGGCCTGCTTGCCAAAACAGTAATGCTTGCCAAATAGTAATGAAGAGTCACACAAAGACAATTTGCAAAAGCACTACGTGAAACAGAAGTAAATAAGAATGCATCTTTAATTTCTAATAGAGGATGATGCATTTAAACTACCTCATAAAAAGTATCATATGCATATGGAAATCTGCAGCTATTACAACCTACCTAAAACAAACTTAGCATGCAATTATTTTGTTCTTGTCTTGCAGACAATATTTAGTTCCTCTCTTTATGTTTGCTTAAGGAAGACCACTAACTCGTTCATACTTAGAGTGAAAACATTCTTCTCTTACCCAACAATGTCTTAACATTGCTGGCATCAATGAAATATCTAGCTATATGCGTGCGTCTTCTTCCCACTACTATAAAAGATCAAAGTTTCACACTGAAAGACGGAATACCAACCTGCATGTTTTCTAAATTGTAAGCTCTTAGCTCTCTTGAAGTGAAGTTAAAAACTGGAAAGTACAATGTAGTAGTAGCATTTGTTTTAGAAACCTTGTATTTATTGCATTATGTTATTATATTATGCTCAGAAATATGAAAAGGATCCATATTATTTATTGTTTCTAAAGAGAAAATATAAGACCTAATCTTTTATGAGTTATCTGTACACATACACTCAATCTGATCCCAGGTAGCAATCTATAGAAAACAATAATTAAGAATAGTAAGCAAAGCAACAGCTTGCTGAGGTTTTTTGGATTGGTTTGGTTTTCAGTAACTGAAGGCTTTTGGTCGCTATGTGGCAACTTGAGCTGGTGTTCAGTTCAAGCTTTTGGACATTGTTTTTTCAAAAAAAGTATAAATTTTACTTATTTAAGATGTAATGAAATAATAATTTTAATAACAAGCCTTCATTAAAAATAGTTTTACTGTTCAACTGAATGGTTAAATAATTCACCACAGATTTATTTCAATGTGATTATTCACCTTCTTAATTTCAGGTCAAATGCAAGACTAATGAAATGGCTGAAATTCTAATGATTATTTTATCTATCATTGACAGAATTCTAAAATATTAGCAGTCAAGGAGAGTGCAAAGCTTTTACTGTTCTGCAGAGACCATGTGAGAAGCATATCTCTGAACCAATGAATGGAATATAATCTGCATTCCAGGCAACACTATTTTGGTCATCAGCTTGGAAATTAATCTTGCAGATATTTTTCAACTGAATTCCCCTAATGTCTCTGTTATAAATAAACAAATGAATAAACAACAGAAAGCCCCATTGCACTGATTTCTAATTGTATAAGAAAGGGCATTGTGCAGCTAGTGAAATAACTTGTTTCATTTTCTCCCCAAATCGTATGAATTTAAACAATGGATTCAGATGACTGATCAGATTTTTCTAAGACAGAAAAGATATTTCAATCTGATATCTGTGTGATTTAATCTGAGCAAGAGCAGAATATACCAGCAAACATATAGCAGAATACAGTGTGTTCCATGAAAACATCTAATTATTTTTTTTCCTAGAAGAAAACATTGCATCCCAATGGAAAAGGAACTACAAGTACTTGTATTTTTTGATTTGATCAAAAAGTCTATCCCTCCATATTCCAGCCAAGTCTGAGCATGAATCTCTTGAATTGATTTTAAAGAAATCAGACTTGGCAGCATCCCTCAGGTTACAGAGAATGATTCTCCATTTAAAACAATGCAACATCCATCCGCACTGTGCACTAAGGAATAATATGTCCCCTCAAACTCTGTCAAAAAAAGAAAAAAAATCTGTGATATACAATCATACAATCAAAAAAAAAAATAAAATACAATCCCATCACTAATGCTGGTAGAAGCAGTAGTGAACAAACCACTGATGAAATACATGTTTCTACTGATGCATAGAGGAACATCACTGTGAGACATTAGACTGCTTCAAGAATTCATCATCCCTGGATATCAGAAAATAGGTGTAATATACTGTGTCACATAACGTATAGTGGAATTTTATTTGGCAAACTTAAGACACCATATAATACACTTTCTATATACTGGCATGTTTGAAAAAATTCAACGTACTCTGAAGTATACATGGGACTAACATCATTAAGGTCCAGGAAAGTATTCCAGTAATCCTGATAAACCTTCCAATATTTTGTTCCTTACGATGATGCTGTAAGAGAAATTGTGGCGACTTTTCAATATCACAATACTATAATACTTCCAGTTACCATACCGGAATACAACATTTGCCTTGGGAAATTTGCTCTAGTGCACTTAATACATATTGCATTTAACACAACATTGGAATTCTGATACGTTTTAGGAACAGAACACCATGTTTGCTCTACTAGACACTCGGGGTTTGAATTTTCCAAGTTTCAAGCATCCATTTCACTGGAAATCATTAGGAGTCCTGATTGACAGTTACATTGTCAGAGGTTAAGGATTTGAAATGTTATTATTTTCTCTGGTCATTTAATCACAAATCAATATTTCTACTTCTTATACCAGTAATTGATGGAGCAGTTAATCTTATCACTGTTGTTCTTCTATCTTGTGAGGCAACATATAATTATGTCCTTGTGTCACTTGCATTGATCTTGCTTAAGTCATTGAAACCAACTTCTGCATATAAAGAAAAACATCCATTTTCTTGGTAGGTCTTAGATTTGGAAGCATAATTAGCTGATGTAGAGGATCAGTCTATCTGACATGTTTCCATGACATTTCTATTACAACCCTAATACAAACATCTAATTTCCAGAAAAAACCAAAGAGCTCTTGGTGGTTTCTAGTTGATTGAAACAGACAAAGTCACCAAAATGCAAAGCATGATAAAACTTACAAATTATACAGTATTTAATACAATCCCATGTTATTCAAAGATTTTTTGTGTTCTGATGACTTCAGCTAATAGGCTGGTATGCATTCTGTAGTATTTTTTCTGCTATTTTCTATCTTTCTTACATTTAAACAATAAGCTGGTATCAAGTGGTGAAGTCTCTCTATTTATATGCAAAAGTAGTTTTTTCACTTGGGTTTGTAGAGTAGGGACATGACTTTTAGACAAAACAGAGGAAGAAGAATATACATGTATTTGAAACTTTAATAATTGCTCACATTATTTCTTTAAGATTTTTCCCCATTTAATTCCTACTTTCAAGAACTAATATTCTATTTTCTTAAAAAATGTTCTGTGCAGCGCACCAGGGATGATAAAACACATCATGGGCCCATGATACTGTGTCAGAAAATGCACTTCAATATGATTTGTAAAAGCTTTTCATGAACATCAATGACCTACAGGACCCTGTTATACAGAAGTACACTGTTCTCATTATTAATGTAGTTAGGACTTCCCTCCACCCTTCGTAAAAAGCTGGTCATCCTCTTGCACTATGTCAGAAGAAGGAGAATGGATGGGAAATGATATCCCAAACTTTTCTGTTACACATTACAAGCCCGAGTCCATGCCACATTACTTGTATCTGGACATTACTGACATTAGTCTGGCCACACTGAGTCAATGAACATGCAGATTTCTAGGTAGAAATATTTTGTTCACATTACAAAACCCCTTTTATTTCATCCTAATTGTTGACTCGTTTCAGTGAGGAGGCAGTGAAGAAATGCAAACACCACATTTTCCATTACTTGAGTACAAGTCTTTGAAGGAGCTATGGTATCTTTATAATTATGGATCTAGGCATAAAATTAAAAATCAAGTTTTCTGAGATTCTGTTAAGCATCAGTTTTACCATGGCAGGCTTCAGTCAAGACCATAGCTTGTTTTGATCTGTCTTGACATTTGGAATAAAATCTGAGATTAAGTATTCAATGCTGACACATAGCAGTCTATGTAAATATTTAATAAAGTTCTGTTGTTGAGATATGTAGGCGCTCTCACTTTATGCTTAAGGCATTTGTTTTCTAGAGCTATAGTTCTGGCAAATTTTGTAAACCTTATAAAAGATGCCACTGATTTCTGTAGGCTTTGAATCAATTTAATAGAAAAGTTTTGACCAGATCCTCTGCTTTTTAAACCATGTTTACTATACAGGTAAAATAAAATTTAAAGTACAGAATCAGGGCCTACACATCAAACTGCTGCAACACATTTTAAAGTATTAATATAATTCTGCTTTATCCAATTTCATGACCATTTTTACTGAGTATTTTTTGTACAAGTAGTCCAACTGAATCTTGGTAGCTGCCTTCTCCAAAGTCTAAACAGCTATGCTCCATCATTTCCACTGGATAATTTTTCCACTGGATAATTTAGTTTTCAATCCCCTTTCCAGAATCGCTTTAGTGTAGTGCTCCTGGCACTGAATTTCAGTGCTTTGAGAAGCAATTCATGTGTTTGCAATCTCTACAGCAGTTTGGAGATCTGTCACGAAGAGAGGTGCTATGGACTAGGAAGTATTTTACCAGAACAGTTACATGATTGTCTCTTTTTGTTTTTGTTTTTTTTTTTTTTAAATAACAGAGAAGAATACTTTACATTTTTGTCTACATAAACTATTGAATTAAGGAAGGATTTTTCTTATGTATCAACAAGGCATAATACTTTTTATTATTAAGAAATTTCTTTAAAATTTACATTACTTAACTTTTCAAAAGTTGGTTTATCTTTAATAGTCATGCATATGCTAATAGTGAGTTAATGAAAGTTTAGTCCTACACCAGTATATAAAGGATTAAGTTAAACTTTGTTACAATTCATGCATCATTTGCTATACATCTTTTGTTTGAAAATTACAAAAATTAATGTGAAAAAAAATTGCAGAAAGCACAGTGTCAAATAATTATTATTGTTGTTACCATCTTTAATTACTAGCACTGTATCAAGTTACAGAAGCAAAGGTCATTTCAAGCTACAAGTGTAGTAAGAAGATTGCTGCTTAGGAGGACTGGACGAAAACAGGTAATTAAAGACAGAGTTGCACCACAAGAAAATAATCAAATTATATTAATGAGTTTGAATTGTAAATATATGTTTACTCTATCTATATTATAATATCATAACAGATAAATTAATGCTCTTAATAATGTAAGGTATGAATTAGTAAGGCTTGTTCTTAATCCTTTTAACAATAACTAGCTGGGATCAAACTCAGATGCCTTTGGTCTCCCACTTAATAAATCACAAGAAATCTTTTCCCAAACTGCTTTTCATTTTCTTTTATATACATTTATTTCCTATAGCTAGTAGAGGAAAGAGGGTGGTTCACTTCTTCCTCACAGAAATTTTTTCTAAAGCCAGACTGCACTGCAGCTGCAATTAGCTAACACCTTTTATGTATACAGCGCTTTTCACTTTGAGTGATCCCCAAAGAGCTTTGTAGACTCTAAATAAAGGGATTTTTTTCCCTCATGCCACTGAAGTCGTGTACCACCAGTGTTGCACTGAAGTGGCCTTGGGAAAGGGAACTGGGAATAACCTCTTAACCTTTGAGACACTGGCACTTACGTAGCCCAGCCTGTGGTAACTCGGGCCCGAACTTGCAGAAAATTTCTAAGTACTTATGCATGTGAAAGCCTACAAAAAGTTACAGCCTCTCTTTGCCCCAGTTTTCTTCCTCTGCATATGAACCTTATGCCACATGTTCTACCGAATAAGCTTGCTATTTACCGTTTGTGGATGTTTCTCAGGCAGTAGCGCTCAATGGGTAGATGCTCCAGCATTGCGCCCTCACCGGCCTGTGAGGGAGACCCCAGGATGGACAGGGCAGGGCGGGGGCGGGTGGCTGAGGGAGGAGCCACCTGCTCCGGAAGCTTCTAGAATGGAGGGAGGGGCGAGTCACATGGGGGGGGTGCACTGTGATGAGGTCAGAGGGCGGGCGGTAGCCGCCATTTTGGTGTGGCTGCCCAGGCCTGAGACTAGAGCTGGTGAATGGTGGCGTTTCTTCAGTCTTCACCCCCAACATTTGTGTCACGGGACCTTCTGAAACTAAAGGTGGTGCTTTGTTTTTGTGATCAGGTAACCAGAAAGAAAGGTTTTTTTTCTACAAACTACTTGAGGGCGCATAGAGGCAGCGATAAGACCTGAAGCTATCTGGGGTGAGGGCAGGCCTTTCTGTGAGGAGCTGGTGTGCTAGGACAGTGAGTGGAGAGACTCTTATAATCTTATTTTTCTGTTTTGTTGTAATCTGTTTTTTTCTTTTTGTTTGTTCCCCCCTCCCCCCCCCCAGTAGAAGGACTATAGTTTTGTTTTATATTCTAATATAACGTATCTTCAGGTTGATTTGTTTTGCCTTTGGAAAAGGCTTGTGCTCAAAGCATGTTGTTTTAGGAGAGTCCTACTTTACATACTACAATGGTTTTTTCGTATACTGTGTTTAGATAGGGTCAGGTAGCTAAAAAAAATGTGTTATTTCTTCCCTGCTATTTAGACCCATACATAAATCATGTGAAAATTCCTTCCAACATGTGCAGTTAGTTCTCATGTTCATGGTACTCTTAGAGATTCCGGAGTGAAGTTTATGATATCTAAATATGTATTCTTATGTATTGTATCCATGTGTTACATGTCGCAACTTTGGACAAACATGGTGATTAGACTTAATTGATGAGATATATGCTAAGGTAAAGAAAACCTCTTTTTTGATTTATTTTATATTTTAAACTATTGACCACTACTTTCTGTTTTGAATCTCATTTACATTTAAGCTATCTTTAAGAAGAACAAAAATTCCCATATGAAAATGAGTAGTTTTGCTGCCACTGGATGGAAAATGTACTGTTTTCTGTCTGAAGACTTCCATGGAGATTAAGTTACTGTTAAATTTTTCTTTTTTGCTGTACTGTATAAACTTTTGTTTGAAGGAAATTGATTGAATTTTGCTTCTGAGAAATGTTTGCAAGGATGAATGTAAACTTGCCTGAACTATTTTCTTCCCATTTTACTGAGGAAGCAGAAAATAAGTTATTTGATGCTTAGGTAGTTATTAATTACAGTGATAAGTAATGAAATACTTTAGTTAAGGACTGTATAAGTGTGTGAATTTTGTGGGTTTTAATGTGATCCTTCAGGAGCCTTACAGAAATGGAACACAGTTTGCATTTCCAGGCAGCCTAATGGGAGGACAGAATAAACGAATACTAAAATCTATTTTAAACCTGCTTTGTTGCTATAGTCTCCTGGTCCTGTTTTATGTAGGTACAGAATAATTTGCTGAGCAGGAATAAGGGTGACAGTTCAGCTACTCTTTCCCTTTCAGGTTTGTAGTACTGTAAGAACTTGTTATAAAAATCTGTGAGAGTATTTTCACAGGACACTCAGCCTTTTCTGTGTGTCTTATGCTGAGGCAGAGAGAAACTGATGGAAATACAAGAGTTTAAGCAATTGAAAAAGTAATGTATAGAAAAAGTAAGGTTCTTGTATCATTTAAAGTCTTATACCTGAATCCTGACACTCAGGAGAACTTTGCCCCCTCTTCAGGAATTTGATGCAACTGCTGCAAAATTCCAGATATTTGGGTTTAACAAGAATTACAAAATATAAATAGGTTTTATTTTTTTTAAATTCGCGACTATTTTAAAAGATAAAATACAATATATATAGTTTGGGTTGTGTTTTTTTTTATTTTTTTATTTAGGTTTTGGGAACAGTGTTCTCACAAATGGAACTTGGTTAAATGAGAAGTATTGTAGTTATATCATTTCTGTGTTTTGAATTGAGGGGGGATGCAAGAATGCAGCTGATTTTCACTTGTCTAGGATGAAGAAATTTTGTTTTGTATATGACTGGACTCTAGGCAGAGTTGTATTTAGTATAAGTAGGTAATAGACAATATAGTATTCAGCTGTGAGCAGTATTCCTATCCTTATTCACAAATATTTGAATTGTTTCATAGACACTGTGAAGTGTATTTTTCTGCTATTCAATAACAAAAGTTATTAATTGTCAGACAGTGAAGCAAAATGTGTTGTGTGAAACAGGTGATCTTGATAATTGCCATACACAAGTGACAAAAATAAAATTTATTTTCATTTTTAAATGAATAAAAATATGTCTTAAGTTGAAATACATCCAACGATTGCATATATGGTTTCACATAATTTCTTCTTGTGATAGCGCATTCTCTTGCCAGTGGTTCATGAATGACTTCTGTTTGCTTTAAGAGAGATTTAATTTTCAGATTAGAGGCATGAGCAGATCTTCAAGGAATAAAAATAGAGACATTTTCAGTTGATCTGTAAAATGCATTCATGTGTACAAACACACAAAACACTAAGAAAATGAGTTTATGAATAGTACAGTTAACTTGATTTGTTTCGTATTGTTTTTTAAAGTCAGTCATTGAATTTTATTGAATAGGTATTTGAATTTGTAGATCAAAGTTTTGTTAGCTTTGGAGTTGTGACATTCAGCGGCATTACAGAAGGTTTGTGTGTTGGGTTTGTTTTTTGTGGAGTTTTCTTTTTGTTTGTTGTTTGATTTTTTTTTTCTATTTTTTCTAACATCCCAGTGTTTCTTTCTAAGAAAATGGAATTAGCCATACATATCAGGGACATCTTCACCTTTTTTTCCAAGATTCCTGTTCTCAGCTGTTAGCTTTCTGCATAGCTCTGGTGCAAAAGTGTTTCACTGCTAATAGCAGGGCTATCCATTTCCTAGTGTTACTTGTATATAAATAAATTTGATACTGCTATATTCTTATTTCTGAAATAATTTACAGGATATTTTAAAAATATTTGCAGAGTGGTTGCTAGGTCCAAACATGGACTGTGCTTATTATTTTAGTAAAAAAGAGATTTCAGCTTTACAGGGATTTATTTGAAACAATTAATAGAAATTACTCTTTATGCCATATATCGATGTGATTGAGTTAAATTTGTCTATTCAGCATGCTCACCGCTTGTTGCGTATTTATAGTTCTGTTCACTTTTTCCAGCATCTTGATACAAATTTTAATAAGCACTCTTCCTTTTAGTTGCAGAGTGACTTCAGAAATATAGAATTGTTTCAGTAAGAATTTATTAATTGGTTGTTTTCCACACCTTGGCTGCTTCTTCATGTGGCTGCAAGAATCTGCCTTTTGGTTATTAACTTTTTATTTCTTCAAGTGAAGAGTGTTTCTTATCCTCTGTGATGGAAAAGGGGAAAAAAAAAATCAAAACCCACCAACCCTAAAACCACTCTATTTCTGCAGTTGTGAAGACTCAGAATCAAGAGAGCATGCAACTGTAAGCACGTTGTCGTTCACACTTATTTAATTCTTTTGTTGACTTAAATGGGTGTGGGGTGATGTTTTCTCCTGGTGATAAGAATTTCCAGTTTCATTTTGTTCATCACTGAGGAAAAAAAATCAAATTAAAAAAACCTCATTGAAGTCAGTGCCATCACGCTAATAAAAAATAGATCAAAGAATACATCAGTCCCTTAGTGGATTTAGAGTAAAAGCATATGAGGGAATGAGTTTGAAAGCCCTGATAATATAACAAATTGTATGTTTCTCTTGGAGGTATTTTTTTTTTACTGACTATGATCATAAAATAGGCTATGTAGGGAATGGATTCTGTGGATAAATATTGATGGCTGCAAGATAATTTCTCTTTGAAACATTATAGAGTGTGAAAAGGAGTTAAGATTGATTGTTATCATTTGTGCCTGGCCTTAAAAAAATTAGGGGGGTTCCTGTCAGACAGCAGCTTTGTAGTGTTTGTTAATGTCATCAAAACCAGTAAGAAGTATCAGTAAAGTCTCTACCTTTTTAGAAAAGTTAACCACCATCAAACACAGCTGGTTCTGTAAATGAAACATGGCACGTGTGATGACAAAGGATGACATTGCTGTGGTCAGCTGTGTCTTACAGAAAAAAACCCAACAACCCACCAAAACTCAACAATAAAAAAACACAACCAAAACATCCTACACTAAAGATCTGTAGTACCAGAAAAGATCCTACCTAACTTTTCAGCTGAGGTGTACTGTATAAAGTTGAAATCCATATCAACATGATTCAGAAATTCGAAGCCTCTGGAATATAGCCTAGAACTGCTTAATTATCAGTGGACACTTTAGAGGGAGCCTTTGTAAACTGAATAGTTGCGAATAACTCATTCTTCAGTTAAATAACATAATTGCTACTGACTGACAAATAGCGCCCATGTCACACAATTCTTTTGCTCTGAGAAACACTGTTTTCATTCAGGGATTTAAATACTCATCTTTAAGGAGTGGATTAGCAGCAAATGAAAGGGGTAATAGATTGAAAAAATGTGGTGTACTAGCTAAATTTGTTAATGTAATTAAAATCAGTTCAGGAATATGAAGATAAGAATGGGAGTGATATGTCTCAGGATTTCTTCTCTATTATGGTTTCAATATTTGAATATTGATATAGTTTTGGACTTCAGTGTAATATTCCTAAATTTTTTAAATAGTCTATAATGCTTTTTTTAATTAAAACTTAATATAGCAATTACAAAATACTACCACAGTGTATTTATTCCTGCTCTAAGTCAAAACGTAACCCAGGTATCAAGAAATAGTGTTGCTTTTTTATCTGAGGTGGACACCTGGACTCTTTACTGCATTCATTACTTTTCTGTGGTTCTGTTTAAGTGAGAAATAGCAGTCAAGTCCTGAAATAAGCTGCAGGAATTCTGACTGAGGTGGGACCAGGTAGAGCCCTGTGTATAAAAAACAGATTTAGATTCTACCCTCACATCATACTCCATTAGGTAGTTAAAGCTTTTATATTCTATCTACTTTTCAAGGTATGATTTGACAGCTGCTAAATGAAGATAATAATGAACAATGATAATATTTAAATTATGCTATTATTATTTAATATATTGGACAAAAAGCAGGTCTATTTAAGTGCATAGATACTCAGATGAAAGAGGGCAGATCTCAGATTATTTTTTCTCCTCCTACCCTGCATCATGTCCATCTGGGCCATTTGCCTTACTAGTTACAGAAGTCAGCAGTACAGACATCAATGTGTTCTTTTGAAAGCTGGGAAAATGGCTTGGCAAGCTTAACGTTACCTTCTGTTAAACAGTTCTATTTGTTCTTAATTTTTTTTTACCACCTTAAAAGTGTGAGTACTGGATCTTATGAAGGGTCTTTTAGAGTTGGACTACTCTATTTAACCTTCCATACTTTTTTTTTTTGTTTTGCCTCTATATTCTAGTCATCAAGAAGGTCTGTTTCCACATGCTGTACTCTGCCTTTCTGCTCGGTTCCTTTCTTTTTTTCTCTTTGTATCTTTATCTAGTCTGTCTGTCTTAGTTAATCTCTAACTTTCTCCACCATCTGTTACCATTCACATGCTCTCTTTTGACAATTTCTTTTAATGTCCTGTTTTGTCTGATTCTGCCATTTTCATTTGCAGTTTCTTTAGGCTTTCCTTTCGCTTTCGGATTTGTGTTGATACTGTTTTCCCATTTTTGTGGTATTTATGTTAATTATATGTAGAAAAATGAGAGACATGTTAAATATTGTATGTCATCAGAAATAGTCTCATTTCACAAATGTCTTTCACGATGATGCTTTGTTGCTAGAAAGTACCTCATGCTCTTTTTCTTTGCATTGCTGTTGCCATAGTATTCCTATGTGCTATGGCACAAATCATAGACAACGTACAGCTATGGCTATAGAAATAGGTTGCTTTAAGAATAACACTTTCCCCATGGCATAAGATGTTCCACTGTATATTGAAGCAGGGAACTTGAGTCATGTTGGATTTTTTTTTTTCCTCAAAGGTCTGTGGCTCTAGAACAGTTTTTAAAGGTTAAAAACTGTTCCTAGAAATAGTGTGTTCTACAGAAGTTCAAGAATTATAAGTCATTGTTGGTTGTTATTTCTACTTTGAGACCAGTTAGAACTCATAACTCTACCTGTTACGTGTCTTTACCCAGAAAAATCTATGGCAGTAAAAGACATTACAAAGAGTCATGTTAACATTTATCTAACATGGTTTATAATAGTGATGTTCTATTATTTCCAGGTTTTAATTTTTTTTTAATATGACACAAAAATATTTTTAATAGAATGTTTAAAACTGTTTCATTTTAAAAAAACTAAATAAAAATGTGTCTAGTAATGTAATGCTAAGTTTCACCCCACAGTTTCCCAGTCGAACCTCTTTGAGTCCTGCTGTTGTTGTTTTATAATCCCTAGAAACTCCACTGCAATTATAACTGGGATTACAGGAGTTTTTATCAGATGGTTTTTAATGTAAGTTATCTACTGATACTATCACAACTTTCAGAATTGATTTGGGAAAGTTTTACGTAGACTCTTTAGACTGCTTGATTTGTTTACTCATTCTCAAATTGCTTTGAAAACCTGATAAATAAAACACAAACCTTTCTTTTGAGTATGACTAAAATTCCTTGTTTGTTCGAAACCAGAGAGAGAGGAGCAGTATAGCATTAATAACCTTGTTAATAATAAATAGATTTTTATAGCGTAAGATTATTTATTTGGAAGATATATGCATGACTATAGGATATTTTTATATTATAATTTATAGGCAATCCTTACATCAATGTTGTTACAGAAGAATTTGGGATAGAGACTGGAATGTGTATTATATTTATGGTTGTTTTTTTTTTCTATTATTTCCTCCTGTCAGAAATGGAACTGTAAGTTTTAAAATACTACTCTGTAAACATCTGGATGTGAAGTTTTTTCTCATTTTGTTTTTTTTCAGTTATCTTAATGAAGAAAAGGTGGCAGAATAGTGCTTTCTGGTATGCATTTTGAAATTTTGTTTTGAGGTGAACACTTACATATAAACTCTTAAGTGTAATTCATACTTTTTTATTGTGGTTTTGCTTGGTAATAATGTAAATGTATTTATTTTAATAATAATGGGTACAAAAATGTACTTTCCTGAAATAAGAGCTTCTTGAAGATTGAATGTACTTGGGCAATTACTTAAGTGAGGTGACAGTTGCTGGAGATGTATTTAGAGAAATTAAAGACAGTTCATAAATAAAATCATAGTAGTCAAACTAATATACTTGTACAGTATCACCACCGTTCTTTCGTTAAACTCATGCTGATGACTTCCTTATTTACTTACTTAGGGTTTGATATTATAATGGACTGTGGCTGTTTATACTGTACTGTTTCTTCACTCCTGAGTGTCAGTTTAGTCTTGTATTGTGCCTTATACTGCAATTACCAGAGTACTTCAAATAAGTCATTGAATTACGAAAATACTGTAGGTAATTTGGTAACTGTGCCACATAAACTGCATATCCAGTTCTTGCCCATGTCAGCAATCTCATTCAGGTTAATTGAATTACTCCAGTGAGAAATGCCTATTTTCATAAGTGAAGACTTCCAGGACTGGATTTTTATTTCATGTTGCTCCTTTTGCACCATAAAGCCAGAAAAAGGTTTACAGTTAAATCATACTGACATGGAAAGATACATCTTGCAGATCTGGTTGGAATGTTCTTTATCTGTTACTTATTCTCAATCAAAAGCAGGTTGCAAAGTTGAAATGGAATAGCAATATTAAGTGTTCTAATGTGTTTCACTGCAAAGTCAAATATTTTAATTTAAAGTGTCCTGAAAGTGGTACTTCTGAAAGGCAGTAACTAACGGGTGAAGACAATTACTGGCGTCAGTAGTTCCTTCAACCACTGCAACTTGGTCTGCAGGAGTAAATCAATCTGTGCTATGACAGGAATAGAATCAGAAAAGGCAGGAAAAAAAATAACTTTTTTACCCGCACAATTAAAAGAATGTGTATGAGTAGTACAGGTATATATGAAACAGATGCTAAGTTGCTAGGAACTAAAACTTCATTAATTAACAAAATCATTTTAGATGGAGCTCTTGAACATCTACCTTACAGAAATGTTATCCTAGGTTCTGCCATCCAGAATTTAGGATAATTGTGTGAAGTTTAGGCAAAGCAGCATATTCTGTACAAGGAGTTCAATAGCGGATTTTTTCCCTCAAAGTTCTTAGCTGAAGACTGTGAGTACGTAGATACTTGCACGTACCTGTAAGTCATGCCATTCTACTTCTGTCTTTCTTGAGATTGTTAACAATCTTGAGAGGAGAATATACTGTTATTCAAAAATTAGGTTGAAAAATGCAAAACTTTCTTTTCTTCAGGCCAGAACAAATCTGTATATCACTTTAAAGGTATTGGTATCTCATAGTACTTAGTTCATATATGAACAGACATCACCAGATTTAAAATTACATGAAATTTCTTATGGTCATTCTCCAGGAGATGTATTAAATATTGTCACATACCAAATAGGAAATTATTGCTGCATAGTCTTACCTCTTTTCTTTTTTTTTTCCACCCCCCTAAAATCAAAGATAGCAAAAGAAATCTCAACTGTCTTAGAAACTAATGGAAAGCATTCAAATGAAGAGAGATTATCTGGCAATATGCTGGGCATTTGGGGAACTAAGAGAGTTACAAGTTTACCCTTCCTGCCAGGAAAAATCTTTATGCTTTAGTTCTACATTAAAAACATTTGATGTTTTGCTGTTATCCTTTTGTGTTGGAATTTGTGCATTCCTCTTTAGACACATAACCCAAATTTCAGTGAATTGAATACTAGTGTTTATGTTTACTTCCAAAGATCAAATCAGATCTGATCATCTTTAAAAAAAAAAAAAAAAAGAAAGAGACTGCTGTATTACTGTCCCTGTGTGAAACAGCTTTCTACCTGTTGTTGGCTGACGTTCACCAGACTCCATCTAGATAGACATCACACCTAGGGAGGAATAAACCCATACACTGGTACAGGTTAGGGGGTTGACCTGCTGGAAAGCAGCTCTGCAGAGAAGAAACTGGGCATCCTGGAGGACAAGTTGACCATGAACCAGCAATGTGCCCTTGTGGTCAATAAGGCCACTGGTATCCTGGGACGCATTAAAAAGATCATGATCAGCAGGTTGAGGGAAGTTGTCCTCCCCCTCTACTCTGCCCTAGTGAGGCCACATCTGGAGTACGATGTCCAGTTCTGGACTCTGTAGTCGAAGAAAGAGAAGGAACTACTGGAGGGATTCCAGCAGAGGGCTACAAAGATGATCAAGGGAATGCAGCACCTCTTTTATGAGGGAAGGCTGAGAGACCTGGATCTGTTTATCCTGGAGAAGACTGAGAGGGGATCTTATCAATGCTTATAAATATCTAAGGGGTGGGTGTCAAGAAAATGGGGCCAGATTCTTTTCAGTGGTGCCTGGAGACAGGACAAGGGATAACTGGAACACAAGAAATTCCATTTGAACATGAGGAAAAACTTCTTTTCTTTGAGGATGACAGAGCACTGGAACAGGCTGCCTAGAGAGGTTGTGGAGTCTCCTTCTCTGTCGATATTCAAAACCCACAGAGGATGCAATCCTGTTCAACCTCCTGTGGGGCAGGGAGGTTGGATTAGATGGTCTCCAGAGGTCCATTTCAACCCCTACCATTCTGTGATTTGGTGCTAACACTTTCTTGGCAGTTCAAGTTCCTGTATTAAAGATAGCCAGATGTCTTTGCTGTTAAACGTTACATAATTTTGTCAGTGCAGAACTTAGGGGGAAGTTAAGTGGTGTTGATTTCCCATCTCCGAGCAAGAGGTATAAAAAGATCTATTTCTCAGCAGATGGTTGTTTTCTAACTTCTTACCTACTTTTTTCTTTGGAAACAAAAAAAAATAGGGACAATGTGGCAGAGGGTTCAAAGGAAGAGGTTTTCTTAAAGAGCAAAGGGAACTCGTGCTGGAAATAGGGATTTTTGTATTTATGTGTTGATTCACTCTGATTCAGCTATAAGATTCTTACCTTGGTGTTTAGTAAACAGTTTAAATTAAAAAATTGTGCAAGAAATTGTACACATTTTATTAAGCATTGTTAAGTCAAATATTACTTTACTAATCAGGTTTTCAAACAATTCAGGTTATTTGCTGTAGGAAGGCACTCTTCATGTCTCCATCACTTTAAGAACACAATATTCTATAAATTTTTAAGAATTTTTCTTTCTCTCTTTTTGCAGCTACTCTTGGTGTTCTACACGAATATTCGTAAGTCATTCTGGAGATGGACTTGCTGTCTGGAACCTACCTCTTGGCAGTCTTATTAGCCTGTATTGTATTTCAATCTGGCGCACAGGAGAAGAATTACACCGTGCGGGAAGAACTGCCTGAAAATGTCCTCATTGGCAATTTGCTCAAGGATCTTAACCTAACACTCCATCCAGATGTGCCCCTTTCCTCACCACTACAGTTCAAGCTTGTGTATAAGACTGGCGATGTACCATTAGTACGGGTGGAGGAGAACACTGGTGAGATATTCACAACTGCAAACCGCATAGACCGAGAGAAGCTGTGCTCTGGCATCTTTAGTGAGAATCGCTGCTTTTATGAGGTGGAGGTTGCTGTTTTGCCTGATGAAGTTTTCAGACTGGTCAAAATCAGATTCCTAATAGAGGATATTAATGACAATGCCCCCCTCTTCCCTTCAACAGTTATTAACATCTCTATCCCTGAAAACACGGCAATTAATTCTCGCTATTCTGTTCCATCTGCCGTTGATCCAGACATTGGTGTGAATGGTATTCAACATTATGAACTCCTTAAGGTGGGTTTCGGCCATTCTTCTATATTATTGTCTGTCTTACTGTTTTCCCACAAATGTTGCCAGTTGTCATCAACCCATTAGAAGTGTGAAGCTGTGTACCACAGTAGTAGTACGCTGCAGATACCTGTCTGGAAAAGTTAATTTATCCCTCTGAGCGTATTCTAGTGCATCATATCTTCACTTTGTGGAAAGCTGTTTATGTATGTGTATGTCTATCTGTGTAACAGTATGATAAAACATGCATGTCTTCGTGAACACTCCACCAGCACTCAAGAGTGTTTGTGCGCTTTTGCTAGCAGTCTTCTTGGACCATTAAAGGTGTGTTGTTAGTGCCATCAATGTGACAGTGTCAAGTGCAACAATATTTTGCATTGGGTTTATGTCTCCCACTTGCATGTCTGCTAGAATTGAGCAGTAGAACTTAGCCCAGGAGCTTACGTGATGTGATGCTCATCTCTATACTGATGAGCTGTTCCAGAATGAAAAAGAGTTCATTTGTCAAAGCAGCTTTGTAATTTTTGGGTGGGTGTGATGTCTGGGCAGGAGAAAGTCCAAGATATGCATGAATACAAGTCCCAGGGGTACTTGTATACAAGTGGGGGACAGGGTGTATACAGGGGGACATGTATACAAGTCCCAGGGTTGTAAGAGCAGGTATTTCATATTATTGTTTCTTTCACCCTTTCTAGCAAATGACAGGAGAACTGCAATTGGGCAACAAAGGAATACCGTGTAAACATGTGGTGTGTAAGAGTGATTGCTAAATAAAGGATTGCTTTCGTTTGAGCTCACTTAAGTAGAGGGTTTAGAGTAAGAAGGGAACTTATCCTAAAACTGTTGTGTTTTTATGCGGGAAACTGAAAATGTCTTCGCTTCCCTTGATTGGGAATAGGGAACTATTAGGTAATTTGACTACTCAGCAACCAATCTGACACTCTCATTACTGACTGGAAGAGTATAAATTATATAGGCCGTATTTGATTAACTCGATAGCTAATACTCACTGATATCAATACTTAAAAGCAATTTAACAAAAATAAAGCACTGCTATATTTTCGCTTTTTACAATTGCTTACAACCTGAAGTAGTTATGGCAGTGTGGGTACTAACTAGGGACAAAGACATAAAAATGTCTTTCAGAAAACACTTCTGGTTAGCTGTCTTAAAAAAACCAAACAAAACCAAAATGCATAGGTCTCTGTGTAGCCTAGGAATTTAAAACTTTTCAAGAACTTACTACAAACCTTGAGGTCTTTGTAGTATGCTCTTTAAAACTTTTAAATTCCTATGTTATACGGAGAGCAGACAGATCTGTGTGTGTAGTTGTTTTTTGTTTTTTTTCAGATAGCTAACCAGAAACATCTAGTAGGATGCAGTCTTTTATTTGGCATTTTAAATGAGTATCTTGGGAATGAATAACAGCATATTAAATAAGCGTGATTGCCACATTTTGTCTGTAGCGCTGGATTTTTTTTCAAAATAGAATGGAGAAATGTTGAAATGTTAGTTAATATATCTGAGAGAAATGTGCCGTTATTCTAGAAAAAGAATAAAAATAGAAAACAGCAAAATCAGAAGTCCCTGGGATTGAGTGAGCAACAGTTCAGATCACCACAATAGCAGTCTTGTTTTGTTAACTTATTTTTGGACTGTGTGTTCAGAAACAGAATGTAACAGATCAGCAGAATGATTGCGTATTTGTATCACACAAGTGGGAGCTCATCTAAAATACAAGCTACAGCTCTGTACCAAAAGTAGTACAGGGCATAAGGCCTTGTCTGAAGATCTAATGTGAGATGACATGGTCTGCT
The DNA here is from genome assembly GCA_028565335.1 of Limnodromus scolopaceus. Taxonomy (NCBI): domain Eukaryota; kingdom Metazoa; phylum Chordata; class Aves; order Charadriiformes; family Scolopacidae; genus Limnodromus; species Limnodromus scolopaceus. The sequence goes on from JAOXNO010000063.1 coordinate 17,330,915, forward strand.
ACAGAGCCAGGTTTCACCAAGACATGTGCAAATAAGTTAAAAAATAAAATAAAATAATTGGTATTTGAAGTAGGGGAAACAGAAAAAGAAAACCAGGTTACATGTTTGTTCAAGTGTCTCTGAATACCTGGTTTGCCACATAAAGGGCAGAAAAGTGATGCAAATGAACATACAGCGCTATGGACTGAAAGTTCTGAATTCTTGTGGTATACATGCTGCAACCAAAATAACTGGTAAAATCATTGCGCTATGGGTAGGTCTCCTGAATGACTTAATTGTGTTTTTCTCTTGCATGCTTGTTGTTCAGGTATGCAAGAGAAATACTTTTTGAGTTATGGATCCACTGCCTGTACATAGGCCAACAATTTCTCATACCTTGGAAAGTATCTGTAAAACCAAGATACAGTTTATGACAGCCAGACACTGCTTGGAATAGTAATGTCCAGATGTGATTCCATTGGTAGTTTTTACAATGTTAATACCAAAAGTGATCATGTAAGAAGAGGGAGGAAAAAGTAGTAGAAATGAAGGGTTCTGGTGAGCAGGCAGGGAATGTAGCATATACAGTGATCCATCTGTCACTGGGGAATAATGGGGAGATGAAAAAGGAAGGAAGAGTGATGGTGCCTGAGAATTCTTTTCTGGGTGACACTGAAATACTGGGAGGGAGGGTAACAGGCACACAAGGATGATGTTGCTTGCCTTGTCTGCCAAAATGCTCATGTGCGTTATCCTGTGCTGGGTTTTGGGGTATGCTTTGAAGATACTAATGTATTCTGGCTTCTGATGTGTGTTGACCTTATCTTTCCTTTCATAACCAGCATACAGAAAAGTGTGGAAACGGTGGCACATAGAACTGTATTGCCTTCTGAACAGGATGAGTCTAGCAGGGCTGAAATGACAGTGTTGTGGGGAATTTTGGGAAGCACCAGGAATGAAGATGTGGAGCAGGGCAGTATATTTGGAGGATGGCAAAGGAGTGGGAGATAAGATATTCAAGTCATTTTGTAGAAGCACAAAGGCTGATGCTTTAGTACAAGTGCAGTGCAAGTACAAGTGCTTTAGTACGAGCAACGGTGAAATGTGTTGCTCTATATTTTAGAGAAAGTAATAGCAAATTGACAAGCTGTGCAATGAAGAGGAAGTTCTTCAGTTACATTTCATGTTTTAAAAAAGTTTAGCTAATATGTGCTTATTGTCTGTGTGAAGCCAGGCTTATTTTTCCAGAAGATTGATTAGATTTTTATTCTAAAAAAAAATATCAACTTCTCACTACAAAGTCAGCTGAAGAGTTTATAGGTATTTAACATATTTTCGGCAGCTCTGTATCTCATTTGGGAAGGTAACATTCATATGTTAGACTATTTACCCACTTTGAGAGGGGCAATAAGCTAAGTGTAACAAAGTATGGGAAAAAATTTCCATGTAATTTGTTCTATTCAGTTTCTTTTGCAAAGGAGATAATTAATGATAAAGTCTTTTAAATATATGGCAGACTTTCATGTTACTTTAATCTCCCGCCTCTTTCTAAAAATCCTTTTAAAGTAGAAGAAAACAAAATATCATAAAAAAGGTAGTCTTGTGTTTTGGCTTCAGCATTTCTTGGAAGTTTCATAACACAGGATTTGATTTATTTAATACAAGAGAGTGCTTTAATATGCAAATTAGTATTTGGGTATTTTTTGTCTGCCTGCTTTTTCTCAAAATGTACCTTAATAGAAAATAACTTCGTTATATGTGATTCGTGGTGCTGCAACTTCAAAACTTTCCACGTGTCTGTGATTCAATTACATGCTGTCTGAAATGCATGAACTCTAAAAAGACAACAATTTTATGTAACCTCTGCGTTGCTTCTTGTAAGACTTGCTGAGAAGTTGTGGAGGATAACTTCAAAGAGACATCCTAAGGAGTTGCAACAGCCAATGTAATAGCAATAATAATTGACCAAGAGTTGCTCTGATAGTTTACAAGTACAGAGTTATTTAAAACTAGTGATGCTTTGACATTACCTGAAGTTCTTCCCCCTTCCCCCCGCCAAAAAAGGGTTTCCAGGAAACGGTCATACAAGGCATCTTGCTGTTTCCCAAGTAAGTTGTGCATAGCATTATAAAAGATTGTGTTTCTTTGCAGAGATGCCCAAAGCCGACCATGAGTAGGACAACAATAAGGGTTCAAATGGCAAATGGTAATCAGTGTTAATTATGAACAAGGCTAGGGAGGTCAAATTAAGTAGATATGATTTAAAAATGAAAGAAACTAATTTCAAATGACAAATAGCTCCAAATCCAGACTGGGCAGAAAGATGTCATGACACTGATAGTAGGAGGTGGTAGAAGGGGCAGGTAAGGCAGATAATGAAGTAGTTCAGAGAAAGAAGTGGCTGGATGGAAAAACAATGGTTTTGTCTCATTTGAGATAACTGCTTAAAGTATAAACTGGGAATGGTAGGGAAAGAGATGAGCATTCATAAACAGAAGTAGTATGTTAAAACAGCAGGATGCAAGAGCAAATTTTAAATTGATATGTTAATAGGCACTGCTTTCTCATTTAGGATGAATCTCCAAACACTGCTGTTGGGGTTTAACCCTGGTAGGCTACAGGTCTTTGTTCACATCTTCAGGGCATTCACGTTGCTTCTATACTGATGTAAAATGCACATTCTATCTGGCAATACCACCACACTGTTAAAAATACTTACTTGCCGTTGTTGATTACACTATTTCTGTACATTTATATTTGAATTCAAGGCAAGCTAATATTTAGTATAAACTGATTAATATTCTTGGAGTTCACAGATGTCACAGGTCTGTGCTTTGAGTATGAAGATTTTAGTGTGATGCACTTATTTGTTTGCTTAGATGTTAAAAAGGGGACCTGTTTCAGAGCAGGGTTTGAATAGAATTCCAGCTTGGAGCGCTGTAATGGGGAGTCACATGCATACTTCCAAAAGGATTCATATAAGCGCATGTCTTAAATTAAATTCTTCTTGTTGATTACTTAGCATTTCTTGTCAACTGTGTATACCATATGCAGGAGATGTTGCATAGGCGCAACAATACCGTTAGCAGCGGACTAGAGTGAAAGGGTAACTCTAGTTGTTACCCTTTGCTGTGGTTAGGGGGGAATTGGATTGGTGTTACTGTTACAGTTCCATTACTCTTTCTACTGTACTCTTACTACAGTAATTTTCCTGTATTTACTTATCAGATACAGCTGGTGCATTTCTTCTAGAATAATATAATAATCTTTTTGTAGCTGTCAGTTCATACCTCTGTAATCTGACAAAATAGATTCTTACTCAGTCTCATAACATGTCAGTCTTGGCTCTGATGAGGAGAGTTACCTCTTGCTATTGTAGATCATCTATTGTGAAGTTTTCCAGTAGAAGCTTTTCTGTTCTTTCTGATACAGTTTATCAATTCTGTGACCAATGGAGATCACAAATCTTTATCATATTTCAAGCCTGCTCTTGCAATTTTTCTTGTGAAAATCAAGAATGGAAAGAGATGTGTATTATGTAAAAATTAAAGCTAGGGAAGTTAGTTAAATCAAAATTATAGAGTGAGACTAAACTTGTAGTTAAATCAGAACCAGAAAGATTGATGAAATCCATTGTTGATAATTGGATCGTAAGCAGTGATACAAATTTGATAGTCAAAAACACTAACAGTTGAGGATGACAAACAAAAGTTTTCTACGGCCTGTTTGTGTTTTAATGTTGCACCAATACTGAGGGGGTCAGTACATAAAGAGAAAGGACAAATGCATGGTTAATGTCCCTGCATACTCAGTGCACCATGATACAGACATACATTTTCTTAACACAGGTGTTCACCAGATCATCTTCACTGTCCCAAGCATCAGCTGCTTGAACCTCTCATTTTTTGTCCTTTTTTATGGTTTCATTCCTTTAAGTGGAAGCTGAAGTAGTTACCCTCACTTTTACTCGCCAACCATGCTTGAATTGAGGGAGCATCCCACAGCTGATCATATTGAAATGAATGTGGATGATTCTTCTGTGTGTAGGCTTCAGCAGCATGAGAGGACAATGAAGTGGTATATTGGTCCTTTAAATAGGTCACAGAAAACAGAAAGCCTGGGGTGGTTGTTAGCAACATCTGCCTTTTGTGAAAGAACTGCCAAAATAGAGCTTTTCCTACATGTAAAAAGACATTTATTAATATTGTCAGGTCTTGCTGAATATTGCAGTTAGACACTAATAAGATTAGGTAAATTCCAACTTCATTACTCTCCTGTTAGAAAAATCCTTTGTAAATTTATGGTAACCTACTAGTAGCAAGTTATTTTTGCACTTTATAATTTCTTTTTTTTATTAACAACTCTTTTATATGGCTGAATTGTAAAAGATGGCTATTCAAGATCCCAAGAATTTTCATTTTACAAACTTTATATGTAGTCAGGAAAAGACATGATAGGAAATTTTTTTACTTCCTGATAAGACCATGACAATAACGTTTCAGTATTTCTTTCTTGTCATTGGAGAAAAAAAAAAAAAGTGATATTTCAAGATTCACTGACACTAGAACAAAAATCCATTACATGAACGTTGATGTCCCAGGTAACAACAGTACTTAGGTATTTGAACCCAAAACTGAGAAATAATGGTTTTGTTAAAACAAATCCTAGACTTGACAGTGCTTTTAAATGCAAGGTAAAAATAAAATGTGTGTTAAAAGTTTTTCAGCGTTGTTTTTTTTTTTTATTGCTTTTTTTCCCTCTCACTGACATGTAGCTTATATTAAGATTTTGAGTTTCTGCTTGGAAGGGGAGGTGGCTTGTTTTGCTTACTTCACAGTTCCTTAATTGAATTAGCATAGGGATTTCATTCAGCATAACTGCAGGACAGGCTAACTTCCACCTTTATTGTCAGAGCTCATGTGGATTATACTTAATATATTTGTGGAACTGTACTGTGTCTTCTTTCCCATTTCATGCGCCAGAAAAAATGGGGAAGATAATGGATTTAGGGAGGTCAAAAATAGATTGAGGGATTTTTTTTTTTTTGCACTCCAGCCAAGCTCTAAGGTCACTCTCTAGTGCCTGTAATTTAATAAATACGGAGAGTTGGACATGTTGCCTTTCTAAGGTAACTTTTAGCTGCCCTTTAAAGAGAGAGGTTTTCTAGGACAGACAGGATGCCTTCTGAATGGTGGTGAGTGTTTTTTTTCTAAGTCCACGGTGGCAGTGGGGAATAGGCCAGCACTGAAACATCTTTCCCTTTCTCTGTTGTTGTTAGAAGATCAGTATATTTGCTTAACGTTATAGCTTCAGTTTTTTCACATGGGTAGTTCCCTCTCCTTATTTTTTCCACTGAGACGTGGATAATTACCATCTGAAGTGACAAGAATTTCAGCAGTCCCTTGAATATTTACAAATACGACTTGTTGAGATGGCCAATTTTACAAACTGATGTTGTCCATGAAATGTATCTTATTTCCTTGAATATATGTTTGTAGAGGTTGAAGTGCCAGTGCTGATTTCTGTTAAATCTTGATGCACCTACCTTCTAAGTAATTTAGGATTTTATTTATTCTGTTTGTTTTATTCTACTGATGAAGTAGTAATGTGCTGCACAACAGGGCTAGATTTGAAAGTTAATCTTCAGCTTTAGGGAGATTTAATTGTTGGTAAAAAGGCTCAATTCTTTGAAAGATTGAGCCTCGCAGAGTCTAAAACTATTTCAGAAATACATAGGACTTCCCACTGATTATGTGGTTTAGTTAATGTTCTCCATAGTACCTTTGTGTAGAGTTTCAGATGCTGACTCTGTAAAGCTCTGGTTGGAGAAAGAGCCTTTTTGTTCCAGAAACCTGACATCAGTTGGTTTCAGGTAAAGTAATAACTTTTACACAACAGTTTTAGAGTTAACTTCATAAGTAAGTGTCCTTTCCTCTAGAAATCAGTTATTGAAAAGTAGATATATTTTCAGAAGTTAATGATTTTCCTTATGCTTTTACTCACCTTTTATTCAGGTGCAATTAAGCTTGATAGTAACTTTGTTTCTGAACTTGTTTTATGCAACAGTCCTCTCCACCTGCTTTTCTGTCTTGTTTTCAAATGTGTGTGTGCCAACCTAAATTACTCTGCACAACTTTTACCCCAGTACCTTCCCATAAAAGAAACCTGTAGTGAGCCTATCCAATGAAGATTTAGGTGTCTGCAATAAGTATTTGTTAAATGCTTAACATGACTTGGGACTGGATATATTTTGGAAACCCCTTATCTTGCTCTTGAAAGAAGAGAGGGAAAAATTTGTTTGTATTGCAAATTGTAGAAGTCCTTAATTAATTGTTGTTACCAGTTTCCTTATGATATAAAAGATTTGTTGAAGTAATAAGGAATAGTTCAGATGAATGGAATAGAGAGTTTACCCAGCTTTCAGTGTAGGTGAAAAGTAGTTGGCTCCCTACTGCCATTTCTCTTGTCTAGGTCAGGTGGTTTTGGTGTCATGGATAACATGACATGAGCTGAAATAAGCTATCAAATGAGATACAGAAACTTCAGAGATGCTTATGAATTCTAAATGAAATCCTAAAATCATGAAAAACTCCCCTGCAAATATATGAAAAGAACAATAACTTTCTTTGATCTTATTTTCTATTAGTAATTACAGCAGAAGTTGGAAGGTGGACTGGGAGAGAAATTACAAATATTTGTAGGTAGAATAGTTATTCCTTACATTTGTTCCTTGGACATCTGGTGAAATAAACGGTGTCTCGCCGTTTTCCCGTTACTTCACTTCAAGAACATAACGAATTAAAAACACCCCAACTCTCTCCTATACCCAGCTCTCTTACCTCAAAATCTTTTTACATCATCTTTGCATCATTTTCATTATTTCATGATGTAGTTAAACATCTGCTTTCTTATGAAGTCCCCCTTCCCATTTGCCCATTTTTCTTACTATCTGAAATACCGAAGTATGTAGTCCTAATGGAAAGGTCTTGTAGTAGAATAAAAATATTGCTCAGCAGCAATTTGTCTGCAGAGATCTGGACAGATAAGTGGTCATCTATGAACGTTGTTTTGAAAAAGTCACTGGGTCTTATTTTTAAAGGGGAAAATACTGATTTGCATTCTTAAAGCTGTGAATTAGGTCTCTAAGTAGATAAAACTCTACTACTGACTGGTGGTAGTGAGTCAAGAGTCAAGGTAATTGCTTCTTGTTGGTTGATACAAGGCTCCTTTAGGGTGGTTTATGGCATTATTTCTGTAAAACTGTCAGGTTCCATTATCCTGACATCCCTTTGGAGGATTCACTGAAGACTGGAGGAGAAAGCCTTGCTTCCAGGCATGGTAAGTTCAGTGAGTTAGGGTGAGGGACAAGTTGGTGTATCTTTTTGCATTCAAGGCTCTGATTTTCACACTAGCTGTCATGAAACAGTAATATATAACTTAGCATGTCTCTGTGTGGGAAGGATGATAGACTCAAGCTGGAAGGCACAAATCTGTCAAATGGAGATCTTTCTTCTATGAATATTATCTTTTGCTGATGTCCAGGCAGATCAGTATGCTAGTTAACATAGATGTGGTAATGCTTTCTGAGCATAATAGACTAAGGATTTGTTTACATGGTTCTCTTGAAATCACATATATAGACAACACTTCGAAATTAACATTTTCTCCTTTATCAGTGCTTTTAAGGAGTAAATGCTTTATTATAAAAGCAGCTCCTGATCGCTGTTTAAGCCATATGTACAGCTTTTAAAATCAGAAAAAATTGAGAACTTTATATAGACATGAATACCAAATTTCCCACTGAAGTGCTCAGGTGAAGAGGATGACATCAGTGCATGCTTTCCTAATGTATAAAGATGCTCTTGATGTCTTACAGTGTAATGAAAAGTGCAAGGATAGAAAAGGGTGAGGAATCCAACAGATCTCTGCGAAGTTTTCATGACTTGATGATGATTTTCAGGCAACTCTCAAGAATTTCAGGGGCCTCAGATTTCATCATGTTTTCCCCTTTGCCATTAATTTTATACTTCCCTAATATGTGTGTTCCAACAAGGTAGCAGTTGTTTGCCCACTTGTAATTATGGAGCTCTAACACAGTAAGTTGTTCGTGATTTTAAAAAATTGGTAACAGATTCATGTTTTGCCACATCAGGTCTAGGAATCCCGTGCAGTCATCAGCTGCCATTTCATAGATGTCTCTCTGTCTTTCCTACTGCATTTACTAGTAGGTTCTTAAACAGATAACTGTTTAATACATGGTTGCTGGAGTAGTGTTAATAACTGTTTCATCAATAGCAGGGGTTTTTTTTAGCCAAATTAAAAATAATTATCACAAGTTCTAGAAGAATATTACTAATTGTACTCCGTATTGCTGTATGGAATGTAAAAATTCTTTGGGTCTATAGTAATTCTAGTTTCAGAAGAATTTTGTGAAGATTATTTTGTTCTGCTTTTAGTTATTGTCATGTATGCAGCAATACAAATTTTACTTGTGTTATTGATGTCTGTCATGATAAAATTTATATTTTGGCTGTCTCTCTGAGAAACTTTGGACTAGGTTTCTAACAGGCACCATGCAAATTCTAAAATTATTCTAATTACTATTATTAAAAATTCCAAGTTATTAATTAATAATTTTTCACATATGCATATGAGACAATAACAGAAATATTTTCAAAATGTTCAGTAAAGAAAAAATAAAAGTGAATGATAACATTCACAAAACTTTCAGATTTTTCTGTTGTCTAATTCTTCTATGCCCTCTCTTTTTGGGAGGGGTGAAGATTTCCAATTTTTAAGATGTTTTTGGGAAACAGGGAAGAGGTAGTTTCACTTTTTCATGGTTTAGTTGACATAAAATATGCAACTAAAACATTAAAGAAACTTTCACAATAATATGTTGATTTTAATTTTGCTTTTAGCTTTCTAATATTGGGTGTTATTGATAGAGATTTAAATAATTCTAGCTAGTTTTCCGCCAGATACAGTGTATGTAATATTTTCCTTCATTTCAAATGAAGTACAGGGATGACAAAAGTCCAAAATTCTATTCTTTTAGCTATCTTAAATTACATTTGAGTGTCAACCATGGATCGTGGTGCTTGACTGCATTAGTATGGTTGTTTTCATTCCTGAAAGAAAGGTTTATTACAAAGTAATTTATATTCCCTAGCCCCGAAATATAATCGGTCTGAACATTGAAGTCCTGTAGAGCTTTTGAAGCTGGGACATGTAGCAAAGAGCATTTCAGACAATTTTAAAGAAACAAAAAGAAACGTTGGTAAAAGGAATGAATTCTGAGTCATCAGCTGTCAGTATTGAAATGCATTTTTCTCACATTGTGCTATAATTGCTGGCTCTATTAATGTGATGTGCATTATTGCTTTGGTTATTGCTGATGTTCCAAAGTCAAATAATTGCAATTTTTTCTCTTTGCTTTATCAAGCAAATTGACATTTTCTGGTTGGGTTTTTTTTCCCCACCCTTTTCTTTTTCTTTTGAGTCAGGATGTTCCTCTCTGCTTTTCAGAATGGGATATTATATGGCTTTTTCACTTTGAGATTACTTTTCTTCATTTTAACCCCAGCTTTATAATTTTTATGCTCATTTCTGTTAGGGGCTTTTCAAACCTATTTGTTTTAGCATATTTAAAGGTATAAACAAAATAGTAGCTTCTATTTTGATCCCTGTCCTCTTTCCCATGTAACGTCGAAAATAGTATTCTCACAGTTATGTATTAGTATTTTCCACTGATGAATTGACTTTTGTATGGAAAACCAACACAAAGTGTGAATTAGAAATAATTTGAAAGCCAGTCTTACAAATAGACCACAAAAGATTGATAGAACTTTCCTGCTTTTCATCGGCATTGCACACCTTTTATTATTTCACAAAAATGAAATATTCATCCAAGATGAATATCCAAGATACTTGATATGCTTGTAAAATATCAGAACATGGATCAATTCCTTGAAGTTTACAGATTACCTAGTTCTCTGTAAGATTTATACAGTAATTTTATGGTTTTTAACTTCTAAGGTAGTCCAGTAGTTGTTTCTTAGTCACAAAAAATTGTTATTTGAATAATTCAACTGCCAGCATCACGGAGAGTTCTTGGGAATTAAGTTGAATGCCTACCTGGACCTTTGGACAAAGTTAAAAGAAAAAAAAATTGCTAGTGTGTGTTTTAATGTCTGCTTCTGATGTGTTTATTTTTTTTTTAGTATTCAGATTTTGAAGTGTACCATCTTAAGACTTTATGACCTTTGCTGTACGCCTTCACATATGAATCTTAGCTGGACTTATGTCTTGTGTCAATTTTCAAAGTCTCAAATAGTTATCTCTGCCAGCCCAATGCCAGCAATAGACAGCATGGACAGCAACAGAATCTATTTTGTTTCTGTGGTGGTTTTTGCTTTCAAGGTTACTTGTGGGGGCAAGAAGGCAAAAGTGTGTGCATTTGAATCATAATGAAGGGGAAAAATAAAACATTATTCAATGAGTCTGAATAAAATAATAGAGAGGACACAAACAGTTCCAGTGGTCGGTGTTCTAGTAGTGTGGTATATGGGTGGCAGGATGGTTATTTACAATGTTTATGACTTCTGTAGAAGATAGTTTTTATCATCATTCTTTCTACTAGCTTTTGTAGAGAATAAATGAGCACTCTGATAAAACTTGTATGTTATTTAGAGCAGTGCTGTATGAGAAATAGTGGTGTTGCCTTTCAAACTGCCTAAATGGTTTTCTAAAAGGATACAATTGACTTGGAATCCTGTTCTCATTTTGTAATCACATCTAAACCAGTAGTATTTATGCTTTCATGTTGTTTTCTGTAATGCATCTGTTCTATGTTCTGATGCTGTGTTCTTTGAGGGTCACCGAACAGTAAGATTTGGCTCATTGTTTTGTTTCTAGCCTGCAGACTAGTTGTGAATGAGTCACTTCTGCTTTCTGTGCCTCAGTTTCCTTAGAGCTAAGTGATGTGAATGATACTGACTTGACCTGAGAATGGCCTTGCTGGATCCAACTGAGTTTCATCTGATCGTCTATCCTGTCTCTAATGCTTGATATCAGATGCTTAGGAGAGACTGTAAGAACAGCACAAGCATATGTTCCCAAGCTATGGCTGAGCTTCTACCAGTTTGAGGCTCACAGATTTCTTGTCCGAAAGTGGTGGTTCTGATATTCTTACCTGGATTTTTTTGTATGTGCAGTTTCTCCAGTTTGGTTTTGAACCTATTTTGTAAAAATTGTAAATTGTAAAATCTGAGCATTCAGAATATGTGCAAAGGTTTAGAAACTACATCATGTGACGAGCACTTACTTTAGCTTCTGCTTGCATCAGTCCACTGATGACGTTCTTAAACTACAAAAACAGCACTGTCTTTGAAATGTGTTTTGCATTTGGTGATGAAGGAATTAAACTTTATTATTTTGCTTCAAAAGGTATATAGTTTTTCATAGCCTCATGGAGGAGATCAGAAACTGCAAATGCATTTTTCACAAATAAACATGACCATTTTATTGGATTAAATAGAAATAAAATTAATTTGGTTTGTATTTGAAATGCATATATGCTTGAGCTATGATGAGAAGTGAAGGCCAAGAGAGATGAGTAGATTTTATTCTACTACGCAATGGCAGAAAATGTTGTACTAATCAAGGATAAGGTTTTCTCCTAAGTTTTCCTGTGACAAGGAACTTGAAGAACAGTCAAGGCTCCTTAAGAAGTGAATTTACCTTTGTGGAATTAAAACCTGGGGGGGTTAGCTGTTTCTGTATTAATGATTAGCTTTCATAAGAACTTCAAAATTATTTGATGTCTGAGCATGTAATTCAGTGTTCCATTTGGTTGAAAATCTCACTCCCAGGCTTGAAACCTTTCACAGTAAGTAATGTGTGTATGGGGGGTTGCGTGTGTATAAATCATATCTAACATTCATAGTGCTAGAAGAAATGGTAAAACCACCGGTGTCCTCATTGCTGTTGTAATGTTCAGATAATATTAGAAGAATTCTTATAAACAGGAGTGAAGTCTTTCAGAAACTATTTTGAATATTGGTTTGAAGTTCAACTACATAATTTGTCACAGCATAGCACATGCTACAGGCTACTGAGTTTCATGAGCAAGGTAACAAAATTGCTTTTTGTTACTCATTTCCTATAACAAAGACTTGACTAGTTTAAGTTACACGCAGTGGATTTTTTTCCCCCTCCTGTTTTCTTGGTTTTTTTCTTTATATACTAGTGGGTGGAACTTGTTTATCCATCAGAAGAGGTTTTAAGGCAGTAATTTACATTGTGATGATGATAAAGAATTTCTGGTGTGGTTTGCATTTGACATACTGAATATCACTACAAATCAAAAGATACAAGCTCATGCTATAGTGCTGTGTGGTACCTGGCTCTGAAATCACTGGAAACTAAAGAGATACGTTAATATGCATGTTACTGTGGAATGATTGGTTGGCTTTTCCTGCTGGGCAGCTGTTGGAACTAATCAGATAGTGCCTAAGAGCATGATAAGGAAAAACTTTAATAATGCTTAGCCCTCTTGGAAGCTGTGTCATTTCAGCTGTCATTCTCACTTTCACTAATTTAGCCTAGGTTTTGCTGTTTTGTTAAAAGCCATAATGCTGAATTTTGAAACAGATTTCATTTAATTGTACATTTTACAATGGGTTCTTCCACGTATATCCACAGTGGGCCTCTTCTTAAGGTAACAGTAAAGTTATTTGAGGGTAGAAGTGGAGTTTTGACTCTGTAGGTAGAATGCATGACAAATTTAGCAACTAATTTTATAGTGTCACCTTAGGATTTTGAGATGGTGCTCTAAATTGTGAATCCATGTAACAAGTGAAATCTTTTTTTTATTGTAGTGAGCAGTCCTGTAGATTTCTATGAACAAATTGACTCAATCACTTCTTGTTTTGCCTTATTTCAGTATCTGTGAATTTGATGTCTAATGACAGATGTAGTAGTTGGTAGAATGTCCGAGGCATGTTTTAAAAATAGTAATGTGCCTAACAACAATTTTTGATTTCAAAATCAACTGTTCATTTAACCCATTGCTTCAGAAATGTAATAAATTTAATTTTTGTTTGTAGCTTAATACTGTAATATGCATGAATCCTAACAATACATTAAACCCTTTAAAATAAAGAAATAGAAATTGAATAACTGAAAAACAAGGTATATGCTAAGTTTTTGTATTTAAGTTAAAAATTGTTTTAGGAGTGTTTAAATTAAACTGTTTGAGGTGTGTTTCCTTTTCCATGCTGATAGTCAGTTTCTCAGTTGCTGGACAGAAATTAACATGTTTTTGCTGGATTTTAGGTTGATTTAATTTAATAGTTTTGGTTTAGTAGATTTGGTTGTTTACATCACATTTTTAGAATATGAATACTAAACTTCGCATTGAATTATTCAAAGCGTGTTATCATCCCCAGAGGGTGCATTCTTACAACCATTTTCCTAGTTCTAACCCGTATGTAGCTGAGAGATGCTGTCTTTGTTAGCAAGTGTTTCAAAGCAGGATTCATTCTATGGACGTTGTGATGGTTCTCTAACCTGAGGTTGTTATCATAGTGGAGTAGTTACGAAGAATCTAGGGAAGGTTCACTGGTTTGTTTGCCACATGACACCTTGGTGTTGACATGATGTTGGTTGGCCAAAAGATGTTGATATTTTCCACTAAGGAAGCAGCCGCAGATCCAATTTCTGTGTGCACATTACAAGGTTTTATTGTACCACAAACAGCATGTGTACTGTTATTTGGAAACATCTGTTTTAGGACAGTGATTGAATTAACCTCAGGAAGGAACTTTGAGGGGATCCAGACTTGGGAAAGCTTGCTTTTCTCTCTGACTTGGTTTACACAAGTCATTACTGGGCAGACATTACTTAAACTATCTTTGCTTAATTTGCTTTTTCTGGAATAGTACAGTTTGTGTTGGTCAGTCATATGGCTAAATAACGCTTCAGCTATTTAGTTTATTCTGGTATTATCTTTCCTGTGAAGATACACCCCATCATTCACTTTACTACTAAGATTAACCAGTCTATGCAGCTTTTCCCATGGATTGTGGGAGAGCCTTGGAGGATAGATAGTTCAGAGTTTATTGGAGGATACATGTTGTCTGGTGAGACTTGTCTAGATCTTTGCAACAGGAGATGGATATTCTATTTACCTTCTGAAGCTGGTATTCTTCAGGCTTAAATGTTGGCTTATTGTGTTCTATGGTTCTATGGGGTTTCTTTCCCATCTTTTTCTGTTGGAGGAAAAACCCCTGTCCATTAGCCCAAACTTATAGTGTATATTCAAGACTAGAGAATGTAAACAGTAAACAAAAACTGAACAGAAAAGCTGGAATGGAATGATGAGTGTTTGGTATTTCCCCTGTAAATATGCCATTCTAATATTCTTAATTTTATGTTCTTTCTTGAAAATCAATTCCATCAATTTAATCAGTGATTGTAAGTCTGTGAAATAATACAAGTGTGTTCAATTAGAATAAAATCGGAATTTTATTTTAGTTTTTAGAAAGGAATATATTATTGAGTATAATTACTTGCAAAAGTATGTGTCAAATATGCTTTTAGGATTTTTTGATCACAAACAACTCAAAGGGAAGCTGTTTTTAGGACTACAACTTATTAACTAGGAAGTCATGACAGTTTTTATACTAGAATTTTCAATACACACAGGTAGCATGAGATTTCTTTTCAAATTTGACTTTCAGAGTCATTACTGCCTTACAGTAGAGAAATGTTCTTTCCTTTTTATCTTGCTTGGTTCTACTGATTCAGATAAATAGGAGTCAGTAACACTGGAGGAGTAAGAAGACAAGTAGTCTTCCTGATAAATCCAGCACCAGAAAATACATTTTTGGTTTATTCCCTACATTCTGTGATCAATGTGGTGAAAAGACTTTTTATTTAATGAGTTTTAGAATTCAGTTTTCTTGGAACTATTTTTAGTACTTACTGTCACTCTGTACATCTTTTCAGCAACTCTCTCTGATTTATTACTCTGGAATTGCAGTATTATTATCTTCCAATGTGTACTCAAGTGGCATCTTGCACTTATGTATGTCATGTGCTTTTACAGTTTAATATGATAGTTCCACTGTTCTTTTCTCAGAATAATACAAAAAGGATAAGTTTTCATTATTTGGAAAAGCATAGCTTAATTTCTTTCAAAAGCAAACATGTTACTGGAGTAGTTAAATGTCCCACATTAACTTTCTCCTGAGTTTTACAAAACTCTCGAGTTTACAAAACCTGAAGAGTGGAGGCCTTGAGAAAGGCTTACCATTGTGTTCTTTTCAGCAGTATTTGTGACAGGCCTACAATTTGTAAAACCTGTTTGTGAAAGCTGCAGGTAGTCCACTAAAAATTAAAAGAGTGGGCTCTATTAGTTTTTTTTCTCATTCTCTTATATTTTTTCCCTTGAGTTTTGAACTTTCTGCATTTAGGCTGTGTATTTTTTGATGTCAAAATCCATAAAGCAGTGATACATGCACATTAAAGTATGGTCTCTGCATGCGAAAGAATATCCATATGATGTAAATCCCAAGAACATGTTATCTTATTTATTTAATTTGTGTTTCTGAATGCTAGGATCCCTGAAGATGAATGGGGTATGTATGTGAGATATTCATGCCATTCAGATGAAAGCTTTGTCAGTGTTTTTTTCTGAAAGTATAAACATAAAGGGAAGGTACAGTGGTTTTGTTCACAGCTGAACTTTAGTTTAGAAGGACCTGAGATCAAATAAGGTAATCTTGCTAAATAACTTCTTGGAAAATCTACAGCATCAGGGGTTAGGATATGGATTTGTCTATGAAGATGCCATGTGCTTAAAGAAATCATGCACTGTAGCTGAAATTTTTTGTGTTTGTATAAGAGGGAATGAGATAATAAGAATACAGCACTTCAATGAATGTAGGTTTGCAAATGTTTGTACTTGTTTTTAACAAAGGACAAAGGTTTTCTGTCTATTTTTTTTGTTGTTGTTGTTTTCCCACTTGTCATGAGCCAAATCCGCATGTGTCCGTCACCTCCAGTTCCCACTGAAATTACTGGAAGCTGAGGATACTGGACAGTCTCTTCTTAGGGTACAGGAATTTTCAGAAATGTCTCAGTTTTCTGTATTTTCCTGTGTACAAGTGGCTGTCAGTTTTAATCTCCTTCTGCCTGAAAGTAGTGATCTGGTTATATAGGAGGTAGTGAATAGGAGGGCATTACAGGTTCACGCTGCACCAACACCCAGTCAGCATTCATCTGAGAGCTCTAAAATGTGCGATTAGGAGCCTAAGATACCTTGTTTGGCTGTAGAAGCAAAATGAGATTGTGATTTAGGAGCTGTTCTGAACAGCAGTACAAAACTGTTAGCTCCAAGAGCACAGTGACGCATTAGAGAATTCCATCACTAAAACATCTATTCATTTATTTTTCTTTTTTAGAGATTATCTGTTCTTTTCCTGTTGGTGTTCTCAACTGGGAAATTGAGCAAATATGTAATTGTCACACATACATAATGTGAATATAAAAAATTCACTTGTGGAATATATTGCTGCTTAATATAAAGCCTAATTTTTTTCTTCAATACATATCTATAGTGTGACTCCAAAGACAGAGAAGATACCGAAGGACAAGTCAGCTATCTGGAGCTTTATCTGACTGTGGAGACATGGAAATTGAGCGTAAAGCTCAAACATATTTAATACCCTAATCTGAACATGTTCAAGTGTGTTGAAAATGTAGTTTCCTGTTCAGTATGTCTGTGAATATTTGAGAACAACTATAATGGAGAAGATTAAGGGGGGAGATTACTTCCCTAATTGCCATATCTGCAGCTATTGACCTTTCTTCTTTTGGGAAGAGTGTGTCTAAATGAAAGAACTTTTGTTCATGAAGTTTAAAATTCTAAAATTTAGTTTAAAACATGATTGGTAGTTTTGAAATGGCCAGCTCTTTCAGACAGGACACAAACCTTGGACGAATGATAAAATGTCTCTGTGCTTCAATTTTCCATCTTTAGATAGTGGTACAGTTTTTTATATAGCAGGACTATTGTGAAGATAAATCCCTTAATTTTTTGGTGTATCTGCATATATTGCTGCAATATGTAATTGTATGTCTACAGTACATTGTGCAAGACTGTTCAAGTGACAGCCCAGTTCCTGCTGCCACTTTTTTGTAAACAATTATCTTGGTAATTTTATATCATGTTAATGCGGAGTAATGTGGCTACACCATTACTCCTACCCTAGTTTGTTGGGGTATATGAAGTGAACTTTTATTAAGAGTTTGGGGGGTTTGTTTTGGGTTTTTTTAATGTTTTAATTGTAATTCATGATTCAAAATGTTGAAGCATTTCACATACTGAAGATGTAATATGGGAAGAGAGTTACTCTTGAAATCTGATGTGGTCTTGAAAATGTTAAGTGTGTGTATTGCCGCTTTCCAGCTCTCCATGTTCTCTTCATTGTAAAGCTTGTAGCTTAAAGATATTAGCACATTTTATGTATGGAGTTTCAGGCTTGCTTTAAGAGTAGACTGGAGAAATTAGGGCAGACAAAAAGTAAATATATAAAAAATGTAGTTACTGTCTCTAATTAAATGATCTAATAAATAAGTTCTGAGAATTGGATGCCAAGAATTGAGGAGGATGCAAAAATATTCCATCTTAGAAAAAAAAAAATCTATCTTAAAAAAATAAAGTTGACAATGTTCAGAATGTGACAAGATTGAAAGGAACTCTTTTAGAAAGGAACAAATCATCTGAAAGGATTAAGGAGGCTCAAGCGATGTAATTGTTAGAACTGTTTCCGTCTTTTTGTAGTAGCATTAAATTCAGATTTCCAAGAAAGTAATTACATGTTTTAGTATATCTCCTAGCCTTTTTTTATTTTCTTCTTCAGAAAATCAGTATTAAATGCATTGATTGTTTTCTTCTGCACCTTTTACTGTTTCTTTCCAGCATGAAGTGGTTCATTCTTGTCCTTATGTTCTCTTGATTCCATCTACAGCATTTTGCTTTCTGTCTGCTTCACAGGCTGAGTAAGGCTTTGTGTGTGGTTGTCTATGTGGAGAGACAATCTTTGGCAGTGCTTTACATTTCGAGAAACTATTTTATAATTGGAGGTGGAAAAATAGCAAATTATGACACAGACATTGCTAATAATTTTCTGTATCCCTACATAAAAATTAAGGAGATAATTTAGGATTCTGAATGCACAAAATTCACTTCTGGTTCATACATGATTGGAAGCTTCCAAATCCTACTTTTACTGTGGATTGGAACCTGTAAGTTCAGTTTATTTAAAGCTGAGCTTTGCCTTGCTTCAAAGGAAGCTGTGTGAAACAGTGTGTGACACTGACAGAAAACCATAAAATGAACAAAACTCATAGGAATCTTGTA
The DNA here is from genome assembly GCA_028565335.1 of Limnodromus scolopaceus. Taxonomy (NCBI): domain Eukaryota; kingdom Metazoa; phylum Chordata; class Aves; order Charadriiformes; family Scolopacidae; genus Limnodromus; species Limnodromus scolopaceus. The sequence goes on from JAOXNO010000063.1 coordinate 17,349,324, forward strand.
CAAATTAAAAGTCTGTAGTTGCTTTGACAAAGAGCTAGTGTTGCAAATATGTAAGCAATTCTGCATCTGCTGACTTTTGCATTCTAAAAATATCTTACCTTGGTAATTTTATTTTCTCCTTTGAGGTACTGTCACTCAGTTCATAAGGTAACCATGGGTATTAATAACACTTTTCAAGTAACTTTAGGTTGTAAGCTGTGTGATGTGATGTGGGCAGTGCCTGTGCAGTCTTTAAACGGGACAGCTGTCCCACAAATTGTAATCTTATAGAATGCATGAACATGTGAATTGCACATTGTGTAAGCAATAGCAGCCAAGGGACCTTTATTAGAGCTACTACACTTACAGTATTATAGATCTGAGTGCACTAATATGCAGCTGTTATTTTAAGGGGATTGTTGATATGTAATAAGTGTGCACTTCTAGCTTGTTGCAATATACATTGAAATCAATTATTGTATAATATTAGTAAAATTGTATTATATGCATGTTGTCTAAGCCCTTGACTTTTAAGATTCAGTTGAATTAAAGACATAATCATACTGTTTGTCATTTACAGTGCATGAAGTATTGAGAATAAGTATAGGGTGAAGTTGTAGCTGCAAAACAATGAGCTGTCTTTGGCTCACATGCCTTTCTCTAAAGGTTCAGAATACTCTTCTTGAATGAAGATTGAGGACAGTGTTAATCTATTGTTTGTCAATTGATGTATAGTTATTATGTGCAATTAAATAATTTGTGATGTTTTAAGGAATAATCACTAATAGACTGTCTTAATTTCAGGGTATTTTGTGTCACAAGCAGTTGTTTTTACATGCTTATTTAGCACAATATTCTTTCCCTTCCCTATTTCTTGGAGAAATTACTACATTCTATCAACTTACTGGTCTGTAAGTGTAAGTTCGTAAGATGTTTTGAACACAACAGGCTGTGCCACTGTTAGAAGCAATAACCAGAAGCTGGTCTTTTTTCCCATTCCTCTCAATAGTGAAACATATATTGCAATTTGTAGCTTGAAAGAACATGCATTACAATGTTCAAGTAGTCAGTACCCCATGGATTTAACAAAACATAGTGGTGAGATACTGTGGTACTATAATATGTATGTCTAGAGGCAAGTTATATGTAAACTTTAGGTGCACTTTGCAGTCCTGTCTGTAATAATAGAAGCTCTTCTAGCTTATCCCATTGTGTCCATGTATCATTGATTATGTATTTATTGATATACCTAATTGTTACATATTTTTAAAAAACTTTCTAATTTTTTATTTACATGACAGCCCAAAACAGCCCCGAAAAGGACATTTGGATCCATTACAAACGATCAGGTAAATATACAGTAGGGGAGTGTTCAACAAGAATGCTAGATTCATTGTTTCAGAGACTACTGTGTGCATGAATCCACGGAAAAGGATGCTATGAAAATTGAATAAAGTAACACAGTAGCATAATGTCCTCATAAAGAATCGTATGATCAGGCCCAGAGCCTCTTAAAGCTAATCCTGGCTCTGAGATGGACATAACCTTCTTTTGCCTCAAATAGTTAGGTTACATTGCTTAAACTGTCTTTTTAGATTAAAAAAAAATCAACCTTTTTATTTTTCACTCACATCCTTCTGTAGTGGTGGTGATGATAATGTAGCAGATTATTTTTACCAGTCAGTCATTTTAATGGCAAAAGGTACTATATAAATATTAATTATCTATTATGCTTTTCTGATGGACTCATACCCTTTCTATTGCGAATGAAAGCTTCAGATCACTGCTATAATGTGGTGACTGAAGTACGGTTCAGTCCAAGTAACAGTCTGACCCTAATGGAAATTTTTACTTCACTGATGTTTTTATGATGATAGAGCTTTTTTTGTGGTTTAAAAAGATTAATTTTAAAATATAGTATTTTTCCACAGAAAATTACTCAGGTGTTAATAATTAACTTGGAAGAGGACTTTGCATTCTTTTCTGTTTCTCCAGTAGTTTACTGCTAGTGATGGGGAACAGAAGCTCTATATTTTATATCAGACTTGTATGCTATAGTCAAAAATATCTTTCTCATACTTGTTAGTTAAAGAAAAGCAGAAATGGATATGCATATGTGTAGCTGCATGTACTGAAAGTCTATATGAAGTGTTTGTTGTCGTTGTGGGATCTAATGACAGAAAAATCACTGCCCATCTGTCAAGTTGTGTACAAATAAAGAAATAAAAGATAGCTGACAGGTTTTGGTTTTTTTTTTTCCCCCCCTTGCTTCTGTTATTATTTTTTTTTCTGGAAACCTAAGTTAAAGCATAGAATATATAATTCATCATTTCTCAGTAATTATTGAAATTTCTTGCAAATAACCACTAGCCAAAATGAAAATGAAGAGGAAACTCACACTCTGCCTGCACGAAGAGATCAACAGAGAATTACCATTCTAAAATTTAACCTAATTGCTTTAAAACGTGTATCTTGATTTAGAAATTATTTACAAGACTTTTATCTTCATATGACTTCTGCTAAAGAAGCCAAAGCTGTATTTGTTTTATTGGTTCAAAATATGTTCCAGTTCACTTTAGACTGTCCCTAGTTGGTCACAAGTACTGTGCAAGTGGTACAATAATTTTTGAAATGTGGATGAATAATACTTTTCCACAAAATAAATGATTACTTATATAGGGCCAAATTCTGGCTTTGAGAAAACAAGTCAATGCAAAAGTACAGCCTTACACAGAATTAGACGTATAAATGTATTTATTTAATGGTGGGTAGCAAGATATAGTGAATACAAGTCTTTTACAAGTAATGAGAAATAAGGAACCTTGTGCACTGGGACACTTTGTTTCCCTTTGATCTGCAGTGTCTCAAATCAGTTTAGAGCCCACATACAATTACATGAGTAAAACAAGCACAATAAACAGAGCAAGAACCAGGCTGAACATTGTTGTTCATTATTACAAGTATGATACACAAAAAGAAAATCCTAATTATTCAGCATCCTAATCGATGGCTTCTTTTTGTGGTCATCCTGTACATTCACCTTTAGTGATTTGCATTCTAGTTCTGCCCTTATGGAAGATACGGCTGGAGAACTGCCTTTTCGTCCTTTCTTCCTCTAAAGGATGAGACGTGGGAGAAAAGAGGATAATTATGGTATTCTTCATCCCTCCTTGTCTGAAGAGACAGCAGAAGAGGGAATTTAGTTCTAGATTCCCATCTTTATTTTAGCAGACTATTTGTCAACACTAGTGTTTTAAAATAAGTGCAATATATGTAGCATTTCTTTGCAATTCCAGGGATGTTAGGTGTTCAACAAATCCCATGGAAAAAAAAATATATTCAAATTGATCTCATAGTTCTGTAATATTTTTTTGAAATGAAAATAGATCATCTTTTCTCCCTGGGACTGTAATTTTCACTAGAAATGTAAAATATATAATGGTGAAGAAGGGGATAGCTTTAATGAGCTTTTAAATATATTTAGTTTGGTCTGTAACACCTAAATTATGTAGTAAGCCCCTTTTCAATGATGGTGTTGGGTTTTTGTGCTAATGCTTTCAGATCGTGTCCAGATTTGCTCCACGAACAGTAAAACAGTCCCTATATCTTTCTTGTTTTTCTTGAAATTGAATATGGGTTTAGGTCCTCAAGCGTATGCATACTGTTTTGCCTTTGGATGTGGTTGAACTTCCTCTTCTCCACACTCTCTCATACAATAGACAAACCAAATTACATCTGTCTAGGAATTTAGTAACCTTTCTGTAGAAATAGAGAAGCTAGTTAAAAAAAAACAAAAACAAAAAACAAAACACAGCACTACCCACTCCAAACCCACTTCTTTGTTTTTCTAAAGTATCCATTCCTTCACATTTGCTCTGAAGCTTTCTTAAGGCACTAGTGCTTAAATCAAATCTGGATATTGCAAAATAAAGGTAAATTTTTAAATGTGTATTCCTGTGTTCAGTACATATATATTCCATGAGAATTTCAGAACATTAGTGAGATGTTTCTATATTTAAGTATACTGTCATGCTAAAGTATGTTCTTTCTGTGTCTTGTAGGGTCAAAATGTATTTGGGCTTGATATAATTGAGACACCTGAGGGAGATAAGTGGCCTCAACTGATTGTCCAACAGATCCTGGATAGGGAACAGAAGGATACCTATGTGATGAAAATTAAAGTTGAAGATGGTGGAAGCCCTCCAAGATCTAGCACTGCCATCCTGCAAGTCACAGTGACTGATGTGAATGATAATCGCCCAGTCTTCAAAGAGAATGACATTGAAGTTAGCGTTCCAGAAAATGCTCCAGTGGGCACCTCTGTTTCTCAGCTCCATGCCACTGATGCAGACCTGGGCTCAAATGCACAAATCCACTTCTATTTCAGCAATCAGATCTCCAGTTTGGCCAAAAGGCTGTTTGCTATTGATAACACCACTGGGCTCATCACTATACGAGAACCACTAGACAGGGAGGAATCTCCTGTACACAAACTAACTGTTTTGGCAAGTGATGGCAGTTCAACTCCATCAAGAGCAACAGTGACCGTTAATGTCACAGATATTAATGACAATGTCCCATCAATAGACACAAGATACATCATCAATCCAGTGAACGGGACAGTACTTTTGTCTGAGAAGGCTCCCCTTAATACAAAAATTGCGTTGATAACAGTAATGGACAAGGATGCTGATCTGAATGGAAAAGTTACTTGTTTTACAGATCATGATGTCCCTTTTAGGCTAAAGCCAGTGTTTGATAATCAATTTCTCCTGGAGACAGCCACGTTTCTAGATTATGAAGCCACAAGAGAATATGCCATTAAAATAGTGGCTTCAGATTCAGGGAAACCTCCCTTAAACCAGTCTGCAATGCTCCTTATCAAAATTAAAGATGAGAATGACAATGCCCCAGTTTTTACACAGCCTATCATAGGTCTTTCCATCCCTGAAAACAATGCTCCTGGTACTCAGCTAACCAAGATAAGTGCTACAGATGCTGACAGTGGGCGTAATGCTGAGATCAGCTATATCCTGGGTTCTGATGCACCCCCTATCTTCAATCTTGACCGCCGTACAGGCATTCTGACGGCAGTGAGAAAGCTGGACAGGGAAAAGCAGGACAGATACTCCTTCACTGTGCTGGCTAAGGATAATGGGATGCCGCCGTTGCAGACCAATGCCACTGTGACAGTGTCTGTCCTGGACCAGAATGACAACAGCCCAGCTTTCACGCATAATGAATATAATTTCTATGTGCCAGAAAACTTACCCATGTATGGCACAGTGGGGCTTATCACAGTTACGGACGCTGACTCTGGAGAGAATGCTGCAGTCAGTCTCTCAATATTAAATGGTAGAGATAATTTCATTATAGATCCACTTACTGGTGTAATAAGACCTAATATTACCTTTGATAGGGAACAGCAGGGGTCATATACTTTCCAGGTGAAAGCTGTGGATGGAGGAAGACTGCAGCGTTCCTCAACTGCCAAAGTGACCATCAATGTTGTTGATGTAAATGACAACAGGCCCGTTTTTGTTATTCCTTCATCTAATTATTCGTATGAGTTAGTTCCGACATCAGCCGGTCCAGGGTCTGTAGTTACTAGAGTCTTTGCAGTTGATAATGACACCGGAATGAACGCAGAGCTCCGCTATAGCATCATAGGTGGGAACTCAAGGGGCTTGTTTACAATTGACCAATTAACAGGCAATATTACTTTGAAAGAGAAGGTAATTACATCAGATCATGGCTTGCACAGACTGGTGATAAAAGTCAATGACCTAGGACAGCCGGAGTCTCTTTATACTATAGCTCTTGTGCATTTGTTTGTGAATGAGACAGTCACCAACAGTTCCTACGTCCAAGAGCTAGTGCGCAGGAACATGGAAACTCCAATTGGCCAGAATGTTGGGGATGGTGAGATAACCCCACAAACCAATGATTATGTCAAGATCATCATTGCCATTATTGCAGGCACTATGACGGTTATTCTGGTAATTTTTGTAACTGCTTTAGTACGGTGCCGCCAGACGCCTAGGCACAAGGTTGTCCAAAAAAACAAGCAGAGTGGAGAATGGGTTTCCCCAAACCAAGAGAATAGGCAGATCAAGAAAAAGAAGAAGAAGAAGAAGCGCTCTCCAAAAAGTCTCCTTCTCAACTTTGTGACTATTGAAGAATCTAAACCTGATGATCCTGGCCATGAGCACATAAATGGCACTTTAGACATTCCTGTAGAACTAGAAGAACAGACTATGGGAAAATATAACTGGGCCACTACACCAACCACATTTAAGCCTGATAGCCCAGATTTAGCAAAGCACTACAAGTCTGCTTCTCCACAGCCTACCTTTCAAATTAAACCTGAGACTCCTGTACCCCCCAAGAAGCACCATGTCATTCAGGAACTGCCTTTAGATAACACCTTTGTGGTGGGCTGTGACTCACTTTCCAAGTGCTCATCAAGCAGCTCGGACCCTTACAGTGTTTCTGAATGCAGCTGTCAAGGAGGCTTCAAGACCCCAGGCCCCATACACACCAGACAGGTAATGGAAGTTTTAAGTGCTCTCTTTCTCCTTCCCTTCTTACTTTGCCATTCCTATAACTAGCTCTAAGCACTGCAAAATAACTTCTAATGCAAGGATTAAAAGTTTGAAAGGTCATGTTTGATCGAGGCATTGAAAAGTAAACGATGTGAAATTCATCAGCGTTAAGGGAGAAAATTAAAATAACATGACAGTTGGCTGTAAGGATGTTGAATGATTGCACTGGTGGGTATTCCTGACTGCAGATGGCAGTACGGCACTTCCTGCATTACTGCAGTACGGAGCGCAGCTACCTACGGCAGAGAGAGGTTACGGTACTGTCTTCTGTAGTATTGTATGCTCAAGAATTGATGTAGTCTAGGCCAGGTGGAAAGCAATAGAGCTTTACAGAATCTGGTAAGTGGTTCTTAATATTAATGACATCTGGAATTGCAGCCTTCATTTGGGCATAGCATTACTCTCAAAAAGCAGGCAAGAGGTCTCTCAAAAGCAGGCAAGGATTTTCCTCTTGAGAGTTTCAATGCCATTTTCAGACTAGAAACATACTGGACTACTTAAATCTGGTGAAATGACACAGCAGGCAAAGTTAGGGGAAAACTAGAAGCATCAGTATTAATTGCTCTCACTTATTTCCTGCTATGTCTGATAAACCAGATGTTAGCTTCTCAGAAATTCAGTACAGCAAGGGAAATGTCTAGAGTCCTCCACTTAAAAATAAAATGAGAACCAAAGTACCTTTTATTCTTCAAGACTACAGAAAGGTTTTAAGTCACTGGAAATTGAATCTAATGTCTATCCATATTCTGAAAAGTTTCACTGCTAATAAAGCTTTGCTGTTTGTCTGTTTAATTCTCTTTTTTCACAAATATCACAGTTTTAAATGAAAGTAGTTTGCTGGTTAAGCTTTAATTGGTCAAGGAATTAATCATTAAAGAAACAAACATATCAGGAGAGTTTATTATACTATTGATAATATATTTTAATACTGTCACTTGGGAACAAATCCTCGGCATGACTGTTAGACTTCTTGCTCCAGCAGAGGTTCTGAATTTTTTTCTGTGGGCTTTGTTTTATTACCACTATAGCAATAACAAAATGTACCTAAAAAAACCGCCTCATTCAAAGTAGGCATCCTATTTTTAAAAATTGAAGGATGGGTTCTTTATTTTATTCTGTTTTATTTCCTTTATCCACACAAATCTGTGCAATAGTCCATATCGCTATGCTGTATAAAACTTTCATCTTTCTGAGGTACATTAACAGAAAAATTGAAGGGATTTTTTTTTTTTATTTCTAAGACATGACAGCAATGAAAAACGTATAGCTTTTTGAGATTTGAGTATTTTCTATTAAAAATACTTGAACGTGTTAATTTAAATTGCACATTGGAAAAGCTGCTTGCTAATTTGTTTCTCTGTTTGAACTCTCATAACTCTGAGGAGGGTGGTGCTGTTTTCAGCATTTCTGTAGGCCTGATCTAAAAAAGGTCCTTCCATTGTCTGCTTAAACGCACTTTATTGTGCAGTAATGCTGCTAACTAAGAAAGGAAGCTCATGACTCTCTAGGTTTATACTAAGGTGGTTCTTCCATCAGAAAGGGCTTTTAAAGTAGAATGGAAAGCAGTTCTCTTCTGCGGAAGTTGGCTGGGGAAAAGAGCATTTCCTTTTATCTGTACCTTAAAGGTCAATGACAGGGGCTTCCTATCTGGAAGAGCAGAATAGAACTGGGGTTTTTTAAATACTCATGACCTGATATTAGCTTATCTTCATATGTACCTGAAATTGTATTAGTATGATACGCTGCATATATCAAAAAGATTAACATGACTTTTTGTATTGATTTTGTTAAATCTACAATATGCTTTATTTAGGTTTGTTTTTCCTGTATGAAAGTGATTACATTGTTGGAGAAGGTGTAACTACTTATTACCAATGGCCTTTTACACTAATTTGAAAACAACATTTACCTTTAAACATGAAATTCACATTTTTATTATTTATTTAAATAAAACTAAGTAATTTCATAAATGCATTTATTTACATAAATGGAGCAAGAAAGACCACTAGAGTTAAATCCTTTGTGTTGGACCATGGTCATAAAGGCAGAATTGTATTTCATTATAAGTAAAACCAAGCAAAGTATTTCTTAAATCTCAGTGGATCTTTTAAAAGTCAGTCTTAATCCTAAACTCGTTTTGTTTATTATTGTCTGTATAGTTTTATCTCCTGTGGGGCTGTAGAAGGTGGCTCAGGACAAACTAACTTAGAGTTGTCACTATTAGCCAGTAAAGAAAAGAAACAACCAAAAATAAGTTTCTGATACAGTACTTCAGATGTCATGCTGTCCCACCATCGTCCAACCTCGGACACTAACAGGATATTTGTGGTTAAAGACACATCTGTGTTGTGCACTCTCTGACATTTCAGAAAACTGTAGGACAGCCTGGGGAATTGAAGGATTCTAAGTTCAGTTACAAAGGGACATGTGCTAGTTTGAAAAATGAAAATAATATCTAATGTGAGAAAAAAAATATTTTACTTTATCACTAACAATTACTGTACTGCATACCTTTTACAAGCTCAAAGCTTTCTGAAGGAGATTAAAGAAGGCTACATTCAGTGTGAAGAAATCTCTGCAGTTTCTAAAGAGTTCTGATATTAATAGGCCACGCATCTCAACTGCACTTAGTTTTGTTCATGTAAGACTTTCTGTTAAGATATTTGAAATAATATTGAGTTAAAGCTAAAAATATATGTTTTCTTTTGAAGCTCTAAATTTTGTGTATGTCTGAATAGTATTGATTCCCATCTTTAAAGAAAGGAAGTTATGTCTTTGCTTTACTGCTAAATTTGTTTAGGTGATCTATAAAATGACAGAAAGTCATTATAACAGTTGTATTCAAAAAGTATGCAAGAGAGGATTGAAAGGTTTTTCTGCTAAAAAACCAGAATATCTCTTTAGTGGTCATGGGGGCGAATAAAGCAATGGAACAGCTGAAATTTTTATGGAGAAGGAATCAGAGACTCCTGAAGCAGCTTGAGGACCCATTGAATCATGAGCTACAGGAAGATGAAGAGGGAAAAGTATGGTCCTAATGTAATTGATCTCCCATAAGAGAGAGGTCAAGCTTCTGTTGTATGTGAGAAAGGGCAAGGGAGGGCGATATTAATACTTCTTTGAATTTACATAGTAGGAATTAATAAATACTGGTGATGGTAGACCTTCACAATAGTATGCTTTCTTTGGGCATGTAGTAGAGAGAATTCTTTTAAAGAAGTTTTACCAAGTGATAAATTGTGAAAGGACTTCTTATTTATGATAGAGTTTTTCAAACTAGGGTATTTGAAGGCTCATAAAATCAAACTCACTTCCACTCAGATTTTCATTGTTTTGGTAGTCTTGGGCCTCACAGAAAGATGCATGTCTTTGGTAGAATAGCATACAGCACCTTTAAAGTTTTATCTGTCTGTAAGCTCTGTAAAAACTCTATTGCTTTTGACATTTACCTTAGTGAGAGCAGGCTATGTGAAGTATTCCATACTGACACAAATCTACTAACTCTTTTTGCCTTTGCATTGGAATGATAGAAAGAAAAAAGAGGTTCTTCCAGTGTAGTTTTCATGTAGTACGTAACACAATTTTAAAATCCACAATCTTTGCTCAAGTATTTAAACAACATTGAGACAATTTAAATGCCTGTCTTGGTATCAACCTGTCTAGTCAAAACATGCATTATGACAGAGTACAATGTTATCTCCAGTAGCTTGGTTCAAAGAAGCTACTGCCACAAAAGTTCATTAGAACTTCCCATGCCTCCTCCTTCTTGTCTGTTTCTTTTAATTAATGCTATTCCTGTCAGTATTTTCATTTGAAAATAACGTAATTTATGCTAGAAGAACAGTAGAAATCTTTGAAAATAAACACCTGGTCTATGAGTAAGGGTATTGTGACCTTTTGTGTTGTCATTTTAAGCTTTAACTTAAAAGCAAATTTTACCTGACGTGTGTTAGTGAAGGAACGTGAGTGTTCATGAAAGCAGTACTGGAGGACTTGGTTCAGTTTCAGTCCACCTCTTCCACTGATAGACCTGGAAGGTGCAATCATGCCCTGAAACTATGATTACATGCATTTTAGTGGTTCTCCCTGCTTCAAAGTGGACTCTGGTCTGTATGTTAATTTAGCTCCACTCCTAGTACACTGTACCATCTTTGGGAAGCTGAGGGAGTGAGCAGGCATGCGGATTGATTTTTCTTATATATACTAATGCAAATCTTCATTAGTTGATTTTACTTGCCAGGATTCTATCCTCTATGAACATATCCGTACTTCCGAATCAAAATTTCAGATGACACAGCGATCTCTGCTGCACTTGTTTGTTAGAAACTGACTGGAGATAGACATTATATTCCTTACAGAAATCTGAATGGGAAGTAGACCTCATTTAAAATACATAGCCTTTTTAGGGCCCTACTGTCTCACTAGCAACTGCTTAGACTTGCTTACAGTTATGATACATTTTCTGATGCTTTTTTTATTCTGATTTGAAATGTGGTGAAAAGCCGTTATAGCTTCCTACTCACTATGAGAACAGTGTGCTTAGGATGTGAACTGAAAGAGTATTGCACTCTTCCTGAAACTAATGGCTCTGAAAACTCACCTTTTAGGTAAATCTTTAGCTGCAGGATTTAGTGCTTTGTTTAATAACAGCGAGACTAGTGAGTTTAGTATACTGTAATCATCAGTAGGCAGTGCTAACGCTTTTGGTATGTAAAATGGTATAGAGACAACACTGGTACTTTGCATTGGCAGATACAGAGTAAATTATACTCAACATTTTCTTCTAAATATCGACTAAACAGTTGTTGGTATAAGCCCTTTCTAAAGGCCGTTTCAAAATTGATTGCTACGATTCTAAATATTCTTATTTTATCTTAATTTTCTGGCTCCTAATTTTGCTGATAGTTCTGATATGCTGCTGAAATATATTTCAGAAAAAATTCACATCTGGAGAAAAGATCTCTAACTGAAGGATAAGTGAAAGTCTGCAACTCAGAAGTTAGTGAGCAGTCATTTAAATGTTCAGTGCTACTGAAGTAAAGCTGTTCAAGAAAATTACTTTCCTCTGTGGAATACTTTGAAGAAAAACTTCTTCAGAATTGTTCTTTTAGTATGTATTTTTCAATGGAAAAGCATGGGGGAAGTTAGCAGGACAGTACCCCCCTTGCCTCATAGTAAAAGATATAACCAGCACAAATGGAAAGAAAAGAAAAAAGGAAGTAAATGTTTTGTGTGAGGAAAAAATGAAAGATTTTGAATTTGACACTTAAGTAAAAAGTAATTCAGAGAAAACAAAGGCTTTTATTCCAGTGAGACCTTGTTGACTGAGTTTATACTGAAGTTGGTAGATGAAGTTCCAGCATTAATAATTGGGTGTTTTTTGTGCAAGCTAGAATGATATGCAACTCTCTCTGCAATAGTAGTTTGCCTTGGGATAGTAGCAGCATAAATCCTCCTAAATATTTAGTGCATTTCACCTTCATTTTTCAGTGGATAACTGAAAAGTTTACTCTTTTTTTCCCCCTCGTGACCCAACTTTGGTTTTTGTTTTGTTTTGTTTTGTTTTTTTAAATGACCTATAGCTATAAACCATTGTCAACAATGAAGTCTTATTTAACTGTGGTTTAATTTTGACACTTCCTTCTTGTCCTAGTTTCTCCAAGAAGGTATTGCACTCAATAATCTGCAGTTGAAAGCAATTTCCTGACCAGTGAGTGGCTAGTGTCTTGGTGACTGTGGTATTGATAGTTCTTTCTTTCCTGTGGAAATAATTGATCTGAATGACTTAATTTCTGTGACTTTTTAGGACTCTAAGTCTGATAAATATAGATTAAAGATGCAAAAGAACACTTCAGATCAAAATATTCTATGCTCTTAGGAACGATGCTCTTGAATGAAATCTGTCAAAATCCTGTAGAACATATTCTAGGCAGTATAGTAGTCTTCTGATAGCTGTAGCCTTTCAGCAGCCCTTTGTATGTTGACCTGAGAAAGCAAAAAAGAAAAAAAGAAACTTAGAATAACATACATAGAAGCTATTTTTGTGGCTCTTTCTGTTTCAGCATTTTTGCTATATGCGTATAGATGTGTGCAAATCTTTGCTTGTATGTAGAAACCTGAAAATACACACACATAACAAAAAGGGTTTGTTACTTAGAACCACAGTAGTTCGGTACTTCTCAAACCATACAGTGATTGAGATGGTAGAAGTTTGGAAACAAATTTTACAGTATATGGGTAAAATGATGCAGGAAAGGGCTTTTCTCATGCTGTTTCTCTGTTTGCCAGCTCTGAACGTCATCGCATCTGATGTTATATACTGAAGTCGTACGTGTACACAATGATGTTAAGCCAGCAAACATGAAAACAAGGAAATAGCACGAGAAAGCCCTTTGTCCTGTCTCTGATTGCCGAAGAAATTTATCGTCTGATCTCCAGAGGGGTTTGGAAGTGACGATGAACTGTTCAAGCTGCCCTACTCAAAGGTATCAAGGGCAAGAATTTTTTAAAAAGAAAAGACAAATTTTAGTACATTGTGCTATAGTGTTCTATAACGTAGTTTTGCTAAGAAAAAAGTAATGTGACCCATCCTTCTTCACAGTTGGCAATTATGGTAAATCTGTTTTGCTTGTAATCATCTTTTTGTCCCAGACTTTCCTTATTTATTTTAGTTGAAACAATTAGGAATTTTGTTTCTATAAATATATTAAAAGGGAGCAATAAATTTTATTCATACATTTAAAAGAGAATGTAAGTTCTTTATACTCCCTGCATTTAAAAGAAAAACGAATTATTTGTTGTCACTTATAGCACCACTACACTTGTTAAGAATTAAGTGTTATTTATATCTATTCCATAATATTTTTAAAGATGTTATTGCTGCTATGGATCATACATGGAATTGCTCAAATCGCTGCTTTCTCATTTTATAGGCACAATAGTAGTAGTGAAAAATGAGCATTACCTGCTTTCTTGTCCACAACACTTTGTAGGAAATCATGACCTCTTAAATAACTGGAAAGTATTCACTTAACATCTAAAAATAAAATTTAATTTGCATTTTGCTTGCTGGATTCTAGATAATGTCTGTGTAACAGGTGCCATACATTTAACCTTTTGAAGTACTTTTATTTAAAAAAAAAGTCATAAATACAGTGGCTTGCTTTTCAGTGTGATAAAATAGGAAATAGCATACATACTTTTTTCACTGTTAGCCAGCAATATGGGTTGGGTTTTTTCCCACGTTATTTCTCTATATAGTTAACTTTCTTAAAAAAATTAATTTTTTTTACATTATAATTTGTTATTTAGCACAGGACATTTAAGAAATAAAATTTGACAGCTTTGTTTGCAGGTTGGTTGCAAGTTCTTGTATATTGCCTCACATTTTAGGGAATAGTGCTTAATATGTATTATCTATAATATTAGAATTTCATATGCAATGCAAAATTTCTTAGGAAGCAAAGGAGTATAAAGAACCCTGTTTTATGCACTTATGTGAAGACATGTAATATTAGTTTGCTAGAATAAAATGAAGTACAGACACTGCTTTTAACTGGGATGTATACAGTATATATAACTTTATTTTAAAGAAAATGTTTTTCATGATTCATGAATTAGGCTACAACATGAAATTCTTACACATTACTGTATGTTTGATGTAAAGGTATTTATAGGCTTGTACTTAATATTCACATTGCCTCAGTTCTTGGACTGCAGAATGTCTACCATAACTGTTGCCTATAGTTTCCTCCACGTTTGCTATCTGGCTCTTTTAAAAATGTGTATTTGGCTACTTGATCTGTAAAATAAATTCTATTAATAATGAAGTACGTATTGTAATTTAGCATATTGTATTGCATAATTATAGCTATGACTGTTATAGAAATCTTTTCATTTCTGTTAATCAAATCATTTTCTTGCTAAGAAGTTTGTATCTGTAAGACAGTTTTCCTATTCCTGTTTATCATACCCTTGCAGCATTGATCCTTCAAACTAAAAAACCAACACTTTAAGCGGTTAGACATACAGTAATGATATTTATTGACTCAATGCCACAATTCAGCCAGTTGCTTTGGGTTGAAAGTTAATTCCTAGGGTAGTAAGGAATTTATTCAAGAAATAATGTTTAGTGTAGTATAAATTAGTCCTTCCTATTGTTGTTACAATAGTTTGCTTAAGTGCTTTGCAGGTGGGTGATGGGAAGCACTGAAAGATACTTCTTAAGAGTTGGCCTAGTAGAGTTGTTTGTCAGGAAGATGGTAGGATTTCACAGACTTTCAGTTTCTGTTTTTTCTTGTTTTTTTGAATATTTTGATTTCTCTTCTTATGTTAATTAGATTGTATTTCCTTGATGAGAAGTCATACATGTCAATGTTTGATTAAGGAAAGCACCAAATAATTTGAATACTTACATGGAATTTTTTAATTTTATTTTATTTCCTGGAATCAAGAGAGTGAGGTGAGATTCTGGACTAGGTTGATCTAATCTAACTTCAAGCATGTAATTTAGTCGTCTCAAGTGTACATATATATTTGCTCTTGGTTTTTTCCTATGGTAGTGAAAAGGCATAGATACATTATAGCAAGTTATTTTGAGGTTAAGACTGCATGCCCTCTAGAAGCAGCTACTTTGTTACACTGAGTATGAAGAGAACCGTTGATGAGTATCTTTCTCATTTAAATATGCCATTTGTGTGCTTGTGGAGAAAAACATGTTTCATGAGATTCCTAGTTCTTTTGCTTTTAACCTAGCTGAAGGTTTATCTCTTTCCTAGTATTTCAATGGTCATATCATTCTAGTCTATCAGTAAATAATTCTAGAAGAATTTAGGATGATTTTAAACTTCTTAAAAGTTACATGTATGAAATAAAAGGTACATCAAGTGGTTGGATTATTGATCCAAATCAGTAATCTCTCTCTTCTGGTTCTCTCATGAGTCAGCACAGCCAAATATAATAACCTCCCAAATATATCAGGGAGGTCATGGAGTCCCCTTCTCTGCAGATCTTCAAGACCCACCTGGATGCAGTCCTGAGTGATGTGCTCTAGGCGTTCCTGCTTTAGCAGGGGAGTTGGACTAGATGATCTCTAGAGGTCCCTTCCAACTATGACAATTCCATAATTCCGTGATAATAACCCTCCAAATGCACTAAGGAAAAAGCCAGCACTCTTAAGTGGTTCAGTTTTCATGTGTTTCCTCTGTTTTGATTTTTGTTTTCTTACCTCTAAGTATCATTTTTTAAAAAGTCATTTTTTCATAGACTGGTATAAGACTTGTTAAGAGACCTCATTTCCTTCTGATGATTAAATAGGTTCATGAAAGTCTTATGAAAGCCTAATGTGTACTGACTAAATGTGTATGTGTGCTGACTATCAATTTCTACACTTTTCAATGATGTGGAGGCTGAATGGAGTCTAGTCAAAAATTTCTATATTTAGGTTTTTTGTTGTTTTCTTTTTTTTTTCTTTTTTAAAATGCATATTAGCATCCTGAGTCAAAGCTAGGTGTATTTGTCTCAAAGCCAACTCTTTCTCAAATGTTTTCACCAACAGAAATGCTGTTTTCTGACTGCAGAGAAGTCAGAGTAAATTAAGACCAAAAATCATTGAGTTGACCAAATACTGATTTTGAAGTTGAAAACTCTTTATCTTTTCTTTGGAATGTCACTCATAGTTTTTAAGTTATTTTATTGTACTTTAGATTGTAATTATTGTTACTTACCATCATCTCAAAAGAGTTATCCTTATATCTGCTGCACGTTGCCACGAGATCTGTATCTGTAGATGAAGTCCTAGAGTTCGTTTTGGTTACAGTGCTCTCTGTGGCTCAACAAAAAGAATAGTTCTTTAATTGTTGCCACCTTTAAAGAGTAAATTAATCGCATCACTGCTTTTAGCCCTACAATGCCAGCAGCCAAAGATGGCTCTCAGATTTGCTGTTCTGCATCTTGTGTCATATTGTCAATGTCTGGATTTCATATGGATCTGTGTCTACCAAAGCTCAATGCTACTCGATCTCAAACATGCCTTGGTGTCAAGCAAGTCACTCCAAGGAAAAGCTATGGCACACAATCTGCAGTGCGTATGAAAGCTGCCTATAGTGTCAGAAAATATATTGGACTTTGGAGGATATCTTTAAATCCTTCTGAATTTGAGTGGAGGACTGCTAAAAGACAGTAGGGTGCTGTCGGGAACAAAGCTGGTTTGTGATGTAAATAGAATTCTTTTTTTAATGCAAACTGTAATGCTGCGGGGTTTTTTTGTTACACATTTTCTGTGATTTCCCATTTTACCATAAAACATATTTATGGTATATCCTGGTCTTAAGCATTATTTGTAAAATCTTTCTAACAAATATTTTTTTATATATATTTTTGCTTTCATATTGAATTACTGAGCACTGTTCCTTTTATGTCTTATTTATCTATTTCTAAAATAAATTTTATTTGAAGATTATATTTCTATACCTTCTGAAGAAACTGTTTTTAAGTACACCTCTGGTCTATTTGTTTAGTGCATGCACACCATCAGATCTATACATATACTGATATTTTTTACAGTGATTAGGAGCTCTAATTGTTAAAATAACTTTATCATATGTAAAGAAATATGCTTCTTTCAAAACCTCATACTCTTTATCAGTACATTTCTTTTGTCTGTATTTTCTTCAAAGTAATCTGGCCTGAACAGGAATTTGTACATCTTCTAACAAAATTTACATGTATGTGTGAGTGTTTATACGGTGTTTAGAACTAGAGAGACAGAGAGATAGTGCTTATATCTATGTATGTATGTATTTTGTGTGCATGTGTATATAAAGAAAGCATGAGGGTGTATATATGCATTTATCACATTGAATTAGCAAAGGCAGTATATATTACATAGAATTTAACTGTAGATACGTGCCTATCTCAGTACCTAATGTATCTTGCTATGAAAGATAGCCAAGCACTAAGGTTTTCACTTGACCGCATTGGTTGGAGATCTGGAAAGGTTGGTCATCCTTTCTGAGAGTGTACTGAACTCTCACTATATTATAAAGTGACTCTTGATAACTTGAAGGTAAGGGTGCAATATGATAAGTACAGATTTTGAATTTCAGTTCTATTTCTTTCACTATTTCAATTTTATTCATTCCAATACTGTCTCCCACTATTCTAAAATACTATTTTTTTTCCTATTACATAGACTTGTTCTCTTAAGTCTTGTTACTGGAAATGTCACAAAAATGACGTTTCTGTATTTCCTCCAAATTGTGGGCCCCTTCTTATTTTATAAATAGACAAATGTAAATGAAATTCAGTTATTTATATTCTCACAAATTGGCGTTAAGTAAGTGTGTTATCACTTAATTTTTCAGGGGTACCTCTGACTTTCTGCAGTCTTCTAAATAGATTTTATTTGTTTGTGTTTACTATGTGTTTTTGGAAGGTGTTCATTAAAGCTCAAATAACTTCCAATAAAAAAACCAGAATGATGATATCAAAGATTCAAAGTTTCATTTCCCATCACTGAACTGTAGCTAACTACAAATTACGAGCTGAATTCCTGTCTATCTTCTGAGTAGAGTTTTCGTCCTTTCTCTGCTAAGAGATGTTGTCCGTGGCTGTCAGATGGATGAACTGCCCTCTACGTTCCCTGTTTCCTTGTTTGTTGTGATGTTGTCTTTGCTCTTGATATGATCAGCAGAAATATGAATCTAAGACCTCTCCTCAAAAGAATTTCCTCCTTTTTATTGTGTAGGGACTATGAAAACTTGCCTTTTATCTGTGTGCATCAACAGTAAACAAGCTGCAGGCTTATAGACACACTGACACTAATGTGAATCTGAAAGACTCCAATCATAGACTTTGCCTCACAAAGATACTTTTCCTATATCCCTATTTAAACCATCATCAATGGGCTGATAATCCCCTCACCTTCTCTCCTCCAAGGAAAACAATGGGGTAAATTCTGGTCTTATCCAGACACTAGTGCATCTGTGTTTCAGATAAGCAAATGACCCACAGACAGAAATACTTCGAACAGGTGAATGGAACTTGGAACCTCCTTTCCATTGAACTTTTAGAATATTTGAGTAATTGGAAATATTGAGGAAACTGCATGCTATGAAAGTATAAGCATTTTCTACCTTCTGTCTTCTGTTTTCAAAAACATCTGGTTTTGGGGAGTAAACACGAAACTATCTGTAGCAAATGTACCAATGAATCAAACTGAAGCTGGGAAAGTGCTTTCCTATTCTGAATAAGCATATTTGTAAACAAAACTTCTAGAGAGGAGGAAAGCATTGGATTATGTTTTCAAGCTTAGCAGAAAGGAGGCAGTAACTTCTACAGCCTGCTGAGATTTTGATTGCTATTGATTTCAAAGTTAGAAGCCAAAACCACTACAATTTGTAGAAAAATGTTTTTTCCAACTCGTGTTAAACTTGGAGCTCAGTGAGAGCTGCAACTAAGAGCTGCTGCCACTTGTAAAGGTATGTCTGATATTGTTATCAGCAGCAGTGATCAGCATTGTTGTATTCACTGTTCTACAGTCCATGCCAAGTCAGCTTGATCTATAATATTATTTTAGAACTGAGAGGGAACAATGGATTTACCGGAAATCCTTTTTTCCTCCCTCAAAATAGCAGTAAGCTACTCGTCCAAATACAGGTATCTAATACTTTTTAGAAGTATGTCCTGTTAGACACATTGAAGTAACATAATAGCTTCTATGTGGATCTTTATTCTTCACATTAAGTATTTACCTTATTAACATTATAGGGCTGTAGAAACCTATCCATGTGTATATATATATACACAAAAAAGAAGGTAATTTTCTAGTACTTTTCAAATGCTTATTTTCTGTGTAAGAGAGGATTCTAAGATACTTCTTGCTTTTTAGTAGCATGGCTGAATGCATTTTATAATGGCCCAAAGTTTTTATTTTAATCTAGTAAAATGACATTGTGACTAATTTAAAAAACATGGATAAACTGATTGGTGTTTACTTGCACATGGGGCAATTGTCAAATCTACTAATTCTGAGAACTTTAGGCTTAAGGATTCCTTCAGACTTATTAACTCAAAGAATAACTTGTAAGTATGCGATGAATACATTTTAAGAAAGTAGTAACTTTCTTTGGCTGCTGTATGGCCAAAGTTAAGAAGTGATACCTGATTAGTGATCTTTGCTGATCCACTTCCCTTTTTTCGTCATCCGTTTTTAGTTAAGACCGCTTCTATTCCTTTGGCCAGCTTCCTAACTCAAGTTACTTTGTATCCTGTTCATCAAATTCTGTCTTTGTTCTTTCATGGTTTAAAAGAATACTTATATGGTCTAACATCATGAGGTTTTAGTTTTCTGGTCTCTATTAGGGGGTTTAGGAATGTCTTATTTATGTTTCCCTATTTTTATGTTAATATATAGAAACTGTTGTTGAATTTTTTGTGTAACACTCCGGACATAGCTAAGTCCTTGCACTTGCCACTATATTAACTTGATGTTTGACAAAGGCACTGTGATAATAACCAAAGGAATTAATATCAGATGTATAAATCCCCTTTGACAATATATTATAACCATTTAGGACATGTTGGTGAGTCACAGAATATACATCTGTTTGTTATATTGGAGTTCTTAAAGATTACAGATCATGGAATCATAGAATAATTCAGGTCCAGAGGGACCTGTGGAATTCACCTAGTCTAATCATGGTGCTCTAACTAGGCTGCCTAAATTTAGATTGGCTTGTTCTGGATGTTGTTCAGTTGAATTCTGAGTATTTCTAAGGGTGGAGATTCCAAAACCTTTCTGAAATGCTAGTTCTTGTTTGACAATATCCATGGTGAGAAGTTTTTCCGTGTCTTAATTGAAATTTCCCTTGTTGTGTTCAATTTCTAATGAAAGGCCATGTGCACGCTTTAGAGATTGATATGAAGTGCTTGAGTGAAACCTTTTCTGGAGCCCTAGAGAAAATCCAACAGAGTCTGTTTTGAGCAGAAGTCATTAAAGCAGATCAGTCATTCACTTCGTTTCAGTCATACCTCTTTGTTTCTTTGACAAAGGTGTGCATTGTATCCCAGACAGCATTTATGCTCAGTTGTACTTAGAGTGATTGTATAGTGAGCTCTCAAACAAGAAGCTTGTTCCCTTGCTTCCCGGTTGAAATAGTCATGATGGGATAGGGTGAAAATTTCCATTCTGCTCTAGTGAGGCCCTCGTGTTCAAGTGGTCTTTTTTCATTCTTTCCTTCCTATGTTGAAAATGGCTTCATTTTGAATGAGAAAACTGAACCGCTTCACATGAGGAAGCTGCAGGATAGTTCTTTCCTTACTCACAGCCTCAGTTTTGTCTGTGTGATCTTCTTCTTTGCTTCTAGATATTGAACAGTCTTAAGCTCTCTCATCATGCTTCACCAAACAAGTCTTCATCTTTTTCAGTCTTGATGTCTTTTGAACTCTTTCTGTTTTAATGTGTACGGTAGTTTGTTGCATCATCACGTTATTTTTTTTGTGTTGCTCCATATTATTTCTAATACAGAATCTGGATATTCACACAAATGAATTTAAACTAATGCTGAAAACCATGCATATTTGGGAGAGTTTGACTCTTTGCTATGTCAATACTTTCAAGAAAGTACTTTTTTCTATTCAGACTGTTTCTGGGATTCTTGCATCCTCTGGGGTCCTCTCCGAATTCTCTGAGATTAACACATTTCTATGTCAGTACAAATATTTAATATTTCTGGATCTTCAAGTATATGTAGGTGTGTCAGTGGAAATCAGAATATTAATTGTTTTTATGAATCCACTACTTATATGTGTCAATATCCACAAATTAATTCAATTTACTCATAGATGTAAATATTTCAAATATATCTATTCAGATGCATTTTCAGGGTAGAGCCCAAAAGTATGCTGTTTTCTGTGCACTTGTATGCTTATCAACTTATGTATTTGTCTTTATTTTATAAACATATTGTGAGTTTTCATTTGGATTCTATCTAGTTCTACTAGTGAAAACACCAATAAGTGGATGTAGTCGTAATTGTTTTACTCACAAAGTAATGAGTGAATAAAACCTTTTCAGAAACTTATTTTGAAGGTTGGATATTAAAAGCAGAGAAAAATGGTAGAATAATACTGTCAATAGCAATTTAAAAAGGGAAATGTAATTGGAGGGGAAAATATTCTTTTGATGTTTTCTGTATACAAGATATACAATGGTGCAATTATCTATTCACTTTCAGCTACCAAGCATGATTTATTAGTTACAGTATTTTGGCTTTAAAACACTGAATATGGATAAGACGGCACGTGCTCAGTTGAGTAAGGGTTCCAACATCTGTCCTGACAATCCTCTTACAGAAAGTCTTTTTGAAATTAGGAAATGGCAACATAAGTTCTGAAATGGATATGAAAGAAACAGAGTAAATAGGGTGGGGGAGTGAGGGGATTGGAAGAAGAGAATATTTTATTATTTCATTGCTCCTTTTTAACACATTAACTGCTTGAACTGTTTGTTTTTATGATTCCAGATGGTAGCAAGATGCATATAAATGAATAAAATGAAATAGAACAAATCAAATGCTTGGCTGCTGTTCAAGAGCAGCTAAGGCTAAGCTTTATTAAATTCACGTGAGGATATGATAACTGTGGAATTTCACAGAATGAACTGCAGTAATCTTACTCATGAAGAATATAATTCTTCTTGAGATAGATGGGAGAATCTATAATTTTATCATGGGAAAAACAAAGCCCCTTTGGAGCTTTATTTTCAGAAAGCATTCACTACTTGAGTGGTATCTGTTCATGTACCACAAACAGAATCAACATGGACAATCCATTTTTACACATCAAAAGTTTTAAAGGCTTGCTCTTTCTTAGAGGCAGAGTAGAGAATACTTCAAAAAAAGTTATTGTGTTCTATGTCAAAACTTTTCCCTGGTTCATATAAAGTCCCTTTAGGAATAAGCATATTAAAATTTTAAAAAAGGAGGGAAGTATTAAATTTTTAAAATTATATTAGACATATTTAATTTTATTTAAATAGGAAAAAACGTAAACCTGAGAAAACCAAATATTTAAAAAATTATTTTTGCAGGATATAATTCACATTGTTGATGCCTTTTTTTGTCACTATGGATCATTTTTAAGTTTGTGTTGTTAAATGATTGTCTCTAACTGAATGTTTTTCAGACATGTCACTTAATGAGATAACCTTCAAGCAAAAATTACTTTTTTTTTATGTGTTATTTTTCTCTTACTTCTTTTCACTGAAACCCCAAAATTACTGTTTAAAATTTCTGATGAAAGAGTAAAATGTTTTCCTCAAAAACCCTGAAATCTATTTCCTGCCAATATTTATAGGGTATGTTTTGTTAAATTTTCTGTTACATGTAGTTCAAGGTGAATTTCATCCATAAAACTGCATCCCTGTGTCTAAAATGAAGGAAAGAGAAAAAGCTGAAAATCAGGGCTAAATGACTCTGAGCACCCAAATGTATTGAGGAACTGGTCAGAGAAAGCAAAGGGAAGGAATAAATCCAAAGCTGGTTTTATATTCTCTTTATATTTCCTTGGCTCTTCTAGTCCAGCATGGTCCCCGTGCAGTACCTTCTATACCAGATGAAAAGGAGGTCATAGCATCAATGGAGATGGGTGAATGGAGAAACCTACCCAGCACTTCATGGTATCTGCAGCTCCTCACAGGAAGTTTTCTTCGGTGGACAGCTACCATAATATAGCCAGCTTTATACAAATAGAATAGTGTGTAGCCTGGCTCAATACTGACTTAGATTCTAGCTCTATATTCATAAGGTATTTACACTTTGTAATGACTTATTGTTTTTCCCATTTACCTGCATAGAAAAGTGAAGCTAATAAGCAATATTGTATGGATCTCTGAAGGTATATCCCATGAAAAAATAATTGTGGCTACCAGAATAGTCTCTTGAGTAAAAGTTTCAAAATGCAAAAGTGAAAAAGCCAAAAAAGAGAAATTGAATCAACTCTTTATGTTGACTCAGTTAATTGCAAGGCTTTCTCATAGATGAAATGAAAACTATTTGTGAAGCCTGTGCAGGAAAAATCACTCCTAGGTATGCTGTCCACTGGATTGGGACCATCTACTATGACTACTAAATTTTACAGGTTTCATTCAGTTTCATAGTCATAGGTAGAGAAATTAAGTAACAAGTGACATAATTTTATCAAGTCCTGGAAATCCTGGTATTTACACATAACTAATGGCACATGTAAAGTAATTTTACTCCTTCTCAATGGAGTTACTACATGGATCCAGGAGAAGAGGTGAAATGAAATTCCATTAAGGAAAGGGTCACAAACATTGGAAAGGGTGCAGTTCTTGCTTACAAATATGTCTTGAAAGGTCAAGAAAATTCTGAAGCATTGTAACTGTAAAATGCAACTCTGGTATTACAACTTGAATAGTTGCAAATGGAAACTTTTTTTCCCCTCTTTTGCTTGGGATTCTTTTTTTAATGTTTGAGGGTTTTTCCCCAAGTACAGAATTTGTTATGCAGTAGCCTAGAATAATTTTTTTTCTTTTTACTGCATACTATACCTATACCTCTTTTCAGCTCTTTGGCCGTTTGATGGAAAGTGTGAAGTAAGCTAAGTCCTCAAATTCAGCATAATATTTTGAAATATATTGGAATTGTTGGTAACAAAAGTACTTGGACAGGCACTTGTAATATGTTCTGTGACTTGCAAGTCAATTTGAAAAGATTAGACTACTGATATCTTTTCATCTTATCTTTAAAAGTTACTTCCGTGGATTTAATTCCACATTGAAATGATTCAAAATTAACATTTTGGAACAAAGAAGGGGAAAACTATTAAGAGAGAGCAGTTGTACTATTTTTGAATATTATATGAACATAAAGTCCAAAATGTAAACATTAGCTGTAACAGAAACTTTGTCCTATTACTGTTACTTACGAGTGATACTTGTCTTTACTGTATATTGTAGGTGTTTATATTAAAAATCTTCTTGAGCAAAACACAAACTTAGTGCGTAGTTTGCAATAATAAGGGAAATATTGGAGTATAATAATGACTGATTTTTCAGTAAGTGCAACTGATTGACATTTATCCATTATGTAACAGGAAAAAAAATGTTTAAAAAGCATGGGGAATTTTTATAGGAAGTGATGAATCCTTGCTTTCCAAAAGTTAGGTATAATTAGAGTGGATATCACATGGAAATAAAATTATAAACAGTAGAAGGCAACTGTTTAGTGTTTTGATGAAATCCCTTGTTGTTGGTTTGGGTAATGTCAAACACGTGACAACTTTGGTTTTCTGGTTTTGAATAACTTTTTCACTGTTGCCTTCTTTGAAAATGAAGTGGAAGACAGAATGTCGCTGATTGATAAACTAAAGGTATTAATCAAAATGCAGAACTTACTTTGAAGGCTACCTACACTTACTCCTGAAAATTATAGTCCAGTGGTCTATATAAAAAATAATAGCCAGAAAAAGTCTGATGTATGTCATGACAGATAGATAACCTTTTCTCCTTGTGAAACCAGCCCAAATAAAAACTGTCAGATTTAACCAGAACTATTTTTCCTTTCCCTATGTCAGTCAAACCTTTCCTATTGATAATCTGAACAAAATAGGATTGAGAAAACAAAGTCTACTTTTGTATTATTAAGATGAAAAGATTCTGCCAAGGTTTGATAACATTTCAGATGCAGAGGCTGTTACAGGGACATAATGAATATCAAATATATCTGCAAAAAGGACTTTATCAAGAGAAAATCCTGATGAAAAATGCCACTTACTCTTTGTTTTCCATCAGGCAGTTTTAAAGACTGCAAGTCAAGAATGTAGATCTATATTTAATGGAGGTATTTAGTTTAATACTCTGTGTGCTGAAATGTGAACCTTGAATTCAGTCACTTCTCATCTGATGAAAAAAATAATTTAAAAATTAGACTCAGTTCTTTTGTATTCAGATACAGAACATTCTATTAATAAATCAGATTTTGCCAATGGATGTCACAACCTTATGGGTAAATCTGTATAGCCTGTTATTTCAGAGGAGTTCTGTAGTATTTGGACTGATTTCAATGTAACTATTTATTTTGGTGGATTATTTCCAGAGGAAAGAAATATCTGACTAGTCACTTCTAATTTAGACACCTCAGAAATACTAGGTTCCATGAGTGAAGAAATCAGATTGGGTACAATGAACCAGAGGTTGCTATATGCTAATTTGATATAGTAGTTCATTACTTCATTACTGTCATCTTTTTTTTTTTTTTTTTTTTTTTAAGATAGAAGTATGTTATTAATCTCTTGTTAATTGGTTAAATTGGTTTCTGTTTATTTCTAGTTTTATCTGACAGTACAACACAACTTTGTTCAGGGTATTACTCAGGACAGGGAGTCAGGAGCTGGAACAGGATGTTCCACTACTGGTCAAAAATTGGTATGTGATGGGAATTCACAAGTGAATGTATTATAATCTTACTCAGGGATTGTGGAAGAGTGTCTTATGCTGGTTCCGTTCCATGACTTGCGTGTGGTTGTAGGTTTGTATGGATTTTCTTTTTTGTAATTGTTTTTGCTCCAGCTGGTTAGTGGCTGGAGAATGGAAGAAAAAGAAAAAAGGTCCGAAAAGCTTAATAGCATTTTTGTTTTAGACAGGGAGAAACTGGTTGATCCAGCTTAAATGGTTACACCCGGATCAACCAATAACTGTTGAATTACAGAGACAATTGCAGACTGGAAAACATTACAGGTCAGCACTACGCCAGCTATAACCAGGAGAGGATGGTTGAGAAGGAAAGATGAATTGATAGGACACATTTTAATAAAATTTTGAGAGGATATTGAAAAAGCAGATGGATGGAGATGGAAAATCCCTTCTTTACTAAGTAAATAACAGAGAAAATAAAAGAAAGGTGAATTTCATAGCCTTGCTGTTTGGAGTGTCTTTGAGTATGAATGGGGTTTTCTTAACGGAAGGCAGGGTTCTAATTCATGACTGCATCGCTTGTACTCTGTGGTGTGTGTGTAAAGTACATGGATCATATTCAGGTGTAGATATGATCTCACTGAGGCAATGGTCATTCTGTACCTTAGACTGATACAGGTAAACATTTTGTACCTATTGTAGTGGGAGAAATACTGAAAAGTGAGGAGGTAATGTTTTACTTTTTTTTTTACTATCTTTGATTTACTTAATTCTCATTTCAAATTTAGAACAGATTGGCTGACATACTGGATCAGTAAATATGTTGTATCAGGCCTAGATACTCAACCGGCACTGGGCTGAAGCACTAGCTGGGGAGGGAGAATAAGCAGAGCGCATACAGCCTTATCATTCACTTCATATTATGTAATGTTTGATGCTGAAGACACATCAGAATCCACAGTAATTTCTTCCAAGTGATAATAGTTTCCATTTTGACAGACTATAAAGGTAGCAGAAATATTTTTATGAAGGAGTTAGGTTGGAATTAATTCCTTCTGTAGCAGGTGAAGGAAGAGAGACACACCTAGAGAATCATGTGCTATAGCTGTCTCCAATACCTGGCATAAGCTGGAACGGCTCACTCTCTGTAACTGTCTCTCCTCTACGTGCTGTAGGAGGAAACTATATGAACACTTAGCTTTTAGATAGCTAAAGCTGAGTATGATGTTTTCTGAAATATAATACAAAAATAATTTTAAAAACTAGGGCTCCCAAAGATGCGAACATTTTGAAGGTATGACCTTCAGTACTATAGGCATGTGTTATCTTAGAGCTGAGGTAATTAAATGATAGATAATGGAATCAGGAGTTTTCAAAATGAGTAGAAGTATTGTACTTGGATGTTTTCACCTCCATTGACTCTAATGTTAGGGTACTTACCCCATGTATGTTAGTTGTTTGAAATATTAGTAATTTTTACTGTATAAAGAGAAATTAAAATACCTGTTTTCCCTTATTTTTGTAGAAGAAATGTTTTATATGCTATGTTATAATAATCTTATTTCTTACCTTTGAAGTAATTTCTCTTTGTTACGTTACTTTTATATGTGTATTTCCATCACTCTGATTCACCTCCTTTACTCTTTGCTGTAAGCTGATAAAGATTCAAATGCATCTGTTCTGCTTGTTCATTTGGGCATATAATTAATTTTCAGTATATTTACAAAGGAAAAAAGAACAAGCATTTTGGAGAACATGTATTTAGTATATCAGCATGTCTCCATGTTGCTGGCAGACAACCTGCAGTGGATCCTGGTCCATTCCAATAATGCAAAAACCATGCCAGATGAGAAAGTGAGACCTTTGAAGAAAATGCCATTCACTTTGCATTCTGAGGGTAGTCACTATTGAGCTCAGTCAATGAAGCACTGGTCAGTTTAGTGAGTCTCTTTGGCAACACATCAGTACAAGATAAAGTTCATGTGTTGTGTGGGGTTTTTTTGGGTTTTGGTTTTTTTTTTTTCATTGGTTGGACTAGATAATCTTAAAAGGTTCCTTCCAACCTAGGTGATTCTGTGATTCTGTAGGGTGATAGGAGGATGGGAAGTGGATACTTTGAGGGGGAGGATTTTATCCAAACTAAATCTAGAAATGCTTTAAATGTCACAGAAATTTTTGAAGAGGAATAAACTTATTGCTTTGCACAGCTTTTGGTAAAGTCCAAGAATTTTGATGTGTGTTAAGCAGTTTTCACTTTATCCTTTCTTTGGAAGGAGTACTGTGTGGGGTGAAAAGAACCCTATGATCTGGGGAAAACTGAAATTAAACTGCACTGTAATACAATTCTGCCTTTTATCAAAATAGTCTATTGCTCTTTTACTGCTGCCAGAGATAGACATCCCAAATCTCCTAAACTGCCATCCCATGTGATATTAATTAACACATTTATTGTGATGTCTAGAAGGATTTCAAAGTCTAATTAGCATCTGACACCTGAACTATATTTTCAGTGTAAGTGCAGCTCCTGTCATGTCAGGGTTTACATGTGTTAGAGTGGTATGGTAAGGCTGCTCTTACGCTGTGATACGTATTCAGACTGGAGAAGTTTCAAACGTGAACCTTCCTGAGTAGTCCTGATACTCACATGCAAGGTTTAAGGAGCAGGAAAAAAACCCAACCCAAACTATATTTTAATCTAGTTTCTATTAAGATAATTTGACAAAAAAATTACTTCTGATGGCTGCATTTTGGTAAACCTTAAAAAAGAACATCTATTATTACTATTTATTATTTAGCTAATTTTCAAGGCCAAATCTTGAATTTATTTTAATGGAAAATCAAAGGTACAGTTGTTATGTGATGTTGCATCTCATCTGCTTTCTTCTGGTTTCGAGAAATAATGTGCTTTTATTGTATGAATAAAAAACGAAATGTAATAACAACGAAGTAGAATTAGGTTCTATAAGACATCTTTGCAGTACTCATACCTTGTATTGCATTATATTTGTTCACTGCTTTGCACAGCGAGAAAACTACAAGGGGATGAAAACTCAGGAGGAAAAGCCATATGAAATGAGAACAAACAGTATCAAAGCAGGTGTCTTGCTAACCTCTAAAAATGCAACGCAGCCCCACACAATTTTCTTCGTTCAGAAGCAATCTGCAGCTCTTAGCAGCAAACCAGTCAGTTGAGTTCTCACTCACTTTGTATGAGTTGAAATTTAATATAAAAAAAAGAGATCTCTTGATAAATCGTAGTAATGGAGGTGCATTTTCGTTATGTCTAGTTTTCTTTCATGATTGGATGGTTGCAGCGATATGTCTCCCCACTCCCCCTCCCAGTGCCTTTCTTTAGATTATTTTTGTATGTGTGTTTCTTCACATGCCTTGAAATCAGTGTGGTAGTCTCTGCTACCAGTTTCTTCCATCCTATCTTGCTATATTAATTTTAGCTGCAAAATTTTATAGGTTAAAATTGGGTGACTCACTACAAGAAAGATGCTGAGGTGCTGGAGCGTGTCCAGAGAAGGGCAATGGAGCTGGTGAGGGGTCTGGAGCACAAGTCTTGTGAGGAGTGGCTGAGGGAAAAAAGGAGGCTGAGGAGAGACCTTAACTCTCTCTGCAACTCCCTGGAAGCAGGCTGTAGCCGGGTGGGGGTTGATCTCTTCTCCCATGTAACAAGTGATAGAAGATGACAAAATGACTTCAAGTTGTGCCAGGGGATGTTTAGCAGTGCTGGGTTTACAGTTGGACTTGATGATCTTAAAGGTCTTTTCCAACCTAAACGATTCCATGATTCAGTGATTTTAGAATCACCTGTCCTTCACTGTGCTTTGACATCTTATGTTTTATTTCTTTTTTCAGTGGGAAAAGTTTGCTATTGCTTTATTGGAAATGATTTTTTTGGAGTTTAAGATGAAACCAAGTATCTTTGCATGATCTCAGGTACTGACCAGAAAAAAAAAGTGAACAGTAATGGAAGTATTTTAGTAAATTGTTGTTCCGCATCAAGGGTCATTATCTCCTTTTAGCTCACTCTATTAAAAGTGCTAGAGGTTGATTATCATAGTGAATGAGTACTCATATTTTACTGGGAATTCAGATGAGACTGCATTTGTTGAGTAGCGGAAGCTGCTGAGCGTCACTGGTAGAGTGTGAGATTATTCCTGTTCTTCAGAAATCTTCACTTTTGTACATGCATAAGATGGGCCTTTCGAAGCTATGCAGACCAACTCCGCTTTCAGTACAGAAGCGTAACCATTGACTTCTGGGGAAGCAGAGTAAGGTCAACACACAAAGCTTTACAAAACCCCATTTATCCAGTTTTCATTCCAGGTTATCATTAAAAGGTAGCCGATATGAAATAAGGAGGTTAATGTGAATGCAGGTGTCACTGAAATGGCTGGAGTTACAGATGACTCTATTACTGTCACTCTTTTATCTAATATCATATCGATTTATTTTAAAGTGTTTATTTTTTCATTGTCCTGTACAGTTTAGAGATTAATCTTTTTAGCCACATGCCAAACTGCGAATTTTACCACTTCTGACATGAAATCAGATAATTCTCTGATTGTCTGTATAGAGAAACATTACATTAAACTAAACTTAGTGTTACATTAAATTAAACTGTAGTTTCATTCTCAAATTTGAAGCAGAAATTACTTTGGTTTTCAGTAATCAGAGGGATGTGTGTATACACATGAATTTCTTTCACTGGTTGTTTACAGATGTCTACAGGAAATTTTTAAAAAATAATTAGAATTTAAACATTGAAGAGCAAAGAAGGCCTGTGCTTAGAGCCATTAAAATAAAAATTTCTCTTTTTTAACCTGCTGCTACTTACATCTCTTTACTGGGGTTTCTTTCTTACCGACACGTTAAATTAGGAATGGATGACTTTAAGTTTGAACAAGACCTCTCTGTTTGATAGGAATAGGACAGTGGATTGATCTAAGTGAGGTGTAACAGATCAGTTACCTTGCTACTTGGAGAGGGGGGGAATTGTCAGCACAGGAATGGGAAATCTTAGATTTAACTAAAACAAAATGTTGCTCAAGGAGACAAAAAGAGCAAGGGTTCACTCAACATAGTGTTCATGATTGTATATACTGGAAAAATGGGAGAGCAAGATTTAGACAGTGTGGATGATGGGAGACTTTTAAATATGAGATTTCTTGATCTGTTTCTGGAAGAGAACTTGTGTATTGCATTCCTGAAGAAGTATGGTGCTGGACACTGTCCTATGTCCCTGTTTGCTGTGGAGTTCTAAATGTAAGGACATGCTTGAATCAAAGATGCAAGAAGAAACTTGTACTGGCCAGCTAATGTGTTTATCTGCAATATTGTAGATAAATGTAGAGCAACAGTCACTTGTAGCACTATCTGCTCAGTCTCATCCCAAAATTTGTTGAAAAAAAATTTTTTTTTATCATGAATGTTCACCAACTTATTTGCAGTAGAACCTAGTGACAGTTTATTTGGAACAGCGTGGATCCCTGCAGCCTGATAAATATGTTTGTAGATTTTCTTAGTTCGGATGGCATAGGAACTTACCATTTGGAAACCATTGGTATAGTTGGACTACATTTAAAACAGATGTTGTGGCTGAATAGCCTTCAGTCTCCATTAGCAATCTTTCAATATCAGGGGCACTGTAGGCTTTTTGAAAAAAATTTCATAGTAATTACTATTGCAAATTATCAATCACTTGTTCCACATGGTAGGGACTAACCTTACTTGTTATCCATTATTTAAAGAAACTATATCACTTCAGAAAACAGAGTGTTCTTAGGTGGCCAGCAAAAAGATTTTATTAAGTTGAAACAATTTTCTTTAATTATCCTTCAACAATTCACAGTTTAAGAAAAATTACCCTTTTAGCAAAATGGGTATAATGAACCACTCCAGAGAACTCAAGTATGTACTGTATAGGATAAAAAATCTCCCCCAATAAAACACCTTTAAAACTTTCTCTTTTAAGGATTTATTTATTTATTTTTAAAATGTTGTATAACGGTTAAGAAAACTGTGTAAACCCAGCCTAACAGTGTGTGATGGAACCTCTTAAAGAGAAGAACATTGATTGATGGGTGTTGGTATTAAGTAGCGGGAGAATTTTCCCAGCAGATGGGACTCATTAATTAAAGGGAAACCAAGAGCAAAACCTAGAAAGGATCTGAGGCTGGATTAGATACGTACTGATTCACTATGCCTAAAGAGAATCTTCTCAATTAACTGGGTAGCGTAAATTATGCTCCATGAGATGATGGATTTCACTGAGGATCTCAGTTTTGGTTTGACTTGGAAGAAGTAATGGTAGTGAGGGAGTGGGTAAGATACCTTTGTGCAGGATGTTTTCTGATATAGACATTTATAAACAGACTTTAACTCCCTGGAAAGAAAAGGTTATAATCTTTGGAAATATGACTAATTTTACTTCTTGGTCTTGCAGCTGTACTAATAACCCATTATATTCGGCTTTAGCCCTGTCTGGAAGAAAAAAGGATGAAAAACTGCATTGAAATTTACCCCAGGTAGTTTGGACTAGGAGTTAACGTACCACACTAACAAGGTTATTGCCCTCAACTGTTGTTACATACTTCCTGAAGCTCCACCCAGCTAAATAAATGAAGTTTAAAAAGTTTGAAGGTGTCTGTTACAGTGGAAGCTGCTTCACTTACGTTCTGCTTCTGATACATCTGTAATCCCTCATTTCCATATAATAGCCCTCTGCATCAAAATGCCTACAAAGCAAGAACTTGGAGAGTCCTGCAGTTCCGTATTCTTTAAAGTTTTGTGTGAATAATGATTAGGCTAACCTGGCTTAGGCTAGAAAGAGCCCTCTTAAAATTGTTCTATCCTTAAATGCCTTACAAATGAATTCTGATAAAGGATAAGCTAGAGAACATGAAACTTCCTGAGTACAAGCCCTTTGACACAACCATCTAGAAGCCAAATTAAGTGCCTTCTCTTTGTTGCTAAATATTTCTTGCTTGAATTAACTTAGATACAGAAGCTGTCCTGAGGTGAAAGCTCGTAAAAGGGTGCATTAGTTTCACTACAGTGAAAGTGAGGTGAGGTCAGCCACCTGCTGAGGCACGATGCAGACTAGGACTCGTTTATCTCACAGTAACATGGAAGAGTGTTGTCATCTCACCTGTGTTACTTTTTTGTTGTTACATCGTATTGTTAGGCTTTTTCCTTAGAGCTGGAATCTCTCATGCAAATTAACCGCTCAGCAGTAATAACTTTTTTTAGGGATAAAATTACTTTCAAAGTGTATATCATCAGGAAGAGGGTTTTGGTTAACATTTTGCTTGATTTCATTGGTCAATATGAGATTCCAATCAAACAGATACATTCTGAAATTTTTAAGTTTTAAAATAGTATACTGTTAATAAGTTCAGTAATGGTTAATCATATACATTTCTCTCACCTTCCTAACAGGATCGATCAAAAGTACCAACTGTTTCTTATCTGGCAAGAAGCTTCATAACTCTTCTGATTTTCTTAACTCTCATTCATACTAATGATAAAGATTTTATGTGGTATATTTTTCCTTTTACATCAGTCAAAATAGAGAGCTGTAAGAAGTAGATCCAATTCAGTATTTACAGATTATTTAGGCAGTTGAGTAGCCTAAGTTTAGTGAAATGCAAAAGCAGTTTCCACAATAATTTCTGATACTCTTCTAAAATACTCTAAACTTAGATACTAATTTTTGTGTTTGTATGCCAGGGTTCTTCATTCCTTCTCCTTTTATTTCTCATTGGAAACAAAATGCTGATTTGACAACTTCAGGACATTAAAGACCATTTTCCACCTGTGAAACTGCAGACAATAATGTAATAATATAAACGCAGCAAACTATTTAATATATAAAATATTACTGAAGTATAAAAAAGTTGAAGATGATGATTATTTCTAATTTGAGAACAAAGACTCGAGGAATTGTGAAAAGTATTTGCTATATAACAGCCTTTTGCACTAGGCAGAGGCAGCTGGGGCTTCTTTGGTGAACAGAGTAGGAAAAAAACCTCATCTGTCAAAGTAAGGATGAGTTTTAATTTTATATCTTGAAGAAACTATGATAAACTCCAAAAGAAAGGGACAGAATTTTGACATGTGATAATCAAAAATCACACTCAAATCCTGCTGAGTATATTAAATATAATTTACTTTTTCACGCACAAATATTTAGGATTGGTATTTATTGAAGTCTGCCGTTATTTAGGATGAAACAGCAACCAAAAAGAACAGAAACTGAATCTGTTCCCATTTTCTAGATATTTCATGTTCCTATGATAATAGAAATGCAAGTGAAGCAGTAATGCAAAATTTGACTGTTTGATTATGAAAGATGCCTGATAAAAGTCTGAGACTTCATTCAGAGAAGTCCATCACTTGCATTTCCAGTCTAACTTGCACTTATTGTCAGATAGTATCTGTCAAATTTTCATAATTAAGATAAATCTGAAGGGTTCAATCTCGGTTGAGTGATATTCTCTAAATTCTGGTTTTCTCTACCTGCTTATAACATAAAGATGATGAATAGATGCCATTCACGTATTTATAAGATATACACCGAGGCAGCTGGATAGATTTATCTTCTTTGTTTTTATTTCATGAAGTTAATCCACTCTTGTTCTGATAATATAGTATAGCATGTATAGTATCCCTGCAATTTGGTTTGAGGTTTTGTAATCTAGGAAAGCTGCTGATATATACAGAATTAAAAACTAATTAAAAATAGGAAAAACCCCTTTTCTTTTTACATTTTTGTACAAATGGTCACACAAAATCAAGCATATCAGACAGATCTTTCAAGATCACATCTCAGTGATGATGTCAGATACAGTAATTGTTGAAAGTGCACTCTGTCAATGTTAAAGCATGACAGAAGGCTGTTTGTGAGCCTTGAGTCATGAACTTCAGAACCATACTGTATACAGAAAATGCTGAATTTCACCAGAAGAGATACTCTGTTTCTACTGTCTTGTGATCCCAACCTTTCACATAGCTTGATACCTGAAGCAGAGGCCCACTGTTACACGTTGGAAGTGAAGTGAAGGATGGCTTGGTGTTCTAGCAGATATGTTAAGGTGCTCGAGGGTCCTGGCTTATGTATTCTCTACACTCACAAGTAAGGAGTTTTGTTGTTATTCCATGTCTTAAAATACACTTAATGTAGGGGAAAAAAAGAAGTAATCGCACAACTATTTTTTCATAGCACCAGAACAGGCAACACAATTGCAGCTGTTCCTAAAGACAGATGACAAGATCAAATCTATGTCTGATCTACTTGTACAATGGTTACTGCAAGTTTCTTTCTCTGTGTTCAGCAGAACCCAGGGAACACATGATTGGAATGATGGACTGAAATGATCCACCAGCATAAATTAACACAGCTGAACAGTTATTTTAATTCAAAGTGAGTAGCAGTGTAGTGACATTACATGGTGATTACAAAAACGGGAACATCTCTTAAACTGGCCTTGCATTCTGCCAGCCCAGGAAAATATGTCTCAACCACTCAAGTGAGAAATCTCTAAATCAGTTTTTATTTCAGCTACAAAGAAAAGAACAGTTCATCCGTACACAATGAGCAAATTCCCCTCTCCCTCTCCATGACTCACATGCAGATGAGACAGACATACATTGGAGTTGTTCAGGGGAACCGATCTCTGTCTCTTAGTGGACAGTGTAGCTGAGGCCTTAAGGTACTTGCAGGAGTGTTGCTGGGTTAGGAAATGTGATAAATTCTTTACTACCATATGTTCTTCAAAAGAGAAGATACACTCAGTATCTGAGTAGGTCATTTATTAGGATGCTCTCCAGGCGTATGTGATGTAAAGAGCATGGCTGTGGCTGGACCTTGCCCAAATTCCTAAGAATTTTTCAGGCTTTGTTAATTTTCATACATCATCTTAAAGATGAAGCATGATAGCTAATGTCATCTAATACCGTCATTTATATGGAGAAATATATTCTGTTTATATTATTCTGTATAGACAGAAGTCATCCAACAAGATTCAAAAGGCTAATGTAGTTATATAAACATAGGGGTAACTTGGCATGATGCCAACAAAACATGTAGCTTTTTATAGTGTGATGGAGCTACATTTAGAAATGACTAACATACTTGGTCATGATATCTGTAGTCTTGAAAATATACTTGGGAATCTAGCCCCTGATGGCAGAAAAATAATAAATGAAGTGATTATATTCCGTACCAAGGTTAAAAATAGCCTAATGGAGTTTTAATGATCTTACTAAAACCAGAAAGCAACTGCTAGTTTTTCTGTCAAACTGGGTCATTTAACCAAAACTTGATTGAGTAAAGCAATTAACCATATATTTTCTGACTTTTAAACTAGTTTACAGATCAGTTTTGTTTTGTTTAGCTGTGTGAGTGTTGTGAACACATTTTCCCTTAACGATCATTGAGGCATCCTTAATTAAGCATGTAAGTGTAATGTGTATGTCATATAGCAGTCAAGAAAGAAAGGAAGGGAGGAAAAATTTTTGGCACCATAAATCAATGAGCTAAAAGATGCTGACGCTATATATTCTGTTGTAAATTCTCCCTCTGCTTTCCTGTTACCACTGGCTCTTGCCACTGCTTAAACAATGAATGGAGCTCAATTCTCAACATAAGGAAGATTCAAAATGCCTGTTTGTTCCAAAAGCAGGAATCAGAATCCCCCCTGCGGGTTGTCTTCATGGCCAGAAATGAAGCTTGTGTACAGTGTGGTTTCATATTTTAGATGTGGCAAACACGCATTGCAATGAGCTAATTCAAATTAGATGCATCTAAAAATGGAAATTACATGACCACAAGAGTGATAGCAAAGGTGAATTATAGAGTAAAGCTTTTGTTTATAGAAATAAAGCACATTTTCAGTCAAGCGTGTATCATATTATGTTGCTTATAAAGAATAAGTTTTCCTATCTGTAAACGTTGATTGTAGCAGGACGGAGTTATAAACTGTAGGATGGCGTAATGATATGTATTTCTACCACTCTTCAGAACAGTAGACTACACTGTAAATTTACTTTAACTGAAAAAATTCTCTCAGTATGACTATACTGCTGAGCTTCAGTTAAAGATCTTGCTCAGATTGTTTTTTAATGTTTTGTTCCTAACTTGACAGAACCATTTTCTTAAGAACATAGTGTCTCAGCATAATCTACATTTAAAACTTTCTTTAAACATAAAAACAAAAAAAAATTTAGGTTTTCTTGTATTTCCCCAGCAAGGGTTTGCAGTAATCACCTTGGCTTACCCTGCATTCCTTCCTCAGGCTAAGTTCCCACGGAAGCATGACTTTGATGGAAGTCATGAGTAAAGAGTGCTGAACAGGACCCATTGTGATTAGACACATATTTTGAAAAAGCTTTAGGAATGATAAACTGCACAGTTGCAGTATTTCTATTTTATTTTATGTATAAGAAGGGCCAATGAGATTTGGGGTCTTCTAAAAGAGCAAAACAGATAAGAAGTATGTTCTCTTGGAGTTTTCCTGAAGGCCCTTTCTCGTCTACTTCTGTCGTGCTCCAAAAAGTGTAAAATATATTGTTAGAAACTAAATGAAAACTTCTACAAGGACAAGCTTTTTTATGTAGGATGAAGTCTTCTGAGAATTTGCAGGAAATATAATGGATTAAAGATTAAAAAGCTAACAATGTTACAAACAAGTAAAAGGCCAAATGCGGCCATCACGCTCACAGACATTGAATAATTCAGGGTTTTGCTGCATGTCACCTCCAGAGCTCAAATAGTTGAAAAAGTGCAGAATCATGGCTTGCTGAACCATGGTAATGGCACAGATTATGAAAGACTAATATTGCTGCTATGTTAATTAACTCGCACCAAGTAGATGAGCTCAGTGCTTATGACTTTTGTAGAAGTTAAGCTGGTAGAAGGAAGAATGAAATA
Source organism: Limnodromus scolopaceus (assembly GCA_028565335.1). Taxonomy (NCBI): domain Eukaryota; kingdom Metazoa; phylum Chordata; class Aves; order Charadriiformes; family Scolopacidae; genus Limnodromus; species Limnodromus scolopaceus. The sequence goes on from JAOXNO010000063.1 coordinate 17,387,284, forward strand.
TGTAGTTTGGTGCGGCAGTCCAGCCTTTGCTATACATCCTACCTTGGAGTACATTTATAAACCTAAATCAGACACTTAATACTTTTATTTTACTTTGTTTGTATGATAATTGGTTTTCTCTATGGAGCATGAGAAAGAGGACATTAAATAGCAGTTGGGAGTGAAACTTAGCACTAGGCAGCCACTGGATAAGTAGTTAGGAGTGACAATGATTCTCTCTAGGGAATCATGTACAGGGTGTCACCTGCTGGCTGCAGCACAAAGGAGCCCCACAAGGAGACTGATAGGAAATAAAAAGCATACAATTAGGAAATACAAAAGCGAAAATTACTTTGCAACTCAGTAGGGGTGCACAGCAATCCACTGCTCAGCAGCAGATGAAAACTACCTAGGTCAGAATCGAGTCGTCCCAGTTCCTCATAGCACTACAGATAATGAGTCCTTTGCCAGTGAATCAGTCCCAGCAAAACGAACTAGTTAAAGTGTCAGAACTGTCAAGGACAGTTTGACTCATTTGATGACACTGTTGAACGCGTGTCGCTTGGAGGCAATGAACAAATTAAGTTTAAAATCTCAAAAAGATTATCTCAATCTAAGAGACGATGTTTGAATCAATACACTTTTGGATCTTCTAGTAAAAGAGGGATGCGCGTTGATTCAAGTTTACAAGCTGTAGACAATGGTCTGTTAAAGCAATTATAGCCAGAGATCAGGCTGGTTGGAAATCAATATCTGCAAATGTGAGATATTTGCATTTTTTTCTGCACAGGCCTTTTTAAAATAAACTAATCATTTTTTCTCTCCAGGCTTTGAGTTACTGCTGTTTAAAATGCACTTTATATTCTACATTCAGATTTCTTAGGATCAGGTAATATTATTAAAAATAGTCTCAGAAAAAATGAATGCCAGAGCTTGATTAAAATTACTGTCATGTACACCATGGGAAAGAACTTGAATTTTCTGTGAAATGAACCTGATTTACTGTCACTTGTCTTTACTTAGCTTTCACGTAGATTTCAAATGCATCTGTACAGTGATGCTAGCTTATTGTAGGTTTACTTACCTACACTTTTAACAATCTTGATGGACTATTTTGATTCTTTTAGTCCTTTCTCGGAGTAATTGTAAAGAAACACTAATTAAAGCTTTTCTATTGAATAATACATGTGCTTCACCCTCCAAAGTTTAGCTTAAGGGACTCACATTGACAAAAATACATTATATTCCTTTCACTTAATTTCATTAGTGGGACTCCTCTGACTTTGTGGGAACATACAGATTTTCCTCCAGAGCATGTTAGAGCACAGAACGATTAGCAGAGCATTAGAAATAACCACAGCCCAGGAATAATGTCAGTTAGCCCTATGGCAGTGTGCAAGTTCCAGGGCAATTTGTAGATGTTCTGTTCAATGGTGTATAAAATAGGGATGTACTGCACTGTACTTGAGGCACTTTCTCTAGAACTCCAGCCAAGTCTGATACACTAAATAATTCAGACTTAGATTTTCCCATTTACCAAGTAGTATACTTTATGTACTGTATTGACAACAGAAGAATGTCAAAGCGATTTTTTGGGGGTATGTAAACCTAAAAAAGATGCTTTGATTCTTGTTTTTATGCTACTGAAAATCAACAGAAGTTGTACTGTAATCAAGAGGTTTTTACTGGTGTAAAATTAGGTTAAGGAAGAGGAGAATAATGCCCTCATGAAACACTAAGAGGCAAGGGGTGACAGAAGAAAAGCATTGGTATTCTACTGTGAAGCTAAGCTTCCTGCAATAATGAGTGCATAGCAGAGGCCAAACAGAAAGCAATACATTTGGGTTCAACATCACATTCACCTTTTGTGGTCTGAGAGCACATGGGAACAAAAGGAAATACGAGCAGTGATTTCAAATATTTCTTGTTATCCTTTTATTTCTTTACTGCTTTCTGTTCCTTTCTGTCAGTTATCAGTGATCATCTTTCTAAAACCACTTGTAGTTCTGGGAACAGTTTGTAGTCCTTTGTTGAAGCATTTATGATTGTCAGTAAAACTTTCCAGGCTATCATTTAATTTAATATAAGCCAGTGTTATTCTCTTTCAGGCTACTAGAAACATTTTCCTGCTTCATCAGCCAGTCAGGTTGCATGGCTCTGCTGTGTGTGTGAGGTTTTGAATTAATGTTCTGAATTACATTGCACTTACTCTCATTTTAGAGTGGGTCTTGCGCAACCTTGGTGTGGTGTATCTACTCACTATGTACAGGCAATTTGCCAACGTTGATAGGAGTTTATAGATATGTGCTATTATTAATACAGTATTATTTTAAGGACTAGGTCTAATAAAGTGAACAAACACAAAAAACCCATTCAGGATTACCAATTTTAATGTTTGTTCTATCTGGTGCAATTGGCAAAATTCACGTTACACAGATACGAGCTAAAAATAATGCAGATTCTTTTCAAACAACAAGGACTACCCTGCTAAATATTTCTTCAGTTCAAAATGTTAGCAGAAATTAGCTGATAAAATGGAAAAATTAACTAAATTCTGACACTACTCAGTTACTTCACTGAATATCTGCAGCTACAACTGCTATTGTACAGATTTGAAAATACAGCTTCACAACTTTTGCAGTAGTGTCACGACTTTCCTCACTAGGTCACCCACTCATCCTCCTCCTGGTTCTCTGATCATTTCTTTATTGTGTTATCCAACAGAATATAATCTCCTCTTCTATCCTCTGCTACTCTTTCAGTCCATTTTCATCATTGGCCTGTCCTTATTCCCTTTTCTGTCTCCCTCTAGATAATATATCTGAATATGATGAGTTTAAAGGCCATCACAGTACTGATGATTCACAATTCTACATCCTTACTCTACATTAGATACCTTCTGTAGACATTGAACTGAAATTCTTCTGAGTTTTTTCTAGCCTTGTTTGCTAGCTTTTGCCGTGTTGCATCCATATTAACAAGCTTTGAGGATGGAATACCAGACTAAGCACAAAACAAGCTAACGTTTTCCCTTTAAAGTAAACAAAAAACTCGAATTTGTAGCAATACAGGCTACTAGAGAGATCGCTTCTTCATATCTTAATGTGAAATAAGACAGCAGCAGAACTAATGTTTTTTTGTTTTATGCTTGCGTGCAAAATGTAAAGGTGAGGCTACCTATGTTCTTTAGCTGTGACATGAGGAGTTAAGCATGAGACCCCTACACAACAGCGAGTCAGTGTTTCAAAACAAGTTCCTTTTTTTCTTGCCATCCTTCAAGATGAGAAATTTCTCCACCAGGAGAATTTTTTTTTTACCAATAAACTTTAGAGTACAGATTTCTGATAACATAACTAATGGCTTTATTAACAGAGTTAAGCCACACACACAACATTTTTTTTTGTCATTGCTTCTTTTATGACCTGTTATTTCTGTTCTCAAAGAAAGCAAGATTCTTTCCAGGTTGCTCCGTGTTTATCCACAGTGGTCATTTACATTTACATTTCTGTGGCCTCTGGTTTCATCCTGTGGCTGCATCTTTAAGGCTTCTGCTTTCAGCCTGGGATGCGTTCAATATGCAGTATTATTAGAGAGTCATTGACGGTTCATTCTTCAAAATAAAGTTTCTAAAAAGCGTATGTATAGTATGAATGTAATACTTTTTCAGCAATTTAATCTTTGATCCCTAAATATAGCAGTTACTCATAGTTTTCAAATGTGTTTTCTTTAGATTTGTTTGATTCTCTTATAAACACCTATAAACAAACTGCTTCCCACCTGATGCTCCATTCAGAAACATTTTGTACTTGACTTTTCCTACTATGCTTTGGTGCCCACATGTTTACTGCTTGCTGGATTGTTACTGTGACTTCCTTAGATTTTGCTTCATCTTGGATATTACACTTGTCTATTTGGTTCAAATCTGAAAAGATCCTGAAAAGGATGAATGACCTCTCACTTTTGAAATGGGAAATTATTAGCATTTGCCATGTAGCAGATATGGCTTTGTAAAAGCACATCACTATAAATAATGAGTAGGTACAATTTTGATAAAATCTGTTTCTTTTTGTGCATACCAACTTGAACACATGGAATACTAGAGACAACAAAACTTTCCCATCTCTTATAAAGTTATTCCCACTTTTTGCTCAAATTATTCAAATTGGCAAAAACTAATTACTAGGTGACTGCATATAAACAAAAGAAACATTTTACGTTATTTTGCTTTCAGACAAGTTCTCACTTAAAATGTGAGGTTGATAATAAAACATATAGTCCAGAAATAATGCTAACCTCCTGTTTATTTCACTTCTGTTTTGAACAGTGAAAGCTTTTTTAGTTTGTTACTGAACCACAGATATCTCTTTTTTTTTTATTTTACAGTGTCATATTTAGACAGTGAATCTGCACACCATAGTTTGACTTCAGGTAATTGATTTTTTCTGCACATCTCTTCCATGTGCACTGCTGTAATCTACTACACATGTATAGCCTATATACTTTGTGGGCTTGACTTCATGAAGGGATTTCCTTTTCTTTTCTCATTGTGAATGTGGGTTTGTAAATAGACAGCTTATCAGTTTATTTTATTTCCTGAAGTTTCTTGTGGTGCACAGCACCATACCTCCTCAGACTTTTGCTTCATTTCCAGTCAGGTGGGTTTTTTTGTTTGTTTGTTTTTAATTACCTTCTTATTTAGCATTCATTGAAACTACAGAATAATATTCTTTTTTAAAAGCACAGGCTCAAAGTAAAAGGATGCTTACACAGACACTGTCCAAATTTGAATGACAGCAGCATGAGCCTATAGAAGATAATACAGCTTTGCAAGAAAAATAAAATACAGTATTTTAAAAAACCCTTAATATTATTGATATACAAGTGTATTACATATTCTGTCTTATAAAATCCCTACAGCTTTTTGAAGTTGCTGTATTGTTTGTAGTCGTAGAAATAGGATTGGCCTCTGTGTGTTTGAACAAGAAATGCCACTGATTGCCTGATAATATAATTTAGCATATTTACCCTCAGTGATCTTTCCCTGTGGTTTGGCACAGTTCTTGTCCCAGATCCTGTCTGTGTGATCTGCAGAGCAATGTTCCTGACAACAGAAAATACAGTTCAGGTAGATTCAGAGAGAATGCAGTTAGAAGATTTTGGATTTTCAGTAGCTCTGCTGGTTGATGTGATATTGAGGAGAGTTATGGAAACCCGCTGGTTTGATTATTTTGGCCAAAATTAGCAAGGAGGACAGTTTGAGGAAGCAGTTATCTGAGTGAAGTTTGAAAACCAACAATGTTGATGGAAGTTTCAATAGGAATATGTAAGTGAATTGTAAGATGATAATGTGTCCAAACTTGTAACTACTCTATTACTAGTGTCATAAAAGAATTTCTGTTACTCTGTGATCTTTCTTTTTGGTGGTTATAGGCTACTCAGAAGACTTATTCTAGCTTCTTCACCTGTGAAAACAACTAGAAAGGAGATTTTTCCCATGCAGTCTGTCTAGTAGGTATCTCCCCTTCCCTCCCCCTGAAAGCTACCCTTAAAAAAACTGCAAAATCTCTTTAATCACTGTCTTAATCAGAGTAAACTTGGCTGAAATGTCTTTGTTTACTTGCCACAAGAGAAACTGTTAGACATGCCATTGCCCATCCTTTTCATCTTCATCCAAATCCATTCTCCTGTTGAAATAAATATAAAACCAACCCCAAAACAGATGTCTCAAGATTAGAATCCTGAAATTTTTTTGGTATATTTCTTGATTTTAAAAAAAGAACAGTAGATTATAATCGACATTGTTTATTTCACTGCTAGACTTCCTAAATACTAGCGACTGGATTAGGAGCTTGTCTGTGGATAATCAGAAAAGGCCAAGAGATGCCTATTTTGAAAACCCGTACTAACCAGGGGTAGGAAACTCTATCTAGCAAAGCTGATGACAGCTTTTAATTCCTGATTAGTGCCAGTTGAAAAGATGCAGAAATTAACTGACCAGACAGTAATCAGAAAGCAGAAGCAGGGAATGCTCAGTGATGAGCTTTATGATTATTAGCCTGACAGTGGAGACCTTGTTGCAATACTCAAAGAAAACAAAAATTTTAACTTTAGAGTGGACCAGTGCTTATTTACAGCTAGAAAATAGTTGAAGCAATTTACATATAACAATAAGAAGACTTTTTTTGTGCTAGTTGTGTAACTATATATAGTGGAATGAGCTGTCACAGCACTGGAATTGTCAATTCTCACTTCTAGAGCCCCTTGGATACTTAACCTTAAGCGTATGTTTAGCTGCTTGGCGTGGTTACCCTTGTGTCTCAGATTAACACCTAAATGCTTCAGAATGTGAATGCCCTCTGCTTCTTTGCACTGCATACCCACAAAGGAGAAAAGAATAGTGGGCAGCTAGAGGTCTTCTTAGAATAAGAGCTAGTTGTTTATACCTTTCCTGAAGGTTTGAGTCCTGCCCATAAAGTGTAGGAGATACCAATTTCTTTAGATTATTTTTTCCTTTCTGTGTTTGTTTATGCCAGGCAGGTTCCCACCAGGCTGTATTTCATAGCTATACATGTTATAGATCAGCTGTTAATGCTAGCATCCTTGGTATAACAGTCATGTCTGGAAAAATTAATTCCTGACATCCTTAAAGATTTTCCAAAATACAGTTTTTTAATCTCTGTACTGGAAAAAGGTTTGGCAACATAGAATGCGTAGAGTTTTAAGAAGCAGCTTTGTTCACACCTGATAAGTGTTATGCATGTGATTTGGGTGGTTTTATTTGTTCATTTGTTTTGCTAAGCCCAATTACACCCTCTCACTGTGTGTAGGAACGAAGGAACTCCTGGTTGGGAAGCTTAGAGGTTTTACAAGAATTACTTTACAATGTATAACACCATTTGGGGTTGTCTCTATTAAGTATGACTCAGTACTGCCAGTTAATCTGAAATGCTACTATCCACCATTGCTCCTTTAGCACATAGGAATACTTCAACTGAATAAATATATAATCTTTATATTTTAATGTCCTCTGACTCCATGACACAGAAACCCATTGAGTATTATGAATCCAGATAGGCAGTCAGAAAATCAAATTGTGACTCCAGATTATTAAGAAATTCAGATATCTTTAGATATCTCAAGCAGTGGTTTTCTAGCTTATAGAATTTCAAATGTCTTTATTACTTTCACCTGCGCTTTTCCCATAATTTAATTTCTTGAACTAATTTTGAGAAGGCTCTATTTTATTCCCTCTTTTTGAGTCATAGTGACCCAGTGACCTACTGCTAGTCACACATTTATCTTCTTCTTATGATGTGAAAAGAATTGTCATCAGTGTGACCTTTCTCTTTTGAATAATCTTGAGCATTAATAGAAAATAATGCAGAATGAGCAGTCTGAAATTCTTTGTTGTAAGTGGTGTGTCCTCAGCACTGCAACACTATAGTGTGTTTTCATGGTGGGATTAACTCTTTGCTGTGGCACTGTGGATATATTTAGCTTGCAGCAATGTGTGGCTTTTTCCTCTCCTTAAATTTGCATCATTTTCTTGGAACTAAATATAATACAGTGTCGCTTTTCCTATAATGCTAATATGACTCACTCCTAGTATCAGTAGTCTTATCACATTATTATTATATCTTCAATATAATGTAGCTGGAAGTGGTTGGAATTTTTAGTGCATTTCTTGACCAGCTACATTACTTCTCCATAAAGTGAGAATTCACATTCTCTATGACATTTCTGGTGTTTGGGATCCCAAGATCAACAAGTAGAGATCACAGTCCCAGTCAAATTTGTGTTCTTTTTGAGCTTAGTTATCATGACTGTTAAAAATCTCATTCTGCCTCTCTTTCTGTAGATCATAAATGTATTGCATAACTGTATTTCTTAGTAAAAATTATTCAACAACCAAAGGTATCATAGAGACTTGGTAGACAAATGTATTCATTGGACTAGTAAAATGCATTAAGTTGTTACAACTGAAGTAATGCATGTTGTTCCTTTATTTGTCAGCAATTTTGAAAAGATTCCCAGAATTTGAAATATTGCTAACAGATGCAGCTCAGCAAGTTGTAAATTAATGGAATGCAAGAGACTCAGAAGAGATGGAAATGATATTTTGGAGTATATATCAATTGCAGGAGAAAGTATTTTTGTGTGATGCATAATTTAAAAAACATATTATGTCCAAAACTCCAAATGTGAAGAAAACAGTCAAATAAAAGCATTTAAAATTCTCAAATCATGACTATTTTCATTTCACCTCTGGGACAGAGACGGAAAAACTTCGAAGAGCCAAAAACAAATAGGAATTTGTGTGTGTCATCCGAAATGAGGGTATGATTCTCAACATCAGCAGCATCAGGACTGACGGCATTGAAGTGTGTGTGGAAATAGATAGTATGTGGTACGTGGAGGGGAGAAATACTGAATATAAGATGTGACTCTTAATAAGAGTGAGAGTAAAGGACAAAAGCAGAAAACGGAAACATTGTGTAGAATATAATGAGCTGAATCAACAGGAGAGTGTACAGAGGAGAAGGAGGTGTGAGAAGTCATGATTACTGTTGAGTCAGAAGATAGGTTAAAGGTACAGAAGCAATGGGCAGCTTAGATGGTGCAGCTGCAGGCAGAAGAGGAATTAGTTACAGGGAATTATGTGAGTACTATTCATTGTGAAATAATTTAAGCAAATAAGCTTTTCACTTCATGCAAAGAGTTGGTCCCAATTTAAAAAACAATGAGCAGAGAAATAGTTAAAATCTAAGAGGCTACCAGAAATGTGATCAAAAATATCTCCGTAGAACCTAAAACTTGTGTATTCTACTCTGTAAATTAAATCAAAATCTATATCTTGCTTTGCAAATGTCCTGTCTTAGCAGTGGGAATCAGGTCAGAGTTTGTCACTCTGAAAAGTACCCAAATGACAAGAGGTCCAAGGCAGGCAGTCTTCTCTAATTTTTGTTATGCGCAGTTAGAAGCTTTGGGAATGCAGGAAAGGAGAAATAGCCATCATCCTGTAATTGTCATCCTGTGTTCCTAAGAAGGATTACAGAATGATGAATAGCACAGTATTTTCAGTACTATAGCTATGAATTTTGCTAGTATAGTCATGATTTTATGAATGTTAACTAGCAACTAAATTTCAACAAATTAATTAGTGGAGAAATGTATTTAAGAAATGGAGAGCCTATTTTGATGAAATTGAGACATTTTGTAAGGCTGCAATTGGAAACAACACATGAAATGATCAGAGCACTTCTGATGTATTTTAGCTGTTCTCGTTAAAAAGTTGGTCATTCTTTGTAGCTTTAATGTGAGGGGGGCTTTTGTTTTTCATTACATGGTCCATCTATCTGGAGGCTAAGAGATAAGAGAATCACAGAAATAACTCTAATATCTATCAAACTCTGTGGGGTTTATTTTTTTCTTCCCCTTCTTCCTTAGAATGGGAAGAAGTATATTTCTGTTTCAGAATTTTTCTCCTTAGTATGAGAGGATTTTCTCATTGTTAACGAGTAAATTAAATAAATAATCAGCAGGACTTGATCACTGGCAGCCTAATTTTCCTGTGCTGTGTGGGATATGAATGTGTCCGGGGTAAAGCATAATTTGTCCACTGGATCAATACATAAGTACTAATGGTAATATGGTCATGGAGGGATTTGTTAAATGTGCAAAGTGAATTTTTTATAAGCTAGATGTGAAATCATTTACTTTTGATTAATGTAGTTCAGTTTGAGAGGTTGTCAAACAGGCAGCTTATGGAATTTTTACTATTTTTTTCCATCTGTTTTCCAAGGACTTTTAAAAGGAAATTAAAAAAATGAAATAAATCTTGTTTAGAAACAGTAATGATGTGTGTAGGAAAATATAATCTTGTTTCTAATGTGAACTTTGACAGACAGCATTTGACATGGTTACTCTGCAAGAGTTAACTTTTGATTAGTAATTTTATTTGAAGTATCTTTAGCTGCAGGTAATTTTTTGAAAAGAAACTCCATTCACTGCCCTACCTATAGGTTTTGGGTGCAAATGTAGCAGTTTATGTCTTCTGGTGGCTCATCTCACCTAACTATGTTTTCTTATGCAAATATGACCTTTCTCTCATTTCATTGAATTAAATTAAACTTATGGTCTTTTTTGGCTTTGCAAATAGTTCAGGAAAGGCAAAAAGGTTATCTGAGGAGAAGTGGACCTATGGACTCTTCCACTGCTTGTTGCTTGACTTTTTGAAGAAAACAAGTAACTTTTTTTTCTTACTATTTTCTTATATCTTCATTTCAAGGACAGTATACTTCTAATGTCCAAAACTAGATTGTAAAGGTACCATTAGCTATTCTAGGGCTTGCAGTCAATTTGCAGTGTCTTGTGTTTCTGAATAAACTAGCCTTGCTTCCTAGATTTTTTTGGTATAATAATTCAGTAAATCTTCAGAAAGACACTCTGGGAGTAATGTGCTGCAGAGTATTAATAAAATAATGACAACTATGCTGCTTTTTCCCCTTCAACACGCTTTCACTTTTACTTCATTTCATGCAGAACACTTCCTTACCAAGAAATACCAACTTTAACAGCCTGGCAACATGTTTTGTCATGTAGCATGACTACTATTGATAGTATACTAAATAAATCGAAATAAAGATGAAAATAGAGACAAACACAATTGAAGTGGACAGCAGCAGAAATAAAAAGAAAAGGGAGCAAGCAGAAGTTTACTGTTTGACATAGCAAATGATACATTATGTATCTTATTCTTTGGTTACTGTAGAAGACAAACAGAAAAGGCCATTAATAATAACATTTATGCTAAAGAGTGTTATTATTAAAGGAAGAACTATTGGCTATTGAATAAGTCCTTGTAGTTGCAGTGCCCATAGGGCTTGCTTTCTTTTCTTTTCTTTTTTTTTTTCGATGCAAAGTTATATTTTTATCTATGTGATGATGCCTGATATGATAAAGCAGTATACCAGATATGATTTCTGCTTTATTTGGTGCCATCATTTTGGGTTATATTATTATGATTTTTTTTAAGCTCCTTGTAAAATAAAGATCAAAGCTGTTGGCTTTATCCATCACTTTTTTTTTTTCCCAGAGCCAGACCAGATAAATCACAGAAGTTCAAGTCACTCAGAACATTTTAATACAAGTCTATTCATGGCTAGATTGAAAACTAAGAATAGACTTCATTATTTTTAAGAAGTCAGAATTGCAAAGTTTAAATATTGGATTCTTTAATAGATTGTAGAGGATTTGAAAGTAGAGGGGGGTTATGGCCCATGTTCACTGTTGTTACTAAATATATATGATGTTAGAAACTCTGGTTTACAGTGAAACCCTCTCGTATTGTACACTCACAGACTTAGCGGTGGAGGTAAATTTCTGGTTTTATCCTTGAAGTTGTTCTGTAACAGTATGGAGCTCTAAGTCACTGTTGCCCAATATTTCTCATATCTAGCTGAAACTCTGACGATGTCATGCTTTACAAGATTGCTTATCAATTCCCCTAATGAGGTGCAGCGGAGAGAAAGGGAGGTCTGTTTCTAGTAGGCACTATTTTCCATGCTTGATTCACTTTACTGAATAGCTGTTCATGTTGATACATGCTTTAGAAAGATTTTAAAAGTACCTCTAATAATGTGTTGCTGTTTCATCAATTAATATTGATATTTTACTAATCTGATTTAATATGTGGAGGTGCAAAGCTTGGGCTGGTGTATTCTAGTGTGGATGTTCCTTTGTATTTTTTGTTTTCCTTATTTTAGAAGTTGACGGTTTAGATTAGTGTGTGCATAATTCACAAATTCTGTAAGAGTTTGTGGATCACTGCAGCATCCTGATTGCTTATGCATTTTGCCTGTGCAGTTTGGAATTTGGCACTGACCCTTCTAGTGGGTCTTTCTGCAGTGAATTGTCCAACTGTGTGTTACCTCTACAGCATGCACTTAAAGCACTTGTGCAACCACCTTTGCAGATTAACAGGGAGTGGGTTTTTTTTTTATATTGTATGTGTAGCGTTTATTTGTTTTGTAAACCTCTCACTATCCTCTGTCTAGATATAAGCCTAAAAAGGATCTTAGCTTATGTCCCTGATTGTGGCTTTTGCATAGAAAGACATAAATAGGAGAGAAGAATCTCTGTGGAAATACATTCAGGGCACATGTCTCTGAGCTAACAAGTTAAACGATTTTGTGTGTGTGTGTGTGTGTTCAGAAGAGGTTAAACTTAATTACGTAAGGTATTCTGAAAATGTTAACAGTAGTATTTCTGCCTATTCGGTTTTACTCACCTGAGGATAGTTAAACACCTCTGCTCTCTGAAGTGTGCAAAAGGTATTCTCCCCCCATTTTTCAGAAAGCCATGGCTCACAGAGCATCCCAGTTGGTGCCCTGCATGGTGTCTACAGCAGTTTACAGCTGGACACTAGAGTGCTTCTAACTGAGAGAGGAAAGAGAATGTTAAGTGCTGTTCCTTTGCTTGTAGAATTCAGATTAATTTTACTTACAATGAAGCTATTAGTAAAAACAAAAAGGAGCAATAAAGTAATAAAGTCTATTCCTAATTTCCAATGTATAATGTGTAGAGTTTAATTCAAAACTGATTCTTTGCCAAGTTTCTTAAAGATATGCATCTTGTCCAGATACTGGTGAAAAGGAAATGCAAGTTAATCTTCCTTTTCTAAAGCCTTTTTATTTTACTGTACAGAATATTGCTAAAAGCTATTCTCAAGCCCTTGCTCAAACACAGCCATAGTTCTAAAAGCCCATATGCTGAATGAGAGCTCCACCTCTTTTGGTATGTCATTACTGCAGTCTCTTCCAAGGCAGTAGGAACAGCTATGTAAAATTCTTAGAATAAAATCAAGTTACCACAATCTAATTTTGGTTTTCTCATCCACTCTGCATGGAAAAGGATGCACCATCTTTTATTTTGACTGTATGTACTGGCAGTTCATGTGGTAGGTTTTCAGTAGTTAATCTTTATTACACAAATATTCCTTAATTTTTTGCATTGAAACCCTTTAAAATGGCTGCAGAAGGAAAACCTGTGGCCCACTAATTTGAGGATTAGTGTTCAGAAATTGTAAAAAATTCAGTTAAGAAATCATTGTAGCAACAGAGGTGAGCCTAAAATGTCAGCATTTGAATGTACCAAGACTACACCTGTCTTTTGCCAAGCTCTTGTTTCCCTCTTGCTGTTAAAGCTATTGAAATGTTATTTGTCAGAGGAGTGGTTTTCACAGTGCAAGTACACTGTATATCACTGTTGTGACATAAGGCTGCAGTCTGCATGTTGTGTGTTTCTGCAGTGTACTGCTCTGCTCTTTGAATAGTCATTTTCAAGTTACACTGCCCGGAAGAAAATTAATCTTTGGCAGGTTGGTTGCAGAAAAAAAACCTAGGCAGATGGTAAAGGAAAATAATATATGATGTTTTATTTTACAAATTGTGATTAATTTCAATTTCGTTTTATAATCCTTGAGGAGTAAAGCTTTTAAAGTCCCAAACCTGATTTGAATAAGTATGGGGACACTTAAAATTCTAAACTGAAGTATAGCGTCAGCTGATTTACTCTGCCATGTACATGCATTTAGAATTAATTTGGAAGACTGTAATGAGCACAGAGGATGTAGAATAGTATGAGAGAAGAGCTGTATTGTTTAGTGGAAATTAGACTGTTGTTTTCAAGCTTTCAGTCTGGATTTAGATCTTGAGGATGCAGCTGAAATGCAGCATTAGTTAATAGTTCTGAAAAACTGGTTCTATTTCTTCTGCAAATGGTAATTCTAGCAAATGTTAGCTGCCTACCAGGTTCCTTCTCCTGCTTCTTTGATCTTCCACTACAAAAACTTATCACAGACTAGGGATACTGCAAAACCTGGAGATTTACCAATTTGCAACCTCTGCCTAGACTGGATTCTCTGATTTTTAAACAGGTAGATAAAATCTCTGTTACAGAGTTTTCCCTAAAAAGGGCAACTCTAACAGAGACACGTGCTTCAAGAATTACACTTGTATTTGTTCTGCAAACAGGGAAGTAAGGGTTTTTATTTTTCCATTAAAACGGAGGGACACGCATTACGGATTCCTAGATATAACCATTACTAGTTAAGGCTTGACGTCATTTTTACAATTTTTTCCCCTTAGCAAAAAGAATGTAGAAGATAAGGTTGGTAGGGTATGGTAATAAACACAAGAAATTACATGTGAAGTCTGCTGTTTGGCCATAGAATAGCATGTGCATGATGGAAATAATGCATGCTAAAGTGTCTGTTAGAATCAAAAGAACTGAGGTCTAACTTAAATGTATACATTTTTCTGTGAGCCAGTCTGACAGGAAACTGCTTTACCATTTCTTTTAAGGCATTATTTTATTAATGGGTGTTGGTGGCTGTCGTGAATGCTGGATTTAAAAAAAAGAAATTATTTTAAATGATTTTAATAGTTTGCCTACTTCTCTAACAATTTGTCATGATAACTATGCTAGCTTGGTCTTAGCCCTTCTTACTTAATTTTTTACCTTCCATGAAATTTCCACTACTTAGTCAGAAGAAAATTAAATTTCCTTGGATGACAAAACTGAAGAACTTTGATAAATTATTTCTTTCATTGCACTTTCCTGTAAGTCTTGCTTTTCCTTTTGTGTAGAACATTTATGTGTCTTCCATAAATAGCTCACTTGGATTATTACTTGCTAAGAAGGCTCTTATTTTGACCTTGAAAATTCCATTTCATTTCTGAACTACTAGCAGATATCTCTGCTCATCTGGCATTCTTTTGGAATGAAATCTGAAAGCAAACACACATTTGCAGAGAAAACTTACTTTCATGAAGAGAAAAAACTGTGCTAGCATAACCCACAATTGGGTTTAAAACAAAAAAGTGTGACTAGTTTATGACCTTCATTTTGAAATATCAGAAGAAAAAAAAGTTTACAAATTTGTAAGGCTTCTTCATTGTGATAATTTTTGTTGTTTTTAGCACTGGCATCTCTCATGGATCTCAGCTAGAGCTACTGTGGAGTCCCAGGAATGAACTTCATAGAGCAGGGACCCAGCAGTAAGAAAGCACGAATTCTTCCTTTAGAAGAGTGCGTTCATAAACTTACAGGAGGCAAACAGATACCTTATACATGAAACTTCAGTATATATTGAAATTTTAGTTAGTATAAAAAATCTTCAGGTGTATCTTTTATCTGCTGCTGATCCTCCTGTTTCAGATGTACCTAATAAAGTGCATAATCTATCAGCCAGCTTTTTTTATAATAATATTTGTAGTCTCTTATTTTCAGTTAGGGTAAAAATGCTGGTGCTCTTTCATCTTCTGCTAAGTCTATCGTACTTTTTCATATTTGTGTTACATGGGAAAACAGGAAAGGGCATCAAAGGATGGCAGGATTAGAGAGAGACAGAAAGAGAGAGAATGACTGACTGACTGACTGACTGACTGACAATATTATATTGAATACTGTATAGTGATCCAAGAGGCCAGTGTTGGCGAAAAAGTCAAACCCCAAAGAAACTGTAATTATGTTAGATCAGTGTCTTTCAGCTTTTTAGCCTATGCTTCCCCCGAATCCTGAATCATGTAAAGGAACTTTGACACCCTGGATTAGTTCATGGAGTGTGAGTGCTGTTCATTCTCAGTGAAGGGCACCACCCACTGACACTGCCAAGTAACGCGTTAACCAAATGCCACATTCAATTTATCACAGACAAAGGAGTAGTTTCTTTGGAAGGGTTATATCAGTGTATTGTTCTGAGGTAGTTGGTGTTACTGTAGATAATTTCTGGGACTGAGAAACTAGTAATTCTTTCCCTGGCCACAGCCATCACCTATATCCAAGAGGCTTGACTTCTCTGCCGTGAGTCAAATGAAAGGCTTGACCATGCTGGATAACTAGTCTTTTGAATTCAGCGTAAGCCCTTAAAGACCCATGGTATTTAACTGAGGCTTGTTTGGGGGTGGTTGTTGTTGCTGCTTTTTTTTTTTTTTTTCTGACTGAGAATCAGGTTTGCAGCAAATCCTGTTGTACACCAGCTTACCACATGAGACAGAGACATAAGCCTGAAGACAGTTATATCTTAAAAACAACCACCACCAAACCAAAACCAACCAACCAAACAAAAAAACATCCCCCCCAAATCTGCAACAATATCAAGTGATGGTAAAACCTAAAATGTTTAAATATTGCTATATATCTGGCACTGTATTCACTTATGTAGATTAGTTAACAATTGCTGAGTATAATTTCTCATTGAATGTTCAACTGTGAATAGAAACAGAAGTACATACCTACTTTATAGATATGTCAGTGAATAAAATTAGAACTTTGGAAATCTAAGATGGTTTTGAGCAAGGTTTGGATGTCCTTAAATGATTTATTTCTTGTGGTGAAAAGGTTTAAAATATTTTTTGAGTATTCTAATTCAATGAAAAGCTGAGGAAATATTAAGTCACATGATGAAGTTAAATACTAAGAGTTGTGTAAATAAAAACGGCTGATTTTCATAATTGTTTAGTAAATATATTGTTTATATTTGTGAAAGTGAAAATGCTACCTACCTGCAATTAGTTAGGCAGCTTTCAGAGAAGTTCTATATCTTCTCTGGATTGTTACAGTTTTCCATAAAACTTCCTGTGAATTCAGGAGTCCTTTCCCAAAGCTGTGATGCAAAAACTGAAGGATTTTTAGCAGCAAAAGGATCTTCTTTCCTTACACCTGTGTTGCAATACTTTTGAAAAAATAATCTTAAACTCCATAATGAACAAGGATATGCATCAGTTGTCATGTCTGCAACATGAGTCAAGGAAATTAATTTTTTTTTTTCAAGTGCACATTTTCTCCTGTAGTATTTGAATGGATTTCCTTGTGAAGAGTCTCTATAGAGCTTGCATTTTTTTTCACCCTAAAGTAGTAACAGAAATATTGGAGATCGTTTTATAACTGTGCAGTACACTTAGTACAGCAATAGATGAGAATCATATGACTTCTGAAAAAAAAAGAAGTACATTAATGCATCAAAGTATAACATTATTATTTATTGGTGTTGAAGAAATGTCACTACAGAGTTGTCAAATACAAAAGAATTTGAAAATACTGTCATATTTGTTTTGTGTATCAATACCTTCTGGATCTCTGTGGTGTTAGAAATTCTACATCTTAATTAAATGACATTTTGTGTAGAATCATGGTAAAAATATATTTAATAGAAGTAATTTAAATGAAATTGGTAATGCTGGAAAAACTGTCATGAGAGTACTTGCTTTTATTAGGAAATATCTTCAAAGTTAACTTTACCACATTAATCACATAAATCTCTTGATTTTCAGTCTTATTGACTGGGGCTAAGCATTTAGCAGGCTTTAACAGTAATTAAGTACTTTGCAAAGTTAGCAGAGCTTTTAAATAATATTTATTGAGAGAATCTCATAGAATATTCATATGACATCTGAAAACAGTTTTTAAAGACGGGTACACATCTAGCTCATCTGTCTGAATTACAGTGATACTGTGTGGGTTACTCTAAACACTTGCTATTTTGACAAGCTGAACTGCACAAATTTAAGAAGCATGTTATTTGCTACCATTTGTACTATGTAAAAGCTCACATGTATGCAAGTGTTCCTCTTTGTTAGTATTATTAAGTTAAAGTCAATGTCAGTATATGTGGTAATCAAGATAGAAACATAGAAGCCTGATTGTAAAACCTGTTCCTCATACTGAAAACGCATAAAGAGACCTAATGTGATACGTGTGTTGGCATAGTGTGGTTCAATGTCTGGATTAATAGATACATTGATAGTAATATAGTAATAGTAATTTACCCCTGAGAATGCAGGATGAGGACTGTCACTCAAGGAAACTAAACTTTTGTCAAGTGTGTTGGGAGTTTTCAGTTTCTCTTTGTCATTGCTGCCACTTATAATATGACGTAAATTATGAATTCATGTGACCATACAAGTGTGAGATTTGCCTTTTCTAAGAACACTGCTCAAAACAGACTTATTTCAACACTTAGGGCTGGAATATTGGTGTTAAAAATGATCAACTGTAAATTTAGTTCATTATTTTGTTTGGATATTATCCATTTGGAATCAAATATGCACAATTAAGGGAGCAGGTAATATACAAGAACTACTGTGAAAGTACTCTGGAGATTCCCTAGCATTAGTGTCTCATGGTGTACCTTTGTGCAAGGATGGCTTTCCAAGTCTTTCTTTTGTGAGTATGCATGTGCGTGTGTGAATAATCCTGGCTGAGACTTATTTTGAATTTTGAGGAAGCTGAAAAAGAGTAAATGGCTGATAAATTTATGCTTTGAGTTGCTTTCTGCTACATCAAACACATTATGCCGCTTCCATCTTGACATCTGAAGTTAAATTCAACTTATACAAATTGTCTTTTTTTTTTTTAAATATACAAGTTTTGGAGTTATTTTATGTAGGAAATAGCCAAGCCTCAAAACCAAATTTTGTGGGAAATGAGTAAGTGCAAAGCAAAGTGTCAAAGATCAGTCATCTATTGTACAGACGTTAACTATTTTCCTGACAATTAGTATCAATATGTAGAGGGTTTTTTTGACTCATCATAAAATCAGGATGAAGACGAAGATGCTTCAATTTGAAGAAGCCATCCGCTACTCTGATTCGTTTTGTTCTTCCCTTGAGATAGATAAGTTGCTAGAGAGCTAAATGCCAAATGTCTCTCGCTACAGTCCTGTGTAACTGATGCCTCTCCCACTCTATGATACACAGCACTTAATTGCTTACTTAGTCTCAGTATATGTTGGTCCATTTTATCACCTAATTAGATTGTGTTTGAAACACCATTTGGTAGTAACAATCCAATCTGCTTTGCCATTTGGTTCTTCATTAATTTACTTCCAAGTGTTTGTTTTTACTGAGGGAAAAAAAGAAAAAAAAGAAAGTTTTTTTTTTGCCACAAGGTATCTAACACATTAGCAATGTGGTATTAAAAAAGTACACTGAAGAAAGTACACAAGTTGTTGGTAAATCAGCTCTAAACTCAATTTGGATTTCAACGTTAGCATTTTTTATCTTGAGAGGACTGGCACATACATATTAAAAGCTGCAGGGGGAGATTGGCAGGTACTGAAGACAAACCCCAACTACTTTTTCATTGTATTTTAATTCAGGACTATTATATGCTGTTACCCCTCCAAACCTCCTTGTTCTTTTCAACTCAGTGCGCTGCTGGGCTTGCAAGGAATCACTTTGTTCTTTTAAGTGTGTGCAAAGACGTGTCCTTCCAAGCTTTAGGGATAGTAGATATTTTCAATATGTAATCGTCCCTGAAATCATGTTTGATAACTGAAGATGCTCTTTGATACAAAGAACTTCCTTCTTCAACCATTTGTTTTCCAAAGCTGATTGCCTGTGGCACGATTGTTTTACTTGTGTCTGAACAAGAGAATAAACAATTTACTCAGTGCTTTAAATCAGGGAAACATCCTTGGATGAAGAATAAAAGGTTGTCCTCACTCCCAAAGCAGCATTTTGGACTATAGGATAATGTAAATTTAACACCTATAACCTTATTTTGTTGTAGCTTGAAAATATGTAATGAGACTTTGTTTTGTTTAGAATGTGGCTAGATGAGGAATTGCTGTAGGCAGAGGACAAAGAACCCCCGATGCCCTTGTAGAGTGGTAGGCAGTGGATAAGGAGAAAGGAATTCTTAGAATTCTTTTACTGTACAATATATTTTTTTTCTATTGTATGGTAACACGATACGCAATTTGGCCAGAAAAACAGAACTTTCTATTCATTGAAGTGATTTTGTTAGCCAGCATCAGTTATGCTGTATAAGAAGTAGTGGTTCTGTGAATAACTCAGTATTTCTCACCCTCCACCCACTCCCCCAACACATTTGTTACCAGGTCTTTGGGTCTGAAAACTAGACTGATCAATAATAGTAAAAGGAAGATGAAAAAGAAAGCTATGGCTGATCATTTCAGGTGTTGCAAACTAGAAGTTAAGAACTTCTAGTCTGAACTGGTGTGGCTTTTCTCATGTTTCTCTAAACCAGCATCTTCTTTCTAGAGAAGACAAAACAGAGGGAAAGGCAGAAGTAATTCTTCTCAACTTATGACAGTATGTGTCTTAGTTGTGCCTTTGATTCTTGTAGCATTTAATGTATTTTACTTTCACAAATCAGTCCAGCTTTTTGTGAGCCCACAACATTCTGCATCAATGAGTTCCCCAGTGTAACTACAGGGTGTCTGAACAAGCAACTTGCTTTGTTTTTTACTCGTGACTTGGTAGTTTCCCTTGATGCCCCCCATAAGTTCTACTCTTCTTCCAGTACAAAGGAAACATAGCAGACAGGCAACCTTTGCCTTCTCAGTGCCCCTCAGAGTAAAGGTGTTATGTCACACACCCTAATGTCAACTCTTCTGACGTAGGATGTGGTGTTTGTAAGCTGTCCCTGCTACAGAAAGCATCCTGTATCTTTGAGTATGCTGTCTCTGGGTTTTTTGAAGTACCTTACATATTTTTTATGAGTGGAACCAAGCTTATACAGGGTATTGAAACATCTGGTAGTGCTTTAGACAGTGTTTCATGCTTAACTGCTAGAAAATTATAGCTACAGACTGTGGTCACAGAGTAAGGGTATCTTTAGTATTTAGATTGATTTTACCTGGTAACTAGATGAATCTGAGGTGAGCGGTTGGTTGTCATTTGACATGTTTTTCAAATATCTGACTTGAAGTGAGAAATAGCTAGATTTGGTCTTGCTCTAAAGTACTTATGTCTCAGTCTTGAAATCAGAATGTCAATAGGACAATTAAGGATCATAATACCTATTACATACATCAAATCCATGTCCTTTGTCCACACATATACTAGTGAGTACTCTAAAGAGTGCCATGATGTAAAAAGAGGACTTAATGTTGACTTAAAAGGATTTAATGAGAGTGAATTAGATATGTGCTTCTTTTATGTAGTCATAGAATGAGTTGTAGAGGCATAACAGCATATAAATGATGACACTTTTTAAGAGAGTGTTTCCATAACTTCTGGAGATGTTTGTTTCAATGTGGCCTATTTCTGTTGTCAGAATACGTCTCCCTACTTTCCGGGCAGGAATAGGGACTAGTCATCTATAGTTTTACGTTCTTTCTGTGTGTCTGAATTTACTGTAACTGACCCTCCAGCTTTAAAACAGAGGAACAGAAAAACAACAGCAAAACCACCTAGAACAAAAAGCATTTGAAAGTCAGCAAACTGCAGCAGCTATTTTCCATGGACTACTGTGCAACAATCCTGTTGCAAACAGATTAAAACAGCAGGGCAGCAATTGTACTGATAGTACCAATATCTGTTGGTATTATTTTTCCCCAGGCATGGAGAGGAAATCTTTGTGCAGTTTCATCTTTAGTATTTACCCATCTCCAAGATGAAAACATTTTTGATACCTTAGACAAAGTGAATATTAAGAAAATAAATATCCAAATATCTAATTGCTAATGCTATTTTTTTTTCTTAATATGTTTAGAAGCTTTGTATTTACATTGTGGCTGCTAATCTGAATTTTTCCTGCGTGGACTTGACACGTCTCAAACTTTGCAAGGTTTACAGATAGCGGTCCTAGTTTTACCACTAAATATAGTTGAAGTTGATCAATGGAGGGTAATGAAAAACATTAATTGTTCTGAGGAAATGATCTCAAATTTATGAAGACCTGTATTTTGATTCATGGTTAGATACCCATAATTTATTTACCTTGGGCAGAACAGTATTAACCTCTCCCCTCATGGATGGATAGTCAAATGGATTTTCTAGTTTTTTCAGGTCTTCATTCTTTTGAGACTAGAAAGGTGGCAACTTGTGACAACCCGTTACTTTAAACAGCTTCTGTATTTCAGAGGAAAAGGTGGAGATTCAGATCTGTGGGCTGTCCATACATGGAAATGTATACACATCCATTTTCGTTCAGATGTGAGCAAGACTAAGCAAGAAACAGATTAAGGCTACTTAAAACAGGATAGGTTGAACATTTCAAAATAGTGAGACTTGAAATAAATTATAATTGCTTTTTATCATGGAGTTTATGAAACATGCAAGAATATTGCTTTGTGTCAACACTAGACTCTTTCCCAAATAAATCTACATATGGAGAATGGAAGAAAAAAAATGTTTTTTGCAGACATAACAGGTGAAATGCATGCTTGTCTGAAAAAGCAAAAAATTCGGGAATATGTAACCAAAGACGGACTTTCAGTATCTAGTTTATGCACTGCAAGTTGCTTTTATCTGAATATTTCAACTCCTAGGAATACTAGGGTGCTGTTTCCTATAAAAAGCATATCTATCTTCTCCCTCCTTTCTCAGAACAAAAAATCCTCTTGTTTAGCTCTCCAAAGGATGGGACGAGCGAACCACTGCTCCAGTCTCCAGTGCAGCTCACCTCCTCTTGACTTGTTGCTAACAATAAGGTTGAAACAAGAGCTGATGTTGGTTGAGAAGCCTGAATTGAGCAAAAGAGAAGCAGTGTTTGCAAAGAAACATGAACAAGGAATTGCTGTGAGACTGCAGAGCAACTTTAAACTCAACTTTATTTCCAGTAAGGGACCTTTCCAAATAGCTATTAATCTCTACTGGACCTCTCCAAACAGCTACGTATATCTACCAAACTCACTATTTCCCAAACAAGTTGAAAGATACTATTAAATTTCATGTTTGTTTACCACGTGAGAGGCTAATCTAGGATTTTATGCTAGTTAATATATTTATAAGAAATATATTAGAAACATAGTTCCTATTGTTTCAGATTTTTTGAAGACAATATGAAAATTGTCTCTGGGTGCTGAAAGCCTGAAAGTTGTTTCAGGGCAAATACACAGGGGGCTGAAACTCTTTCACATTTTGAAGTGTATGTTATGATGTGAGTTTCCTGTCATATTGGCTGCTGGTAGAAGTGAGATGTTGCTGTGTGTAGGTAGAGAGGGGAAGAATTTTGACTGATAATTAAAAAAACCCAACAACTATGAGTATTAACTTTACTAGAGATCTAAACGTGAGTACATTTATTATAGTGCAGCATGACATAAGCTCTAAAATATGACAGTGCTCATAATTCACTGGTCTAAAGCAATGAAATTAATACATATTTATTAATTATTGATACTTTCTGTCACTGTATAAAGCAGACATTCTTCCTAAGTGAACATTTACATTCTTCGATGTCCAAACACGTAACATTGAATAAGTGTAATCACAAGAAGTAGTTGACAGATTGGCTCTGTTACTTGTCAATTGACATAAAGTCATAAAAAATCCTGCAAACAGC
Organism: Limnodromus scolopaceus; assembly: GCA_028565335.1. Taxonomy (NCBI): domain Eukaryota; kingdom Metazoa; phylum Chordata; class Aves; order Charadriiformes; family Scolopacidae; genus Limnodromus; species Limnodromus scolopaceus. Next base: position 17,410,579 of record JAOXNO010000063.1, read on the forward strand.
CTATTTATTTATAGAAATGTCAAGATCTTGCTAAAAGCTTTCGTCAAGCAAAATTAGTATTGCAAATTATATTAATTAGAGTATATCAAGCTATATTAACCAGCATAATTTATTTTTGTATTGGAAAGCTTTAAATGGTTGCACCAACACTAATTAAAAGAAATGTACAGAAATCCTTTTTTATTACTAGTCTGCCTTTCTTGTTCAACAGGTGACAAACCATGCAAATAGCTAAAAACCAGAGTTTAGAAAAACTACTAAAATGAGGTTTAAATAGTGCTGAATACTGCTATATTTTATGGCTCATTAAATAGACTCTTACAGCAAACTTCATTGTTTCCTCCAGGTTTTTGAATATAATGTCAGATACTGAGCTCAAAATAGAATGAGAATTTTCTGAGCTTTGCTTTTAAATATGCAAAAAAGGGCATTTAATTGAATTTTCTTCTAGGTATAGTATCTCAAAGCTCTGATTAAAAACACTATAGCAAGATTTTGAATATTGGAAAGACTCTGAAATCACAAGTTACTCCTTGTGATAGATAAAAATATTTTTTAGCACTTTTCATATGTGATAAGAAGTAAAAGTACTGTTCACAATCTTTACTCATTTCTGGAGTTTCAAATGCAACCACCTGTGTCTCAAAGTCTGAGTTGCAAACCTCTAGGGTGGGACGTTGACCTTCTTTACCATTATAAGTTAAGGAAATACCTCTGCATCCTGGCTGTGTTCTTTTGTTAGGTGCTCCCCAGCATCTGCATTTGATACTGGGGCATCTGGCTGAGATACTGTAGACCTTCACTTTAACCCTCTGTGAGTTTTTGTCATGTTGAGTAAGGCTCCACTTGCAGGTGAAATTTTTATTTTCCCCTAATTAATGATCACTGGTTTTGTTTATGCCTTCTAATTGTGTTCCTTAGCACAGCACCTTTGTGTAGTTCTCCTGGGAGTGGAAAACTTTATGTTTTAAAAAATTAAAATGTTTATGAAGTGGTTGCCTGTTATCCTCTCTGACTCTCTGGTAGTTTTAAAATAGTTCAGATACATCTCACAACAGCCCACAGCTCTTTCTCTTAATATCATACAGTCTTAAAGGCCTTTGCGAAGGCTTTAAACACTGTATGTTTCCTCTTCTCCACCCCTCCCCAAACAACTGGAACTTGAAAATATTTGATATATAAATCAACATTAGTGTTCAAGCATAAATATTTCCCATTGTCTTTATACTGCAGAAGGCATTCATTGCCTTGTCCACTTTTCTCTGGCTAAACTATGACAAGCTTACTGGGAGGTAAAGAATACCCATATAGTATTCTGTAATTTTACAGCCTTTTCTAGGGAGGAGGTATTTTTGTCCCCAGTGTTTCTTCAGGAAGCTTTTAGCTGGGAAATTATGTTGTAATTGCAAAGTAGAAATGCACTCACAATTTCAATGAACTATGGAGCAGGGCTGAGGAGAGAGGAAGGAAGGTTTGGGGATGGGGAGGGTGTTGTAGGTGTTTAGAATTATTATTTTACATAGATTTTTGTTAAATAATGCATAGTGCTCCTTTTGTTGCCTGAGGATATCCAAAACAAGAGTGTGGGGATAATAGGTCTTACACAGGACCTGCAGAAGATCTGTGCCCTTCTTGGTTGGTATTTCTTGTCCATCCAAGACAACTTAGGCTATCTGTAATGGTGTTACAGACTGATGTTTAGGCAACCATTTCCCACTTTGTCTACTGAGGGATTTTATAACAATACTGAGGATGGACTTAAAGGCCCTATGGTATAGTTAACTTGCTGACAAGTTTAGGTACATTGTATTCTCACATGGAATTTTTCAAGTGTAAACTCTAACATTTGTTTTCCGAACAGAAGCACAAAAGTATTTTTCTTATTTAAAAAAAAAAAAGATAAATTCTGGTCCTGAGTTTTCAAGTTTGTATTTCTTAATTAGTGAACTTCACTTCTTAGCTTGGAAATTATCGTATCTTTCATTATAACTCAAAAGAATATATATTCTGATTTTTTCCAGTTGGGTTGTGGGGTCTTTGAGGGGTAAGGGTGTTTAGAGTTGATTAGAAAATGGCTATTAAAAAGAGCTGTTTCATTGCCTGAGATTTAGTTTGATCTTGGGAGGAACTCTTTGGAAGCCTGTGGGCATTTGCAAATGTTTCCACGTCAAGGCAGTTTAAGTGGTGGAACAGTTTTCAGCTGTGAAATGAGTGACTAAGTGCAGAGACCCGGTTTGTTTTTAAGTGTTCGTCTTAGATAATGACGCATTGGCAATTTAAAAATCATTCTTCATTAGTTTCAACTGAATGCCAGGCAGACTGCACAGCTTAAGAAAAAGAAAAGAATTTAGTATCCACAATTAACCACAGGAGGCTCTTGCTTCATAGCGGTGCTCAAAAATGTGTTAAAATGTTAGGAGAGTGTGGGAAGCCAAAGAAGAAAACCTGCTCTTGTCTGATCTGACACATAAATAAGTGGATTGATCTGACGTAAACAAGTGGATTAATCTGAGTTACAATGGTTTGCAGTCATCAATATCCTTTTATAATAAACTGGTACTTGTAGGAGGGGGAGAAAAAACCCTCTACCTGCCCTTCACTGATTCTTACCATAAAAGAAAACATTAAAGGAACAGCAGGACAAGATGTATATTTCAGGCAAACCAGAAAAGGCTTTCTTTTCTGTTTGATTTTGCACTTGGGGAATTTTACTTCATCTTTCCCTTCAAAGGTAGCAGAGAATTCATTTACTGTAGCCTGAGGTTATGATAGTAAAACAAAGGCTTGCAACTTAACATACTTCAGAAAAAACAAAATAATTCAATTAGGCTAACTCACTTGGTTGTTCTTGGACGCTTGTGAAGTTGGGAAGGACAAGCAACTTCTCTTTTTAGAGGAGATACTCTGTAAACTGGAAAGAAGAGAAGAGTCTGGGAAAAGGAAAGAAGTAAGATTGAAAGGGAGCACTTGGACTACAAAAAGGCACTCAGCTTTCACTTTTTCCCTGGGTGAGCAGGGTTTCAAAGTGGAAGACCAAGAGGACTTGTCAGTTCTAAAGATAATGAATTTAGTCTAGAAGATAAAATGCTCGTGGAAGTTGAGGTAGCTGAATATCTTATACAGGTGACCATGTGATCATGAGAACTTTGTCCTAATGATAACACAGCTGTTTCTTCTCTAAAGCAAGATACTTAATCTTAAGTGAGTAAATTGTCTTAAAGAATTGATGCATTATTGTTTTAAGGAACTTTTTCTGCTGTTCTGAGGTTTCATTTGCTGAATTTTGAAGGTGAACAGATGTCAGGCAAGCCTTTATCATTTCTAGGCTATTTCGGTATGTTTTAGTGGAGATATTTAAAGCCTTAATATGGTTGAGCTTGTTCACCTAAGTCCTGTCATGTTGCTGAACTTAGTGGCTTTTTGACCTACAAAATGCCATACATGAGCTCGTAAATTATTTTTGGAGATTTTTTTACTGTATAGAAATCTGGTGAAAACCAAGAACTGCTAGTGGATTTTGCCGTAAACAGAGTTTGTACCGATCTGGATTAAATCCCATGGATGTACCTTTAACTTGTAAAGCAATTTGCCTGTTACTAGAGAATATGTCAAACCAATTGCATAGGTAATCATAAGTAGTCTAAGGTGAGCTATATAAAGAATGTAATTCTAGTATCACAAGTCAAGATACTTTGTGGCTACCTAGCATATGAAGACCAAAGGGGGAGTCTTCTCCTAGGATGAATTTACACTGTACTAGTCAGTTGATGCAGTTTGTGCAACAGCTTGTCCTTTCAGAATTAGTTTGCATCCGAGAAAGCTTGCCTTCTGCTCTCTCCCAAATTTCTGTGACCTGCACTATACTTCACTTCCAAGGCTTCTCTAGCCAAAATAAGTGCAACCATCCCTGGTGTCTGCAGGCTTGAGACAAGTCATCCCGTAACTTTTACATAAAAATAAATGTTAATGGAAAAAATATTTCCCCCTTCTCTCTGTAATATTTCATTTGCTCTTCCATACTCAGTCACCCTGATGATATAACTCATCCTTTTCAAAGCAAAACCGGATATAAGTGCTGCTGGTTTTCCCCTTTTTGTATCCAGCAGTTCCCATGGTGCTGAAAAGCAGTTTTTAATCTCCCCAGTTTAAAATAGATTTAAGTTCAATAAACAAGGAGATTAAATCAATTTTTGGTTTTGTTTTTGTGTTTTTTTTCTGGGCCAGGTGAGTACATCACTCCCTAATTTTCTATATATTAAATTCTTTTCCAAATCCTCATAAGTAATCCTGCTTTTACAAACATATTTAGCTTCCTTTTTGGAGATGAGAGTTGCAGATGGTAAGATTTCTATGAAAATATTTAATCTGGAAATAAACCAAAGAGGATTTAAAAATCTGACAGGAAAAAAAAAAAGATGAAGAAAGGAATCTTGAAGTGATCCAGGAAATTCAGAAGACAGCTTAAACCCATTATATTTAGTATGTTAGTGCCTGTTTGCATTGTATTTGTCTTCTGTACAGAGTTCCATGCATAAATTTCAAAACTTGTTGTAGTGACATCGTGTTCTGTGCTAGTATAGAACATATGTATTTGTGAGAAATTGTTTCTAACATGATAATCCACTAATGGTGAAATAAACATTTCTTCATTCAAAGAAGTTTGAATATTTTTGATCCTCTCTACTTCTGAACATCTTTCTTCAAGTCCAAAACTTGTATTATCATTTTTATTAATGGGTTAATATTTTTAATATGATACATTTCCATAAAGGAAAAAGATTGTACAATTGTGAATTGAAAAGTTTCACATAGGTAGATGAAAGAAGAACATAGTGGGAAATGCCTCTGTGAGATTTCTTTCATTTGAAGGGCTGTAACAAATAGCACTTATCCCTTTGTTGGTGAATGTAAGAACTGGAGGCATGACTGGGGCAGCTGCAAAGTGCTAAAATAGATAGTAGGCATCGTCCTGGGTTTATGGTAATAAAATAAAGGAATTGAGTTTTGTCCCACCTGTGGGAGAAATTTTGGCATTTTAGAGAGAGAGAAATATATGCCTGTCTGTAAAATGTTAACAGTCACTGAATCAGCACAGTTTAGCGAATATTATTTCAGGAAATAAACTTTTAGGAGTCCTCCTTTAAAAAGGCTGTGAGATGTGAATGTGTTATGTAAATAAATGGATAGCCTTAAGGAGATCGTTCATTACTTCCGCAAAACTGACTTTGTAGGTATGTGGCAAGTGGGAAAAATGCATCTTTTTACTTTAAGAAATGAGTCCTTTTCACTTTTTATTTAAATGTCCAGCCAGAGGGAGGGATAACTATGGGCCAAGGTTAAAAGATTACAGTGTTACGTATATCACTTATTATTTGGTTCTCCAAGGAAGTATTCTGCTTAAGGAGGAAAGTGAGGGAAAAATGGGCTTATGTTTGGTTTTGATTTTGTGTTAAATTATAGGCCTCTTTTATAAACTACTAAGGAGAAAAAGAAGAGAGTTATAAAGGGATCTTTTCATAGCCAGGATTGCCACTACATTACATTTTTCTTCTGTGCTCACAGCATTCCAGTCATTCTAAAATGGTCTTTGACTTGCAGTCTAGATTTCTTCTGTGAGAGTCTGCAGCTATCCTAGGCCTAAATTCAGCTGTAGCACTGCAACCTAAAATATGATGTGAACAACTAGAAACACTCAGGCAATTTTTATAGTTTTTGCTAAACAGTCATGCCCTCTAGAAAATTCTTATTTACGGATCTTCCTATGCTGCAGTTTCCTTAGAAGGCAGCAAGTCCTGAGCAAAGGTGGATGATAGCCAGCTCTGCCCTCCAGCACTGCAGCTGCTACTGCCCATTTGGTGTCATTTGCAAAGTTGCTGAAAGTGCACTCCATCCCTTCATTCAGGCTGTTGATGAACACGTCAAATGGTATTAGCCCCAATATTAACCACTGAGTAACATCACATGTTACTGCTGCCGGTTATAGTCTGAATCATTGACCAAGCTTTTGAGCCTAGTAGTACAGGCATTTTTTTGTCCACCTTGTACTTCTCTCGTCCAATCCATATCACCTCATATCAGTACGGTTATGGTAGTCTCTCAGAAGCCTTTCTAAAACAAAGATAAATGATATGCACTGCTTTCCATTATCCACAGAGCCATCCATTTAATCGTAAAAGGCTTGATCGGCTTGGTCAAGTATGGTTTGCCTAATGTTAGTTCCATTGTGGCTCTTTCTTCTTTTGCTTTTTGTGTTTACTTGTGACTTCTATCTAGACTTGCTCCATTATCGCCACTGAGGCTGAGGTGAGGCTGACTGTCCTGAATTCTGTCTTGCCTTTTGGAAGCTAAGCGTAGTATTTGCCTTTTCCTAGTCATGGGGCCTCCTTCACTCCTCACAATCTTTGAAATGGCAGGTGTCTTCATGATGACATTTATCAGCTCCTTGCATACCCTTGGATGCTGCCCATCTGATCTCATGCCTGGATTTGTAAGTGTGCTTATCTGAGCAGTCTCTAACTTGATCCTCCTTTATCGTAAGCTTTCTTGCCTACATGAACTTTACTAAATTGTACACAGGTCTGTACAATGAGAGAAGACCTTACTAGTGATGACTGAGGCAAAGGCAGCAGCAGACACCTCAGGTGTGTAGTAAGAATACCCCAACACTGTAAAACAGCTAAAATACTACTAAGGATTTTAAGAAAGTGGAAACTGAGATAGGTAGACAGACAGACAGACAGACAGACAGATAGATAGGGTTAGTAGAAGATATGATCAAACTAGAATGATTTCTTCAGGTTTTCAGGAAAAGTTCTGAAAAGCAAACACATGCTGTTGTGCCTTGTGCTGTCCTGCTAAACTGTAGTAGCACTGAACCCACTGGGATCATGCATGCACTGTAGTTAGACATGGGAACAAATACCTTGTGGAATCAGAATGTTGTTAGTTAAGATATATGTACTATAGCTCAATTCAGTAGCTGCTGCTTATTTCTCTGAAAATAGAGCTGAATGTTTTATGCAAGTATTATCTTGTCACTCATAAGATTTGTGCTTTCTGTGTTTTATTAAATAAGTGTTTGAGTTGGTCAGGTATGTCCTTTATATGCCAGAAATATTATAAAATGGAGCTAGGCTTAGAAATATTTTTCTATGAGTTCTCTGGACATGTATTTGAAATTGCAGTGGCTGTTGCTTTTACATTGTTGACTGATGACTGTAGATGAACGTTTCCACTGGAAAGGGAAGGACTATCTTGCAGTAGAGGATATGTAATTCAGCACTTGAGATCTGTGCATTTATTAAAGGTAATGAGTATCCCAAATATTCAGGCCTATCAATTGCAATGGTAATGAATCAGGAGAGCTGAGTTTTCCATAGATCTGAATGTATTATTGTGAAAACAGCTTTAATGACTTCCTGACAAAGTTTACAATAAAAACATAGTTCAACTAATTAGTTTTCTTTATATTCCTTTGACAAAAGTGCTACGGCATGTGTCTGTAATTCCCCTTGGAGTGCAGTGTTAGGTTTTAATATGTACAGTTTATTCTCCAGCATTTAGTTCATAAAATAAGAATGAGCTTTCTGCTTTAGTCCCTTCTTTCTCTGCTGTCTGTATCAACTGTATTAAAAATACACACAGCAAATACAGTTTCTTAGAAAACTGTTATTTTCCCCAGAAAAATTGCATTTAGTATCTGGATATTTTTCTACTTTATTTATTCTCAACATGTTTCCCTCTCTCCTTTAGGTTAATCGCTTTTATGTTTAAATAAAACAGGTATTCCTGTAAGATCATGTCTTGCCTTTTGTACAGTGGAATAGCTAAAAAAGGAAGAAGAGGAGGAACTGCTTTTTCCTTTATTGTATATTGATTTAGAAATGAGAGACTATAATAGAAAGGATAATATAAATTTATCCAAAGCAGTAGAGAAACTAAAGTGCTATGAGTGAGCAGACTAATAATCATTCATCTTTAAGAATTACCTCTATATTCTTTACAGAAGTTAAAACTGAAATAAAGTTCCTGTGCTGAGGGTGAAAAACAGACCTAAACTTGGGTGAAAGTCTTCACACTTTCTAGGGTACTTTTCTCTTAGATACATTTTCGTTCTTGTTCTCATTGTGATAAACATGGAGTAAGAGTAAACGAAGTAGAAAAATGTCCAGATACTAAATGCAAGTTTTCTGGGGAAAAAAAAATCTATGTTGAAGTACTCTGTCCTCTAAATGTAGAACTCCTTAGGCTGTGAATTCAAACAAAATGTCTAAGCTCCTAGGAGATTTATGTCCTTGCTATATTATTCAGTCAATATCTTTAGTTATTTGGAAACATTTAGTGATTCTCTAATAATATTAGAAGTATGTTAATATTTCATTGTTTTTTCCTAAGGTTTCCTGCTAATCACTTATAGAAATTACCATTAAAAATTCAGGGAGTGGATCAGCTCCAGTTGTTTTGGAAGTATAGAGTTGGATCATTTAGTTCTTGTTGCTGTACATGGAAACACAGTTAGTGGCACAGTTGAAAAAAATGACACATGAACTATTTTTCAATTCCTATTTTGATGTAATTTTTTTTATTCATTATGGTTTATTTATGATTGCATATTATTAGTATTACAGAAGCATTGAGAAGCTCTGAATAAGTGTTTAATTATATCAGACACTACAGACATGCAAAGCAAGCTACAAGGCTATTCTCCAGCTAACTTAAAATCTTCCAAGATAAAGATATGGTGGGAGAAGAGAAGCTGCTTTGTCATCACTTTACAGGTCAGGCTCTAACACAGACTGAGTGTTTCCTCTTTTTTTTGTCCCTTACTCTCTTCCTCATTGTCACTTTCATTTAGAATATCCTGAACGCATACACAACCAGCTTCGTATAACAGTAGAATTTCTTCCTGGGTGCCAGAATTGGATTGGTTACTATAAAGCTAGGGCAAATTACAGAATACATACAAGTAGTGACTAAATTTTTTAGCCCAATGGAGCTATCAGTCATTTTGCCAAGTCAAGTCATCGGGGATTGAGGACAGTTTTCAACACCCTGATTGTGGGAGTGTTCCTTTCTGTGGAATGAGCAATGCATGGTGTAATAAAATCTCTGTTACTATTGCCATTTTTTCACAATTCTCTGCTAAGCTTGTTGTTTGATAAATTGCATGGAGTTATAAAATACTGCATATAAATTGCTTATTGGACACTGGTTTATCTTCTGAGCACGTGTTGGGGTGCCAAGGAAATGTCCCAAGGAAATCTGTTTTATGTCCAGTTCCATTCTCAGTGAAATATGGTGTATGAAACTTCATAAGTCAGATTCTTGGTGTTGATTCTTCAGTAATAACATCTAAAAATATGAAATGGTTCTCTAGAAAAAGCAAGTTGTAGCACAGTTGAAGATGTCTGAGGTTTATCCAAGATATTAAAACAAAGTATTTAGGAGGAGTGATTTAAGGGATAGAATCTATTGGAATAGAAGAGGAAAGTTATTTATGTCAATATTTTAGAGAGATATCTTATTAAATATCATTTAGAGAAAAGCTAAATAGGGAGAATTTTCTTCTATTTCTTTGACATTTTATTCTTAACAATATAAAAAATAATATTTTAACTAAATAGATTTATTGACATATTTTTAATACAGGGCTGTATAATTACAACTACAGCTCCTTTTTTGATTTTTTTCTGTTGCTGTTGTTTTTCGTTAAAACCTACAAGGCAATTTACTTTACTTTTTGTTTTAATACAAACAAACACTTCCTAATTATAGTAATCAGTTCACATGCAGTAATCGCATTAGCTGTGGTAATTATTATATGCATCACCTGGACCTCTATTTGGGTTGATAGACAAAATCAATAATTCTCAAGTAGGCAGAAGTGTGAGGCTGATTATGTTTTCAAGTGATCAGAGATCGGATTGCATTTGATTAAATGAATTGGTTAGAGATTTTAGTAATTAATGTTCTTCGTTAAAATACAAAGAAGTAAGATGTGCTCTACCCTTGCTGATAAATGGTCATGCACATTGAATGCCATGATTTAAAATGGAAAACCATAGTGGCAGCATGACATGTAAGTTAAAAAAAAATATCTTTCAGTCTCTCTGTTACCTATTCTTTCCCAAAAATATAACTTCACAAAAAGTTATTAAATCTTGCTTTTGGTACTGTCTTCTCTATCAGATAAGCAGTCTTGTACAATTCTCTTCCTTCCCTCCTCCTTCCCCTTCCATATTAGAATGTGTGTGCAGCACTGCTGATTACTCATCTAACCAGCAGAGAGTCATACAAAACTTAAGTGAAAAGTTACTGTCTTGCAGTCTCCTTTGTGTTTATGCTTCAGGATAAAACATTTCATGGATGATAACTAAACATACTAATAGACAAAAGGTTGCACATTATTGTAAATACAATACATAGCAAGATAGTTGTTAGCACTTACATGTAAAGAAAACTTAAATTTTACTCAGAACAAAAACATTGAACAGGATTATGTAGCTCAGTGCATGAGTTTTCAGGCTTATTTTACCCAGCCACCCAAGTTTTTGAACAAAAAATCCACAGAGCATATCATCCAGTATTTCCACAGTGGATGTTTTATACAATCTGTGGGATAGATAAAACCAAGATTGTGTTGAAGTTCAGTTAATACTTTTATTTTCCTGGATTGCTGATATCTGCAAACTACTGATAGTCCATGGACTGTAGGAAAACATTTTTCTGGTGTGGTGCACCTGATACTTGGATTCTTCAGACTTTGTCTTTTAACACTGCACTATCTAGATGAAATTGGATCTTTGCCAATTGAGAACTTCCGTATATCTGTATCATCCTGGGTGTATGGGTGTAGTTCCTTGGTTTGAGATTGTTCAGCAAAGCTGGTGATGGCACAGCCCTTTCGACTTGCTCAATATATATTTTAGGTAGCCTTAGCACATAATTTAGTATGTATTAGCATATTTTTATTTATTATATGATGAATTTTAAGTACAGAATTGTAACTAAAGACTTAATGAGCTACAGCGCAGGACTTGTTTCAAGTATTGCATTTTGTGTGGTACCTCAGCAAAAGGTATGGGATGGGATGATGACTTAATCACTCTTCTGCCTCCCTTTACTGTGGGTAAAATGGATTGTTCTATATAGTGATAGAATAACATCTTAAACTAATACAAAGTAGGTTTTTACATGAAATTATAGTGGCAAATGTGAGCTGGCTAAGCAGCAGTGAATCCTGCCTTTGCTCCCCCTTGTCACTAGACACAACAAAAAGGGGCATCTTCTCAGGATAAGCGTATTTAAAATTCCTGGCTTTATGGATCTAACTGATATGTTAGAGTATTCTGAAGCCCAGAGAGTTAAATTACCCCAAAAATATATTTTTTTTGTCTCAAAAGGAGTCCAGGAAACATTTACTAAAATTGTAAATGTTATTAATCAATACTCTCTCTTCATATACAAATTACGAAAGAAGGACTTGCTGTGTCAGTGATGCTCCTCTGTTGCTCTTTGGCCACACTCTGTGGGACAGTAACTGCCTCTGCCACGTTCATGTCAGCTCTGTCTTGGAGAGAGTAAGGAAGTAAAGAAAAAGGGACTGGTCTCATCCTCATGATACAAGAACACAAGTAAGGGAAAAAGTGAACACCAGCATTAATTATGCCACACATTAAATAATATGTCTGTGAGATATCAGCTGTGTATGTGCTAAACAGTCAGAGAATTGTGAGCGAAAACCCCAACTAAACAAAAAGCTCTCTCATTGCTGTAGTAAAAGCAGGAGGAGCTATTGCAGAGCACTGCTGAAGGTCTAGCTCTGCAGTCCTGACAGAAAGTTTCTGTGGTCAAAGGAGGCACCTTGTACTGGTCTTGAAACACTCAATTATGTCCATGACCAAAGGGAATCAGGTTGAACAAAATGACAGGCCAAGTCTTGTGTACATCAAGATCTGCTTTTTTTGCAGAAGTAACTTTGCAAAAATTTACACTTACTCCCCTCAGCAAGGCTAGGCTACATGAAAGTGCAGCTCTACGCATAACAAATCAGTCTACAACAGCACCGACTTAAGAAATGGTGCTGCCTGAGGCGCTTGTTACTGCTTTTACTGTAGACTCGAAAAGGGTGGTAGAATAAGAAGTTGCAGGCAAGTAGAAGGAATGACTGGACGTGGAGCTGCTCCTGTCTGTGGGGTGACTGCATGAAACTGAGCTCTTCAGACTGAAGAAAGGGCATCTAATGGAGATGTGATGTGACACAGCTCTGTAAACCCACGTGTGCAAAGCGAGAAGAGGCCGGGGAGCACCTAATCGCTGTTTTCCAAAACAACAACTGGAAGGCATCATTAAGTGATTCCTTAAGCAAAGGAATTCCTTTGCTACACTGCATTGTTGAGGACATGTTTTACATGAGTTGAAGTGATAAAAAAATCTACCTGGGAACTTTAATACAAAGTACTGTCTTTTGTTCAGGAAACAGTTGAGTCAAAAGTTGAGGGAAAAATCTAGGGCAGTATGTTGTGGGGTCTGTCTCTTGTTAGTCACTATTAGGGACATGATACAGAGATTGATGATACATTTCTCTGTTGGCTCTTCTTTAACGTGTAGTTTTTAAAAGATAAAACTAAGTATATTTCAAAATAGTAGGTTTAGATGGCAAGGTTTAGAGATTGATAATCGAATAAAGTTCCTTTTCACAAGTCTAGCACACAGTCAGAAAATCACTGAACCACAGCAGCTGTTGAGGATGGAACTTAGTGAATGCTGGTAAAATTCAAGAGCAGAAAACAAAATCATAGGGCAAGAACTTCCTAAAATAGATTGGACAGCAAAGAAAATGTTATGTAAATACATGTATAATTTTTTCTGTGATGTATCTCACAAATAATGTTCCATAAAGATTTTTGAAGGGCATACCATATTGCCTGTAATACTTCACTGAGCTGGACTGTATTAAAAAAATTACATTTCGATATATTGCAGGAGAACTTTTTTACCCCTTTTTGGCTTATCGTAGGAATACTGAAGGGGCGGGGGGAGGGGGAAGGAAGACCTTTAAGACCATTAATGGAAGTCTTTCTATGGCCTTACCTTTTATACAAGCAGATTGTGTCAGCAGGTGACAACTAGTGCAGGAAAGTTTATCATTTCAGGGAAAGTATTCAGACCTTTGGGAGCCTGACTGTTTAAACAGAGGAAGAGATTCTTGGGGATCACCAAGCATCTTTGAGAAAGGAGGGGTTATACTATTAACCCTGTAAGTTTACGTTTGCACCGAATGAGCATGGAGGGATCTCCTATGGACACGATGGAATTCATGGTTGCAGGGGGGGCATAGATGAGTTCTGGTTCCAGTGTTGTAGCTGTCACTGCACCAGCCTGCAAGGACTGCTTCTGTAATTTATTAAAGATAGACTTGCTCCTAAATTGGCTGCCACTGTCCTTGCTTTTCTATTCTTTCCTTCTAATTTTTACCTTCCTCCCCAACCTCCAAAGTTGGAGAAGATTACAAAAGCAAGCAAAGAGAAGGTTTAATTTGTGCATTCCTTAGCTTAAAAAAAGCCCAAAATTTACATTTTTAAAAATATTTTCCTTGGAAAGTCATCTGCACAGATTGTGAATTGTATGCAAGTTTGCAAGAGAAATTATGATTTGCTATAAACTGGGGAAAGCAATGCAAGAGGAATTTTTCCTTTCCTGCTATGAACAATTTTTTTCTCCCTGGTATGTGTATAACTAATACCAGTTTAATGCTGTGCTGCTTTCAGAGCTCCCAAAAGTATGTAAGTTTAATCCATATCAATATAAAACAGATGAGTGATTGTCTTACTTCAAGACTACAATTTTTTAATGTTTTCATTCTGTTTACTATCTCTTAAATTATCATAAAGGATTACTGTACCAGCAAGTTCAGTACAGATCTTTTGTTTATCCAATTTTGTTTCTCATTTTGTGTTTCTTCTTGTTTAAAAGAAAATGAGTTCTCCTATTTACCAGAAGCAGAGGGGTTCTTTGGATTCACTTAACAAGTATTCTCTTTTGTCATTCCCTATTGGAAAAGCTTTTGAGGATGCTGTCTTTAGCCTATTAAATCTGAAATATAAAGTACACTCAGGAAGCTACTTATTCTGAATTTTATACTACAAATTGCTAAGAGTTCTCATGTTTTTCCACTTTTTTATCTGTAAGTAGGAGTTTTCAAGTAAGACATTTGTGAATCTCAAAAATCTTCTTGCTTTAAGTATTAGTGCTACACCTGGACCGCTTTCATTACCTCTAGCTGTGCTGTTCACGGGGTTCACTGAACTTCAAAGTACCTTTAAAGATTGTAACAGTTGTCCCTAATGCTACACTTATGCTGGTCACAGGGAGTTCAGTTATGCTGAGAAACACTGAGTAAAGAAATTGTGATTTAGGAAATCAGATCAAAGGACAGCTTTGGTGGCTGCATATACTTAGTAGCTATTTCTGTAACTAGTGATTAAAACGTGTCTGGCTGACGTAAGACCCTGTAAGAGAACAAGGAACAGAGAAATTATGCTGATACATAGGGACTGATAAGTTAGTTTGAAACTTGAACAGGTAAGAATCAGTACCCTAGCTGCTGGAGAAAAATGCAGGTAACTTTTAGATATAAATATGTGTTATTTATCTGCAATCTGTGCAATTTGATATTTTTCAATATCAGTATCTTTTTAACTATAAATCTGGTGTCACTGAAGTATGTATTGCAACATGACTAAGTCTTAGACACTGTTTATAAAAGTCCGTCCATGTGCTGAATTATTTGTGTTTTCATGGCAACAGGGTTTCAAGAGAACTTTAGTAACTGTCCTTAGCAACGTTCCTGGGTTCTGCACCTCTTCCTGGGATGCAACCGTTTGGCATAGCCACCTTGGGTTCACAGTTCTTTCTCTTTGCATCTCAGCAATGATCTCATAAATAAATGTGATCTCTTGTAAATAAAAGTTTGGCTGGTAGGTAGTACAACTTTAAAAACATTTCTTGTCAGCTGGGGTTCTCATTCTTAAGAGTACTTATAGATCTTTGTTAAAGATACCAGTGAAATGCAATAAAACAGGAATAATTTATACAGGAAATGAGAATCTCAGCCCCTCTGTGAAGACTGCTTTGTCAGCATTTCAGTCACAGTGTATCTCTGTTCTTCAATCTCTTCTTCAATAGCATAGTCTTTAGCATATGATGATCAGTGTCTCTGCTGTATGCTTGTTGAAAGTGTTTATCTTCTTAATTACCATTTCTGATTTCTTTTTGGTATGCACCCTGTGACCAAAACCCTTTCCTGGAGTGCGGCATGGTTCAGTGCTGGAGGCTTTGGTACTTTCCTGTTACAACTTCTTTGCAATTAATTGTGTAGAAGAAAATGGAGTTGTATTCAAAGGACAGGACTAATGTTAATCTGTCCTACGTCTGCATTCCTTATAGGCTCTGCTGCAAAACATCTGATATATGCAGGTGGTAATGTTAAAAAACATAGTGCTTATTCCTTTTTTGTTTTGTGTGTTACATCTATAAATCCTTGACCTAGAGTTATGGTCTTTGAAAGAATGTTTGAATGCAACTGTTCTCCAGCAAGAAAGGAGAAAAACACAAAGAACAAAATAAAAATAATGAATCGGGATCTAATAGCTGATGCTGGGAAAGAAATAGGTAACTATCTTGGCAAAACTTGCAGACTTTAAAAAGCTGTTCATTCGATTACAGGGTTTGGCTGCATATTGAAGAGGGTGGGCAATGGTTCTTTTGTATATGATGTAAAAGAGAGGGAAGGGCCAAGGTACTGTCTCTTGGCACTCTTCTTGGTACACTCTTGGGTGTGCTGTGTTTCCAGATTTCCCAGGAGTTTTATATAATGTTTTTTAGCCACATGGATGAGAAGATTGAGTTTCATGGAAGTAATGTGAAACATTGGTTGAAAAATAAGGATTTTGAAGCGAAAGAGATTATTTCAACCATTCCAGACATTTCAGTTTGCAGTTTTATGGAGAATCCTTGATGATCAACAATAATGGATATTATGGACAGGACCAACAGTTGTTGTAGATCTTCTGCCTGAGAACATTTCTATTTTTTCCTTCTTTTTTGTGTACTGGAGCAGTTTGTCCCTAATGTCTGCTGGTTTGAATATGTGCTTCTTATACAGTCTAAGAAGGTTCTGCATGTGCAGATTTAGTTTGCATCTTCTCACCTTTGCAGGAGTCTAGATCAGCTACAATTAACACATGTAAAATTTTTCTCACATTTTTAAACACCAAAGAGAAAAAGAAAATCTAATACACAATCAGTGAATTATCTTGGATAACCTTGTAGATATCCAGCCACTTAGGAACTGTAAATACTCAAAGTTATTTCCCATTGAATATGTAGGAAAACATTAGGGGAGCATTAGCAAGTATATACACTGAACTGATGGCACAATATGTTGAGCTGCTTGAGGGAAGGAACAGACTATTGAGCTTGAGTTAAAAGAGAAAATCTTTTAGTACCTCTCACACAGTCGTATGTGGTCCACTTAAAGGGAAACTGTCTGTTACCATGATTCACATTTCCATATTTATGTGTCTCTTTGTGTGACTCTGGTTCATCCTAATGATAGAATAATCTAATACAAACCAAAGGGCATCCATAAGAAATGTTTTAAAGGGAAGGGGTGAAAAAATATATCTTGATTGTCTGCAACCCTCCTGCTTTGGGTTAGTTTTGTTTGGGCAACTTTCATGAAAAGAGACTCTACAAGCAGAATATTCTCAACCAACGTAGTACATGTTTATTGGTTAATGCCCACACAACAGAGCTAAAGGTAACAAGCCAATAGGTTAGGTGTAAATATGCTCACCGGTCCCAAAACTGCACGCAGTGAGGTTTTACTGGCCAGCAGTCCTCAGTTGGGTGGGGAAAGCCTGGCCACGTTTGCTCCTTGGGACAGGCTGAAGTGTAGTGGTACTGAGCTACCATCTTTCCACGTTGTTACCCCTTTGTCCCCATTCCCCCACTCTCTGGCCCTTCAGATTTCATGCCTTTTCATGTCAGTATTTTTCCTCTTATATCCTTGAGCCGGTAGCTACTACCGTCTCACTCTGATTTTACTTTTCTTTTCTTGGCTCTAGCTTATTTTCTCACACTTTCTTTCTAACAACTTATCAATTTTCGCAGTAACCAGAGCCAAGGTCACCTGGCTACACTGCATCAAAGCTAAGCCTCGGATCACAGACAGCTGAACCCCTGGGTTGAGAGTTACATCTCCAGGATAACTGAAGTGCAACAGGTTTAGGAAATACATTTCCTGGACAGATCAGCCTGGATTCCTGGTTGGCACTTAAGTGAATATTTAAACATT
This sequence comes from Limnodromus scolopaceus, assembly GCA_028565335.1. Taxonomy (NCBI): domain Eukaryota; kingdom Metazoa; phylum Chordata; class Aves; order Charadriiformes; family Scolopacidae; genus Limnodromus; species Limnodromus scolopaceus. The sequence continues at coordinate 17,427,938 of JAOXNO010000063.1, forward strand.
TCCTTGGCTTTACAAAATAGAAATAGAATTGGCATAATCTTGAGGTTTTCCTAAACAGAGGTATTAGTTATAGAGTTTGAGGAATACTTAAAGTTTGAAATTCAAAATTATCTTTGCAACAGACAGATCTTTAATACCCTAAATAAGTCTTCTTGCATCAAACAGCATTAAAGCTTAGTAGGGGATTTCCTGTTGAAAATTTTCCAAGAGGATATATTTTTCAGGGAGCTATATTACAGCAATATAGACTATCTCTGAAGCTTAGATATATCGCATAAAGTAACAACCAAACAGTCTGCATTTAGATAATTCTCAATGAATGTACTTAAATAAAATAAAATTCCGTATAAAGTCAAATACTAGATCCTATAAGATCTTTGGAGAGATATCAATTATTTCAGTGGCGAATTAACAGAAAATCTCCATTCTTGTCTTGTTTCATTCTCCCTAATCAGGAAAATGTTATGTATTGAATATTTAGAAGTAAAAATAATAATAAAAAAAAAGGTAAAATAGTGGGGATTGACTTATATCTACATTGTGCAAAGTTGGCAGAGTTCATTTTAAAAGTTGCTAGAGGATTTTTAAGGGACAAGGCTTGTCTCAGTTTTATTTAGTGAATCCCTGTTCGTACGAGTGATCTCATTGAAGTCAGTGACTGTGCAGAAAGCTGAGAGTAAGGACTGACTCAGAAGCAGGAGTAGCTTAACTTCAGTACTGTTGTTTCTGGTCAAAGTACCCTACTTCTTTTGTTTCATTTAGCATTCCCATCTTTGTGAATCAGCAGTTTAACCACTATGATTTATCTCATATTATGTTAAACAGGCATTGATTTTTGGCTTTCATGAATATATTTCTTTATAGTTTTCAGTGATTCAGTGAATGTCATATGAGCTTTAGAGCCTACAATATGGAGCTTTTATGGAAGTCACAGGTTTAGCCATCTCCATTTGTAAATCAGGGCCCAAAGAATACTACAAATTGGGTATGTTTGTCATACAGTGATATCCAGAGCTCTTCCATAAACATTTCATGGCTAGTACTGGGTGATAAATGATGATACAGTCCTTGACCAGAAAAAAATGACAGCCTAATAAGGTTTACATGAACAATGTCAGGGGAGAGATGCAATCAAATATATGCAATTTTTACATGCAAGTATTTTCTTGCCTCTATTATTATAAATAGTTAGAGTAAGCGTAAGTGCTAAAGCATTAGATCCTCATTTTTGCTATGGAATTATACTTAGCGTTCTCTGCTTATCCGAAAGGAAAGTGATAGTTCTTCATTTTCATTTGATCTATTTTTTTTTCCCTCCAGCATAATGAAGAATGATGATACTTTTAGATGTTGACATTTTAGAAAGCTGAGATGGTATGTAGTAGACTACAAATGATGAAAGCTTAATGAAAGTTATTTTCTCATAATAGCTCTAAATTGGCTATTTTCGTGAAGTGGAGTGGGTCCAGTGGATTGAGCTTGAACTTTTTACCCCTCTGTAATCCTGTAGTTACAAAAAGTAATGTGGAATGACTTCAACTGTTTAGCTTTTTAAAATCCAGAGTTAAGAGAACTGATTCAACTTGAACTTTCACATTATTCCTATATGTAGGAATTTATTACTCTAAAGAGCTGAAGGATTGTTATTTCCTGACGTACTCCCTTGCAAGACTGGCAGTCAAAACCAGAAACTATGTTTGTAGTATGTAAAGCAGTAGGAAATGGGAATTTTAAACTTCTATACTAGCATAAAATTTTTATATTATCCAAACTGTAAGCAAAAATAGGAAAACTTTCACTAAATCTGCCTGTAATAATATAATACAGGTAGGGCTGGAAGGCTCCTAAACCTTATTTCTCTCTAGAGAGTTAGGAAGATTGTTCCCAAATAGATAATAAAATGAAAACTTTCCCAAATTTTCTCTTAAAAAAAATTTAATCCAAAAACCTTATTTCAGCAGGACCCTTTTTTTCAAAGCTTAAAATGGTTAGAAGTTTTTTCATCCCAGACATTCTCACAGTGCAGTGATTCTCATGTTCATGCCACAGTAGGTCAAAGGTCCAAGATAATAAACATGAGACGTGCTAATGCTAATACATTTCTAAAAAGAAGTTGTGACTTTTTTCTGTCCCCAAATATAATTTTTTTAGATACATGTCTCTATTATATTAACAGTTTTTTAGCGTGTATGCATTTGTAAGAAAGGTTGACTTCAGTTCCTGTAGTTGTCTCAGGCTAAAGATAAGGTCGTAGTATTTCAACAGTCTCAATATGTCATCAGCATCCTGGGCAAACACATTATCAGAAATACAAATGTTTTCAAACCAAATGTGATTCTGTCTATTTATTAAGCATAGGCTTCTATTTATAGGTGATTGATAGAATTAATGAGGAAAACTCTTTTTTTGTAAATCTTCACTTTGCAAGCCTGACGTTGCCAGTAAACTGTTTGTACATCCTACCAATTGAATAGAAGTATGTTGTTGAACTTCCTAAGGATATATTCTCGTTGCTTGGCAATGGATTGTGGAACAATTCGTTTAAAGTTCAGTGAACACAGAACTAGAGTAATTTATTCAAATCCACCACTTATTAAATCAGGATTTGACTTAATTTTTTTTTCCTGACTAATAAAATGGACTTGAAAAGAATTAGCTAAACCTCTGTGGAATTGTCACAGAGTAATTCTGATGACTGTGTTGTCTATTAGTTTTTACTGCCAGAAAGTAAGGCAAATGGAGATGAATACATTTCCCATTGTTTTGTGGATTGTCAGAAAGGGATTTATTTTTAAACAGTTTATTGTCTCAACATCATCCCCCTTTCAAGATAAGTAACACGGAGATAATATACCTGCATTTTTATTAGGCATCTGAGGTATTTGAATATTTCACAAGAAGGAGTGTTTTCTTTCTCTGTCACTAGTAAACCGAGCGTTAAAGAACAGAGACTGCAGCTGTTGAATTGGGATAGTTTTCTGATGGGCATGAATAATTTAATTGCTTGAATTTAAAACATTACAACAATAAATAAATTTTATTTTAAGTATCAGTGTGGGCCCAATTTTACTAATGCATGTATTTCCGGTTGGATAGTTGCTGCTTCTTTAATCTAAACAAGGAAAGACAAATACAACATGACATATTCTTGAAATGTCAAGTTCACCTGCAGTCGCTGGATATTACCGTGGAACTCTATGAGCTTTTGATCAGAGCCATAAAGCATATTTTATTATGCATTAGGACTTGAAAGAAGGAAACATGAGGCTTGTATTGTTATAACATTATCCTCACTACCTGTAAATCATCTTTAGATCAGGAAACTGGAGCCCTATGGAGACAGACCCAGGAGCCTACAGACTTAGTATAAAACAAGATAGAACTGATGGAAAAAGAAATGCATTTCCTTGTCTCCCCAGTGAGATAATATGGAATATTTATCTAAACACCAGTTAAGTCTGTGGGATCTACAGCTGTATGCAACTCCAAGGCAATTAATCTTGTTTTTTCCTACCCATCCTTCGTTTTGAAAGGATCTCAAACACGGGCAGGGTGCAGACTGCAGCTGAGCTGACATGATCTGGCAGTTTCTCTATCGAACTACCAGTTGTCTCCCAGACAGCCACTCTATCTTGGGTGAGTCCAGACGAGCCCATTTCTCCTGTGGCACAGCAGCAGCGCATTCTGCGCTTCCTGACCACTTGGCTTCATCACAGGATAAAGTGCACAAAGAAGATGCACACTTACGTTGGTATGGCTCTTATGATTAAAGGCCATAACCAATACAAAGCTTATAGCAGAGAATATTTTAGGTACGTAAGCCCTTCTTCCTAAGGATTTTGACATGATCATTCAGGATTCTGAAAATATCTTTGTGATAGCATCCTGAATAGGAATCACTGGAGTAGGACTGCATGTATGAAGAAGGGAGGTTATATACTGCATCCTGCTCTGGAGCCCTCAGCACAAGAAGGATGTAGACCTGTTGGAGTGAGTCCAGAGGAGGCCACGAAGATGATCAGAGGACTGGAGCGTCTTTCCTAAGAGGACAGGCTGAGATAGTTGGGGTTGTTCAGCCTGGAGAAGAGAAGGCTCCGGGGAGACCTTATAACAGCCTTTCAGTATGTAAAGGGGACTTATAAGAAAGATGGGGATAAACTTTTCAGCAGCCCTCTTGCAACAGGACAAGGGGAAATGGCTTTAAACTGAACCAGGGCAGATTGAGACTAGGTGGAAGGAAGAAATTTTTTACAATGAGGTTGCCCAGAGGAGTGGTAGATGCCCCATCCCTGGAAACGAATCAAGGCCTGATTGGACGGGGCTCTGAGCAACCTGACCTAGTGGAAGATGTCCCTTCTCATTGCAGGGGATTGGACTAGATGATCTTTAAAGGTCCCTTCCAACCAACTCTTCTATGATGCTAAGGTTCTGTATTCCTGAGACTTCTTCAAAAGATGAAATGTAACAATAATTACAGAGAATTACAAAATAAAATGGCAAGTTGATGAAATCCAAGCATTACCTCTTTCCAAGTAGTCTTTGTCTGACAAACTTGACAAATACTTATGATCTGCATTATAGATTGCTGTGAAGAAAGGTGATGAGAATGAACTAAAGGAATAAAACCACAAGGAAAGGAATTGACTTCAGAGACTGAACAGGAGGAAACAATGTGTAGAACTTTTCTGACGGGATTCAGCAGTGATGCATGATCTAAAAATGAAAAGCTAAGAGCACCAGTGAACATGACAGTGCCTTATCATGGTTACCAGGGGTGAGAAGAGACATCAAGAATACTAATGGATTCAGAAGTAGCCAGAAGTGCCTCTGAAAATGGAGGTGTATTGAAGGATGTGTATTCTACACCAGCAATAAGCGAGTGTGCAACAGCAATAGTTACAAGCCATCATGCATTTAAAAAGAAATAATACAATTTTAGCCAATCCTAGTGTTTAGTAAACAATTTGAAAGAGAACCTGTTGTTTGCAAGACTTAAATATTAGTAAATTAATCCCCATAGCTTCATTAAAAATGTAAATTATTTCAGGTGAAAAGGGAGAACAAAGGCAAAGAGAAAAGATAAAAAATATACTTTGAATTACAGAGGGTTTTTTTTATGTGGGGGGGCTTTTTTTGTTGTGGTTTTTTTATTCTTTTGTTGTTTTTTTTTCTCTTTTGTTTAAGAGTAGAGTAAATTCAGGAGTTCTTTACTTTCATTTGCAGTCAGATAACTAGCTGCTAAACCTCCCTTTGGTCTATTCACTTCACTCCCATCATAGGCTGGCTTGTTCACTAGCACTTATAATGTAATTATGTAGTGAAAACTTCATAGAAAGAAATAATGAGAGTTTCGTCCACTTGCTCTTTTACAAGTGAATTCAGAACCATGGAATATAAAATGTTAGAAGAGTCAAATCAGTTTTGTTTCTTTCTCAGACATACACTGAGATCCTGATCAGAAAACTGATGACCATTTTCACTACTTAACACCTTTAAGTGCTGGAGTCTTGCATGCCTATTTTTTTAGCAATATTATTGCTTCCAGAAATCACTGATGCATGCACACTCTTCTTTCTTACAAAATTGCTGTTACCTCTGAGTTCACTGTATTATGGAGGTGTATTCATGTTATGAGACAGGAGTTTAAAATCTTTCAAAATTGAATACAAGAACTTGCTTATTATTTTGGCATTTCACTGTCATTGATAAGCAGAATATCTTCCTAATAAGAAAATAGTATCTCTAGTAGCTCTAACATTGAAGGTCGCATAAGTGTGCCCTCCTTTATATGAGCTCCTTTAGATGTGACCAGCTGCCAAAATCATGATTAAATTCTTTATGGCAAAATATGATGCCAGCAATACTCATGTGAGTACCGTTCCATTTTCTCTTCTTATAGTCATCAATAATTTATTTCTTTATCTTCCTATCTTATATTTCTAAGAAATCATTGATTAAACCGTGTGTTATACTCATTGAATTTTATTCCTAGAAAAGAATTCAAAGTATAAATTTCAGTGAGACGGGGGTTGTAACAGTCAGCTTTGGGAATCCCATCCAAAATGGTTTAAAAGAAAATCTGTTCTAAAACCACAGGGACCATATGATGGCTAAAACTTAAAAATGGAGAAAATGTGCATGTTCTGTGGTTTTTTGCATATACCCGGATAAAAGTACTTCTGAGAAGAGCTTCCTTAAAAACAAAGGAAACCCTTATACGTTCCCTAGTGAAGATTTTAGAATTTGTATTAATAGCAAAATTTAATAGCATCTTGGAGAAAACCTATGAGATAAATCAGAGTAGACTGGAATAACTCAGTATGTGTTGGATAGAAGTGACTAGAACTGGGTGTTTAAATGGTGGCTGCTTCATAATTGCATCATGTCTCATCTATTCCTCTTATATTTTTAAATGATGAATTACAATACTTTGTAGTTTCTAGTGACATTGTGAGAATGAGAGCATCATTTTCTGTATATATGGCTTCTGACTTCTGCTTGACTGAAAATAATGATGTTAACATGAGTTGTAGGGGAATGGCCAGGCAGCAATGTACTGCGAGAGTCTGACAGTCTGGGAACAAGGGGGTTTTGGAACTTCAGAGGAAATTCAAGTGCTGCTCTCTTTAATTACCTAATGACACCATCACACATGCTGGTACTGATTTCAGAAGCACGCTGTTCTCTTCCCACTTACATTCTGATATTCATTAGCATTTTCTGTTTCCAGAAACAAACAAAACCTCTGAGTAAATGTACATGCAGGGTAGATGCTCATCTTTGGGAAAACAGAGAGGAAGAATCTGTTAGGAACTAAAGAATCAACACAGGTTCTGCCTGAGCATTGTTCCTCAGGGGAGAAAAATGAACAAAACCCAAATCAGCTTTAGGACATTCAGTGAGAGATTAAAATGCAAGAAAACCAAGGTATCTTTGATTATGCAAAACAATGCTGTAAAGAAGAGCTCTGTCCTACCTGCAGATCCAGAGTCTCTGTAACTGGTTCTGCTCTAGCTGTGGGGTGTACCAATGAACACTGGTCAGACTCAGGTACAACAAAACGTGTCTCTCCTCTAGATTGAGTGTAAGGTAGTATTAACTGTGTCTGGGTGATGGTATAATTCTCAGACTATTGAGATAATTGGGGAACAACATTAACCACCAATTTACAAATCTCTCAGGCTGATAGCAAAAAAGAAAAACGCAAGGATATTTTGCAATTTTCTATCAAGCTTAATGGAGTTCTGGATGCTACAAATTCATGTTCTGCTTAGAATGGAAGGAGATGTCTTTTGGAGGAAATGTCATTGGTTTTCTTCTTTGTAATGGCTTTTAAAATGGATCTGTTGTATTGAATTGACTGGGAATAGTTCTTTTTACTATTTATTGTATAGTGCCATTACCTCTCAAGGTGACCTTAGCTAGTGGTGGTGACTCTTCTAAGGACATACATAAAATATTCATGATTAGGTAGGCTATTCAAACTGACATTTTTTATTGGGTGATTGTATTAAATTGATAACAATCAAACTGTAGTTCTAGATTAAGAAAAGGTTCGTTTTAGTATAACAAATTAGGTCTATCGATCCTAATAACAAGTGAGTATAATAAATCTCAGTGCTTGTGTATAACTTACATTCATAAATTCCTATATGCATACCCTTCAGGTACAAAACTATCTGCTTTTTTTTCTTCCTGTTAAAACTGGCTAATGGTCTCCCACACATAGTCTATATATACCTCTTTTTCTGGCAAGACTTACTTATCTGTAAAATAGAAGAGCCTCCCTAAGTAAACTGGCTTGTCCTGTTTTCCTGAATATTCCTACTGGCTTAGTGTGCTGAGCATGTGCTGTTTCCAGAGCACAGACTCTCCAGCTTTTTTAGAAGCTGGTCAAAAAGTATCAGCCAACTATCTCAGACAGGCAACCTGCACAGTCTTTGTGCAGCTGCTCTTTCCAAACTTGAACAGTATCTTGTGGTTTGTCATGTTCCTAGTGCCTAGTTTCACACAGCATGGAAACCACAGGCGTGCGTCTTGCATACATCAGCTTGGGTTTTAAAATATCCCTTCCAGAGGTCTTTATAAGTATGTGACTTCTTTAAGCATTATCTTAAAAGTCTGAGCTTAAGTAGGTTTTGGTCACAGTCACACAGTTATTGTCTATAATTTAGATACTTAAATAACGGAAAGACATTTTCTGACTTAAAAACAATGCTTATAGTGTATGTGATTATATTTATAGCATAATAGGAATAACTACTTCTAAAGATTAATGACAGAGCTGTGCAAATTAAAAATCTGATTTAACTTTCCATAACAATGAGAATATGGATAGGTTTCCTTTAAAGGAATAATATAGTGTATTTAAAGAGCAATGTAGAGGGTTTAAATAATAGTATAGAGTATTTAAAGAGATTTAACTTTCCATAGAAATAAGAATATGGATATGTTACCTTTAAAGGAATGGTATAGAGTATTTAAAGAGCTTTAATAGGAAGAACTATGTTTTGTGTTGTATTTCTGCAGATGGTTTTATTAGATCGTTAAAAAGTTATATACAAAGGGCAGCATTTCTTCCCAAGAAAACAAGATTTTAAAATAACTCACATTAGTGGTCAATCCTTGTTATGTATGTTTGAGTTCTAACAGCTGTAATGATTTGTTTTAAAGGAGCCATGTCAACCTGTGCTGATTTTTAAGCCTTTGCTGATTGATTTGACTTGTTTGATGTATTATAAATCACACAGCTATAAAGTCACAGTAAAAATTCCATTAAACTTGTGAGGTTAAAAAAAATCCATAAATAAAACAGTACGAAATGCAAGACAGCAGCAAATGTGCTATTTCTTTTCTTTTTTTAAATTTAAGTTTACATTTACAGCTAAGGCCATTTTTATGTGAAGAAAAACAATGGCAACAAATAAAAATCTACCAGGAGTCTCACTATGTATGTGTATTTTATTTCCTGTACATGAACTTGAAATGCAGCAGTATTTCAGTTTCCTTCACTGTGCCTCTATAAAGCTGTTTTTTGTTATTTCATTGATCAGAACTGGTATTATTTGTTTTCAAATTAAGACTCCTGACCAAGAAAACTACTGTTAAAACTATCTAAAAATAGCTAGGAGAGGTGAGGAGTTTCAAATATGATCCTTTTTGCTTCTAATACTTCAATTCTTGCATTTCCACAGTCCAGTACCATCCAGACTGTCTAACCAGTAACTGTGCTGAACCTCACACCAGACTCTATTTTCTGTATGGTTTCTTGTCACTGTATATTTTGTCTTGTGAATTATCTCTTTTCATTTCCAAATTTAGGCCGAGTTGACAAATACTGAAGTAGTTTTTAGAAGTGACAAAAGTTTTGTGATTGAGATCTCAGAAAGGAAAAAGACCTAACGTTCTTGAATTTAAATGTCTTTAAAAGTCAAAGGAGTTGTTCTAACTTAGACAATTTTATCAGAATTCTTGCCATTTTCTTCACGAAAAATAAAACAGCCGAAATGTAAATTAAAATGTTTTTTTCATTCAAGTAGGGAAATATTTTTAGATTTTACTTTGGGGTTTTTTCCCCTCTCTTTTTATATTGATAAATTCAGGATACATTCATTTTCATAGGCAGAAGGTATAATATTCAAGACTCTAATTTGGGGTTCTATTTTAATAGACAGATATTGCAGGGCATATTCTGCTGGTTAGTTAAGCTGGGCTTTGGTTGTACTGTGGGGCTAAAAGTGACATAGTGGTGCATGTGTGAGGTATCTGTTAACTGGCTACTAAAATATCTCCTGAAGTACCTTAAAGCTGATGACTGCCTCTTTCATCTGAGGCTGCATTTTTATACAGAGTAATACTGATGATGATGATCCATATGCCTTTTTCCTATCAGTGAGATGTGGCTGAAGAGCTGCTGATGTTCTGAGGTGTTCTAGAATGTGGAATGCATTGCATTATGCTTTATCTTCATGTGTATGCTGTCACATGGACAATAATCCTTGATTGTTCAATACCACTGTCCTCACCCTGACTCTTGCGACTTGCATGACCAGAGCTCCACTGTCAATGCAGTAGGTTGTACTCGCCTGAGTCTCTTCCCTGGTGCAGTTTGTTACTGTCAGAGGAACAGGATAATCTCTGAAAAATGGCAGCCCAGCATTTGTTAAGCATAAGTGCTGGAAAGTGTCCATGTGACACCATAATCGGTGAGGTTTATGAGGCAATTAATGCTGTGTTTTCTCCTTAGTTGTCAACAATGAAAATTTTCCTAGAATTATTGTAGGATTGGAATAGATGAAGTTTCTAAGCCGTTCAGGCAGATCCGTAAGTATTGTATGCACACTATTTCAAGCAAATATATTTAGGAAAGGATACATTTTCTATGGTATAGCTCTTTAGAGGCAAATCTGTAGAATCCTGAAGCATGTTTGTCGCTATATATGGTGGGAACATTGAAATGAGACAAGATACAAAGATGTCCCATGGACCTGTTCATTGCCGCTCACTGCAGTAAAGTTGTAAAGAGGTTTTCATTCCTCTGGAAAGGCCAGCAGTCACTTGCTTCCCTTCCTGAGTCATCCTCATGCTGAGGGTTGTGTGCCAGCAGCAAAACAGGCAGTTTAAATGTACACTGAGCAAGTAGGAGTTGGCATTGGTCGTAGGTGCTGCTCAGTGCATTACAGCAGAGTTGTGGCATGCCATGTGAATGCGCGTTAATGAGAAATCAAAGGGGAACACCAAGAGAAGAACATAGTCACAGAGTCATCATTATTGTTTTGAGTCAGAATGGGTTTGCAGAAAATCAACAAATCTAACTTGGAGTTGTATTACCTGCCAGATGGGGATTCCTCTTCAGCGGATTGGCAGATATATGAAAATGTGCAATTGATGCATATTTGGACAGTTGCTTTCTGTAGAAGTGCACATGCTGATAGTTTTTAAAATGGTGGATATATAGCTGCTTTCAATTAGTGTCAGTCCAAACAAATAGAGTGAGTGCCCCAAATATCACACAACAAATGTTGCTCATGACTATGTGAAAGCAAATATACGTATTCAAAGTGTATTCCAGTTCATTCCATTGGCTCTTGATGCACCGAGTATCTGAGATTTCTCTATAAAATTCTGTATCACTCATTTTTCACAGAGTCACAACAGGAGGGTCAGAAAGCAGCTTCTTTCTCTCCCACTGTTGTTTCTTTCTCTTTTTTTCCCATTTCTTTGTTTCTTATTTCAAGTACTTTTATGACTGCATGGAGCACATCTCATTAATCTGTTATCGGATTCCCTCTGCTGGTCTGTCATTTCGTCCACACTTCAGAATCCTGATATCAAGTGCTATTCTTGACAGGTTGAATATTTGTTCCAGAAATAAAACTTGGGGGTTTTTTTGTTTGTTTTTCTTGCATATGCAGACACTATTACAATTAAATAGTAAAGGATTTTTTGATTGGCTCAAAAGAATGTCATTCCTTTGTTTTACATATACATACACATTGAGATTATTACAGAAGAAGGAATAGTTGGATAATTCAACTTTTTAACCATTCAAATCTTTGCAGCCACTGCAACTTTACAAGTTGTGAAATTGCAGATACTGCAATGAAAGAAAGACCTGTTATTTTGTGCACTGGGACCGAGACCATCTGTTTTTGCTAAAGAAATTTTGAATGTCTTTTGACAGTTAAACTGATAAATAACCAAATGGGAATTGTAAGTAGCAGTGTGAGGTTTGTCATGCCAAGAAATCTCAGAGACCACCTGGAATTACTACTGAATGAAAAAAAGAAATATGTTTTATTACTCCTGAGTACCCTTCCTTTAATCGCTTTATCTTTCCTGTACACTGATGTCTAGCCTCCTTATCTCATGTTTCTTCCTGCAGCTTCTTAGAAACACTTCAGTTTGTTCAATGTTCTTCTTTGTTAAAATCATGGGTTTTGCTCATGTCAGCCACAAGCTGCTGCAAGATTATTTCTCCAAGATTGCCATGAGTCTGTACAAACTTCCTGACAGGATTAGTAGAGGCCATTGCAGCTTCAGATAATGGAGTCTAGACTGGTGAAACAGCAAGCAGCAAGGAGGCGTGAGTACTGACCAGAGAGATGTTGTTGTCTGAAAGTAGAACACAGAAATGGTAAAAGAGCACACCTGAAAATGTGTTAAGTACACTTGTTGAAAGGTGGGAGGGAACTGCAATATCTGAATTTATTTCAGCTACCTTGGCTGCATGTGTTCACCTCAATATGCATTTGCAGTATGAAGACAAAAAGTCCGTGGTGGCCACAGCAGTGCTTATTTCTCTATGTGTTGAATAACAACATGTGGGTAGATACTCACAGGTGTGCCAAAGTAATGCAGAAGAGAACATTCTGCATCAAGAATCTCTGTGGTGAAATCACGGCCCATGCTGGAATAGCTCCTGCATGTCAGAGATTTGTAGTCTCCAGCAGAGCTGCCTCGTAGCCCAGGGGCTGTTGGCTTTCCAGAGAGATGTGCAGAATGCAGGAAAACCTTTTGCATTTGCTTTTCTTGTAGACTGCTGGTGCTAGAATAACCAGAGCTTTAGACAAGTGAAGCCTGGGTGGGTGAATACTTGCTGAGCTGAGCAGGGGATGGCATTTTCTCTTTGATGTCTGCTGCGTTTGACAGAGTTTCCCGGGTGGCTAGGCTTCGTTCAGGATGATGTTCCTGTTAGAAATAGCTAATTCGGGAGACATCAAATAGCTCCCACTTTAGGTTATTTTAAAGGATCTCAATATTGAATGTGAAGCAGATACCAATGAGAAACTAGTGAGAGCAGCGGGTGGGTAAATGTATGTGGGGTGAGTAGGCAAAGGAGCCACTTCAGAGCACTAAAAAAAATCCATTTGCCTTGTGCCGATTTGGCTTCAGATACATGTGTTCTGAAAGTGTCACTGAAATGCGATTTCCCCACTCTTTTTACCTACCAATAGGAGTGTATTTACTTGTTACTTGCATGCAAGGAATAAAGTTCAGGAGGCTGAGATCCTTCATTCGGACACAGTAAGTATGGGCATGAGAACATCAACCACAGGACATGACGCTTGGAGGTGTGATGCAATACAAAGTCCAGTTTTGACTAGTGCCCTTCCTTCATAATGTGACGGATTGCCGGTGCTCACAAGACCAGTGGTGATCTGGTAGAAACTTGCTTCCAGATCTATTAATCCTATTCACAGTTGTCTCCCTAGGCAGCCAGAAGCAGACTGTGGATGACTTGGCATGGTAAGGGTATCTTACAGTTGTTCTCTCTTCCCTGCTCGCATTGGATGCTCAAAGAGAGCAGGTGCCCATTGCACTTGCAGAGTGCAGGTGAATTATTCATGCATCAAACCGATGCTTTTATAATAAGCTTCATTAGCTGCAGATCTACCTATTACCTGTATTCTGTATGAAAGCGAGTGGCTTGCTGCAGTATGAAGGTGCTCTCCACATCCAGCACGTCAAAGAGCTTGGAATGTTAACTCCATTATACTCTCTAGCCTGTATATCTCCTTCAACAGACATTCCAAAAATTTGAACATTCAGGGTCTTTAACACACTTTAGTATTGCAAAATCTGCTTGCTGGACAGATAGCATTTAATCCAAATTTACTGTGACAGTTGGAAGAAGATCCTCTTACCTTAATTATTTTGTAGATACTTAAGGATGTCTTTTAGTATAATGCCAGGATTTGACTTTACTGTTGAATTGAGGTTGAATATACTGGAAATGGCCGAATGTCACCGTTTGCACTTAGCAAGTAGCAGCACAATGCACTTTATGCAATGCAAAACATTTCCTTCATTCTGAATATTTTTTATGATTTTCATATTTTCAACATTACAACTTCCACAAGTAGTTGGGAAATATTTCATTTCATAGCACTCAAATATCCAGTATGAGATTATAGTATCATATAATCCTGATTACTGTTTTGCCTTTTTCCCTTCACTAGAGGATTGTCAAATGGTTATAGCTGATGGTACTTCACAATCTGACTGAACAAAAAAGAAGCTAATTCTTTCAGCACTGACAATTTTTGCATTATATGTATTATATAGAAATCAACTTACTTGCAATCTCACCTGGAACTTTGATTGACAATCTAGGGCACTGCAATTAAAGAAGAAATTAATCCAAATACAGATTAGAAGAACCAGATATAGGTACACGTGTGTGCAATCAAAAGAAGGGATTTTTCTTCTTCTGCATTTTGCTCACATGTTTAAGGAAAGAAATAATATCTTTATAATGTTCCCTAATGGTGGCAATATTGAGATTTTTACTGTGACTCTTTCTGCTGAAATTCTCAGGCCAAAAAATTTATTGAGTGCTTTATTCCTTGCTCACATTGACATCTCTATGACATAAGCACATCAACTGAATGCATTATACCCAGAGAAAAAAAACACTTCTCTGTGCTCAAGAATCAATTACTTTTGTAGTTTCAGTATCTGTTGCCACACTCAAGAAATGAAACAGAAAAAATTAAACATGGGGTAGGTGTTTCCAAGAATACCTTCAGAAACTGCTTTCAAGACGTATTCCATCTTTAAATTACTTTTGAAGAGATGCTAGAAATACTGTCCTTCTCATGTATGATGTTCATAAAGATTTTTCTAGAAAAATATCTGATTAAATTCAAGGTGAGAAGTTAGAAGTTGTTTGCTGAACATCCTGTTATCGAAATCTCTGTCCTGTACAGTACTCCTGTACTCCTATCAGCAGAGTAAAATCTCTAAGTGTAGTAGCAATTTGTGAAATAATCATGGTGTTCTTCAGTTATATTGTGGCTTCTTTCTTTCTCTGTAGGGGAATGGCATGTTCATCAGCAATTTCTGCATCTTCTCAGTTTTATAAGGTTGAGACTTGCAGAAAATAAAATACTATTAATAACTTATAGAATTTACACCCTCAGAAAGAAGTGAGATGCAGTGCACAGTTCAGATACTTCTGTATATTAGATGTTTATTAATAACCTCTGGATAAACCTAGAGGTTTTGGGTTTGTTTTTTTTTTTTTTTTAAATAACATCACAGTTTTAGTGCTTAACATGTCAGTGCAACTGCTAATCCATGAGTGCATATTTTAAAATCTTTCTGTTTTGCAATTGTTGCAATCTCTGTCTACTGCATTTAGACCTTTGTCTTCATTTTGGAAGAATTTCTTTTTTACAAACAGATCGAACCAGTTTTTTTACCTTGTATTAACTGCCATCCCTTTGATGTCACTGTTTATACCTCCTCATTGCTAAGTGATGCCATGAGAAATGATGTAACTTCTCCAGAAGCCAGTTACTGCCTTTCTCAGTTACGTTTATAAGGGAGCGAAAAACGAGGAATAAAAATACAGGTTCTACTATCAAACTTGCAGCCTTGGTGCTTATTCTTTAGGAGACTCACTTATGCTTACTAAGTCAGCTGGTATTTTGTCATTGAATTCAATAATGTGTAATCTTGTTCATTTGGTTATAGAAGTTAGGAGCTTTGTTTGTCCTGGAAGCCCCTCTTGAGAAAGACAATTACTGTCACATCCAGTGGCTGATGGAATGGAGTCCATCTTACCGGATTCATTACTAGTATTGTCAGTTGTAGCTCTGAAATAAAAAAGGCGGTTAAATGGGCTTGTGAATATACAGACTTGGAATAATGTCAACTTTTTTTTTTTATTATGTAGCATTTTATTTTATGTGCTTTGCATATTTTCGAAGTCCTTGTTCCATGAAAACCTCTGCCATAGTCGAGTTTTGGCTTCATAGGAGTAGCAGGATTATATAATAATTCTATCCTGCCTCCAATTCGTAATCATTGTGTTGGACTTCACACTGGCACGCTAACAGTAACAAAATGAGCATTGACAAAATCACTTTGACATATAAGTCCCTTTTCTTGATGTGACATTGTCTCCGTTGGCCGTGGAGCAGCAAGCTCTCAGGTCGGAGAGCACCCGACTGTCTCTGCCAGCTTTTGGTTCTCTCTGTCTCTGTGTTAATCCTTTGTAGCTGGTTTGGAGAGAGGCTGGAAAATAGAATGAATGGACAAATATATAATTGCATTTTAATGACTTCTTTCCCAAACGTTTGTTCATACTTGGTTAAATATAGGATCATAAAAATATAAAGGTAAATTTTTGCAGTCCAGTCATTGGGTAAATTAAGACTTTCTGGTTGGAGCTATTTAATGTCAGTCTTGGTACTTTGTCCTTTTTCTGATTTAATTGGCTTGGCTTTGGATAATTACAAATGTAATAAACTGATCAGGAAGCCATCATAGTTTTTAGCAATGTAATATCTTCACAGATAGAGTGACCTACAGATTCTGCTTTGCAAATGTGGCTTTAAGTTAGCAGCTGTATTGAGTGGTGCTATTGAAGTCAAACCTGTAAAATAGAGAAGCACAGGAAGACTTTATCAAAGCAATCTGTAATATTTAAGCAGAATGAAATTAGCTGGGCCAGAATGAGATCAAAGCCTTAAGTGAGGTTCCGAGGGTAAAGAAAAGGCTGTAGTGGTGAATAGCGATTACTTGTAGTTAATTTAAACTTACTGAAAGATTTTAAGGATCAAAGTGGGGTCTTTTGAGGAAGGGGATTCATTCAATTTCCTCTACTTATATTTTTCCAACATAAATTAATCTTGATATATTTTACTAGCTTCTTACTTTTTGCGTAGAAGCAGGAGTACTTTGACCGCCATCTGCTGAAACTCTTCAGCTTTTCTTTATTGAAAACCCCCAGGAGTTTCTCTGTTGCTGTCTCTGGGTTTCAAGTCCTTGGGACTGGCCCTCATCCTTCCCCCAGCAGGACCCGGCAGTGCAGGGCAGGGCTCTGCTGGGGAGCGGGAACCATTCTGCAAAGCTGGCTCGGGTCCAGTCCAACGGGGGCGCTCAGCGTTTGGAGGTGCCCTTCTAGGCATCCCTTTGGTACCCGTATGAAGTCAGCAATAGATTTTCCTTTATGTAGTTTATGAAACAGAAATTCTTCTACAAATAAAATTACATTCTATAAATTTTATTTTGAGATATTTGTTCATCGTGTGTGGTTTCTCAGAATGGAGGCTAAAGAAATAAAGTCACCCACTGAAGCACTGCTTGTAGTTTGGGGCAGCAGAGAGAAGCTGCCTGTATCTCAGCTCAAAATATGTAGTGAAAAACAGTTTTCAGCATATTTCTTTCTTGTAGAAGCATAAAGCTATTTGATCTTTTGAGTATGCAGCAAGGCCAAGAATTTTAATATTGCATTCTTAAATAATTTGATTAAAATGCTATTTAGGAAGCACGTGTTGTGAAGTTTTTTTGTTGTTTTCCTTTGGCTTTTAATGGCTCAAAAATTCATTGTGGCCATGGTGTTTATTATATTTTTAAAAACTATTTCTGTAATAGGGATAAGAACAGGTCTTAAGCAATTTGTCTATTACTAATTGGGTAATCTATGTGAAAAAAGCACATTTTAATTAGTGAATGAAATTATTTGAAACTTAATAGCTAATAATGCGCCTTCATAATATACTTAATACACTTCAAAACTAGTATGTTTTACAATTAATTATGACTGCCTATGCTCCATTCAGTTACTATTCTTCAGTGGTAAATATGTGATGAAACATGAATGCAATATTTGGCAAATACAGCATTTTAACATGATGGCAATATCCCTTTAGGGAAACCTTTCAAATTTTAGTTTCTTGCCTAACTTTGTAATCCATGAAGGTATCCTATCAGATGATGTTGTCCAGTGCCTTCATTATCTGTCTTGCAAGTATCAAAAGCCTCCGAAAATGTTGCCTTTTTTATTTTATGGTAGGGTTTGACAGCTGTGGCAACACGAGTATATAGCTGAATGGCATTGTAAATCAGATGTATTACAAATTGTCATGTTCTAAGTAACAAAAATAAAAACTGCATAGCAAAATAATAAAGAAAAGATTCATCAGGTACTGTATGGAAAGGAGTATGTAGCAGTAATTTTGCTTTCCTTAAAAAGTTGTTCTGATAATTAAATACATATGTTGCAATTTTAACAAAAAGTATTAATCAGAAGAATGTTCACCCTGGACAGCTCTGGTAGGATTTCTTGCTGGTAGTCAAGAATCCCTCCACTCAGTACAAGTTAAGTACTATGGGGAATATTATGTTCCTTTATATACCTGTATGAATATAGAAAGAGAGCTTAAAATAAGAATAGATTTTGTTTAAGGTTATAATAATTTTATATATATGGTGGATTGTTTTTAGGCTCAGACTCTCATGATGAGATTTCCCCTGGTTGAGGACACTGTGAAGTGCTGGTGAAAGCAGGGACTCCCCTCTTCTCTGAGTCTTTCTGCAGCCTCGAGCTGGGTGCAGTGATCTCTCAGTGATGGGGGGGACTCCATTGGGGATCAAAAGGGGTGTAGGAAACAAGGCCAATAAGAAAGTCAGGTTCCTTCAACTTAGGCCACCCAAGAAACTCTCACACAAGGGAAAGACTGAAGATCTTTCTTTTTTGCTGTTAGCTGCAGACGCTGATTGTCCCGAGTGATCCCCCTGTACCTGGTCTCCCCGGGGGGCCCCTTGCGCTCCTGAGAAGGGCCTGAGTTTGTCCCAGCAGCCTGCGCTGGGGCAGGTTTGTGTTCCACAAGCCGATGAAGTTCACCATACAGCAAGGCAATCACTTCCACTCTTCTGGCCAAACCTTTAGGTAGCATGAAGTGTTAACATTGTTGATCTCAATAAAGTTATCTCCGGTTTGAATCGGATACGAATTTGGCACTCTGAGTTTGGAATTTTTATACTAAAAAGCCTTCCTACAGCCTGGCTAGTACCTGCTCCTGTCACCCACATTTACAGACACACTTCATCTTCCTGTTCTGTGACAAACTGAGGAAAAGCAAGAGTTGCAATTTGGTTGATCTCCTGAGAACAAAGATGGGCACGTTGGGGATTTTCTTTCCTTCAGATCACATTATGAGCACGATTTATATCGCTTAGTTTTGAAATGGCAGTATTTTAAGCAATCTTCCAAATCACGGCACCTCTTCTGCTGACATTCTGTATACAAAGGCATACTTACTAGGTCTACTGACTAGAAATGTGTGAGAAAATATCTTTTCAACTTGGCTTAACTCATTAATTTTTAAATATTATAGCTCTTAAACTGTGTTTTTTATCCTCTAAAGTGAATGGCAAAGCTTCAATACAACGTTGGTGTAAGGATTATGAAAATCTTAGCTCTGAAATCTTTTTAGTTGAACCTTAATTTTCTTCTTCCTTTAAATCTGAACCATGTTTAAAATTTTATCCTTAATTATGAAAATCACAATTGTTATATCTTCAATTCATGAGCTTCTTCCACTTACTAGTAATTACGGCCTGGGGGAATAAGAACTTGCTAGTTTCTTTAAGACTGAAAGAGAAAGCTGGGAGTTTGTAAAATACTCTGTTCTTTCTTGATTAATACTTGACTGCTAGCAGTGGTACCACCTTCTTTTTGGTCCATGAGACTGCTAGTCCTTGTTGCCAAACAAGTCATAATTCTTAAGCTTATGCAACTGAGATGCTCCATAAAAATAGCGCTAAAATTCTTCATCCCTCATGCATCAGTCCAGGTATTCAGCTGCATACACTGAGCTTCCCAAAGAATTTTAAAAACCTGCTTCTGGTAAACATGTATAAAATGTGTAATTGTGCTCTTACCCACTAATAATGAAAATGTCACATAACGAATCCCACTGTTTAATGAAAAGAATCTGCACTATAAATTCCTATGAAAGTCTGGGATAATGCAAGTGTGGATAGTTAGCCTAAACCCATTGATATTTTCTTGCACTGTGTTATGGGAGGTTTAGGTTCTGGAAAGGATGCAGGGAGTTACATCTCTGAGTTGATGATATCTGATGTCATTAAAGACATGAAAGTGTGAATCTCCACAGAAGACTTTTTGATGATACTACAGTACTCCTTGAAGAGATTTAAATTCCAAAACTACTGTCACTTGAAAGTGACTTATTATCTCTATATCTAGTTCCAATGAAAAGACACATGGCATAACATATACTTAATCTTATTTGGAGGTTATCTAAAGGACAATATGCGCAGGTTGGTGAAAAGTAAAAGTTCAGTGGATACAAACATTTTTCACTATCAATTTGTTGCAGAATGGTCTACCTGCAGGTCTTTGATTACCAGATGAGTAGGTGAGAACAGCTTAAAAGCATCACTCCTCACAGGGCCAGCAGATCACTAGCTCGCTGCTCAGTCAGATAGAGAGAGCATGCCTGATCGGGGAAAACAACATTTGCATCTCAAAGAAGGAATAAAATTATCAACATATTTCATTTATTTGGATACATTTCATAACTATTTCTTACAGCAATTAAAAATAAACATGTTTGGGATGTGAGAACAAGTGGGGGGGGAAGGAATGTGTTAAATCTGCTCAGCTCCTTGAAAAATTTAACACAGAGATTAACTCTAAAAACTAACGGGCTCCACTTTCAAACAGGCTTCTCTCAGTAAAGAAACCTGAGGAAGACAGGAGTCCCTGAGGAGGTTTTGTCAGGAAAACATCTAAAGCAAGTCGGCTGGGTACAGGAAGAGAGAGGCCTTTAAGATATAATCCTAGTTTGACAGGTTAATGTGGTTTCTTTGCCGTTTCTTTCTCTTGTAGCTCTGCAAAACAGTAATGTCTATTTTGGATGGTGCATAAAGTACTTCTCTTTTCAATTTGCTTTTAAGCAAGTTCATGTTGAAGTGAAGTATAAGGTTTTCCTGACCAACATCAAACTGTCCACCAAAGAGTGTCATCTGTAAATCTGGATACTGGAATCTGAATAAATATTCAGCTGTCATTAATGCTTTGCTCTGCCAGACTTAAAGAGTAATGGTGTGTAGCCTCCTGGAAATTTCATAGGCCATTTAGTGGTGCAGTTTTGAGGTGTGGGAGAAATGTCGTCTGGTGAGCAGTTTTAACTAGGATGGGTCTCTGGAAAGCATAAAGGTACTAATAGCTGCAGTCAGCAAGGTATCATGATGTTCTTCCAAACCTAAGGGTATGGTTGGGTAGGAAATTTAATATCCATGCACACTAAAATATGATACAAAAGTCTGGAGACCCAGGGCAAGATTTCCCAAGTGGTTTTTGGTTTGTGAGCAGAGTACATTGTAAATAGAGTAGTGCACACTCTGCACACTCTGGTGTTTGGAAAGATGTGTTCCATGAAAACAAATAAGATTCCTTCAGTTTGAAAATGCCAGAGTATTTACTTGCTAAATAAAATATAAAGAAAGCTGTAAATATGCTTCATTACAACACAGCCTGGTCTTTAGAGGATTTTGAATAGCTGTTGTGCACAGTGGAAGACAAATTAATCTCTCTGAATCTCTCTCAGCTGAAACATTCTAATGTTAACTAACAGTTTCTAGTGATCAAAGTGATTTAGTTAAATTATTTATTTGCATATGCATTTAAAAGTTTTTATTGTTGTAGCTCAAGGGAAGAGAAGGGAAGGAAGAAGAAGAAGAAGGTCTTAAGATAATTACCTGAGATTTAAGAGCAGCTGGCCCTGCCTTGTCCTACTTTCAAAGCTAGATCAGGCGTCTCTGGCCGCCTAAGATCTCCTGATTGCCACGTGGTCTTTGCCCTGGCTTCTCACAATTAGAATTGCAGTCATATCTGCCATTTCTCCTTTTAACTAGAAATCAAAGCGATCAAGAATAGGTATTTTCATCTATTAAAAAATATATTGTGTTGTATTTCCCCCTCAGTGGAAATGTTTGCTTAAGGAGAAAATTTTTCAGTTTTCCTGCAGAGTCTATTGCAGTTGTATGTATTTTATTGTCTCTTTTCTGTTTTCTCCATATTGATCTCTTTAATAGGAAAATTTTCAACTTAAAAATCAGAACCAGATTCTGTTTGGCACACAAGAGAAATCAGTAGAAGACTAAGGTTATGACATTGCTTCTTGCCTCTCACCCCCCCCTGCTTCAAGTTAATTGGTTACAATTGCATATTGCTGCTTTCAGTTTGTAATGTAGCCCGTGTCTGCTATGTGGTAGTGTATAGCCCCAGGAAACAAAGTGATTAATGAAAGCTAATTGGGGTGCAAATTTGTTTGTATTGGCATTTGAAGTCTGAAATCAATACTATAAAACAAACAAAGCAACTAAACTATCAAATCTTGTATAGCTCAGCTTCAAAATGACAAAGGCAGCAATTTCTGGTTTTTAAAAATATCTGTTAACAAGAATAATGGAGGGAGAAAATTGCCAGTTCTTAGTATTTTGAGTATCATTCCTGTTCCATATTTAGTTCTAATGCCTTTGAAACTAAAAAAAATCAACTCTCAACAAGACAAAACCTCCAGAAAACCATTTAGAAAAGTCAAGGCAAATCACTTTTTGCTTTATCACCTTTACATCTGTGGAGACTCTAATTCCCAGAAATTGTTGGAGGAATATTCTGTTGTGGCTTTCAAAAATGAAATAAATGTAAACAGAATACCATTCTGAGTATTCTCAGAAAGATGAAGCATCAATCTGTATGCTTTGGCAGTCTTTCCTTTACTTTTGTTGTCTTCAGGGCTGCGTTTTAAATGATTGTCTTGCCATACTTATATAATAAAAAAAATAAGTTAAAAAGGGTCCAAAATAGTAATTAAACTGTTTGTGATTTTTGTTTTCTTCTCTTGTAGAGTAAAAGTTATTTATCAAAAGGTTAATGCAACTTCATATTTTGGGGTTTTTTTTCAGCCATTCTTTACAAAGAATAATCCCACAAAATACTGTTAGCCACATTTGTATCATGTTTGCATCTAGACTTAAGCATGTATGTTCATATATCCACATAGAGTTATATATGTATATATAGGATTCTGTTGTAAGAAGCTTGAGAACACAGTGCCATTATATGATTATTTATTTGTTTTGATATATTTCTAACAAAACCACACAATGTATTCAGCATTCTGTAATACAGCAATGTGGGGAAAACAGATAAACTTATTTTGGATGGCGAGTTACAGATATCCATTATGACTGAAAAGACAACTTTAATAAGAAGTATAACTGGTTAATTACATTGCCTCAGATCTGCTTTATGCTCTTATCAAATATGAACAAGACCTTTCTACATTGCTCATGAAGGAAAATGTATTAAATTGCTAGTTGTTGCAATTACTTTTTATGGAAGAATCAGTAAGTGAAGTATTCTAAGATTAGTTTCAGATCTAGCTTATATTATCGTATTCTGCAGAGAGGACATCATTATCTTAAAAATAGACCATTTTATTTAAGTCATTTGCACATCGCTATGATTTGAAAAACAGATGAAGTTTGACCTAACTGTGCTCCTATTGGACCTGGCCTTTTTCAGTGGTTCTGGGATTCTATGATTTTATACTTCAATTGCTTTTTTTTTTTTTTCTGTTTGCCTGCAGCCTAAAGAAAAAGATAATGCATTAAAGTAAATGACACTGATGAAATACAGAGATTACAAATCTTTGGAAGCCTTGCAAAAGCCTCTCTTTGCATATCTGTAAATTAATCTCATTTCTGACCCGACTGACACCTTTTATTCTAGTTCTGATTATGTACTGCTTTTTTGATGTTGTCAATTATTTGCATGGACTTTTAAACACATTTTTGCCACTACTAAACTCTCAAGGGAGGATTAGAGTCAAGGTCCCCATAGCACAGAAGTTAGTATATCGGTTCATGAGGTTGTTATTTCTCACAATAAAATTTAATAGGAGATAAATAGGATTTTTGTAGTCATTAGGTATTGCAGTGGCATTTTTTCTTCCAGTTTTTGTGATGGATTGTGGATGCATCCATAAACACTTGGAAATCAAATCCTCACAGTATGCAAGCAACTCCTGAAGGGAGATCCAACCCATCTGATTACCCACTAGTATAAAAAGATTTTAATTAGTATGAAGATTATTGAGACTGCCATCCTATAAATCAATAATTTGTCCCTAGGCCTTGTCTATGTGAGCACACATACCATATTATTTACAAACATTTCTAATTATGCTGAGTTTTTCAGTTACCAACACAGATGACTACTAATACACAAAATCAAGAATACAGTTACAGTAAACATACAGTAATGCTTATTAGTAAAACCCTGTAATTACATACCTAAAAGACCCAAAGGCTATGGCAAGTTGTACTCTTTGTAATGTTGAAGTGCGTGGCAGATGATGCTGGTTTTCTGAAGGGCTTGCACTTTTATCTTGGAAATGGGCTGTTAAAAGGGCTCTCTTTTCATTCTGTCGGATCTAACTTACCTTGAAAAATTACTCTGGGACACCAACGTTATAATGCAGTCTAATGCCGCTTTTAATTAATGATCTCTAATAAAGATAATGGGTGAGCTTGCATTCTATCAGATTAGTTTAAAAATGAACCTCAAACTAAATTTAAGGGACTAAATCAGGAACTGGCAGAAAGGGTCTGACTGTATTAAAGTGTTGACAGAATGCAGAGAGATCTGAACTGACTTGCAGCATTCAGGGTGTTCTCTGTCAGGACAGCACCATTCTCCTGCCCTTTGGAGTTCTCATCAAGTTTTGCATTCTAGCAGACTTCAGAATAGAAGGATGATGTATTCTGGGATCATTTTGTTGTTCTTTGTTTACAACCCATTTCTTGCAGTGCTTTCTCCTTACCTCACAAAAAAGCATCTATGTTCATCAGACCATGCACCCGCTTTTCCTTTTCATCTGTTTCTCTCCTTGCCTTTCTTTCTGTATGCAATTAATTCCATATCTATATATTATGTATTTGATCTAGATGTACATATTCATTCCACTGAATTGAACCTCTGAAGTATCCTAGTATGTGATATCTATAAATTATTCAAAATTCCAGTCATAAATTTTAATTTGATTCTGAACAACATACTAATCTAGGGAGATGGTAAGTAACCTTTGCAATATATGTTGATATATAAATAGTGGCATTAATGCCTCTGAACATTTTGATAAGTGTTTCATGGTATCTTACATTCTCTATCTCTCTCAGTTCTAAAAGCCATTGTTAGCATATACAGTTTTCTTACTGAATTCTTAGAGCCTGATCCCATGTAGAGCTGCTCTACAACTTAAACTGCTTTCCATTTGTTTTGCTCACATAAAATGTAGGATTCTGTGTGGCGAGTTTGGGAACCTAGTTTTGCCGATTATCATCAAAGAATTGTGGAATGATCTAGGCCATGCAGGATTTCTGAATGTCTTCTCGTCCAAACCCCAATCAAAGCTGGGCAAACTTTGGTGTTGCATTAGGTTACTCATGGCCTGTTACAGTTGTCTTTAAATATTTCCGAAAATGGTGATTCCAGAAACTCTGGGAAATTTATTCCAAACTTGATTTTTGAATGTTACAGGGTCAAAACCAAGTAAATATGGGTTTGAAGTATAATGATAAACACGTCATAGTTGTCCTGTGACTTCAAGAGGAGCTGTTAATTAGCATAAGAACGAGATCCTCCATGTAACATGATAACATTAAATAAATAAATCTTGTCTCTGATTTTACCATTTGAAATGTAATATTAATTATTATTGCTTTGTAATCATATTTGGGTTAATCATTTAAGAGTAACAGCCCTCAGGTTGCAGCACAGAGTGCTGCATAGAAGTGCAAAAGTATTTTGTCTTTTAGTCATAGGTATGAAACAGTCTCATTTGATTTAAAAATCATAGAAAACTTTTTTGTGAATTGCTGTGAACTAGAAAAAAAAGTGTTTGGTATTTGTAGTACAATTTAGTGTAAAAGAATTAAATAACCACAGAAAACAGTCAGTGGCAGGAAGAAGAGATAACTTGAAGGGTTTGTAGTTTGGATATTTCCTAAAGTAATTGGTAACTATGATAAGTAGAGGCAGATTCTGTAGCACTGCAGTATACCTGCCAGGAAGTACCTAACAAACTGTTTCAATTGCTAATGCACTGATATTAACAGTGTGAGCCACGACAATTGTTCTATCAATAATTACTGAGACATGGTAAAAAGTGGTGTACATTGCTTGATGTAGCCAGCCAAATGGAGGCCCGATAATTGTCTGCTGCATCAAACTGTAAAATATAATGACTTTTGAAGGTTGAAGTTTATGAGAGCAGTTCATTATGTGTTCCAAACAATGCTTTATTTTGCTATTGTTTCTTCATTATGTGGATAGGAAGCACTGTAGCAGAAATTGGGCTCAAGGGAAACAATGTCTACCAGTAGTTTAACCTTGTGACATTCCACTAAAAAGCACAGGTTCTTCTGAAATACATAATACATGAACTTCTCTGATTGTTTAGCATTGATCAGTACTCAAGTAAATTGAGTTACTATCTTATTAGCATAAACAGCAAGGCTTTAGTGATCCTCTTCACCCTCCCATGGTATATCAAGTGGCTTAGGGATTTCTGCTTCTTTAAAACTGAAAGTCAATTCAAAAAACCTAGAGCTAGAAAGCTCTTTAACAAAGGCAGAACAGTATTTTGAAGCAGCGTCCTTCTGATAGCAGATGCATCCATTTTAACTTCAATATTCAGGTTCCAGTATAGATTAGTTCTCAGACTTCTTGTCTTCTGTTGTCAGGTCTATCTGTCATTACATTTTCCTCTCTCTTCGTAAGTGTATGTATACGTTATATATAATTCTCTATATACAATATATGTTGCAGATTTCTGTTGTGACATAATTAGGCTGTGTTGCAATGGCAAAGTTAGTACAACTTCTCCCCTTTAGTAGCTGGCAAAGCAGAAAGTTAAATACATATGCCTTCCACAGAGAAGAAACAATGAAAACATGTTTTAGAAGCATGTTGTCCTTTTCTTTATAAAAACACGTGCATGCACAGGTGATATCTTTAAAAAGCTAAGATGTTTTCTGTTTGCAGTGTTAACTTTTCATCTTTCCTTCCTTTCACCTTTCCAGTTGCAGAAAGCAAACTGGCCAAAATGGGTGGCATGTTTCTAGTATAAAGTAGATTGTTTGAGGCTACTTTTATCTTTGGCTGTACATAATTATAATTGTCAGCGTTTATTTTTAACTCTCAGCAAAAGGTCAGGCTAAAATATTTTGTTGAATCAGGGGAGCATGCAAGATTAAGGCTAACCATGTATTAAGAGCATTTCAACTCTGAGGGAGGCATTTCTGTCTAAATTAAAGTTTGATGTTGTGGGAACAAACTTTGATTTTATAATGTTCTGAGCCAGTCGTCCAGATTATCAAAGGTAGTTTCCCTATAAGACGGGCAGAAAACATCAAAAAGAACCCTTTCCAAGACTAACTCTTAGAGCCTTAATTGTTCAGCATCTCTGGCAGCTTTGAATCCCTCCTTCCTTGTCAAACACAGCCTCAGCTGTTTCAAATGATGCTTCGATACCTCGAATTGCAGGAGCATGGGAGTCATAGGGGTCTGCCAGGCAGCAAACCCCCAGCTTTTGTGTCCGCTCCTGCTGAAGCTAATTTTTGATAAAATTAGCAAGATGATTATGTCCTAGATAAGTGGAACTGTGGTATAGGTATATGCTATCATTTGTGCATAATTTGGATTTAAGCTTTTGCATGAAAAAAATATGGCCAGAATTTAAAAGGCATTAAATGTGTATTCATATTTGACAGAAGATGTTATGCGTTATCAGATCAGGGTGTTTGGTATTGTAATTGCTGTCTGCTTATCATTTTGATCCTTCTCTCATTCAGTTGCTAAGTATCTTTTGATTGTTAAATATCTTCATGCACAGACACTCCAGAAATGGGATAACCAGTACTGAGATACTGATTTCTGGATGCATAAAACCTCCTTCATGGTTCTGTGAGATGAGCTAATATCTGTAATTCTTTTCTGGGATTTCTGAAGTTAATGTTCATTTAGAGTATGTGTAACTTCAAGCTGCCGTCTTGGCCAACAGCAAAACACACAACCTTGAGAAAAATTGTACATCTGGAAACTACTTCTTTTAGTATGTACTCCAGAGCAAATACAGAAACAAATAATGCCCCTTGGGGACTAAAAATTTGTCCAAGGAAGCCACATAAGCAGAGCCATTATTTTTCACTGTCCTTATTCTAGAGCTTCAGTAGATTCAGCTTGGCTGTTTATCTGGGTACTGAAAAAGGGATCTTAAGGTTCCCAAGCTTCTTGTGCATTTTCCCTGCTCTCCCTTTCTAAACATGATCTTTCTGTTCTACTATTTTTGGATCACCCAGAGGAATCTATAACCATGTGAGAAGTTATTGTGGGTGGTTGACCTCCAGTAGGTACTCGTGACTTTGTTTCTTTGGGCACAAAAACCTGAGGTACTGGTCAGGAGCTGATTGCTTGTAAACTTCAGCTGGGCAGAAGTTCACTGATTGTAAGATAATTCCCAGCTGGAGGTGCATCTGTAAAATGGTTGTCTGCAATGGGTGGTGGTGGCAGGCATGAATAGATCTGGAGAAATGGTGAGGTAAGTACATTCTTAACTATGGCTTGCTCTACAGTAGTTGCTATATACTCTAACTGTACTATGGGTGAACTTTGAGTGCTTAACAGCTGGATATACATACTGAAGGTTTTCGGATCCTGTGTGTACCAAGGGCACATGTTTATGCAAACAGTGTGTGTAGCAGTGAATTCCATGTTAAATCAGGTGGTGGTATTCCTACTGGAGGCGGTTGTGTGAATGTGGATTCCTACTCGGGAGAAGCTTTGCTGGAGTGGTTGAATGGGATCGCGGTAGTAAGGACTTTAAAAGTACATGTGTGAACACTTCTGTAATTAGTGTTTGCACAGATAATGATCCTTGAACCAGAGTTTCAGGTGTTAAATATCTGTTCTAACACATAAAATTTTTATTTTCCTTTCAAAATGATGAAATAGCAGTTAGGTGTCCCTGTAATATTCTTTTCATCTAGGATGCAATCTCTAACTTATCTGCCTGGCATCAAAATATTCCATCCATAAATTCCATTTGTTTTATTTCAGGCAAGTACCTCTGTTTTTCACTATCTGGCATCATGTATTGTAATATGATGTAGTTCAAACTCTTGCTTAATATTTATTGCTCTGAATATGCTAAAGTATATTATGACACAGGATAATAGCACCAATTTCCGCAATTCGGTCATTTTGACTTGGGGTGAAAGGTTAAATTACTGCTTCTATTAGTTTTGGACCTGTTGAAATGTTTCAGCTCTACAAATACGATTTGTTTAGATAGTTTTCTGACTTGATTTGTAAAGAAACGAAGTCAGAGCAATTGTATTGTAGCAGATGTCACTTAGCTTAAGTTTCGCCACTGCATTCTTGGCACACTGCTGGATTAAACATGGATAAACTTGTTGATAACACACATGGGACATGTAGATATAATTTTAAAATAATTGTGAACACTTTTTAAAACTGTGCGTTATGTGAAAAATGCAACTTTCTCAGATTATATGTTTATATATGTATTTATATAACCATTCATTTAGATTTTAGTCTACTAACTGGTATATAATTAGATAGCCACAACAGAAATACATTGTGTTTCCTTTGATTAATTGCAAGACTTTTATTTGCACTTCCAGACAGAAAACGTATAGTCAGAATGAAGAAGAGTCAAACACCTATGGTATTTTTTACTCTATAGAGTAAGCAGCTTCTTCACAACAGGTTAATTTCAATAGGCTTACCATGAAAACACTTCAGAGCAGGAGTCACTTAACAAGGTGAAATTACTGATTTCATTATGTCTGTGTAAATCCTGTGAGATTTATAGATGACTTCTGTCAGGTGAGTCAGAAAATAAAAATGGTTATTGGGAATCTGCTAATAGCAGATTACTACCCATATGCCAATATTCTCCTCATCTGTACAAAGAAAATAATCAACCTCATTAACATAGTAAGATTTATCAGAGCAACTGACGCTTCTGCAATGTGTACATGGCTTTTCATAGGAAAAGCTGAGAAATGCTGCCAAATGTTGATTGATTAGAAAGCTCAAAAGGACTTGCTGAAGAATCATGTTTTTGTTATTTGTTTACTTGAGGTCTCAGGTAGCCTATTCTGTAAAACTTTTTTTTTAGGAAGGTTAGTATCTTATCAAAGATTTTCACTTTACCGAAGTACTTTGAAAGAGTAAATTATATGAATTGTCTGTCAAAGAATATCAGAAGTAAATTATTCTTAGTACTTATAATTTTAAAACTGCAGGTGTTTTAAAATATTTTTTTAAACAACTCATCATTAAACTAATTTCAAGTCCAATTCCATTTTGTGAAGGGGAATTGAAACTCTTTGCTTCTGAAGATTTTTTTCTTTTGATCCATCAGTTTAGAGTGTGGTTTGGTTTTTTTTAAATATTAAACTAAATCAAGAACTTACCCTTTTAACAGACCAAAATCAAAATGTGTATAATTCACATGGTGCACAAGCTCCTTCCCATTGGAATTGCTACTTACAGTGTTTCTGTCCCCTCTTTAGTAGATTACAAGGTGTGATGTCACAATATCTTTAAAAGTGGCCATAGGAAATATTTTCTATCTTCGCTTTAAAAGAATTTAGCAAAAATGCTTGATCTTGGAATTCATCGTTTTTCTCCAAGTCACGTGATGTGTTTTAACTTTTCTAACTGCTGCAGGCAAGATTTAAAAATAAGTGTTGTTAACTTGGGTGTTTTGGGGTTGGCTTCTGGGTTTTTTTTTTCTTTGTACAAGTGGAAGTAGCTCAAAAGGGCCTTGTGCTTGGTAACCATCAACATCTTACCATCTTGAAACAAATTTCTTTCCTGCTGTCAAAAGTAGTTTCTCAAGAAAGCACTCCTCGCTTTCTGAAAAGTGTGGTCATACTCCCATTATGCTTTAAAGAGGATCAAAGGGGCATTTTTCCAGGAAGTTAGTGTCCAGGCAGAGCTCTGTGTGGAGACCTGTCATAGCTTCTTGAACAGCCTCCATGACATTCAGATTAATTCTGCAGCAGTGCAGTAATAAGAGACTAAAATCTAAACCAGTGAATTTCCATTTATGCTTGCCATAAAGTTGCTCCTTAATCTGTGCTGAGGGGTAATGTAATCAAAGTACCCAGATCAGATAACTGCGTAGAGGTAGTTGCTGGCCCTTTGGCATGTATGGAGTTGAAGAGGCAAATTTCCTGACTTATAGCATGACGGCTGCCGTTAATATTTATAAAAGGATAGCGTATACTGGTATAGTATGAGCCCAAAGTGTAGGAGAACTGGGGTGTAAGAGCTGTCACTGGCCACGCTTACATCTCTCTCTGGAAGGTAGGAAGAATGAATAGATCACCAAATTCATCCTAGCAAAACAGTCTACCAAAATCTCATAAACTCAACCATTCAGCTAATTTGATTGAAGAATTCAAATAATCAAACTAAATCAAAATCACACATTTTTTTAAAAGGAATCCAATAAAATTATTCTCATTATGGCCATATGGATATAAATCTGCATGCATATGTGCATGCCAACTGTGTACATCTAGGTATACAATCACAACTGATAGGAACACTAGTTCTAATAACCCTCAAAAAGAAATATAGAAGCTTGAAGCCTAATTAGCAGTAACGTAAACAGAAAATTGATTGGAAGATAGATGTTAAAATGAAGTTGCTCATACTAAAGAAGAAACTCCATGCTAGAGCAATGCTTGCTGCCTTAGCCTTTGTTACAGGGATTGTGAGTGGTTCTTGCCAGTAAGAGGGCAATAGCTTAATTCTTCTGAAAATTCAGTAAATCTCATTTTAGAAGAGTTTTTTGCTAGACATACAGCATATAAAAGTTTATGAAAACATAATCAAAATCTGATTCTGAGGTATTTATATTTTTATGGCAAATGTTGTGGCATACAGTGTAACGTAATTTACCTCCATGATTATGAGCTAAAGGACAGTGACAAGACTCTGAAATACCACCGGTCTCAAGAAGCTATTGCTGAAATTGTCAAGAAGATACTTCCCAATTACATATCACCAGATAACAGTGACCCCATATAAGTCATATTTAAATACCTAATAAGTTATCATTTCTTACATCCTAACACTGAAGGAAGGGTTATCCTTAGCTATTTGGTATTTATCCCAAAAAAAGAATTATTAATATCCCTTAGACATTTCAAAACACTCAAGATGGATCTCTTATGTATTTGCCCTGCTCGTCTACCAAATATTGTTCTGCTGTCTTTCAGATACAAAAAATGTAACAGTCCTTTATAGTCCTAATAGTTCTTTAACATAGCATTTTATTAAATGTCTACCAATCTTGAGTATTACAGCTTTTAGCTTTCTTCAATTGAAAAGAGTGTTTTCAGGATTTTATTGTTTAATTTGTATCTGCAATATTTTATTATAAATGTGTCTCCACAGATCTAGGCTATAGGATATTTCAATTCACAGTACAAACATGCAAACAGTCTGAGCCAGTTTTGAAAAGCTTAATAGATTAATTTTCTTCTAATTATCATTTTGCTCAAACTGCTGAAGTCTTACCCCAGTACAGAAGGATAATTTTCCAAGAGAATTACCAGTAAAAAATAAATCATCAAAACCATATTTATATCTGATGTCCACCGTTATCTGGCAGTTTGCAAACAAATTCCTATAGAGTGGAATAGAATCATTACCTGCTCTGCTGCTAAAATTCTCATGAAAGCCATACAAATTAAATTCGAGTGTCTCCTCCAAAGCTCTTACTCTTCGTTACTTGGGCTATATTTATTTACAGTTCTCACCGAACTTCTGCAAAAAAACACTTTCCAGTATTTTTATATTTTTAAGCCTGATTAGTACTGCATTTTCAATGGATGAGTTTTCATCAAAGTGTCTCCTATCTTTGTCTCCCTTCTTAAGAAGATGCAGTTTATTTTTTTTCATGAGTATGCCTACCACATCATTATATCTTTTTAAAAAGAGACTCTTCCTCATAATTGATTGGTTCAGCATTCCCATAATGTATTTTAAGCAGAATGAGAATTTTCTATGGCCTTGATAAAATATGAAACATATCTTTTGCTACACTTTTGACAAGAACAGTTAGTTCTGGACTGGAACTTAAAAGAGCTGGCCTAAATTTCTGGCTGTGCCACCAACCTTTTTTTGGAAGCATAAACAAATCATTGAATTTTCTCTTTGCCTGAAGTCTCTATTTTGTTAAATGGGATATTAATACTTTACATTTTTCAGACAGTTTTAATAAATCAAATACTCAGGACACGTTTGGGTACTGTAGTTGTACAGATATTATATATATATCTGTACAATTATTTTGAGTGAAAAAATTCCAGATAAGTTTCATGTATTTCGTAGACAATAATTTGGTGCTTACTGCAAGAGAAGACTGGAAATGAATTTGAAGAATGTGAAAGATGGAATGTGATTTTAAATGGGGATTTGATATTTTGTGCTCTATAGCCTTGTACTAGTTAATATTCGGAATTTCATTTTTTTTCTAACTTAAAATTGGATTACTTTATTGATTTATTCAATAATTTTAAAAGGATGTAGGTTAAATTTCTGGTATATGTAAAGGATATAGTCCTCCAGGTTTTCTAGATTAAACCCAAAGGTTTTTAAAACAACAAAAAAAATCTATTTAATTGTAATGACCATACAGTGTTGGCAAAGTAGATCTGTGGCCAAAACTGTCAAATTTCTGCTCTCCACTTTGTAAAAAGCGTTACTAGAAGATCTCCTAGTTCTCCTGATAAATTTTCCATAAATTGCTTGCGTATCAAGGAAAACATTTTTTAAGATTTCTGTAATATTTATTGTAGATGGATTCATTCAGTATGGAACGCATTTATTAATTTAACAACAAACCAATTAAATTCCCAAAGTTCTGTATTTCACCAGTGAATGAGAAGAGTCCTCTTGAGTCATTTGCATTCCAGTAAAGAAAAATCAAACTCATGTGCTATAGCATGGATAATTATTTAATTTTGCAGTATAAATTTGGAGTTGCCCTAATGATAATTTAACAGGTAGTACCCCTGGCAGAGAAGCAGAATTTCTTTATTGGCTGAAGTAGTATGTTACATTAGCTACCGAGTAGTTACTAGAGGTAGTTCTTTGTCTGCAGGGAAACATATGTTCAAATGTAAACCACCAGACATCTGTTTAGTTTACTAAACTCTGCTCTGTATATGGAAATGTTCCTGGGCAAATGTCTGGGTATAAATGGGCCTGTGTTGTATGTATTCAGGCCAGTGTGATGATCTGAAATAATTCCTGCTGATTTTGTGTTCCTTGATAAGTAAGTTTAACTACGATTTAAATGGTACCCCATAACTCACCAGTGAAGATTATTTCAGGCTTGCTTGGCAAATACCAAAGTTGTGTCATTGGAAAATAAGTAAGCCTAAGTTTTCTTTGTGCTGTTTGTTCCCACTAGGCTAATTTATTTTTCTTTAAACTTCCAACACTAAGCTTGTTGATGATTTTCATTATCAGAATTTCTGTATACCTATTTTGTATGTCCCTTTTTTCTCCAGTTTGTGATTTTGGCCTAGAAGTACATCTGAAACTTATACTTCATAATGAGGAGTGATACTCTCCCCAAACTCCTGCTAAAAAACCCTGATACATTTGAAAAACTGTCTTTATATCAGAGCTCTCCTCTAGTTGCTGAAGAGACAGCTTCCTAAGGCAGGGCCCTAGATCTGCTCTTTTTTTTCCTGAAAAATAGAATTGGTCCATTCATAGTGTTAACAAAGAAAATCCACTTAATATTTTACTTCTGAAAAAGTACACAGGTGTGCAGAATGTGACATGCCTGATCAGTTGGGTACTGCATTCAGTAAACCAAACTTTATAACTTCTTGGACACAACATTTCATGACTTAAAAAAAAGCCACATGTATTTTCCTAGCCTTATTGCTCATAGAGGATGGAGGTTCCTATAGTGAAGGCTACAAGTCAGAATGACTGTGAAGAAGAAATTATAAATTAATCAGAATAAAGTAATATCTGTACATTTAATACATTTACTTTCCAGGAAATTAAATAAGCATAAGATTTTATTGAAAAAAATGTGTGGTAGTGTGAAATGACAAAGCTTGAAGTAAAGGCAAGTTAAGGAATTGTGATTCTTTCATTGGTGGTACAAATTCAAATAATCATCTCAGAAATATAGTCTTGCCGTGGTGGATTTGATACAAAAAAGCATACGAAAATGTTTGGATGCTTTTTTAAGAACTTACCCTGTCTATTAGATTGTTAATCATCCCTCTTCTGATCACCTCTTTCACAAGAAGCAATGGAAAGAAAAAAAAAAATGAACATACACTAACAAATACTGCAAGAAGAGAGAAAACGTCTTCATTAGTGTTTGTTACTCAGTATAATAATATTTCTGCCTGCCTCAGTCCAGAGGCTTAATAAAATATTTGAAGAAAAGGTAGATTTGCCTACTGTTGAAAGAATAAAATTCAGGTAACTGATGTAACTACATTGTCTGTCTTCATCAGCCAGTTCCTTATTCCTCTGCTCCTACGGTGTGAATGTCTCTCATAAGCCTTGGAACTATTACAGTGAGATCATTGACCCATGATTTTTATCTCACTTTAAACCCTAAGAGAAACAAAGAGCAAGCCTTGTATTGAAAAGCTAAATTGGCAGTTCTTCCTGACCTGGAGACTGACC
The DNA here is from genome assembly GCA_028565335.1 of Limnodromus scolopaceus. NCBI lineage: Eukaryota > Metazoa > Chordata > Aves > Charadriiformes > Scolopacidae > Limnodromus > Limnodromus scolopaceus. Next base: position 17,463,540 of record JAOXNO010000063.1, read on the forward strand.
CTGCCTCATTTGTCTCATCATGAAGTAGAGATACTTAACTCCATTAGGATTTTACAGCACAGTAGGTAACTTAATCACATAATGGAGGAGCATACCTTTTTATTCCTTTCTTTCTTTCTTTTTTTTTTTTTCCCCCAGTTGTAAGATTAGCTGCTTTTACAGAGAGAACTTCTATGTGAGTTGTAACTTGTTTGTGACACAACCAAAGTCAGTTTAGCAGGAGTGGGTACTGCAGCAGGAGCAGTGCTGAGGGGAGAGGCTCAGGTAGGAAAAGGAATGTTTTGGTCTGGTTTTTAAATTCATAGAATCGTTAGAGTTGGAAGGGACCTTAAAGATCATCTAGTTCCAACCCCCCTGCCGTGGGCAGGGACACCTCCCACTACAGCAGGTTACTCAAAGCCCCATCCAGCCTGGCCTTGAACACTTCCAGAGATGGGGCATCCACGACTTCCCTGGGCAACCTGTTCCAGTGCCTC
>JAOXNO010000063.1:17464115-17516157 GCA_028565335.1 Limnodromus scolopaceus
GCTCATGTTGAGCTTCTCATCCACAAGCACTCCCAAGTCCTTCTCCTCAGGGCTGCTTTCCAGCCATTCTCTGCCCAGCCTGTATTTGTGCCTGGGATTGCTACGTCCCAGGTGCAGGACCCTGCACTTGGCTTGGTTGAACTTCATGCGATTTGCATGAGCCTACCTCTCCAGCCTGTCCAGGTCCCTCTGGATGGCATCCCTTCCCTCCAGCATGTCAACTGTGCCGCCGAGTTTGGTGTTGTCAGCAAACTTGCTGAGGGTGCACTCTATCCCACTGTCCATGTCACCGACAGTGATAAATTCAAGATTAAACTGTTTTAAAAAGAAATGTGTGTTAAAAGAAGCTTGAGAAAAGTGTTAGCAAGTGGCTTCTTGTAGGCTTTTTCAGTCCCTGTGTCAGTGTATTCGTGTGTACATCTGCTGGTGGACTCAGTCTGAATAAAGTTCTTGAAAGTCTCAGTATTTTAACAGTTGAAGGATTTACTATAGCTGTTGTGACTTCTAAATTTTGTCAGTGCCCTCTTTTAAGTATTTTCACTTCAGTAAATGCTACACTATAGGTAGGCCAATGGCCCACATTTTAAGGTTCTAATCTGTTGTACTGCCATTAGGAGTAAATTAATTAAATGGCTAATTTGACTTATGTTAACAAATACATGTACACAGAATTAGTCAGGCTAAGCATTTGTATTTCGTGGGATTTGTTGTAATGCCTCCTGAAACTTTAAATTTATTTGAAGTTGAAATGACTTGAAGGGTTAATACCCTGACTGTATGTTCATCTTATTAGTTGCTGGTGACTTTATAAACAGCATTAGCAAAGGTAGATTTTTTTTTTCTTTGCACTTTTGCAAACCTTGTGAGAAAAAATGGAAAAAAGAAATAGAAAAAAAAAGAAGGAATTCAATATGCAGTAGCACAGGATATGCTAGCATCAGACTTGCCTGAACAATTTAGGAGGAATTTATGCTGAATCCCAAGGACTTTATCCCATGGTACTGTAAAGTTCTTCAGTATTTGAGACTATTGTGGTTACTTGCTGTGTTTCTATATCCTCCTTAAAGTACTCTGGCTCTGTTACGAGTCACTGAAGTTTTGAAAGTAATTTGATAGTTCATACAAACCATGGAAGTTTTATAATTAGTTTTAGAGATGAGGAAGACTGGAAACCAACAGATAATTAGCTAGAAAGAATGAGTCCCCATTAGCAGCTGAAGAATTTGGTAGAATTTCGCTTGGAAACCATGTTGGCAGCTGTATACCAGTTTTGATACACATTGTGCTTCTGAAAAAGGAAACTCTGGCAAGTGATTTCCATAAAACAGCCAACTTCAGAGCCAGCTTGGTCCAGCTGGGCCATATGGAACCAACAGCAGTGGCAGCCCTACCCTTCTCTCCCTGTCCTTCTCAATCCATATGGAATAGTAAGAAGCCAAGCTCCAGCAGAATTGGCATGCTAATTCTGGTATCTAGCAAAGCGGTGCCTGGGCGAAAGAATGCTACCTGGGGTGTTGCTGTATCTTATGAGCTCTTCTACAAGTTGTTGTCATGGTTCTCTGGAGATCAGTGCTTTTGAAGGGGCTGGAGTTATGTTCTCAGCTTAACTAGTTCCAGACTGGGGTAACAGCCAAACAGTGCAATCGTGCATTCCTCTACCTCTTAAAAATAATGCATTGTTCTCATCCTACCGGGACATCTCTGGTTTGTCATACAAGCTGCAGTTATCTTCCTTATGTCAGTTAAGCAATGGGTGCCATGAGAAATTTTATCCAAAAAATTGGAAGATACTGATGTGCAACATCTAGTTCATTGAACTGTTGTTTGTGCTGGGAGGGAAATGTGAGGATAAAGATTCTTTCACAGTATTTTAGGATCAAGATTACATGTTGATAAGGCATAAAACTGCTACTCTGAAGTTACATGATAACAGTATGAGATTTTATGAAATGAGAAGGCATTTGTCTCATTCAGATAGAGCGTTATTGTGCAGTACATATCAGATAAAGGGGCTGTATGCTGTCTTTGGCAATACTGCCGTTAATGAACAAATATGCTATTTTTGTTTCTGCTGTGTATATTTTACATTATAGGAAACAATATTGTATCTCTTTTCTTAGAAAGTAATGCTACCTAATTAAAGAAACACGTTGTAATGGACGAAAGATCAGATGTGTTTTTTTCCGAATTTCTGATTCAACTCGTTTGTAGAACGTAGCTTAACAGAAGAGTCATTTTACGAGTATCACTTCTTAGTGGCTGCATCTATGCTGTTCTGTATTGAGGTCTTCTGAGAAAAGAGGAATCTAAATTTATCTCTATATATTTTCTGTCTGAAGCCAGCTTTTGGAGTTGGATATAGAATGATCATGCAGATATTTTCTAAAAAGAAACCTCATGTCTACCCCCTGCTATAGGGTCCACTCAAGTATAGGTTACCTGTGAGTCCATATATACTTACAGAAATAAAGCTGGAAAAGATGAATGTGTGGGAGTATATCCTAGGTGGGCTCTGGCATTGGTGACGTGCAATTCCCAAATAGGGATTCATGCACTCGTGAAGGCATGGGAAAGAGAGAAGGTAGATTTGTTTCCTTCAGCCTAAGAGGAATCTGAAAGAACAGGTATTTTAAAAAAACAAAACAACAAACAAAACAAACCAGAAAACCACAAAAAAACCCCCCAACCAAACAACAAAAATAATACAGTGGATTGACATCCAAAGGCAGTTTCTAAATGAAGCTTGCTGGTTTAGGCTAATCTGCTCTGCAGTGTTGTTTTTAGCCATTTTACCAATGTGAGCTTTGGTAAAATGAAGGAACCAGAATTTCTTTCTTAATTTTCAGTCAATTCTAGAAAAACATAAAGATCAGAGAAACTTTAGTCTCCAAAAATCAGTCTAATTAGAGTATCAGTAGCTGCTTTTCCAGTGTAACTGCCATAAGCATCATGGGAAATTAGCAAGATAATTATGGGAATTGCTCAATGAACTTGACTGCTTATTTGGCAAGTAGTCCATTTGTAATGAAATGCTTTGTGCTGTGTTCTACTGTTCTCTTCAAAAATACTCTCTTGGATTCTATTTTCTGTACCCAGTTCTCCAAATACTTTCTCCAAATACTTTAGCCTGTTTAAACTCTTATGTAAAGGGAGGGGTGGGGAATGAGGGGGTGGGTGTAGAATGTAAAGTTTGATTTTATGCAAGTGATTCTGCTTGGTGAGGTACTGCTGAAGAATAAGACGATTTGGGGGTTTTCTATATTATTTTTTTTTGTGGTCAGTGCAAGATCTCTGTTAACAGATTATTTTTTAACAGAAGACACTAATAAAAAATGTTAATGCATGCACGTATTGCATAAAGAGTCTTTTTAGTTATCACTTTTTATTTATTTACTGGTGAAAGATGGATTAGTTTAGAAATAGACATTGCAAGTACACAAACTACAGCTTCCAAGAAAGTGGTTGACAGAAATAACTCGAGACAGGCTTTCTGTAAGAAGAAATGAAAACAAAAGATGAGGTTTGGCCAAAATTTGTCCTTAGAGGCATTCTTTTGCTTCCCCCCCTTTTTATTTTTTTTCTGTAAGGCAGGCATGAGATGTGTACAATATTGGTAGCTCTAATTTTGTCATAACCAAGTAAATAAATTTTTGTAAAATTTATTTTTTGTAAAAAAAAAAAATAAATTCTTTTGTGTGCTTTTAACAGACATTTCATTTTAGAGTTACTGTGAATACACTTCTTACTTCTTTCTCTCTCGTGCTAAGGGAAAGTTAATAGTATATGTAAGAAAAAAAGAGGTGCTGTAGGAGGTTTGACTCTCAAAAGAAGTCTTATAAACCATGGACTCTGACAGAAGTATACACGTACTATTATTGTTTTGCATTTATTTAAAATCTCACAGCTTGCCAGTGAGATTGGTACCATCCCTGGAGAAGAGAAGCTCTATGCCATTGCCAAGTAGCATCTCTTTGATTAAACGCATCAATTAATTCTGCTGTAATCTAACAAAATGAGGTCCTTTTGACTTTAACCTTTCTTAATGTGGCATATCTGTTGCAGACGAGAATGTTTTTAATTGAGGAAATAATGCTGCTAATGCTGCACACGCCAAAGGATACTGGTTTTCTAGTAGAGATAGAGCAAACGAACCCGTTAAAATATCTCTTAGTGTGTTCTGGAGTGGATTTAGGTAGCACCATTAGCCAATAACTTTTATTTATGACTGTTGTTGGAAGAGTAGTAGGACTAGAGTCCTGCTGCTATGAGGGCATGTAAAGACCCATAGTGAGTGCGGAAGAATGGCGAGTCCTTCAGTTCAATTCTCAGTTATGTTCTACCAAAAGAAAGTTTTCTTACACCTTAATTAAGATTAAGGTGTAATCTTCATCCTCAGATTATACCTTAATCATGCACCACTGACAGCAGTGAAGACACACCAGTTTACACTGGGTGCCGAAGCTGCGTTGTGTGGCATTTCTTTCTCCATGTTGTTGCATGTGGGATGGACTAAATTGCTAAATGTGACTGTTCAAGTCCAGGTGAGTTGTACATGAAGTGATCTTAATGAAAAGACACTGTTTATCAAAGCTCTGGGATCCTTCACAATGTAAGATGTAATATGTAGGTGCTTGGGTAACTGTTATAAATCCATAACTAAGGGGCATGAAGATCCTGTGCCATTTCCCCTTTTCATCTATTTTGAAAAGAATCCAATAGTTACTTGAAAGCAGAGAGAATTAATGACTGAAACAAGTCACCATGGAATTTATAAGCCTATGTTAAAGTTACCTGATCTGGTGAGGCATTAATCACAATTTACAAGGAGGAGCAATTTTCATGTTTCTGTCGTGATTTATGTCAAAGTTGGGGGGTTTTGTGCATTTGTTTTTTCAACTAAGGTTCCCTGCAGGCTAACATTGGCTCAAGAAAAGCTTAAATAATGTTTTAAATAAATAAACAAGGTAATTGGTTAAATTGAAATAAATGAAATTAATTAAACACCAAACTCAAATTCCTCAGTATTTCTGTTCTTGGAGTGCTACAGTGATAAATTAAGTGAAATTCAGAGTGACAGAGAAGAATGTACCTTAAAATTGCCTTTTTCGATGCAATCTAAAGAAAAAAATCAGTGAAGAAGAAAAAATGTAAAGGTATGCCTCTGCTTTTAGTTTTAATTAATTGTGAATATCAGCAATATTTAATCATTCTCTAAGTATTGCAATACTCTGCAGTATGCTAATGTATGCTGACTATAAAGATGTTTCTGAAGGCCCAGGAATACAGTGCTGTGACTTGTCTCTTTTAGATTATCACAGGTAGTTCACTGCTTCCATCTGAATTTGTACAAATGTGCAGATCTGTGAGATGAATTAACACATAAAAATATACATGGCTTTTGGTTTTGCTGAAGTGATGCTCAAGAAAAACATTTATCTGGCTTCGTTTTCAGCTTTTTCTTCTTGTAAAGCCACTCAAAATCCTACATTTATAAATAAGTGAACAATGTCATATAATGAAAAGTATGTAATCTCATCAAGTAAAATTGGGATGTTTTATAAATTGTGATGATTGGTTTATGAAGATGCCTACTGTTCCCCTAACCCCCTTTTGATTTGGTTATGATTGTACATTCTAGCCCTGAGTTTTAACCAGGAATTCATGCTGATTATTTTTCTTTAGCCATTAACATAGATTAAATTCCTCATACATGAATCTTATTGAGGGTTTTGTCCTTCTAAGTAAATGCTGCAGTGCCTCCAGTTTTATTACAAACTATTTTTAATAATCATGAAACAGTGTGTGGACACTTGATCTGTAGAAGCTAAGATGTACCTTTTTATGGTACAAACACGGAAGATGTACCAGCAAGAGACGTAGTTGCCTTCTCCTTTTTTATATTATCTGTAGTAAAGGCCTTACCCACATTTGTAATGAAAACTCTGAGTCTTTAAATTGCTAGAGAATGGGACCTGGTTTAGACAGAGTAAGAAAGGCTCTTTATTTCTCCTGGAACTGACAAAGTAATGAGCTAAATGCTGATAGTGCACTGACTTTGCAGGCAGATGGTACAAACATAGAATAATTCACTTACAGCCTTGGACACTAACTATAGACCAGTCTATTAAGAAAAGACATGGTTGGCTGGTGGGATTCTCCTTTGTGTCTTAGCCCAGAAGCCAAAATATTTTGTGTTTTGTTTTTTATTGGTGTGTGTTAGGAAATGAATATGTTGCTTCAGCAGGTTTGGGCTTGTATATACAGATTAGAAGCCAGGTACAAAATCGAAAAATATGTTGGTGGGTTTTATTTCTTCTTTCCTTCCCCCACTCTTACCCTCCTTTCTTATTAATTACCTTTGCATGCTCTGTTTTCTTTCAAGTTAATTAAGCCTGTGATGTTGAAGGTCCTCAGCTGCTCTGTAGTAACAGGACCATAGGGCTCAATCCAGCAAGATGCTGGGCACTTGGAACCCAGTAAAATAAAGCACGTGAAAGCATGCTTACAGTTAGGAAAGTAGGGACTTTCAAGTAACTGCATGCTTATTTTCTTTCTGGGTTTGAGGGAAAAACAATGGAGCACCTTCTAGGGATAAGCTCCTATATGAATACTTTAATTATTACCATTGATGTAGTTTTGGCGTTCTACCTGCAGAAGTCATTGCTGTTTGATGTAGAGTGATCATGGTTCCTCTAATGAATACTTGAAATACTTTTATGCTGAGTTAATCCATTTCTCATAAGCTTTTTTTCAGTTTTTGTTGAAATTTCTCTAAGTTGGCACAGGTTTTTCAGTAGTCTAGTAGGATGCATGATGATCTTGTAATATTTTGTTACATAAAATTGAACAAATTTTGTCAAATGAACGTAAGAATTGAACCTCTACTACACCATCAAATTTTTCGGTTAGGTTCAGGTTCCTATTCTCCTGCTATAGTGTTCATGTAATCATTGCATGAGCAGTATCCAAGTGTGTAATGACTGCTTTTAAAAATTAATGACCAATTCTCAGAGATGAACTCTTAATCTGCTCTTGGATTTAGGATTCCCAGTGGGTCCTTACAGGAGAAGGAACATTTCCCTGTTTCCCCTTTGAGGAGATGCAGATAGACTTAGTCTCCAGTGGTTAGTACATGATTTTAACAATGCGCATAGTCACAAACCGTCACCAGTAAGATGTCAAGATAACTCAAGTGCTATAACACTGGGAAAGCAGGCTTGTTTAGCGTGGTGTAAATTGAGTTCTTAGAATTGTTGACTGTGATATTCATAGCAACCATAACCCATCTGAGGTATACTTTTCCATTATACCATCTTGACTTTCTGTTAGTTTGCAGAGCATTGCTTGCAGATTTCGCAGGTCTGTAGTTGAATTCTCCTAAATTATTGCAAAATGGTTGAAATTTCTCCAAATGCTGCCTGATTTATGATTAAAATGGTTTTAGGGAGAAGTAATTTCCTTTTCATAATTTTGAGGAAAAATTGGTTATTTGACCTTGTATTTACTGAAGACAATAGCCAGTTACCTTTCAGGCCAACTTGACTTCTTGGGGCCTTGTAATATGTTTCCCTGGAGGCGCTGGCGCTTTCATTTTTGCTTGATTTATAATAACAGAAATGTTTTGATTAAAAGGACCAGCCAAAGCCAGCTTCAGTGTTTACCCTGAAGCATGGTCCCTGTGAACACATGGGGTTTATTCATCCAACCATTACAGAAAATGGTTTTAAAAAAATTACTCTTACATTCACTGATTTCATTGTAAATGAAGGCCCACAGCCTTCCCTGTGGGCTTGCCATTACAAAGAAAGGTATAGATTGAAGAAGAGGGGAAAACTTGTATGTCTAACTCAAACATGTCAAGTGTTCACTTCTTTGCTGAAGAAGAATAATGCATTTAATTAGACTATCATTGTGACAAATTGGTTGTGATGAGGCCGTCTATCTCAGGAGAGTGATGCTAATCTTCCTTGTAGTTTAAAGGCTATCCTGTGTTGGCATAAGATAGATAACTAATTTTTTGGGGCCGTGGGAAAATAAAAAATTCTTCCTATTGGAAATGATTGGATACTTCAATTGCCATATATATATTTATGTTTTTTTAAATGAGGAGTGATTTTGAGGACATAACAATTTTAAAGGACTAGATCCCCCTAATGCCTTAAGTGCTGGAGAACCCAGCTGGTGAGTGCCTAGCTCATTAAAACCTTTGCCCCTAGAGTGGAATCCTAAACCTGCAGTTTAACTCTCCTGTACAATAAGGAAAGATTTACCTACCTGAGGAAGCAGGTCCTGAGATTTGCTGCCTGAAGGACCACCTTGAACAAGCTGAAAAGAGTCACAGATTTTGGCAAATGCTTCGCAACTGAGATGCCTCCAGAGCCACTAAGTGCAGGTGTTGCTGCTTTTGCTCTGGAGGTACTGACATTTCTTTTTCAGTGTTCAGAATGCCTGTTTCATTTCAGAATGTAGCTTGCCTCCAAAGTTGTAGTATCACCTCCAAAAATAGAGCAATTTAACAATTGCCAAAATCTTTACAAATTGTTGTAATCATGCTTTCTACTCCAGTGCTTGGCATAAGGAGAAATAAAGTATTATTCTGCTGTACTTGAAGAAGACTTTAAATACTTGCTTTAACCTGACAGGAGTGGTCCTTAAGGATCTTGTGAAGTTCAGTAAAAATAAATACTGCTGCCAAGACTATTGTAGATGATGCTGAATTGATACAGTTCAATGTAAAAGGCAGAAGATCAATTAGGTCATTAGCCTTTGAAACATGAACCACACTCCTGACACATCCCTGTTTCCTAAAGACAAATATTTTACCATTTCTAATGCCTCATCTTGGCCTTTTCTAAAGGCTGCACTCGTAACACCCTGCACCCCTACCCTCAATATCTTGTGTCCTTACTGCCCTGTGGCATGTCTGTCTATAGCAAGGTTCTCTGGGCAGGCAGCTGCATAACATCAAGGAGGAGATTGTAACAGTAGAAGCACGTGAAGGTTGGCATTGATATTCCGTGCTAACCTCAGTTAGGCTGATGATCCAAAGTGACTAAAGTAGAAGTAGACTAAAGTTGAAGTAGACTGGGGGTGGGAAAATAGCTTGTTTCTAGCTCCTTGGAAAGCGTGGGCACTTCACTTGGAAAGTGATACCTGGACTTACTCTTCAAGTGGTCCGAATGGCATCCAGCCTGTGGGTGCTGTTCATTTGTTTATTATGAGCATAAGCTACAAACACCTGTGTGTATGGTACAGCTGGGGCACGTGAAGTTGAGTATACTTTGCCGGAATGTTAAATAGCTCTTGTAAGGAGCTAAAATCTATTAAACTGACAACCACAGTTTAATAATGTAATGTAATGTAAAAAGCATTAAAGGTCATGAGGGACTGTTGGATATTTGGTAATTATTTCCTGTTTTTACATACTGAAGTATCAGCTGTACCTATAGAAATCAGTGAGATCATGTTTCTAGAAAGAGCTGTTTCCCCTCTTCCTGAAGGTTTACCCTGACTAGCATTGTAACAAAGAATCTGCAAGGACTTTCACCTGTTTACAAGGTGAATATATATTGAATTAGCTCTCTTATCCCAACCAGTTAAAAATTAGTCTTATAAAACTGCAGTTTATATTGATGAACAATTAATCAGATGAGTAGTCCTGTTGAATAAAGGCTTAAAGTAATAGACTTATTGGGAAAATCATTACCTATCTAGCCAGTTAATATCACAGAAGGAATCTATTTATGTATTTTTACTGTAATTGAAATAGACCCCAGGACATGGTAAAGATAAGAATGCTTATGTGAGCTGATCTTTATATAGCCACTCAAATATTGTGTGATTTGTTCCTGTATTAAGTTGCAAATGTGGCGGCTCAAGTGCAAGTCTTCCGCACTGTTGGCCCTTCCAGTGAGCTGCTGGGACAGATACGCAATTGGAGCTGCTGTGCACTTGCAGGATCACTGATTAACCTCGCCTGGGTTGTGCATAATAGAAACGGAGTCATTTTGCTTCAACCTACGTTTGTTAAATGTAGCATCTGGTAGAATAAAAAGAAAGAAAGTGAGTGTGTATGTGAAAATAATCAGTTTGAAATGCCTTGTTATTCATACTGAAGGGTATCTGTTTTCTCCCAAGGATTGGATTCAGGGGCTTGAATAGCTCTGGCAGCTGCCCCACGCTTGTAGGACTTCTGTCCTTCCTTCTAGCAGGAAACAAAGCATATGTGCCTATGAGAACTTTAAACTAAGAAGTGTGTGTATATGTAATATGTTAAAAGGAGTTCTGCTGTATCGTTTCTCAGGACGCTTTGTTTCCCCCAGAACATGTTGGGATTTTGCATACTCACAAACTGAGCTCATTTGCTGGAGTCAGAGCTTAACTGATATTCCAGAATATGTAAACATCTGCTTAATGAGATCTGATTACTACGATCGTATTTAAATGACTGAACTTTGGCAACAGTTTTTATGCTGTGGTATATCTTGATATTAATCTAGTTAAGTCTGAAGGCACATCAGTTTTTCTAGGAGGTAAACTCATTAACTAAAAAAAGCCACTTCTTTTTCCTCTGCCCTTCCCCTTTCCCAGATCCCTAACCTTCCTGCTGTGTCCAAGCGGGAGAAGCGAATGTTAACAGGAAGCTATGAAGCATGGTTTAAAAGGAAAGACTGTAAAAACAAATGTTTACTCGTACTGATCTGTAACTTAAGATGTATTGTATTTGAAAAATTATAGTTGAGAAGACACTTATAAAAAAAAATTTATTTGTGGAAGGAACATAACCATCAAAGAGCAAAGAGATGAGGGCTGTATTGACAATAATGTGATGTATGTATCAAGTGGGGAAAAATGATGGAGTTCTGCAAAAACTGGAAAAACTAAGAGCAACAAAAAAAATCCACCCTAAAAAACCAAAGAAAATATGCTTTTGGGACTTGCTCCAAGAGGTGAACCAATATAGCCTTTGGAAGTTGCAAGCAGGAGCTCTTCTCCCTTTCTTCTACATACTACAAATATGACATTTGTGTATTGTATTCGCTGATATTGCCCTTGTTTTTCTTGTTATCCCTGCTAAAATACCAGTGCCATTTCTGGTTATGGTGGTTGATATATGACCTCATGGTATAGTCTACTTGGCACCATTCAGGTGGGATGGCTGCTTACCCGTCCAACCACAGAAGCACAGCAGATGACATGTTTTAGTTTCCAGTATGTATGAAATGAATTGTAGTGCTTCCCTGGGAGTTAACTGTATTTGCAGGTAAATGCTGTGAATATCCCCGAATCCCTGGCTGTAATGTCCTGCTGCAGACATGAATGACTGTATAGCAGAGCACTTGCTTTCTCTTCACTTTCTGCAGTTCTTTCTGTGACACAGTTTGAAAATTCCTTTTTAATGATTTTTTTTCCCAGCAAACTGCAGTACTTGCCTTAAGAGAAGACAATGCAGATGTGCAGAACTGTGATCCTAAATATTTAAAGCAGCTTCATTGTCTATTTTTTTTTCAATTTAAGCTGAATAATTGAAATTGCATGTGAAAGTAGTCTTTGTCTATTTGAGAGGAATTTTTGAGAACTCTTAAGCATGACACTGGGAGCCAACACACTGGGTGTCACAACAGCAAACAAATTATGGTATAGAGTGTGATGTTGAAGTGTAAGCTGCTAAGCCTTTTCTCTTTATTCTACAGTTTTAGAAGCCCAGTCTTTCAGGCTGTTTGCTGGGTGCACAGTAAATTTCAGTCAATTATTCCTGATAGGACTGATATTTGCACATTTACAACTAAATACTGCAGGAAATCCGCTTTGTATAGAAAGTGATATGCATGGCTTTTTATACCAAGATAGAAGTATCATCCACTACTTAATAAAAGAATAGATGAGAACCATATGCATGTTCCTACGCACAAAGAATACATTATTCAAATACACAGATAGAATTTAATATATGTGGACTAAGAGCAAAGTCTAGTCTTTGCTGCCTGACGGCAGTGCTCCCAGACGGGTTTCCTGAACCTTCCCATCTGACCAATGATGTGGAATTCGGATTTAATGCAAAATGACCTTATAGATTAATTCAATAAGAATGTTTCAGATTGCAATGGTACTAGGACTTTTGGGGTCACTATTAAAAAAAGAAAAATCTTTAAAATTTTTTTCCTCTAACCATAGCCTGCAGCTCATCACTGACAAGTCCTTTGGATCTCCATCTTTTACTTATCCCTGACCCTTTCTGCCACTGGTCATGCAATACTTTAACACCATGTGGCAAGAATAGGGGAACTGGACGTATTTTCTGTGTAGGCCTGAATGATTGATATCGGGAATAGCACAACAGGTCTAATGAAAAATATTCTGTGTTGCTGACTTGAGTGTTTTGCATTAATTTCCATGAGCATTTCACAAGTGCTACTGTTCCTACCTTCAGCATACAATTCATGTGGCTAAATTTTTGAAGTGGTATTGTTCTATAGCATGAACATTAACTACTGCAAATGGCTGGTTTCTCACGCATGGTTGAAGTCTGTACGGAAGACTTCTACCAGGAGGAACCACTGCAGATCAAATTATCAATGCCCCAGAAGCTTACTGATTAGCTCAGCTGTGCTTGCCTCTGGTGAAAATTTCAGTCATTCATTCTTGGTTGCTTGTTTCAAATCAGTCTTGGGAGCCCACAGAAATTCAGCAGTAAATCACTTCCCTGCAGCCAGGAGAGATGCTTCAGAAGAGCTTTTCTGATTAGTTTAGAAGCACCACCATGATGCAACAACTGCAGAGTTTTTTGTCTTTTGTTTTGTTTTTTTTTTTTTTAAATCTCCTTGTATAAACCTAATGTACAAACAAGTATTGTATATGACTTTAGTTTGTTAGAATTGCTGCCTCTATCATGCTTAAGAGCTGTTGTAAGATTGAGGTTTAAAGTACTTTGTTTTGTGTGTGGTTGATGGATTCTGCAGAAAAATGGGGCTGTTTTTATAGGAGCGTTAGTTGTATTCAACTGTGAGCTACAGTGTGACAAAGCACTACTGCCAAAATTATACACTGGGAATTTTGAAGCACAAAGTCAAAGGTTGACCTCCAACAAGTACCTGTAGGAATTCCCAGTAAAGTGTGGGGTTATTTTGTTTGGGTTTGTTTTAATCTATTGACTAGGCATCTATTATGTTAGAGCCAAATTTGTACTTTAGGAGTACAATAGATGGATTATTTTTTTTCTGATCTCTGCTGGGTTTTTGCCATTGATCATGGGAAAGATGTTTTTATTAATATTTCTTGGTTTCTCAATCTCTTTTTGTCAGTATCTTATTTGATGGAGATTTCCTGACCAATTCTGCTTGCACACTAAGTTTTTCAACACTGAAATGTAAAAGTAGGCACTAGGTACCTATATTAAACGTTTCTTAAATGCGTATCAAACATTGGGCCAACCTTGTCAGGTCTGAGTTAACTTTGTTTTTTTTCCTTCAACTTCCTATTCAGCTATCTATAGGCACGTATATGCACCTTTTCTATCAGAGGGGAGGTGGCATTTGCATTATCCAGGAAGAAGACAACAATCCTGGATACATCCTGAATGTTTGCTGGAAGCAGAAGTGAGATAAGGAGAAAATGTCAGAATGAAGCTTTCTTATACTTCTCTAGCTTTGTGTGCGAGTTTGCTCCATTGTGATACTGTGCTTTGAATGTATTTCTTAGTCCTGTAAGGACAAATGAAAGCCCAGACTGGTGAGAGACCTTACATTGCTTTTCAGAGTGAGTTCTGCTTTTCGGTTTTACCTCAACAGTCCTTTCCCCCCCCACCACCACTTATTACTGGGCAGTGCTTTTCCTGGGTCTTCCCTGTGCTGACCTTTCTTGCTGGCAAAGTGGACTTTTTACCTTCCCTAACAAGTCTAGGAGGTTTGTCTAAGGAGGAGATATGGTGAACGGACTTATTTGTTCTAAAGTCTCCAGCCAATTAAAGGTTAATTGGTAAAAAATGGGTGCCTTTATCCTCTCACTGCAGTTTTGGCCCAGTGTTGCTGACTTACAAGAGGTGGAGAAGGTACTTAGGAAGACTAGTGATACCTGCTGATTTATATAAAAATATTTTAAGATAATGCTGGGGCATTTCAGAATCGAGGACATGGCAATTCTTAGCAAATGGTGGATTTAAAGTAGATCATCTAGAGAAAAAATTGATTGTTATTTCCTTAGCCTGCAGCAGGTCAGGGTATGGCAGAGAAGTTGTCAAAGGCTTAGTTTGTTTGTCAGAAGGTTCATTAGAGTTTGTTACAACATTGTTTGGTTTGTTGTAGAAGGAAATGCAAAGGAAACATTTCGGTAAACCTGGTGAAAACTGTCATTGTGCTTCTGTGCTAGTGGGTAACACGATTTTTAGTTTTTCCCTTTCTTTCTTTTGTTCTCCTTTTTCTTTTTAATGAATGTTAATAACCTGACTTGCAAATAAGTGACCTTATCAAACAATGTGCTTTTCATCAGTTGCTTTCATCTGGTCTGGAACATGTAATTTAAATAAATAGAAGCTATTTTTCCATTGGTTTGAAATTTTTAGAATAATTGCCTTTTTCTCAATTAACCCCAGTGTGATGTCTTCTTCTTTACAATGTTTGATATAATCACAAGAGACAGGTAAATCTCCTTTCTTTTCTTTAACTTTGTGTGTTGTTTTGCCAAGTAGATTATCACAAATTAAGTTAGACTTGCTTTCAGACTTCTATAGTGCTATTGTATGGTCCATTATGTACTTGTATCTCGTGTTTTGGTTGCATGCTTGCACGCACACTTAGCTTCTAAACTCTTAACTGACCTTTAAACATCAACCAAAAAAGAAGTCCAAGGGACTGTTGTCCTGTAGAAAAACTTGGCCAGTGATAAAATTTGGTCTTTGCAGCATTTTAAAAAAAACACTGCTAGGATTCAAATCCTGAGGAAGACTGTCAGATAAATGTGTCACATGAATATTCATTTCAAAAGAAATGTATAGTAAATGAAGCGTATCACCAGTATCTGTTTTCTTTAATACCTTTGGTTATGTTTTGAAATAGCGCAATTTTCCAGCTTCTATTCCAGAGTGTTTCCAAAGTTGCTCTTGTTCTTTTTCTACCTTCTACTTTTTCTAAAAAAAAAAAAAAAAAAAAGAAGTTTCCCTTTTTCTTCCTGTCAGAAGTAGAACTTAAAAATGCAAAGGTTATTCATTTTATAAGAACTTCTTTTCTTAGCTGAAAGAAGAGGACAAACAGCTCATCATTCATTCTTGTTCCACTGACAGGTCACCAGGGTGAGCTGAGAAAGCTAGAGATTGCTTGTCTCTTATATTTTCCAGACTGTCTTCGGGAATAAGCATGCGCCAGTACATCATCAATAAAATAATCGGAGAATACATTATTAAACAGTCAGCACAAGGAATCAGAAAAAGGAGAATTTCATTTTACTAGAAAATTCTCTTAAGTACTCAATAAAGCTACTGGAATAGAGTAGCAGAGCAGACTTTATTTTCTCTTGTCTTTCACAACAGATAATACGAGTTGTCTGGTTGACACACAGCACCAGGAGAGTTTTTTGGTGGTGCTCAGTGCAAGGAAACCTGCCTTGTGTGATTGCGTGGCTGAAACAGGAAGCAAGCTTAAAGCATTTTGGCATGTGTGTGTAGCCCAGATCTTAATTTATATATAATTTCTGATCTACCAGTGAATTTACTAAAAAGTCAGTCAGTAATCAAAATATTAAGGTTGATTTTACTAGGGTAATTAATTTTCTTCATTAACCTGTACGTTGCCAGGATATAATTGTGTATATTTTTACATCTGTATTTTCTTTTTATTGGTGATCTCCCTACTGTATCAGTGGAATTAGATAACATGAAAATGACTTGCTATGGGGTGCTTTGTCATTTTTCTGCTTTATCTACAGGTACTTTAAGCCTAGGATTAATTTTATCCCTAATAAGCAAAGAAGCTGCACAAAATTAAGTTCAAAGAGACAAAACACCCCTTTGATTTGAAGGGAGCAGTTTGCTGAATTGGGGCTTTTGGCTTAAGGCCAAGTGGATGGTTACAGAAGCATGAAACAACCAGGCAGATTGAAATCATTGTCAGTCCTTATCGACGGGTAGAAAATGCAGTGGTTCTTGCTCGCACATCTGGTCATGCAGTTGTTGAGGAACATGTGGATGGGTGTGCTAACACCCTCTCTGCTGTTATTCATGGCGCTGTTGGATCAGCAACATGCAAAACTTTTTTTTTTTAAAATTTATTAACTCTATTGCATTTAAAGCAGTGGCACTGAACAAAACAGAGAATGCCCTTATTTTGTGTGAGCTGTGGCTTGACAGATGCTGGATCTTTGTGTACACAAAAATTAGGCAAGGCACTTCAGTTTGTCTTCCCCCTTTTTTAAGGTAAGATACTATCAAAACCTCATTTGAACTGAAGAATGGTGTTTTAATTGAGTAAAAATGAGTCTGTCAGCCATATTGAAAGAAAAATCTTTACTCTGAAGAAATTAAATTGTCTGGGTTTATTGCTATTTTTCTGCTATAACTCCAGAAGTTAAGTTAGCATTTACAGTCAAATGTTCTAGAACAGTCTATACGGCTGCTGTGTCCAGTTGCCAGCAGGCTTGGTAACAGAATTTGGGTATTATTTATCTACTTTGCTTAAAAATAGCAAATTGGAAAATGCTAATATTTCAGTGAAATCATGTGTTTTCGTTCTATCCTCTTTATCTTCTAGATATTCTTTTTATCTACTTTATCCTCTCACATTTTGTAAATTATAGTTTCTATGTGTAGAAATAGTATCTTCCTGCTAATGTATGCAGCCTTTTTTCCTACTTCCTGGCTAATCAGCTCTTGCGATCAGATACCGCAAACCACCATTTAATGGGCCTTCTCTGAGCTGTGATGCATCTATAGAAAGCCCAAATCTTGCAATAAAGCTCACCCAGTGACTGAGATAGATTACACACGATCAAAAAGAAGTGCTTGCAGGCACTTGCTTTTGAAGTCCCAGTGCGGTAGTGAGAACCAAATAAATAGTGTGGAACACTGAGCACTAGGTTTGCGCTGGTTTTAGAAATTTAATGGTTTACCCTCCATTTAATTTTTTTGTTCCCCTTCATAGGGAAGTGTTTTTACTATCTTCAAAGTTAATACTCTCTATTCTGTTGATGAAATGCTTTCCTAAGTAGCTAAGTGCAGTTAAAGTGTATTTTTCTCACCTAAAAGAACACATTCCAGCCTAGCCATGGCTGTAGCCTTTTCCATCAGCTCTGTAAAGGGTTCACCACAGATGAGGATATAGCCAGAAAGAAGTTTCAGTGAAGATGCAGGCTCAACCAAATCAACCTTTAATTACAAGTTTATTTAGACAGACATCTTGAGAAATCTGAAGAGCACATATTTTTGTCATGTTGGAGATACCACTGTTTCTTGTGCCTCATTCTGGTTTATTTCCTTATCATAGTAAAAATGTGTTCATACTGGGGTGGAGATATATGGTAGAGAAATTTTCTTTCTAATTAAATGAATTATAGGTAGTATGTGCTGATATATTTTTTTTAATTTAAAAAAAAAAATCTATTTGTTTAATTACTTCCTCCTCTTCCAATCTTTGTGGCTTGGCAAGTCAGTGTGATTTGAACATTTGAATAAATCTTCTTCCATCGTTTCCTCCTAGATTTTCTGTGTGTACTTCACTCATATTGCAGGAGTTGACATGTATATAAATCCCACTTAAATCAAATGGAAATTAAACATTTATAAGGTTATGCCATAGTTTAATAAATGTAAGTCCTGATATTTCAGGTAAATAGTGAATAAAGGAACACAGCTTCACGCAAGGAAGGATTTCTCTGGGAAAATGTGTTTAAACTTGGTGGGGATTTTTCTGTGCTCATATTAAGCTGCTAGAATCACTTAGCAGATGCTCTTGAGCCTGATTTATCTATATTTGTTTTGTTGTTTGGGATTTTTAGATCTTACATTTAGCTGAGTTTTCATGTTGTTTGAGCAAGGAGTCAGAAAGCAGTACTCCACGAGCGCAGTGATGCTGCAGGAGCAGCACTGATCTCAGGAGACCGAGCAAACTTCCTGCCACATCTCCCATGTCAAACAAAGAAGATGCCAGTGTGCAAGAAGAAAACAGGCTGAGTATTAACCACACACTGGGACAGGAAAGCTGGGGTCTTGTTAAATGTGCTCTTACTAATAAGTTGTTACACAAGAGCATTTCTTCACCTAAACTATTAAATTACATGCAATTATGTCTAGGTAACATGAAAAAATAAGACATATGTTACAGGTCTGTACTGCAGAGTAACAAAACCCAGAATAGATATTTTTTTTTTAATGTTGAGTTTCTACCCATTTAGTCTCATGCACGATTTCTTAACGACGTGAAGTAAAATTTCATAATGTGTTATAAGCAAATTTTTTTTTTGACAGATTTTGTGATTATTCCTTAGTTTGGCATTTTGCAACTGCTTTTTAGTTTGCAGTACCAGGAAAAGCCTCGCACACGTACATCTAATGCATGAACTCGCTAAAGTTTGGAGTTTGGACTGAGTTTTCCTGTTTAAAAGTCAAACATCTGAGAGTTTTATAGTATTAATTCTATTTGACAGGGTTTTTTAGTGTTCACATGTGTAGTATCCAAAGTGTTTCTAGCTTCACCTGTGTCTCCCTGAAGGTAAAGGCTAGATACTTTGCTTACACTGTTCTCATTACTGGGTACATTTGCATCGAAACAAGATAATTACAATACCTTCTGCTTACAGTAGATTCCCCATGTACTTTTAATTAGATACAGCTTCCTTGATTTCATTTGAACAATTATGTAGCTTGCTATGCAATGTCAAATAGTTTGTGTTTCACCCCAGAAGCGTGTGAAGTGATTCATAAATATGATAGGATAATAAAATCACTTTGCTGGCATAAAATTTCAGCCGTTGAAAAGCAATCCTGAAATGGCATGACCAGGCATGTGTGGCAGAGGAGGTGGGTACTCCCAGGAGAGGGAGGGAGACTTGGAGCTACACGCGGCAGAGGAAAGCAGACAGATGCTTTATCTATTGCAAATCTTTCCCTCCCTCCCTCCTTGCCTCTGTTTCCCCACCCATTGTGGCAGTGAGAGGAGCTTCCCTGGTGATTGCGGAGTATCATTTGCAGATTTCAAAGGAGGTTAATAACCGCTAGCTCCAAAGAGCATTATCAGTGGGAAGAGGAAGAAATGTCCTTTTTTTTATGCTGTGTATCTGCAGATCTGTGGGATCCTAAATGTCTGAAGGTTCTGTTGATGTCTTGCAGAAGGACAAAGATAGTTCATCGTGCCACTCTTCTGTTGCTTTGTCCTGCTATAGCTACTGTGGCTTTGCTCTCATTCTTCACTATAGGGAGCTTAGAATTAGCTTGGTAAATGCTCACAGTACCTCAAACAGGGCACTCTCCAACCGCTTTTGAAATGCTCACTGGGTTGGCAAAGCCTTTGGGGTTTTTTGCCCCCATTCTTTCTGAGCATTTTCTGTGCATTTTGCCTATCTCAAGTGTCATTCTGCATTTTCCCCACTGGATTTGTGGTTACTTTATTGCGTGTTTCACTTTTTAACCACTGTGGGTTTGGGTTTTTTTTTTTTTTAACTTCTTTCTTTCAGCAGTGAGTTACCAGCAGTATGCAGTAGGAAAGAAGCCTGTCCAAACCCAATGATTTTAGCACAATGGCCAATTTCTGTCCATGTCTAAAGACTTACCTGAATGCTAAGCCTGGTAAAATGATGGCTCAAATCTCTCTAGTGTATTTTGTCCATTCCTTTTTCTGTGACGTGACTGCATCTCTCTTGAGAGTAGAGCTGTTTTAAATATACCAGTCATGTTGTGATCACAGCTTGCATTCATATATTTTGTCAAAGAAGGTGAGTACAGGAATTTATTTCCCGTACAAGCATGCTGTACTTAACAGCATTTAGAACAACTGAACAGAGCATCCAACCTGATCAGTGTAAATCCTTTCCAGGATAGGCATGCAAGTTTAAAATTAGTTTCTGGTACTTCATTTCAGGGCAAGCTTCATGGCACTATGTTCATCGTGTCAGCAGGAGGCAGAGCCCTTGTTGTTTCACCAGCCATCCCATCCCACAGCAGCCCTTCTCCTTTCCTGCGCCACAGTGCGGTGCTGGGTAGCCCACCCTTTGGGTTGCGGGCATTTGAAATTGGTTGGGAAACAAGCAGAAACAGGGAGTTTTCCCATTTACCCGAGAATAGTCTTCTGAAGGAAGTCTTAATTAGAGCTTAGGGAGATAAGCCCGCATCTGAATCCAGACATGTGTTTTCTTTCATAGTAGCCAGTCTTAGCCATCTCGGCAGACAGTTCACAAAGATTATTCTGCTTTCATTCCCAAACAAGCTTGTGGGTTTTTTTTCATTAGATCCTAAAGAGTAGAAGCAGCTTTCGAATCCAGTGACTTTGTACTGTTTCCTCACTGCATAGTTCTAACAGCTTTTTCATGCATTTTGATGTTTGGGTTTTTAATTTTTAAACCAGGTTCTCTATTACTGATGAAAAGTCAACATCAAAGGTACTAATTTGGAGGCAGGTCTTCTTCTTGTCTAAAAAAGAAACATTCTAGGTATCTGATTTCCAAGGGAATGCTTAATTTTATTATGCCAAATGCAGGTGCTACATATTAAATGATGAAACTCAGCTAGCAACAGTCACTCAGAGTTAGAAGGCCAGAGTATAATGTAATTTTAAAATGGGAATGTGTGGTTTATGCATATGGAAAAGGATAATAAAAATTCTTGATTTTTGTATTACCATTTGCATAGTTCAGAAACAGAATATCCCCCGTCTATAGTTGACTAGAAGGTCAGAAGGTTTCTGTTTTTAATGAATTGAAAATCTCTTTGTTATGACAAATCCTACTTTCTTGAGCAAATGTATTTTTATTTTGCCCTTGCTACAGTCATTCACGCCTAATATAAAATGACACATACTCCTTCAATAGGCACGATGCCATGATGTGGTTGGGCTTCATGTCCTTCTATATTGTGCTCTGTTCCTAGGCGAGGTATCCATACCCAATCTGTCATGGGGACACCAGTGTAAGTATGACATTAGCTCAGATAAAAGCAGTTGCCAGCTGTCTACATCTGAATATTGCACCTGTTTTACTGTGAGGATACTGTCTCCCAGGCCTTCATATTCAGGCTCATTCTGGAAAGCATCATGAGTGATTACGCAGTGTGTTTCTGGCAGCATACCTTGGCAGATGTAAAGAGTGGTGTCCCCTTCACAAGGTATAAGTAGCGTGTTGAGTATTCCAGAGGGCTCAGGTGCCCCAAGATGTTTCACTGCACAGCGTTTGCAAGAGCATGTTAAAGCATTATTTCTTGGGCTATGTCTTGTTGTGGACTTTTTCTGTGACTTCTGTGCTTTTGCACCCAGCATAAACAAGCAAATCCTTAGTTTCACTGCACCTGTAATTGTTTTCTATGCTGCGTGGTAACATAACCACTTATCTTACCTCAGGCTCCAAGCACCAAATACTCCTCAGGCATCATATACATTATTTTGAAAACTTCATTTTTGTGCCAGAAATATGAATGCTCCAAAGCAGATTACAAATGCCCCCTCAGTTCCCCCTTTTCAAGAGATACTGTCGTCTTCCACTTCATCTCATCTCTGGATCTCTCAATTGACATTGAGGCTTGAGTGCTAAAGACATCTACTAAATTGCCAACTTAATCATCTCAGAAGACAGGGCAAACTTTAGAGCTTTTCTCAGTGCTTCCATTTATCAGTTATCAGACAGGGTACCTATGTTACCCAGTTTGACAGACTTCCAGAAGGTGGGCAATTGAGGGAAAGAGGTTGGCAAGAGAAGGGAAAGGTGAGTGTCAGAAGTTACCTGGTGGAGTGAGTGCTCCCAGTTAAGAATAAATAGTGGTACAGAGATTGTATTTCATTGTCTGTCAGTACAATGAGTGCTTCTCATGATTTTGTGAGTAGTAAGGAGGCTGTTTAAGCTAGAAAGGGTGCTGCAAGCTTGTAAAATTAAAGAAAAAAGATGCAGAATCAAAAACAGCTTTCCAGGGAAGAAGCTCTGTGGAAGGTGAGAGGGAGACTGTGTTTCTTTCAGTACTGTAACAACTACGGTCAATATGGAATCCACTTGTTAGATGTTGCCTAGACATGTTTTATTCCACTTTTTTCTTTTTTAAAAATGTAATAACTTGAAACAAATAAAATAACTAATGTACTTGGTGAGAACAAACTCAAGTTTGGGAGGGTTTTTTGCATCAACTTGACTATTGGTAAGATTGATTTCTGAAAACTCTAGCAAGCTCAGCACATGTTTCTTTTTAAGATAACTTAGTTCTCTGAATGCACTTGCAGTGTATTTGCAAGCAGGAAAAGTCAGGAATCTCCAAAGTTAGAAGACGCCAGCAGTAAGGTTGCTGTATGGGGATATTGAGGAGGGTTCATTGACCATGGGCCCTGTGGTGAGGGAAGCGGGATCAGGAGGTATCCACAGCCACAGATAGTGAATGGTGTCCCCCAAATCCATATTTTAACAAACTGAATAGAGAAGAATTTTTTATTTAATACTTTAGTAGGAATACAATCATAGGAACTAATACTATTTAGTTTCATGTGAACTGCTCTTTGTGTCTTTCAAATATTGTACCTTAAGATTTTCAAGCAGAAGAACTGTTTTTTCCGTAAGGTTGTTAAATGATATAGCAGATTTACGTTTGCTTATGTAGTTTCTGTTATGCTTCGTGAACGTTTCATGAATGCTTTGAACGCCGAAAATGTCTCGGTCAACTTAGAGAAAGCTGAAAACAAAATCTCTAGTGTTCTGGCTTTGTTGGTTTTTTCTTTTTTTCTTTTTTTTTTTTCTTTCTCTTTCCTACCCCGTAAGGTTTTGGGTTGGATTGTTTACTTACCTAAAATAAAACTGTCACAGTTCTTCTCAATCTTGCAGTTGTTATTTATCAATCTGCACATGCACTGCCTCAATGGAGGACAAAAATGCTTTAGATATGTTTTGATAACTCTGTTGTTAAAATTTGTTCTAATTCAAGCCTTCAGAAATCTACAGTGTAGATTTTGAAGTCGTGGTTATCTTTTCAGCAGCATTTGTTCTTGCTGGTCTTTTTTCAGGAACAGTTTTTGTTTGTTTGGGTACATGGAAAATAAACATGCATGGAGAACTAACTATACATTTGGTAACGCTATGAGATGATGTTCTAGGGTTGCTTGCGGGAGTCATCTGTCTGCAGAATGAGCCTGGGAGCTCTTGGGCCACCCAGGGCATCCTGGAGCTGAGTGCTGTGGGTGTGCTCAGAGATACAGTGCTGGTACCCAGCTTGCCACGCTTGCAAATCAAGGGCAAACTGGACTTTGATACATACAACTCACGTATACCTTAAATCCCATAGCTCTTGTCACAAGAACTAAAGACTTCCCAAGCAGAAGTGAGTAGTTTTCCAAGGCGAAGAAGTATGCCTTTAGTGGTTTTCTACAAGTCAGGTTTTATCTATTTCTTTGGAGACTTTGATCAATGTGATATTTATTACAGTATCCATATTATGTAAGTAAGTACAGATTTTTTTCTTGTTATGGCTGTACAATGCAAATATAATTATCTTTGAGGAGGTGCAGAATATGGAATCTATTAAAGTGCGGAGATCCCTACACCTTAAAGAACAGTGGCAAAGTTTAAGTGCTGGCTCAGAAAGGTTATTAATTAAATCTTGATTTAGATGCAGATAAAAATAGGTCTATTAAATGCATGCTCTTTAATTAGGTCTTCCTTTTAAAGTAATGCAAATCACATGAATTAGTATACTAAGTATTATATGCTTTTACTACAGAAATAGCGAAGTTTATATTTAACATTCCGTAATGTTAATAATTCATTTAACATTGCTAAGCCCTAAAAATGTTGTCATACTTGCAAACCACCTGAGGACGCGAACAAAACAATTGACAGATGCCTTCTCCTATGAAACAGAGATCCTATGAAACAGAGAAAAGTATCCTTTCTATTTTCTGAGTTATGCAGTTCACAGCTGTTTGTGAATTGTATCAATTTTTAATGTCTTTCACAATGTTTTAATATTTTATCCTATTGATTTACTGTTCGCAATTAAATCAGTATTACAGTATCACCTATTTCAGAATACTGGCACATTAATTTTGTCTTGAAAAACATGGCCTAAAGGCTGAAATGCTAATTCTGAGACAGACAGAGCATGTCACTTAATGTGATACAGGACAAATTATTTTCCTATTGCATTCATTTGTGGACTTGCACTTAGCTATACACTTATGCATGATACTTATACTATACCAATATTCTTTCTTATACTGAATATAAAACTTTCATGCTGGACTTTAAAGCTCCTTTCTGGCCTCTATTAGTGCATCTTTGTAACTGTTCTTTCTGAGAGTTTTAATATCAGTAACAAATCCCTTATTGACCAGGGTAAATAAATATTTGAATCCTGAAAATAATTTAGAACACTTCAAGGTAACTCCATTAGTTAAGCAGTTTGGGGTTTGTTTTTTTTTTTTTTTTTTTGGTAACACCTTGCATATCTGCTGAGAAACTGTTTTTAGCACTTTGATCATAATCAGTATCCTTTCAGGAGCTTAATCAGTGTTCCTCTCATAAACCGCTTCAGTCATACCAGTTCCTGTATTTTCATCACAACCAATTTATGTCTCTTCTTTTCCCTGTCTTAAAATACCAAATTTTTAATGATAAAAATGTGTCTGTGTCCTAGTGGGGTACTGACATTGATGATTAATTATGGTTAAGGAAAGAGAAGACTTCTTGCGCTTTGACTGGAATGTCATAAAGACATTTATATGTATTATCAGAATGTTAAAGTAGTCCCCTGTTGAAACATAATACAGCATACCTGACACTTCACTATATTTCTCTTGGTATGTGCCTCCTTCGTACGCTCTATTCCTTGATTTCAAGGGTCCAAAAAAAATATGCAAAGCCTTATGCATACGCAGCATAACTAGACATCAGTAAAATAGCTCGCTCGCATTGTGTTTGGTGGCTTTGCATCTGTACATGGCTAGGCTATGTTTCCAAGGTTAAACGTGCAAGCAATGCAACTGAAATCACAGGGATGATTGCTCAGTACTTAAAGGTACACGAGCAGAGAGGCAAAAATCTGATTATGTATTGGAACCATAAGTAACTCCTTATGCTTTAGGAGGATCTGATATAATTAAAATTACTTTCTTTTTTTTTCTTTCTCACCCTTCCCAAATTGGAGTCTTTGCTTATCTTCCTGGTGAACAACTGATGAATAAAATTCTTAGGTTCCTTTCAAACCACACATTTCATAGTACAGAGTTAGCAGCACAGCATGCAAATGGATATTCCAACGAGGGTTGGATCCTGTTATGGGTACTGGAGAAAAGCTTGATCAACAATATTGAAACCAGGAAAAGATTTACTTATTTTCATAACATCAGTATTAAGTCATGTAGTCATAATATATGTCTGAAAATGGAGAGGAATTGTCTCTTGAATGCTTGAAAAATATTCCTCTCTAGGGAAAATGATTCCTAAACACCCTCCTGTTGAAGACATTTCACAGATTCATCACAACCATCGTGTTGTTTAAACTTAGGAATAAGAAAGAAAGTGGAATAAGCCTCTTCCATATGAAATTAACTGTGTATCTAAATTGGGGCATGTTGTGTCCACTGACAAATACTGTTTTCTTCTAGATTTAAAGCTTTCTGATCAAATTGTCTTTGGAAGTGACTTAAAATGTGAAGTGAGTTCAGTAAAGAGGTGCAATGAAGTGTAAAGTAACAGTACAGAGATTTTAAAAAAACCTTGTGATATATTTAGAAAACAAAATCTCTTCTTAATAGTGATGTATTTTAGCCATTGGTTTAGGAGACTTTGAACTAAGTAAACCATTTTCATACTGTGTTCTGTTACATGCTGTGGAAACACCAGTAAACTAAACTCTCTTGTGCTTGTAGCTGCTCCTGGTGTTTCAGTGCAAATATTGGTTGGGAAAATCCTGGTAAGCTGTGTAATATTCTGATGAAGTTTTTGAGTGGTTTATTAAAACTTGAGGGTGTTTGTAGTGGAAAGGCAATGATGTTCCTAAGGGAGTCTATGAGAGGTATCAGTTGGCCCCGTTTGGGATAGACCTTATCAGCATCAAACCATAAAAAGTTTATTTTGAAAGTACTCACAAGTGGCAGCTAGATGAAGTTCTTCTGATAAAATTCTGTAGGGAATAAATTGAATACATATTTCTAAAATAAGTCAAGCTAAATTTAGTTCTCCTAAATACCTGTGGGCATGTGCTAACATAAAAACCTAAAACTTGTAATTTTAAAATAAATCCGTTTTCACGGGGAAACAAGCGTGAAAGATACTTTCTTATTTAGTTTCTTCTGATAGATTTCTGTAGCTTCAAAAATGCAAATGCTTCAAAAATGCGAATTTTAACAAAAAATTGTTAGATTTGCCAGTGGTTACAGAAGGAAAAGTACAGGCGGTGGCAGTGAGTTAGTAAGGCTAAATCTGTGTTTAATTAATGGCTGCTTGAATCTGAAAAGTTTGTAATCTTATGTGTAGAGCTCAGTGAGTGTTTACCCTTTCTGTAGTTACGTTCGAGACCATGAAGTCTTAAGGGTGAGCATTTGATTTGTGAAAATCACTGGATCAATTTTATCCATCTTTAAAGCTGAATTGGGTGCTAACGTGCCCAACTCCGTACCAGCTTAGAAACATTTTCTCAATGTGTCTTATGTTAGACACCTAACTTTATTTCAGATCGTGGTTACTAAATCATAACTTGCAGTCATCCTAGTCCAGTCATTTTGGTAAGGCCTTTGACATGGTCCCCCTGTATACCCTTTTCTATGAATTGGAGAGAGACATGGGTTAGGTGGGTGCACTGTTCGGTAGATGAAGGATGGTCCTGTCCAAAGGGTAGTAGCCAACAGCTCAGTGTGCAGATGGAGATCAGTGACAAGTCATGTCCTTCAGGGGACCGTACTGGGACCAGTATTGTTCAATATCTTCATCAATGACATAGTGGGATTGGGTGCAGCCTCAGCAAGTTTGCAGATGACACCAAGCTGAGTGGTGCAGTTGACATGCCTGAGGGACAGGATGCCATCCAGAGGGACCTGGACAAAAGCTTGAGAAGTGAGCTGGTGTGAAACTCATCAGGTTCTGCAAGACCGAGTTCTTGCCAAGGTCCTGCACCTGGATTGGGATAAGCCACAGTATCCATACAGGCTGGGGGATGAAGGGATTGAGAGCAGCCCTGCTGAGAATGACCTGGGGATACTGGTCACTGAAAAGCTAGACACAACCTGGCAATGTATACTTGCAGCCCAGAAAGCCAACCATATCCTGGGTCGCATCAAAAGAAGCGTGGCCAGCAGGGCGAGGGGAGGAACCTGCCCCTCTGCTCCACTCTGGTGAGACCCCATCTGGAGTACTGCGTCTGGTTCTGGGGCTTCCAACCTTATAGCTCCTTCCAGTACCTAAAAGGGCCTACAGGAAAGATGGGGACTAACTTTTTAGCAGGACCTGTTGCAATAGGACAAGGGGTAATGGCTTTAAACTAAAAGAGGGAAGATTGAGACTAGATAGAGGGAAGAAATTTTTTACAATAAGGGTGGCAAAACACAGGCCCAGATTGCCCAGGGAAGTTGTGGCTGCCCCATCCCTGGACGTGTTCAAGGCCAAGTTGGATGGGGCTTTGGTCAACCTGGTCTAGTGGGAGATGTTCCTGCCCATGACAGGGGGTTTGGAGCTTGATGATCTTTAAAGTCCCTTCCAACCCAAGCTATTCTATGGTTCTTATTTACAGGCTAGTAATTTCATGCATAGCCTGATAATGCAACAGAAGTAGATCCTGATCAATATGAATAATTTTATTGAGCTTGATCATTTGGGATTGACAGAAAGTTGAGGATGTTGGCCTACAAAGAGGAGAGCAAAAATTCAAGAAGATAGGAACAGACTTCCCCAGAACTGTATGTATCTTGTGGGCTGCTAGAGTTAAGAAGGTGACATGTTAATTATTTTTCAGGTTTTTTGAACTGAGTCATATTGCTCAGCAAAAAATTTACTTATAAAGTAGGCATTGCAAAGTTAGAGGAGTTTGTGGAATTTAGTGTAGTAATAGCATGTGTTTGTTTGCTAATGTTTCTGCTCATTGCAATAGGAGCTTCATTTCTGGAAGCATAAAATAATACTTCTTTGTGATTTATAGGAAGATGTTTAAAGTAATTCAGTTTGATAAGTAGGTCTTTCAGAAATGATTAAATGCTTCCTGTTCTCTAAAGAAGAAATAGATACATGCTTTAGGTTATTATATACAGGTTGGCAAATTGCTTCATAATGCTTTCTGTCTTATTTCTATCCCCTGCTCTGAAAAGCAAGAACCCAGTAGCTCATCATCAGCATAAGTGATGAACAAACTTTAAAAGGAACTGTAGTAAACCAGGGAAACCTTTAAGAATCAGAGTATCTTCTTGGCCAGGCACCATTGCCTTTAACATCTCTGTTAAAAGGAATTCATACCTGACAAAAGAGGCAATTAGTTTGCTGAATGACAACAAGAAATGTCACCACTGGTAGCAAACTGATGACTCTATTCCTTATTCTGTTGGCAGGTCTTATTATTATGAACATTAAAGTAATCAGTTCCCTGTCACTTAAAATCCATACCTACATCTTCCTTTCCTCAAATACCCTGATATCAGTTGCACGCTGTATTATTTATGTACTGTTTTTACTAATCCTTGCTGGCCTGAAACATTACAATAATCTTGTAATCTAGGTAGAAATACGACCCATAATAAGCATGAGGAAGAAATTACAATGGTAGTGTATAATTATTGCTCAAGTGCTTTTTATAGCTTTGTAATGACATAGGGATCTTCCACTGATTTTAAGAAGAATGCAAAGAAGATATAATGCAAAAACATAATTTTATTAAAAATTTATTTTCTACTGAAAAGGAAATGAGGCAGAATTTTTTTTTTCCTCAACTATCTACAACAGTTCAGACCCTCCTTGGTGTCCTGCCATAGTCTTTTCATAAATGGCACCCTGGCAACGTGCTATTTACCACATGTACTCAACCTGAGACTGGTTTTTCCCCTTGTTCTACATTCCTCTCTCTGGGATTGCTTAACTAAAAAAAACAGCAATCAGATTATTTTAACTGATTTTAAATTTAAAAACTTGACTATAAACTAGAAGATATTAGAATACAATAATCTGTCTCAAAATTTTGTGCAGCCTTGTTGAAAACCTGGAAAATGATCACAAATTTGCTAATTGGATGCTGAAGGTGTGTCTGCATTTTAATTCAGATAAAGTGATCTCTGCTTCGTGTGCCTCACTTCATATTGTAGAATGGTTTGAGAGTAAGCAAAGTAAAATAAAGTGAAGGATACATTTTAGGAACAGGCCTTATGTGTTTCAGTGAAGACTGGTTGTTAGCAATGGGGTCGGACTGAAGCTAGACTGAAACTCCTGAAACACAAGCTGCCTGTGTTGGTCACCAGCCTTTTCACTGTGGTCTAGTCACAAACCATTTCAGAGACTCTGGTCTCTTTTCAGCTTTGAGCTTTCTCCTCTGTGTTGATGTTGTGGTTTAAAATTGGTTTCTTCCAGTCGTCAATTTGAAGTACTGTGCTCAGTTCAAACTTAGCAAGGTAAATGATTAAAATGTGCCTTCTCTTGATCTTTTGCTCCGGATGATGCGCAATGTCCTTGGTCATTGGGTTGGGTCAGAGCAACAGTTGTCTCCTCCACAGCTAATTGAACTCCAGGCAATTACTCCCACTGTATAAAGTTAAGGCTGTTCCATAGTTGTTGGGGAGGTTTAAAGTAGGTTTAGGGAAGAATATAAAATAAATAAATAAGTAAAAAAATCCAGGAAATAATCTAGGAAAATCCTATAAAGAAAAATAAATTAGGATTGCTGGTTGCAAACCTGTTTGTCTAAACTGTGCATTTAAAGAAAGAAAACCCTTCATTTCACCTCTTGAGTTCTGTGGGAAGCACTTGTCTGAAATACTGGCCTTTTGCTCTGGCTCTTCTGCTGTAAGCCACGTTAGTGTGGAGAGAGAACCTTAAGTTAATGACATGATTCATGGCAGTCTCAATTCTGAAATCCATCACTGGTATAGCACACTAATGACTTACCATAACATCGCTTATCCAGCGAGCGTGCAGTTCTGTTGTTCAGTCTTGTATACGTGAATGGCTGCTGGCCATACAGGCTTGGGAGACAAACAGGGTCTGAAGTACGATTAGCTAAATACTTCAATGATAACTTTCAAAAAACAGTCACAAGGTAAATGGTGTAACTCGTTTTGGCAGTTGGTGATTTACAGGAACATTAACTTTCAAGCTCAATTGACAGCCTTGCAGCTATGTTTCATATAAAGTACGTGCGGTTTGGAAAGAAAGTTGCAGAGACAAAGAAGTCATCTGTTCCATTAGAGGAGGTACACTTTTAAAAATAACTTCAGCATTATGAAAGGAGGCATTAATGAAGTATTACTCCTATACTTCTTTCTTGATTCTAAACAAAAGAAGCAGGTGTCTTGCTGTAGACACCTGCAAAATGTTTTTTATGCTGTCATGACAAATTATTATATGAGATTGGCAATTTGAGAGGTCTCATGTAGAAGAATCAAAGGAAAAAACAAACCCACAACAAATTCGGAAGTCTTGGAAACTAGTAACTTACTGTTAAAAACAGTCTTCAAAATAGAAGATGACTGTTCTGAAACTATTCATGCAAGAGACCTTCAACACAATGGAAAATATGCTTCTAAGTTTAAATATCTCGTCATAAATACATCAGAGACTTTCTAACTTTTAATTTGGAGTGAACTTTTTACTTAAGAGATTTTAACTTTTTTTCTGATTGGATTGATACTTCCCATATGAGTACCTCCTTACATTTCCTAGTCTCCATCCTGTTTGTTTCTTCTCTCTAATTTTTTCTGTGTTTTGTACTTTGAGTAGAGGAGAGGTGGGGTTTTTTTCTGACTTTACTACTTTGGTGAAATCAGATGATCTTTAACAGTTTGAGTAATTCTCGGTGTCAAGAAATAGAGTTGCTATTGTTAAAATGGTGTGTTTGCTATTGAATGAGCTAATTTACAAGATCTGTGACACAAATTATAGATATAGAAACTGAGATACTGCATATGTATTTAACTTCTGCTGTAGTCTGTGTTGTATCTAGAACTGGCATAAAAAAATCATGTAACAGTTGTGACTGTAACTTTTATATAGTCTGAATGTGCCTTATTATTGTTAGTATTTTCTGATTTATCTCTTCAAGAATTTAATTTAAGACTCAAATGCTAAAGCATCTGCTCTGGAAATCTGTATTCCTGTCTGAATAAAATAATATATGGGAATGAACAGCATGGGTTCATCGTACTCCTCTGGCTTTGTCCACTTACGAGGGGTCATTAGCACTTGTTGCAATGTTACTTGATGTCTGCAATGTGCACATGATATGTAGGAAGGCCATCCTATCTTTCATCTAGAATATTACTAGTCTGCAAGACTGAATGTTTTGGTGTTAGGAGATGCTACTTCCTTTAAATCTGTTTCTGTGGGTTTCTTAACACACCACCTTGGACAATTCACTCAGTCTCTCGATTTATCCTTTTATTTTTGAAAACCACACAGAGGATAATAGTGCTTATGTAGGGGGAGAATGATTTATTCAGATGTCTGTAGTCTTTCTGCTTAGAATAATTAGTTATTTACTTGCATTTGAAAGTGCTATAAAATATTGCCAAGCATATTTATTCTTTAAAAAAATTATCCAACCCAGAAAGACCAACAAAAAAAATTCAGTCAACAGAAGTTACCTGTTCTAGAACTGGCCAGTTAACATTGCAGATGCTGTCTTTTCACTCTCACTGAGCATACAATTCAGGTTAGCATATCTGTATAAAGCTCCAATTAAATACTGTTCAGAGCACTTACTAAGAGATTTGAGGTGACTATTCTGTTTCAGGATATAACAATATTCAAAAAGGGGCTGGCTTCTGTGGCAACGTGTGGAACACAATGTGTAGATCACGTGTGAGGTAGCACTCCCCTTTTCCTGCAGTGATACTTGCATAAAAACGTGAACAGAAATATCTCTATTTAACCTTTAGAATACCTGTTGACCTCTCTAGTTTAAAATACTCATATCTTTCTCTTATTAGCATCTGTTGGGAGAAATGAAGTGAAAAGATTGCTGCCTTATTCTACTTAACAGCCTATTTAAATTCAAATGGTAATATGCACAAGCATATGTTGTCCTAATTTAATCTCTCTACGTTTTTTCCAAACAAAGCATTTTGTGTTTAAAAGAAAAGCAGGCGTTATTTGTCTATAAGGATGAATTAGTTCTGTGGCTAAAGTGTGTAAAGAGACAGGAAAGATGAAAAAAGAGATTTCACATAAAAGCAGAGCTGTAAGGAAACTAAGCTAAATCTGCGACTTCTACAGTTCTGTGCTTTTGAGACTCTGGAGTCTTTGTATTTTGGGGGCATCTGCAGGGGGAAGGGGATATAAGACAAAGCTTTCCAGACAAAAAAGAAATTCAGATCTTTATCTTCCAGCTTCTAAAATGTATTTACTGGAGCCATTCATCCTGGCAGTCACTAAAAGTGCTTTCTGAAGGTTCCCGGTTGCCTTGAAAGACTTCAGGGTAGATACGTTGTATTAGCTTAGTAATCGTGTTGTGTCCTTCTCACCAGCAGGGTTTCAGAACTTTCCTGCTCATTATTTAACTGAAAATCCAGAAGATTGTTGCTTTATAATTCAGTAGTGTTGTGAGTTCTCCTCTTCAGCGTCTGATTTGTGGGATGGCTGAAATGCAGCCCTGCCTCTCAGGGTGGTGGGTGAAATCTGGCATTAAATCTTCTGCCACGTGGACTAAAAGTGACTGTAGTGAAGAAGTGCTGGTGCAAGTAGCTCTGAGGTGCTCGGAGAGCGTGCCTGAAGGCCAGCCCGGGTTGGAGCCCTCATGTGAAGGGGCGAGGAGTCGTGCCTGCCACTCTGCTCGTTTTTCCATGCATTAGCACGCTGGTGAAGGTGTCTGTCTACGGTTTAGTCTAGGGCTTCGGATGTGCATCTCCTTAGGTGTCATGACAGTAATTCTGAGTGGATCTTATGTTGCTTATCTCAAAGGAACAGAGTACACAACAGTATTCATTGTTGTAATTACTTCAGTATAGGCTATAAGTTATAGCTTTAATGTGTGGATGTTAAGTGTTTTACACTGTTGTAATTGTAAATCTATCTAATTAGATGGAGAGTCTTTTCAAGATGCTGACCCCTATCTAACAGCACAAACTGATTTTTATTGATGGTGGGTAATCCAGATGGCTAGTAATAGATAACTGAAACGATAGAAGAGTACGTGAAATTAAGTAAGCATTTGAAGTTAAACTCTTACTGCAAGAAGGGTTAGTATTGTAATTTAAACATTGGCAGTTCAGTAGAAGGCCTATTTGCTAAAATGTATCTGAAATGGTGAAGAAGTTCTTCAGTTTAGAAAAGAGAGGAGGAAAAACTGTGAGGAAAGTACTTGAACATGTTTTTAAAAAAGAAACCCACAACAATGCAATTTCTGACAAAAAGCCAGAAAACAAAAAGTTTCATCCTTTCTTAAAATAAAGGTACACCCACAAGGACTATTAGTGCCATGTCAGCCATAATGGATCTTTGAAGCTCTGCAATTATGTTGTACCTATGATGTTTAAAAATATTTTTGAGAGATTTGAGAAGGTTACTTGATTGACAAAGGGAAAAAAAAGGCTATCAAAACTAGAAACTTTGAGATGTTAAAATTCACAATAGGTGCATAATTGATACAAATGAAATTATTGTTGTACACCTAAGTACATTAGTAAATTCTTTCAACTGGCTTGTTTAGCATTAAAAGATACTGCACTGTTTATTACCTAAGTTGGTATGTATGTATATATCTAAAGAGTACAAAAGAGGGATAAATGTTAATTTTAAGTAGCACTTGTATTCATATACTAAAACTACCTATACAAATTGATAAAATATTTGTAACTTGATATGCAGTCTGTATTATGCCCTGTGGGAAAATAAGCATGCTCTTTTAATCGTTATTAGGATTTTATGGTATGCCAAAACCCAGTAACAACTAACATAATATAAATAAACAGTAGCACAGACATCTCTGGTTGTTTTGTTCTCTATAAAGATACTGAGCACAAAAGATGAGCTTTGAGAGTTCATTGGGAAAGTAAATTTGAGTTGAGAGTTTTGGGTTTATTCCAACATAAACAAAGCAGTAAATTAGGGATTTTTCAAAGAATTTTAGTTATGTTGAAAGTATTCTTACTTTCTGACCGCAATTGTTGCAGTGTATGGACAAAGCATGTCCCACTGGTGGGACATTCCTGCCTGTGCCAGTTTGTGACAAGCAAATTTATTCTGGCCAGAACAAGTGTCTTAGTGACAACTTCTATAAAATGTGATTGTCGTGCTGCCAGATACCACAGTGTGAGTTCCATACAAATGGGCATGTATTCCTGGTTTTCTATATATGGGTATTTATTTTTTTTTTATGGGTATAGGATTTCATAGTATTGTTTTATGTTGGTAGGAATATTACAAACACAATCCCCTTTATATAGCCTAAATATAACGGGTTTAAAAATCAGATTTCAGAAAACACTTTTCCTCACTGACTCTTTATCATGGGCTGATAACTTTTACTAACTAGTCATCTTTACATGAAAGAAACGTAAACATGTGTGTCTCTAAGCTACAAACTCCATCAAACCTCCAGACTGGAAAACCAGGACCAAAGAAGCGAAGGAGGGATGGATGCAGCCACAGACTTGTTGCACTAGAGAAACCTCTTCTGGAAGTGAGAATGTCTATGAACTACAGCTGAATCTGTTATCTCACTTCCGCAAAGTCATATACAGTAGGAAAGAGAAAAGCTTTCAGCACTGGGAGAATCTCTAGAACCATGAAATCAGTTTGGGTTTATCCCCAGTAGCAGGGGTTGTGGGGGTTATGACTAGGGTATAATTACATGAACTGTAACTTTGCCCTGGCTCTGTGTGGGGGCAGTTGTAGAGGGCAGCTCACAGGTAATGGTCCATGTGAGCTTTTTCTCTTCATTGCTTTTGTTTCTTCTGTGCTTGGTAGCAGTGAATGGCTCTGCTGAAGAGCTTGGCTGTAACTTTTAACATTGGGTTGACAAGGCCAAGGTGCTTGCATTTTTTTGTCAGTGCTGCATTCATAACAGCTTGTATTTGCTGCACCTCTCAGCAAGGTGATCTCTCCTGCACATTTGGCACAGACGCCAATCTCAGAAATAAAAGTTTCAAATTCAATACAGGGCACTGTGTCGGGGCTGTTGTGTTTGGTAGTTAGCTTCTCCAGACTTACTCACACAGCCGATCAGCACTGCCTGATAATGAAGTGGGTGATTTACGAACGCTAAGGGCATGTTTAGGCTGAACCTGTTGACATCTAAAAGCAGAAATGTGCACGTTGAGCCTCGGGAAACCATAAAAGCTTTTTATGCTAGTGAACGCTTACTGTGCATTAGGGAGCTGACCTTAATGCCCCAGCACATTTCATTTTCTTTTCTTTTAAATTTCCTGAACTATTTTTTTTTCGTTATTATTTTTTACTTCTTCATGTTAAAACTATTAAAGCCTACAGCTTTTTCTCTCCTAAAACTTGTAGTTCATTGATTTCTCTAAGAGTCAGAAACTAATTTTCCTATATTAACAGGCGGGATTGGAAGCTGACTATCACAACATGTTCTAGCAAATACAGGACAACGTATCTTCTGTTACTACTTAATGGTTTCTTCCATGAACTACTTTTATTATTGCTAAAACACAGTTTTGCATGCTGTGGAACTTGCTGAAATAACTGTTGAATGATTCAATGATTCTGCAGGTTTTTCTGGTGCTGCAGTCATGTCATCTATAGCTGTTTAGATGTGGGTTGTGATGAGAACCATGAAATGCAGTGTTGCGCCCTGCCTACACCAGGAAAGTCATGTCCTCACAGCTCTGACTTTCAGTTACTGAAATTAAGTCACTGGAGCACGCACATGGTGACATCTTGGCATAGCCTGCTTGTCAGCAGGAGCTCTTGTGTTGTTCAGGGGGTTGTTTCACTCTGGAGACAAGCTATGGTTTGCCAGCTTATATCAAACGTGTGTGGACAAATGCAAATCTGCAGAAACAAGAAACACTGTGTTGCTAAAACTGTAAAGTACACCAGAACTAACACGGGCAAATGTGAGTTGTTTATGAAAAATGTGTTAGAAGTGCCATAGGGTGGAATTATCACTTATAAAGATCTCACTCCCACAGCTTGGAATAGCTTAAAGGTGCTGGCAAATAAGGTTCTGCACTACTCTCCAGAGATCGTGTCTATTTTGTCTTAACAATATTCAGAGCTATTATAATTACTCTTTAATGCCGTGTTGTGAAATCCATTATGTGCTCAGCACTCTAACCATACAGCACACAAGATACTTTTTTTTTTTTTTTTTTTAATTCCCTTAAAGCCCAACATACTAGTTTGATTCCCCTGACTTCTTGAACTAGGATTTTCCAAGCACTCAACTGTGCAATCTACTGGACCTATACATACACCTCTGTGTGTCAGTACATATATCCTCTTATGTCATGCTCTTAATTTCCTTCAAAGATGAACAATGCAATTCATTTTAATATTTCTGTAGGTGTGGTATGTTTACCTTATCTGTATCCATTTTCTTCCTGCCTCTCTGACCTATCTAATGACATAGTGTTCTTTCCAAGATACAAAACAGTTTCATGTGAAGTTGAGTTATTGACTTGCTCCAGAATGTCTGAACAGCACAATCTTTAATTATGCTCTGGATTGTTGAGGTACAGCAGTCACTCTCACTAGAGCTTCTTAACAGTATTTCCTTGTGTGGCTGGTTCTAGTCATTAGTCAGTTGAGATTAAGTCCAAGATCCTGATCTCTGTCTCCCCTCCCACCCCCAATATTTTTTTTTATGCTACACTTACTTTGTAACAGTGAAGCAAGAAATAAAAGTAGTATTCCAAACCCTTAAGATGGAAAGAACTTAGGAGAAGTTCTAACTGTAGTGCATGTCAGGGTGTGTAAGCAGGTGGAAAAGCCCTACTGGTTTAAATAACTCCTTTGTGTGGGGCAGTGTATTCACAGTGTTCCCACCATCTTCCAGCTCTGATGGATAGGCATGACAGTGAGACTGGGAACACTGACTGCTCTGTTGGCTTTGTCTGAACCCAACTGTGATGACAAGTTCTTAATATAAAATTAATCTTTCTCTTCTGCCACACAGAAATTAAAAAAAAAAAAAAAAGATGATTGCAGGCAAGAGGTAAGCCTTCAGAAAAGTTGGAGGAGTCAAAGGATTGATTTGATGTGAAGGATAGTTAGAGAAGACGGCAAATCAATTTACTGAAGCAAGAAGTTTGTGGGAGGGTCTGCTAGGGCTGCTTGGGACTGCTTGGGAGGACTAAGTTAAATGATACCCCAAAGTAAAAGGATGTAGATAAAGGCGGACATTTCTGAAAGGAAGCAATGTAGAATTAAATGCAGATTTGAAAGCAGCAAAGAACGTACTCTTGTGCTTTGGAATTTATGATAGAGGTAAATTAAAGAAGCCAATTGTTGGCAGAAAATTGCTTGAAGAAATTTTATAAAAAAGAGATAGCTTCTTAAGGACTGAGACAGAGAAGGAAAAAAAAAATCAAATCCCAATATCTTTATGGGAGAGGAATGTTACAATTTTTTAAAGTGAATCTGTTTTCTGGTTGAGATATGATATTAAACTTCAGTAAGGAGATGGGTATTTAAAACTTTACTTGAGCTGAGTAACTTCTTTTATAGCCTTTTAGCCTTTTATGATAAGATTCTTCCACACTAATTTTTGTGGAAACAAACTGGTTTGCCTAAAAAGAATCAGTGATATCTACAGCTACAACAGAATGCTACTGTAAGAGGGAAATATAGGAAAAACCTGTAAATAGAGAAATAGAAACGTTATTTCTACAGTGTATTTTTTTCTACAAGTCTTGTCATTTTGTAATAGTTCATGCACTTGTATAATCTTAAGGGAAGTTTAAATATGAATTATGTGTTATTGGTATTTCATATAGTGAAGAGTGATTCTGGGTTCTCTGTGTGATAAGCTGGGTAATAGGGGAGGGACATGTAATTTTAACCTTTAGCGTGACTCACTGATGTGTTAAGAAGTATAATAAGGCACGATACTTTCTTGTCTTCTATTTACTCCTATTGGCCTTTCTAATATTATTCAAAAAAGAGTCTAAAAATTAACTGATGTAACATAGTTATTAAACAAATTTCCATGAAACAGACATGCAAGTTTATGTAAAATTCCTCACTCAAAGGATTCAGGACAATGCAGGATTAGGTTTCTTGTCTTAAAGTTTATGTTTATCGTACATCTTTAACACAGAACATAGTTTTGCATTTTTTTATTTGATCTTCAGCTTTCCAGAAGTCTTCCTCCATCCCTGTTGATGTATCTTTTGTCTAACATCAGTCGTGTGACACATGCTCATTTTGCTATGTATCAAAAGCTGTTGGTTTTGAGGGAACTCTTTTATGTAATTTTCTTTGTATGTCATTTACCATTTTTATTAATTATTTTAGCTGTGATTTTTATATTCGCAATGGCTAAATTTTCTTAGTATAATCAGAATATGTCTACAAAGGAGAGCAAATGTCTTTTCATTCCCTGTTTCAAAAGGTTTATCTTTTGGGGCTTTTCAGTTAATATCTTAATCAGCAGTGTCTCTTAGCACCCAGTGACTGAGCAGAAGTGACAGTTTTGTTCTTCTCATTTTCATTTTTCTTTGTTTTCTAAAGAAACAGAATGGGACAATTGTTTTAGGATGTTGTCAGAATAGGTTCCTTGTGCTGGTCGACAGAAGTCTTGCCGAGTGTACTTGTGCCAGGTACACTGCTGCATCAGAATTGAACGTAGGCATTTTGAGGGACATGAAAAGTTTATGGTGTTTGCTTTTTGAGTTCCACTTCACTAATATTGAACAGCAGTGTATGTGCTCAACTACGGAAAGAAGGAAAGGGAAGAGAAGCTGGTGCATTTGTATAGCCAGCCTATCTGTACTGCATGTGATTGCCTAGAAAATTCCATTTGGTTCAGTCAACAAGTTTTATGCGGCCTCGTCTTTCTTTCCAGCTGCTCCCTTTGAGATAAGTCTGAAATAGTAAAGAAAGGAAAAATATTATTTTTACCTTTAAATGCTGAGACTCTGTATGTGTATAGATAGATCATAACAGCTTTATGTTCTTGTAATAATAACATTTTATCTTCATTTCTTTATGTTACAATGGAATTGACAAGAATATTTAAAGGATTGTGTGACAAAGTGATTTCCATTTCCCTACTTCAGAAAAAGATCATTTAAATAAATTTTCTTTGGTTTCTCTTGTTGATAAAGTTTCAATTCACACATGATATTAACCTATACTTGAATTTAGAAAAACAAACTGTAAAATTAGAGAATAGTGAACCAGGATCTTTTTTTGTTAATTTGTGGGGTGTTTTTTATAGTGAGCCTTGGACCAGTATTTCCCCTATAAAGGCTGTTTGTGATGAGTTCAGATCTTTCGCTTCAATAATAGTTCATGGGCTGTAGGAATTTGAGTAATAAAGAACATAATCTCAAAAGGTCTAGAGGCCACTGTCATGTAAGTTTTGAGAGTGTTTCATATTCCGTAAGGCTTTGAATTTACACTAGGAGGTTTAGTGCAATTATCCTGAGATAACAATGCTTTTTGTGGAATACATGTGTCATAGGTATTAGAGAAGATCGTACAAGACTTGTAGAACCCTTTAGAAAATTATAGCAATCTTTATAAGTGAAATTATTACCAATGTATTCCATATGGACAGAATAATGCACTTTATTATAAAGCAATGAAAGTGGCTACTGTGTATGATTTCACTGCCGTATTTTATTTCAGTGAAAGTGTGCTTAACATAAGACAAGTAGCAGTTCAGTGTAAATAGTTTAGAAATCCAGTGATGGCCGTTTTCTGTGTTTCTCTATTGCTTTTCACATGCTCCAAATGTTTATTTGCAAATCACTTACATTAAGTGATATATGCAAAACCTTCGACTTCCATCAGAATGATGCTTGGATGTTTTTTAACTCATTAACTATTTCTAAAAGCTGAAATTATTCCTAGAATGCACGATCTGGAAGAATTAAAGCAACACCCCCTGATAAGCAAACTGCCATTTTCTTTAACCCGTGTAAGAGCTCTGTGTACACAATAGTAGCTCCTTTGATACTGTTTTCCTTAATGCACTAGGATGTATTTTTTTCCTACAAAATAAACAAAGAGGATCTTTTAAAGTGATCTTTGGTGTTTTAAGTTCTTATCTACAACCTTATCTACCTGAAATCAGAAAATCCAGGTTTTCTACTTTTTTCTAACATACGGAGTTTTGGTGGAAAAAAATTGAGCTCTAAATCTTGCAAAGCTTCCTGTATTTCTTTGTAAGCTGTCTTGAACTGAAGTATTTGCTATCATGTCTTCACTATTTTTGGTGTTCAGACTAGCTAGAATTAAACCAGACCAGGTATGTATACACCTTACCATGTTCTGGATTCAGCATTAAAAATCCTTTGTAACATTTTTGCTGAAATTCCAAGAGTTTAATTTTTATCTGCTTAGGCCCAGAGCCTTATAACTGGGGTATCAGATCATCGAACTCGTTCCCTCAGGTTTCATGTGCCCTATATCTGTAACATAACGCTGGGAAGTCGGATGCAGAAGAAGAATTATTTGCAGCAATTTAGGAAAAAAGCTTTGCTTGTACAGTGCATTGCTTAAATACAGTGTCCTCAACAATGTAACAGTCTTTTATAAAAACGCATAACAAAAATCAAATACATTTTCATGTAGCACATCTGAAATACTTGAATTCTGGAGTGGCTCTGGAAGTTGGAGAATGAGAGAGCATGTGTGTGACTATGCATCTGTTTTGAAAGGTGTCTTCCAGATTCTAATCTTACACTAGAACATTGGAAGTAGATTTCATAATGTGCATTTATGACAGTAGTTTTCTTCCTAGTCTTAACAAAGAGAAGAGAAGGTATTTTGTATCTCATCTTGGCATTAGTAATAAAAATTGTCTGCCCTTGTTTTAAAAATTAATGTATGTGTGACCCTGCTCTTTAGTTTGCCGCTTTTAAAATGAGAAAAATGGTGCTTCCAGAGGAGCAATGCCAATATCGGTTCATTATTGTTTTCATAAAACAGAAGGACTGTGCTTGAAAAGTTTTCCACTGCAGGCATTATTAGTGAAAGCAGACCTGCATAAACTATTTAAATCATATATTTATGGAAAATTTGACTTCAGGTACTACGTTCTGGGTTTTCTTTTTCTTTCCCCTGCCCTGCCCCATGGGGGAAAAACAATCTCTTGTTCAAAATTCTTGAATAACAACAAATAAAATAGAAAACATGGAAAGTGTCAGGAAATGTATTTGAGAAACAGTGTGAGTCAGTATTAAAATGAGCTTTAAAATAGAAGGTGAGAAGCATTTGGACTTAGGTACAATACGGTTGATAGAAGACAGTCAGAAACTGATTTATCTTAAGTGAAGACACCTCGCAGGATTAAGTGTAGACATCCTTAACACCACTGTAACACCCGCTTGTCAATTTTCTTCAGTACATTGGAGATACTCCTTGTGCTTTGCCTATTATTTAAGACTTGGATCTGCCCTGATTGCTTTACATTGTTAATTCTCAGCTTGTTTATAAAACCATATTTCTTCTTGTGTTCGTTATTTTACCTTCTAAACTTTATCTAACTGTTTTCAGCTAAAATAGCAATAAAACCATGCAGTAACACAGAGTTCAGCACAGGCTGTGTATTCCCTGTTGGTCACTAATTGGCGCCGATCCCTCTGCTGCCCTGTCCTTGCCACGCTTGGCGCTGGGTACGACAGGAGTACATGGACTGTGCTTGGAGCATATTTCTGATCAGAGCAGGGACAAGATAACAGATGCACCAGAGGTAATACTTGCATTAAGTACTTAAGTTTTAAAGCCATGCTGATATCTGGGCCACAGAATCTTGTAATGGTGTCTAGACAATAATAAGTACATTGATGTTATGATAACTTTCCTGAATCTCCTGTGTGTGCCCTTTCCTTGTACCTATGTATGTAAAAAACCAAAAACCAAACCAAACCAAAAAACCAAACCACAACCCAAAGAGAGGTAGTTTCATAATGTTATTATTTATTATGTTTAGCTGGGGGGGAGAAAAGTTAAAATTTTGTAATTCTTTCTGGAATAGAGTTACTATTCCCTATTAGCACAGCTAAACCTTTGATAGCAAAGCAGGATTTTTCCTGCAACATTAGGCAGGATTCCTGACACAGAGTGAAGATAGGGGAAATATGGTGGGACTTCGTGGACATCTGTGGGTAGCAGTTTTCCCACTGGAACAAGTAAATAAGTATTTTCATATTGTTTTTCTTGATGGAAAGCTGAAGTGCGTGATTG
This sequence comes from Limnodromus scolopaceus, assembly GCA_028565335.1. Lineage (NCBI taxonomy): Eukaryota > Metazoa > Chordata > Aves > Charadriiformes > Scolopacidae > Limnodromus > Limnodromus scolopaceus. The sequence continues at coordinate 17,506,779 of JAOXNO010000063.1, forward strand.
TCCAAGGAAAGGGAAGAAACTGCAGGGAGGCACGTGGCCACAAGTGTCCTTTGGTTAACAAGATACAACTTGAAATGGATTTTATGATAATAGCATTGAGGTTCAGAGTCTATCCCGACCATGTGTAAAGTAACAAATGACAGGAGAATGTGATTACTTATGTCATATTTCTCACAAGTTACGTTGATATAGCCCACAAACATTCTTGGCTTAAGTGGGGCGATGGCTGTCCCTTGCATTGAGCTACCTTAGAGCAGATGGAGCTACTCTTACCTGTACTTACCCTTGGTGACTCCTACATGCTTTTGCTCATTGCTCCCTATTTTACAAGTTACACTGTTTGCATTCAGTCTGAATTCTGTGCCATAGGTTAGGATACACGCTGAATAATTTACTCAGATAACTTTTTTTTTTTTTTTTCCTTATCAAGGAAATTATTTCCAAACATACTTCTTTATCTCCTGAAAAATTATTTATGGTACCAGTGCCTGTTCTGGACATACTCTTGCCACCTCAAGAACAATCCAACATTTTACTTCATCTACTAAGAACTACAATATGCACTAGAAAAATCAAACGTACTTTATAAGACAAATAGTCACTGCTGGGGATAAGGAATATAAATAGGATGACATCAAATGAAAAGAGCTCATGATCCAACACAGCTTCTATAGATCATGTTGTCTCTAACGTCAGGAGAATTGCAGATTAGTCTTGCTGCTCTTTATAAGTAAGCCTATTTATCAACTTCCCGGAAAAATCTAATTTAAGGTGGCACATTTTCCTTAGTTCTGCCATACTTCAAAGCTTGAAGTATAGGGGTTTGTCAGCCATTCTCTCCTGGCTGTAATCAGCATGTGAGATTCCCATTCAGGTCTTTCTCTACCAGCAAAGTCCGGGCTGCTCCTGGCCAGCTCTGATAATGTAACTTTAGTTTGCTTGATTAGTAAAGTAAAAAAAAAACTGGGAAGCCTTAGCTTTTAACACCTTTATCCAATTCAGACTTAATGTTCAGAGAGAAAGAGCAATTTAAATTGCAAATGTTGGTTATAAGAAGCTGTGTTTCTATAACGTATAACTTAGTCACACCATAGAGGAAGATGACAAGCTCTAGAAAAAAACCCCACAGTTGGATAAGGTAGGTACTGGCAGAGGCTATACTATTTTTCTTGAATAACCTGAAGAAAGAGGAAGTAGTTTTATGAAGGGATATATCAAGAAATGTGAATTTTAGCAACTCTGGAGAAAATATGCAGGAATATAAAAATTTGTAGTTTTGCTACCATGTACAACATTTTTAACATGACGCTTTATGTCTGAGTCACAAAACGGATTTATGTACATTTATATTCATTCTTTAAAAGCTAAGTAGAGCTCAGGCAACTAAAACAAGCTGTTTGATATTATGTTGAGGTTTTTTTTCCCCTTTCACTTGATGTAAGAATACCTTAGCATATAATGTCACATTAGTTTTATATATGTAAATACTTTCAAGTCAGAACATGCAGTGTGAGCATATTTTATCAGCTATTACCACTAAGATTTCTACATATACAAACTAACAAAAGTTCTGTGTTTATCAAAATTTAAAGTAATTTTGCTGCTTTAGGATTATCTGAATTCATGGGAACACTTCTGTTCTTAGAAAGAACTTAACTATGCATTGATTAAGAAATATTTATAATTTCTGAAATTTAGGAAGCATGTTTTAAGTATGTTAGCAATGATGTGTAAGATAAAACAGAAGTGAAACACAATAAAATGAGTAGAACAAGAAACCCTAGGGAGAAGCATATTCTCATAGATAGGCATTCCAAACTGCTGATGTTCTTACAGAGAGCTTTAGGATAAATCCGTATAATTCCTGTGCATGACATTTTGAAAAGACCAGAGCTGTGAATATCACACCTGATTGCTTTTAAGTCAAAAGCTTTCATGTGCACGAAATAATGTTTCAATTAAAAAGAGAGAGAAGGGGAGGTCATTTGACACTACTACATTGCGTTCAAAATCATGTACAGAATTAGAGCAAATTCAGTAGGGTTTTGACTTAAAGCTGAACAGACTTAAATGTTTATCACTTGTTCAAAAGGTTGTTAGGCCCAATTTTGTTACCAAATGAGTGTATCAAATCTCAGAACTTGGGGATCTCAGTCTCTTGATTGGTGAAATTTTGCTATCACTAGTTACCAAGCGCTTGGTTTTATTCTCCATTGTTCTCGCTTCAACTTTGTCATCTTGTAGTGTCTGAAATCTATAAATTCCATCTACTGTAATTTTAAATGTGAAGATACTGTGTAAGATTACAAATACTGACAGCAGGTGGAAATAATTTCTATTGCTTAGTGTACTGACTTTATTTTTGCTTTTCCATGTGAACTGTTTGATTTACAATTTGAAGTATATATATGCACTTGTAAGCTTAGTGAGCATTTTAATTTTTAATAGCATATACAGTATGTGACATTTCACTGAGAATTCAGAGGAAATGCTTTCTCCTTGCATAAAACCAATAGGATGCATTTGCCCTAAAATTGCCCTTGAAATAGATACTTTTTCTAGTAATGTCATTTCTTCCAAAAGATATCTCCTTTCCTATAAAGATGTGTGATCATTGTATCCTGAAATACAGATCTGGGGTCTGCTTATGGTTCAGTTTCTTTACAGAACCACTAAGAAAAAGTATTTGCCATGTGAAGATTCACTATGTATCTGTGGATTTGCTAGCTGTATTAAAAGCATTGTTCTTCTGTGGATGACCTCCTTACACAGAATGATAGTTTTATCCTTCTCTACATCATTATGTTTGCTGTACAAAAATCCTGCTGTGCTACATCATAATAACATGTAATCTTCTTGCTCAGTTTAGCTGAGATTTAAGGAGCCGCTGTTCATGGAAGCAGTTTTCTAAAGTCTGATCTATAATTTACCAGAATCAACCAGGCAAAAGAGCAAGAGGCTTTATAAGAGGGATACAGCCCTTAAAACTCTTAAATGAAGATTAGTTTAAAGTTTTACAATCCGGTACAGAACCATCTGGCAAATCTCATGTCAGGCTTTGTTAAACCTCTGAGCTTTCCTAGTACACCGTAATCATTCAACCCCCACCCCACACCCTGCCTTTATCTTCCATTCCCCTGCCTCCTGCCAGGCACCCGCTTTACTCAAAGATAAGTTGGAACAAAAGAGGGAAATAAGTCAGCGAAGGGCTGATTTTTCTACAGGAATAGTCTAACAGCTGTAAATGATGGAGGCTGTGGGTGTGCAGCACCTCTGGAAATCATGCCCTTATAATTGCTGTCTGGCTGTATATGCACTAGCTGATTTATTGCATCTTTGAAGAGGTAATTGCAAGATAAAAGCTGCCTGTTGGCAGAACCATTAGAGACTTGCTGGGTTAAATTGTGGCTTTTGAGGCCAGGGAATCACCAGGAGGACATATAGCAACATCACAAGGCATTTTGATACTTTCAAAAAGGGAGCCAGAGTTGTTACAGCCTAAACAGTGTAGACGCTGTGTCAGTGGAGATTCCAGGTTGCTGTTTGGTGGGGAAAGTCAATTGTTCCCGTCACTCCTAAATCACATTTCAGGGCTCTAGACTGTGGGTTCCTTGCAAAACCTTCACAAAGGGGTTTTTATCTGTGAGTTCTTGTCTTTTTGTTCTTTGATAAGGGGCTGACCTAATGTGTTTCTCAAACACGAAGCAAAACCCTCCTATATGAATCATTACTAACATCTGGATTTCAGCTGCCCAGTGGCTTTCACATATACGTCTGTGTCATACAGATTTATTTTCATATTTATAAAGCTTGGAAACATGGAACAAAATAAATTGCTTTATCAATCTGTTACATAAAATTATTCTTTCTTCACTTAAATTAACGCTTCTGTTCACCTTTCACATGAAGGGTCTTAGGAGCCTAAAGGAGGACTACAGGAATCCCATTACCTGAAATTAGCTCAGAGGCAAGAAGGCATTGTTAGTGGAGATAATCTCCTTCCCAGGCTTACAGCGCTTCTCTGACTCAGTGTGGTAATAGAGATGTTCTACCTGGAGAGTGAAATTAGTATACATGATTACCTGATTATAATATGGGACAGAAGAATCATAAAGTCTGCAGTTCCTGTCTAAAAATGTAACTTTTGGCCACGTACTTCAAATGTAACTAGAAAAGACCAAAGCTGCCCCGATAAACACGTGCAATCCCAACTAGACTTCGATAATGTAACATAGCTAATATACTACTTACAAAATGTCTTTTGCTGTTTGTTTCCTAAATCTCACTTCAAGCCATAGAGGATTTCAGTATGAAAGACAATTTCATAAAGCACTTTTTTTTTTTTCTTTCCTGTAAAGTGCAGGAGTGGAACACTTTGAGTCAGACAATCTTAATGCTGCCATAGCAATTTTGTGAGGCACCAGAGAAAAATGCATCATATTATCTTTGAATTTCAGTCTGCTTTTGCTTCTCACAGCAATCAATAACCATTAGAATTATTGGTGGTAGTATCCGTCTAGATAATTTTAGGGCTTTTCCGGAAATCAAAATACATAAACCAAAATTGTCATATTGTAACTTTTTCTTTTCTTTTTAACTCTAATAAAGCCAGATTTGCCTTGAAGAAAAGCAAAAAAACTGTCAATAGGGAAGTGGGATGACACCAAGCTGAACAGATCCAGTAGTTAGTGTTGGAATAAAAGGCTTGAGGTCCAGAACATATTCCCTTTGCAGTCTGGAAAAGTAATAGTCATCGAAAATTTAGTTATATCCATGGGTCAAGTTAGTAGAATTTTTTGATTATTCTAAAATCCCAGCTTATGAAGCTGAGGCCAGCCAATTGAATATAATTTAACAACTTCTTTTCAGCAAAAAGGGAAGGATGTTCTCACAATTTGAGAGTATGTGTTTTGTATTATGCCTGGCCACTCAGGAGTCCTGGCCGTAGGAAGCGAAGGGATGCAGCGGGCCCTGGAGCCGGGAGTGCAGCTCCAGCTGGGCTGGGCAGGGGCAGAGAGCGGGCAGCTGCCTGCCCCTGCCTGCAGAGCAGGGTGCTGTTCACCTCCACGGCTGGCTGTGGCAGCTTCCGCTGGGTGCTGCTTCTAGGGTGATACACTGTGGAGAGGGAGAGGCAAAAGGGAGAGCTCAGCAGGTGGCTGTCAGCCAGGATCGCCAGGAATGAGCATCCCTCTTTCTCAGGCACCTGCCTTTCCCCTTCCTGATCTGCAGGGCAGGATCCTGGACAGCAAGCTGGACTGGTACCTGAAGGCAGAGGGAGAATGGGCTGAGTCTGCTGGAGAAAATAGGCTGAGTAAATTAGCAATCTGTTGTTATGGATCAGCCTAACCTGTACTGACGCTGGAATCCAAGTAGCATAGGGGTGGATGCCGTCAGAAGGGTGATCTTCTCCTGAGCATAAGCTGTTGTTGTAATACCTGCACCCAAACAGTTAAAACTGAAGAGATTTCCCCCCATATTTCAGAATAGAAACCACCAGTGTGGCATCTTAAAGATAAAAATGAAATCTGACTTAAAATGATTACTTTCATAATCTTTAAAATCTATTTTTCCATTTATTTTTTCTGGTAGATTTTGGAAGCCTGGATATTACCTGCCAAGCTGTCATAAGTAATTATGTGTTTGTTAACTTACTGTTCCTAATAAACAACAAGAAATATTCATGATTAATTTCATTTTTCCCTAAAAAAGATTTAATAACTACTTTGATTAAATATTAAACTTTCTTTTGCTGTTACAACTAGACAGAAAATTCCAAATATCAGCAAAATATATTGTGCATAATCTGTTTACTACCTGGCCATTATGCTAGACTTTATTGATTGCTAACATAATTGATCAGGGTAATTTCTAGGTGGTCAGGTGGAAGACTGATGTGACTGGCTGTATGGTGACTCAGCAAACTGAAACTTATTTCATACTATCTCACTGAAAGTACCTGAAAATTGGACTTTCTGTGGATAGGCAGGATTGCCTGACCTTGGGGAGCAGTTGGCAGGAATAGTGCATTTCCCACTGGGCAAAGGGATTACTGAGATACAGGAAACTTTTAGAACCAGCAGGACCTTACGGATTTCCTGGGCTTTTTTGCCTTCCCCAGTGCCCGCACCAGGGCAGTGATATGGGTTGTCAGGTAATGATGGAGAGCAAAATGAGGGTCCCTCAACTGCAGTACAGGGGAGGATCCCAGAGGGTTTTGGATGAATGGTAGGAATGGAATCAGTTGTGTGGGTACACCTCGTGCTTGTGGAACGGTAGTTGCCTGTAACAGAAGTGACAGGTGGTTCATCAAACATGAAAAGAACCTAATTTATTCCCAAAGTCAAGCCTGCCTGCTAGAGAAATTGTACTCTGTGCGTGTACAAGAGCTAAGGGAGCTTTAATGGCACTGCTGAAACCATAATGTAATATCCAGGTTGAAATCATTCCATCTTTATCTCATTATGAGTACAATTTTCTTCTATGTGTGAAACTTAAATGTCAAATTGAGGAAGTAGAGAGAACATAAACAAAAGACTGTGGGCATATTCTATTGTTTCTTTAGTGGAATTGTAGAAGCTGCAGAAGGCTGTAGGAAGATGCTCCAAGCAAAATGGGGGGATAAAGGCTTTCAAAAACTTCCCAGTTTTAGTATGAGTTTCTTTATCTGTGCTGGAAGGAAGAAGCTCCCGGGAGAATTGTCTATTGTTGCCACATTCTTCCTCTCTAAAAAAAGAGAAAAAAGAACTCGTGAATAAGCACTCCTTATGTGATCCATTCAGCTTGTGTGTATATCTCAGTGAGCGCTAAGTGGGGAGCTTGTATACTGGAAGCACAGTTGCTGTAGTAGCAGGTAGTTCAGAACAGGTATTCGCCCGCTTTGAGTCTTGCCGCTTGCTGAGCTGGAAGCTGCAGATGTGCTGCTAGTTAGTGGTACAAGTGCCAGTTCATGGTAAGCTATCTCACGTGTAGTCACAGCTCACATACAGGATGTTTTCTGTCATTTTTTTCCACACTGAAAAGTGGCAATGCAAGTACACTTCAGGTTCTCTGTGGCAAACCAGATCTCTGCTGTGTGGTGGGGCCTTTAATTTCTAGAACTCAGTCCCTTTAGTGTTCTAGTTTAGAACAGTGTTGTCAAAACAGAATGAGTGCTAGAAAGATGTACCCTGCGAGGAATGCCTGGAGGGGCTGAATGCAGTTCCTACTTGCACTTTTTTTTTTTTCTCTTCCATGTGCTCCAGGGTGCAGGCTCCTGACAGACTGGCAGTTGTCCAGAATCTGCTTTATCTTCACTCTTGCTGTGTTTCGTCACTGTTTTCTGGTGCCTAGATTTGGAAGGGTGAAAGGGTCTCTTTGGGTGCTGGGTACTGGAAGCAATAGGAAGTAAATGAGGAAGACAAAGTGCTAGTCTCTAAGAGATACTATAACACCTCTCTTAATGCTGTCTTCGTTAAGTCATACCTGAGATCTAGAGCTTGGGTTTCAAGTGTTACTCAGATGTTTTGAGCAGTGTCTCACTTTTGTGTCTCTTTTCTTCCTGTAGTTATACACTTGCTTTTTCCTTTTTCTCTCGGCTCTAAAACAGAACTGACTGGAAAAATGTTATATTAAAAAACTGAGGTGAAATTCCAAGGAAAGCTATTTCTCAAGAAATAGTGTGATTTTTAATGTCAGTTCCTGGCAGGTTGTCCCATATGGAATTATTATGGTATCTTGGTACCACAATTGATATGTTTAAAAACTTTCATTATGTGTTTGGGTCCCATTGATGCTTGATTATTACATTTAAAGAAAGATTATAAGGTAGAATACATTTGCTTGTGAACATATGAAAAGCACAACCTTCCCTTTCCAGATGCATTCATTTTAACTCTGTTTAGCATTCACTAAATCTGTAGTTATTTCTCTTTTCCTTTGAAATGCACTTATTGTTCTATTTCAAGACTGAATCATGTTCCGTTGCTACCCCAAAATATAACATAACAAGAATGGTAAAAATGATTGCCTGTAATCTATTATTACAGGCAATCCAACCTGCCAAAACAAAATTGCCATTTAATAAGGTGGTTTTTTTGAAAGAAGCCCTGTGAATGCTCCATGCAAACCGAAGTTGCCCACAAATCCTGTATTTTAAAAACAAAAAGTTTCCTTTTAAATGACCATATTTTACTACATATGACAGAAAATCCAATGGTGTTATCTACCCCTTTCTGTCAATCCTTGCAGTCTCCATTGGTGTTCAGATCACTCTGATGTGAGACCTGGATAAGGTGCTATTTATATTACATATTGTCAAAGGCCTTATCCAAAGGGTAGTACATTAGAAATGTTGAATTTCAGTAGGAGGAAAATCCTGGCACTACTTAAATAGTGTATTTCAGCAGAGGAGCCTTTTTGTGAATGTCATTGTTCCCATTTTATGACAGAAAGAATTTAGGGAAAAAGAAAATATAAGAGACTTATTGGTATTTTTGCAGCAATGTGTAGTTCCTTTCTTGGGAAATTCATATGGAAAAAAATAAAAGGATTCAAGATCCTATTCAATGCTCAGTCCCAGTGCTCAAAAATCTTATGTATTTATTATTGAAGCAGAACCATTACTGATATTAACAAGTATTTGCAGGATGCTTTGGTAAAATTAAAACAAAAACAAATAAAGGAAGTGTGAGGGGTCAGCAAGTCTAATTCTATAAAGACTACGTTAATCTGTTTGATTTTACTGTCTTTTGATTTGGGATAGTTGATTTTGAAATATTCCAAGGCAGTGAAAAGTCAAAAAGAAAAGAAGCTGTTAGCTGCTCAGTCTTCTGGCTCCAGCTCTGAAGGCCATTAAAGAAAAGCAAGGGCTGTCATCTGAAAACATAGCTCCCCTGCTCAAATAATGCAGACTTTAACAAAGTTTACCATGAACAGGTGAACTAAAAGAATACTTAGTTCCACTTCAGTCTATACCCTTTTTCAGGGTGTCTATTGAACATAGCACAGCCTGGGGAGGAAACAGCGGAGAAACCAGAGTCGAGTTCTCCCTGAAATTCTGCCACTGAAGCTTACCCTGTTGGAAAATCATTTTGTATTTTTGCATGAGGTTTTCATCTGTACACACAGATGAAGGTGTGTACCCCCGCACTTTGAAAGTTAAATCAACTCTATAAAAATATATTATTTAGCTGCAAAAATACCAGACCTACAGTCTACCCCAAATGTATGCAGTCATGATACATTACCACTGTTTCGTACGAATTTTGTACCTGACTGTTGTATTCCCTCAAGGGAAATTAATGCTGAATGCTGATAGTGTGGTTGAATTGATGCCGTGAAAGACGAAATCAGGACTCAATAGTCGGGATGACTATTAAGCAGGTATCCTTTATTGCAGCGC
>JAOXNO010000063.1:17516257-17614733 GCA_028565335.1 Limnodromus scolopaceus
GGAGGTAGGCCCCTCATTGTGGTCGGCCAGGGGATGTTTTTAACTCATCCTTAGGTAAACAAACCTTCAAACCATATCTAGCACTATTCTTTAATTCAGAATACATAACTGATGCATGGTTTTCTCTCCTAACAGCATACAAAAGAAACGGGAAGGCCACAAACTCCTTTGAAAGAGACAGCCTTGGAGCCTTGGACTCAGCCACAGGTAGGCTGGAACAACTTTTCCAATAATGTGTTTTCTTTAATGGTGGTTTCTATGAGTCTTAATAGAATTAATCTGGAACTCTAAAGAAAAGCTGCAACAAGTAGCTCTGTGGTTTTTGGCATTGTATGTCAAAATGATTTGTTTTGGTGTTTGGCTGCCCAGGCTAGCATCCTTTTAGTTGAAGTCTTAGCTTTTTTCTAAGGGAGAAGTGCCAGGATTATCTTGCCTTCAGTTTGTATTCTTTATGTGCTTAAAAAGCTTTACAGAACTTTACAAAACAAAACTGCTTTCTGAATGCTGGGCCAATAAGCCATGGTGTAGAAATGAAGTTTGTGGAAGTTTATTATTTTGAAAGGAAGGTTTGAAAGATCAACCTTTTATGTCATGAGGATTTATCAAAAAATGAAGCAACACTTAATTATGCAAAAAGAGATAAAGAAATAGGGACATTAGTACACAGCATTTACCTTCCTTAACACAAAATGTTTTGGCCTTGCAGTTGTGTACTTACCCGAGTAAATTGGTTATTATAATTTCTTTCATGCAGGTATATATTTTTACTATATATTCTCTGCATATCAGTGTACTGTACTGCACATTGCAGTATGTGGCTTTGGAGGTGATGGGAGGGAAGGGAAGAGCCAGTTCATAGTGTAGGTGAAACTGGATGTCTCTGGTCCAAGGATAAAGATTGGGGCTGTAGGAGAGCAGGCACTGGAAGTGCGAAGAAGTATGGATCTGGGAAGATCAACCTGGAGAATGGGGCTGTTTTTGCAAATTCCTGGCAACCTGGAGGTTGGTTTTAGGTGAAAATTTGAGTGTTAATCACCGACGTCATTACGTTATGAAAAGGCAGACCTGCTGCTGCCTGTGAGCAGGAGCCTGCTTTTTATGGCTGTGGGGGCATTTTTCCTTTAGCAGCTACCAGATCTGTAATTCATATGGCACAGTGCCTCTTCCTGACAGAATCAGCTACCTCTGCTGTGCAGGGTTCGCCTGTTGCTAAAGGCAGGAGTGAATCTCTGGCTGTAATGCCCAAGCTTGGAGTTTGCTGGCAAAGATGGAGAGAACAAGGCAGAGGTAGTAGCAACCCCTGATCCGTAATTACCGTGCAACTGTAGTCTAAGTAGGCTCTGCCTCCTATTTTTGGGGTGTAAGCACTCTGCCAAAACAAATGTTCTCCTATTTACTCTTGAGACTTTACAAACTACATGTGTGAAATCCTAGAACTTAGTTCGAGACATGTTTACTCCAAAAGCATGTGGCAAACACAACATAGAAATTTAGAAGTAGAAATGAAAAAAACCTCACATCTCTGTTACTGCTACCTCTGTTTATGCTTGGGTGCTTTTTTTTTTTAATTAGTTGCAATGCTAACTGTGCTGGATTTCATGGTACCATCTATACAGCTGATTAAAATGTAGTAGATCCTAAATGGTAAATTCTTCATCATAGTCACAGATACATAGTATTTCTATGCAGAAATGTGTGTACAAACTATTTCTATGCAGAGGTGTACAAACATAAAGATGGATATGTGCAAACATAAAAGCCTGGTATGGTAGGGAAGCCCCTCAACTGTTAATGCTCCAAAACACAGGTTCTTCTCTTGTTCCTAGAGACCAGGCTCCTGGGTGCAGCCTGTGCCCTGACTCCAGCTCCGGCACGGCCAGACCTCCACACGCCTCTCCAGGCAGCCGCTCATCCCAGCGGTTAAGCTGGCATTGATCTGTGTCTGCAATCAATAATGTTTATGTGCAGGACCACAGGAGCTTGCTGTGGTCCGTAGTTACTAACAGACATGGGAGAAGACAGACTACTCCTCATGGGCAGGAACAAAACAGCTGAGCAAAGTGTTTCATTACTGCTAAACAGCTAATGAATCATTAAGGGAAGGGCTAACAGGCTCCTCCTGTTCTGTTTGCTCCAGCACGTGTTGCAGAGCAGAGAGAGGAGGGCTTGGAGTTAGGGCTGAGCTTTGGTTTCTTGGTACAGAAGAGAGAACTGTGGCTTGGTGCCATGGCTGTTGCGGGGGGGAGGGGGCGGTGGGACATGAATGTGGGTGACAGGGGTGAGCGTTTGCAAAAGGTGATTTCTGTGACTGCTGCCAGCAGCGTTGTTAAAGAAACATTGTGTTGGACTGTCCCAGTGCTGCTGAGAATCAGTGTTCTTCCTGAGTATACAGACTGTCACCATGTTATCTGATCACTTCTGAAAGCTGCATTCGCCACTGCTTTATTTAGTAACTGCATGGATTAAAATGTGTGAAATGTTTGTGTCATTCCTATTCATTTTTGAAAAAAAAATCTGCTTTAAAAAAAAAACACCACGTACAAAGCTAAAAGCAGAATGTTTTTTTTCTTTTGTCAAGAGAAGAAATGTAATCAACAAAATAAAAAACTGCTGGGATCATTATTGTAGCAGAAAATTAAATTAGTCGTTAATTCTTTCATGGATGTAATTCTGGCCCCTCCAAATCCCTCCTTAGATATTTTTGAATAAAGTAAGTAAAAATTCATGGCATGGATAAAAGCTTTGTCTATTTTATGAGCAACAGGCAAATGATCCAAATGGTGCTCATAAAGCAAATGGTTCCCAACTCTAAAAGGAGGAGGAATATATTTAAAAGCTGCTAGAATGAACCATGAGTAAACCCAACTCCTATTTACAAGGTGTTGTTTACATGAAAGTTTTTTGAGTTGTTCCCCCCTACCCCCAAAGGGAGAGACTCAATACTTTTGTCTACTTAGTAACAACAAAATCATTACGTTTTTGGGGCTACCTACTGCCATTCAGTGGTGAGAGCTGCTGTGGGATGCATTGTACCAACAGTGAAGAGTGAAGGGCAGAGCAAGAGCAGAGTTCCAGCGAGCAGGTCCAGGCGGGCAGTGGAGCAGAAGCCCCACATCTGGCCCTTGCTATTGCAAGGTGAGGAGCTGGTACCTATTAGTGGCTGGACAATTCCACACAGAGATTATTGTCTGGGGAAACAAGAAATTGTGCTTTTTGTGTAGAGGGAGAGAAGGCTTTATGTTGCCTGTGCTGTCCTGGCTCTCATTTGCCTTATTTATTCAAGGCTTCATCTTAGAAGCAGCCAGGTAGCTAAAAATTTTGAAATTGAACTGTTCAATTAGACAAAAAATGAAGAACTGCAGTGCTTTGTCAGGCTCATCTCTTATGCTGTGGTGGGGTTTTTGTTCTTGTTTTTATGGTTTTGTTTTTTGGCTGTGATTTAATAAGTTCCTAGAGCAATATGACACTGACAACGTGGGAATTCTTTTTCATGGCCATGCCTTTTAGCTTGCCATTTTCTGTATCTTTTTCTGTGAACTCAGTGAATGGAAACTGATGTTATTGCCTGGAAAATAAAGTATGAGAGACTTGTTCCGATAAATTTGGGACAAGACCTTTGCAGATAAGGAACATGTGTGGTAGTAGTTGCCCAAATAGACTTGTCATTGGTTTACAAGCTTTATTTAAATGTTAAATACCATGTATTCCTGTGGTTATGTTTTTTTTGCTGCTTTGCCTGATTAAACATTTAGCTGATAAACCCTGTCAAGGCTGTTCAGAGCTACTGCAGTTAAAATTATGTATTTATAGCTTCTATTGTTATGGTCAGTTAAAAATAGGATAATTTAAAATCAAACTAAACTGTGATAATGTTTAAGTTCCTGACACTATTTCAAAATCTGAATTTTGCATGCTAATGGCATGAAATAATATTGATCATGATGACTCTCATTCAGAAACAAATTTATTTATTCTTCCATATTACTAGGTGGATAAATCTAGAGAGAATAAGGATTTACCGAAATAAGGAAAAGAACAATGAGTAAAGTTATATAGCTTAAAACTGCAGCAGTGGCAAATAATGAAGCCAAATATTGTGGCAGATACAGCAAAAATCCCACTCTTAGTTGCAGAGTATTTTTGACTTTCTTGGTTTTTTGTGACTCTTATGTCATTATCTATTCTATATCTATCTGAAATACTGCATATAAGTGACTCCTAGAGGTATTTGACAGGGTAAGATGTGAGGTGATGTTATTAGTGCTTTTTATTTGTTTATTAATTGTAATAGCTCCAGGTGCTCTCACTCACTTAAGATAATAGCTAAAAAGCCAGGGTACAGTTGCATTAATTTTCCTGGACCAAATGTAGCGTAATTATTTTAATGAATGCATTAATTTCTCCCCTTTCCTCATGCTCTTCCTCCTTCAAAGTCCACGTTGTCACTGGAAACCACTTTGACAATGATGGCCCTGTAGGTTTGTCGCTCTTTTTAAAGTTCTCTGAGAGGGTTAAATATCTAAGGACGGAGATTTGCCAGGCTCAGGTAGTGCATGTTCACGTGTGTCTTACAAATAAGCCCCATCTCGCACCAGAATGGCTGCTTTACCATGGTGGTGCATCGCCCCAGCAATGAGCATGGCAAGCAGGAGCAGTAAGGTACAGACCAAGTGCCACCATTTGTCTCTCAAAAGCAGAAGAGGAAAATAATTTGTTTCCTCTTTTGCATCTATAATTTTACTTTCTCTTTGGTGCAGAGCACAATCCTTTTCTCTTTTTTTATTGTTTTTGGAAGCAGAATTACTTTTTGTGGAAAGGCAAAAACACTCAGACTGAAATCTAATTACAAATGATAGAGTGCAGTATTTTTCTGCTCAATTTTAAAGAATCACTTTATAATCTTGGAACAGTGGATAACAACATCACTAATCCAATATTTTAACAGTAAATACGTTTGATGATGGGAATTGCTACACTAATCTTATATCCCTCCACAGTATAGTTAAGAAATCCACAGGGGGTTTTACTAATCAGTTTTTGTAAAGTAAATCAAGTCATGTAATTCTCATTCCCTCTAAATGCCCAGCAACTGCAGGCAGAACCATATGCAATACTTTTTGTTCTTTTCATCGCTTTCGTACCCTAATCTGCAGGCGTGCTTTCCCCTTCAGTATGCAAGGAAGAGACTTCTGTGGAGAGAGAGAAGTCTCCAAGCACCCTCTGAGAGAGATGTCTTACTGGGTGAGCTGGCAATTCACCTGGTCCCTTCGCCTGTCGTGCTGGGGAGAGACGGAGCTGCACGTAACTGACGAGCAGCCAGTCCTAAATAGAAGCTGACCCCCTTTTCTACTCCACTTCTAATACATATGGGTTTAGCTACTTAGTTTAGACGCCCTTTATACTGACCAGTGAGATACATTGCAATATAGCTTGTGTTTTTATCTTGTTTTTACAAATAGTCAAAAATAAAGTAGTTTTCTTTTTTAAATTATAAATTTTACATTAGGAAGAAATAATGACAACCATGGTTAAATATTTGAAGAGAAGCAACTAATAAGAATTCTGTGCATAATTTGTTCACACAGTTCAGGGGAACTGAATTATTTTTCATGAAGTCCTGGTGTGCTCTGTTTACTTAGCTCACAGCTTCAGCCTTTAGGATTTGAAATTAGTGAAAGTCAGAATGAAAGTGAAGCTTTATTTCTGACTTGGTGTCTTCAGCTTAGATAGAAACCAATCATCTAAATAGACTTGTACAGTCTGGTTATAACATGGTTATATATTCCCATTTTATTTGGTGCCTTAATAAATTTACATATGTCTCAAGTATATTTCTTATTTAATGGGACTTCAATTGTAATCCCAAGTTCTAACACAAAAGACTTAATAAATAAATAAATAAAATTAAAAAAAATATCCAGATCAGAGTAGGTGGTGTGGGAGTTCTAAATGCAATTAGAATTGCCTGCATAAATATCTGAACTGGTTTTGAACACCCCAATCTTAAAACATTATTTTTTTTTGTCTCTTAAAATGGAGGCCTCACAAGCTAGAGGCTAACTGGGAGCACACAGTTGTTTTGGTATGATTTGAGTACCAGTAGGAATGAAATAGTATTTTATTTAGAAGCTTAAGAGGAAAAACACACTAATTTTTGCACTTTGAAAATAATTATAGTGGATACCCTCATATACATTTAATCATTCTAGCAGCAGCTAGTGTGGTACCTGGCTGCCAAAAGGTACAAACCTGGCTTCTCGCAGATAGAGCTACTGTTCCTTTTAGCTGAGTTTTTGTGTTATAATCTGTAAAGTATTCCTGACATTCTATACGAATAATGTATCCAGAAATCAGGATACAGTTCTGGAAAGTAACTTAATGGAAAGGCAATTTCTTAATTGGAAATAGGCATTAACCATTTCCTGTCTAGTGATCATTTTCCCTGATTGTTCTGGTTAATATGGAATAGAAGAATACATATAGATGTGGCCATATTAGGCAATTGGGCAAATTCAACTGTAAATTTAAAAAGTGACCTTTAACAAAGAGTTGTTTGCAAATAAAAAACTTACTTTTAATTTAAAGACATACTGCAATGCTTTGATAACCTGACAAACAGGAAGAACTCCATTAATCTAGTAAGATTTTGGTACATTGACAGGCTTTTTATATATACAAATAGATATTTTTTCAAGATCTAGCTTTACCATAGTGTATGAGCTTTGGAAGTTAGTAGCTGATGTAGCTGAAAAGTCACTCAGAGAAAATAAGTGAAAAATGCAGGATATCAGAGTTGTGAGCACTGAATTTACTATTGATTTCAGCAGAGGAGACAAAGGCAGAAAAAATTCTCATTTCATTTAAGTTTACCTGTCTTTTTTCCAAACTCTCTTATGAATTAATTAAAATAAATCAGAACTCTGCAGACAGTTTCCATACAGTTTACTTGGTGTGTTTTCAGGTGTTCAGCTGTACAGAAACAGAAAGCCAGTCTCTTTGGGGTTGTATCTCTGAGGACAGGCACGAACTTGTTTGTCTCTGTCAGATTGTTCCACGTATTTGCAGAACCCAAATGTCAAAAGCTGCCGAGTGGAAAACTGGGGGATAGTGAAGGTTTCAAGCCCTTTCTACCTTGAAATATTTAAATCTTTTCTCATTCACTGAAGAACACCATTTCCTTTTTTGTTCACCATTACAGCGAAGTTGTCTGCCTAATTTCTTTGGATCACATTGTTAAATCTTTTCCTTCGTCTTGCTTCTGATGTGTCAGAGCTGTTATTACAGACTTGAACAGTAGTGTTAATGAGGAAAGAATTGGTAGCAGGAGCAGAGAGCTTCGCTGTAGAGCATCACCTGCAAATTCAGCCCAGTGTGGATGAAAACAGGTAACCCCAGAAAGCATCTTGTCAGCGTGCATCGTGCTGGCGATACAGGAGGGAGCTGTACTGCTCAGTGCAGGTGGTTGATTTATTCTCTATTGCTGTACGTTGAGTTGGAGGAGATGGGGTGCTCAGTAGTGAAATACCCAATGACATTGTTTAAAAAGGGCAGGTAGACAGCTACTCCTTCATCTTGCAAGATACAGAAAGTCTTGTCAGTGTCTAAGTAAATCACCACAGACCTGCTTTCAGAAAATGTATATGAAATCTTTGAGGTGCTTAGTTATCTACGGGGATGCTCGGAGCAGCTTTCCTCCCCACAGTATTTCTTCTGCCATCACCCCCATTTGGCAAGAAAGCGGAGACGTCCCCATTATTTAGGAGAAAGCTCGGAGTAACAAAATCATTAAGTTGCATTGGACTGTAACTTACTTGCTCTGACCTGTGCTCTATGCGCATAAATCTTAAAACAGAAAACATAAACAAGGTGTGATTCATGGAGGTGTCCATTTTTCCAGTGTCCAGCTGGCTGTCACTCGCAGAGCAGTTAGCTCTAATGTAAGGCAGGAGCTGTGCACGGGAACAGATCCATCCTCCTCCCCGCTGCAGCCAGCGGATCTGTTTATGCATCTCAGAATAAAAGGAGCAGTTCAAAAGGTTTGGGGAAGCATGAGCTTTCTGGTGGTGTGTTTAAACCTTAAAAATGGTACCAGCTTCAGTACGGACCTTCACATGAAGGGTGGGTGTATGAGGGAAAGCTTTCGGAAGTGTTGGGCTTTCAACTGTCTGTAAAATCTCTTGAGGTTTTTCTTTCCTACACTGTACTCTTAGGGAACTTTTAACCGTTTTTTCTTGCTGGTGGTGTTTTTGTTCAGTGGCATGTTTGGTTTGGTTGGTTGGGGTTTTTTTGGTTTTCTTTTTTTTTGGTTGGTTGCTATAAATTTATCTAATGTTTAATGAGAATGCTTACAGTGTTTAATAAGAACATTATGCCTTCCCTCCTGATGAATTAGGCATGAAAATTTTGTTTCCCTGGATAGCAAATGCAGGCACTGCCCTTAAGTCTCGTCACAGCAAGTAATAGTAGTAGGCACTGGATGCTTCGTGTGGGCTCTTCACCTGCGGATTGTCCACACCGGCCATGATTCTGTAATGCAGAACATTCTACTATTGATCATGATGAAAGAAGTCTGAAACCTGGTATTAGCTTTCAGGTAGGAGGGACAAATTATTCACAAATGCTGTTAGGGCCCCCAGCACACACTGATCAGACCATAGTTCATATATCTTCAGTGTCTAAAATAGTTTTTTGACTGAATTTAGTTAACTGAAATGAGGTATTTTACCAGTCCATTAAGTTATATGATTATTGTTGTGCATCCATAGTGGCGACTATGGCTCTGGGTTGCTGTTGCCAGGTCACTTACCCTCTCAGTCAATTTCTCAGCTACAAAATCAGTTGTTTTTCTTGAAGGGCATTTTATGGACTGAGTAATTTTTTTGGCCACAAGTAATTGCATATAAAGCAGATACACTCCAACTTGGCGCCCCAAAGGCTATATGGTAATGGATATTATGTATCCATTCAAAGCCCAAATGAGATTAACACCACTGTTCTCTCCATCTGCCTTTGAGAAAGAGTCCAATAAATAATGAGGCATATAACGGAAGGTTACCACATTATATTCAGTATTTACAGCATATGTATTAATTGGTGCAAGGAGATGGGCACCCAGTTGGAGTGGGTGGGTGCTGCTGTGCTGCCTGGGGTGCCTGAGGTGAGCACCTTCCCCTGGGGCAGGGCTGGCCTTGGGTGAAATATGACGGTCTTCCTTGGGCACTGCAAAGTGCTTCTTGTTGAGGTTTCATTGGTTATCTTCATGTAAAAGGGACTTCAAAATGGGTAAAATAAAGGTGTTGTGGAGGTTTTTGCCTCTTCTGATGGCGTTTGACTGCAGATTGGGATGCTGAGCTGGGAGTGCCAGAGTCCAGCCTGGCCACATGGCTCCCTTGCATGTGCCCCCTGATCTGCATCCAAATGTCTGTGCAATGTGTAGGGAACCAAGTGTGTCCTCTCATAATTAGTTCAAATAAGACCTTCTTCCAGATCTCTTCCTTCTGTGTCGCCTGTTCTCCCATCTCATATTCCTGCAAAGCAGGAGCAGTTACTGATTTTCAGGCCATGTGATTCCAGGCTGTTTCTGTCCATCTGACCGAGCCTGCCTCTGTCATCTTCCAGCAGCACAAGTTTTTGTAACAGTTGGAGACAAATTGCAGGGGGTCTCAAAAAGATGGTGGGCTGGAATCAATTGCTACTGAAATGCAGTCTGCCTGCTTATAACTGAAAGGCACAGATGAACAACATAGTTGATGTGCTAATTCTAAAGATGCTCAAAATATATTTTTATGATACAGTATTCGTCTTCTCTTAGAAATGAAAATATTTTTGTTTAGCAGCTAACTCTGATGATGGAAGGTATATATCATTCTTCCTATGTATGAACTTCTTAATTTGGCAGGCTCCTACAATGTTCTTCTATGCTGTTATGAACACAAATTTTACAAACTGGTTCTAATGGATTTGTTTATTTATGAAGTTAAATTAGGGAAAATGCCACAGGAAAAGAATGCCAGGTTCGGGATAGTAGATGTTGGTGCTGCACACAAAGTTTGGAAAGTGATAACCAAAACTTTACTTTTTGACTTCCTTTTGCAACGCCTCTATGCTTTCCCAAATACCACACAAGGCTAGTAAAATATTTCTTGTGCATTATGCTGTTTTTCTAATTCTAGCAGACATTAGAAGTAGCTCAGACCCAGAAAGCAATTAATGTTGCAAACACTGTGGCAGTGGTTGGTGTTTGTGGTAGAATTCATCATCCCTGAAAAGATGTTTATTCTACTGCTTTTTTTTTAAATCCATAAATTTTTACAAGTAGCACAGTGCTTTGTAATGTGATGAATTTGACTATATGGCTGCAATATGGATGGTGTAAGCTATGAACCGAGGGAGAAATTGCATTTTATGTTTTGTTTGTCATGCCCTCTCTTTGTGCTCTCTGTGTTCTCCCTCAGGATTTTATTCTAAATTCCTCTTCGCTCCAGGGAAAAATTCACGTTAAGCAATGGAGGTTGCTACCACTTGTGGAAACTTTGGTTCCCAGGGTGCCCACAGTCAGTTACTGTGATGGTCAAGATTAGTCATAGGTGTTACTGGGGAGAAGCAGCAGCACTGACCGGGCGGGGAGTCTGAGGAGCCTGCAGCCCAGATGTAGGCCTTGCACTTAGATTGGTATGTGATGGCTTTTCATCAGGGTCATAGCCAATACTGATGGATAAACAGGCAGTATAGAATGCTTTTAATATGGATTCAGCCTATTTATATATTTTGCTCTCTCTCAATTCACCCATTCGTCTTTGCCAAGCCAGGCCTTCCATAGGCCAAAGGGCTGGTTTAGCAGGGCTGCCAGCAGTGGGCCAGGCCCAAAATTGGCACAGGAGTACTGACAGAAATACATTGAGTAAACCTGGATGCTAATAAGTCAAAGTATGGAAATATTACTTATGATCTTATATTTCATGATTTTGTGGAAGAAAATGAAGAAACTGTTGTCTAAAACTAGCTTTTGTGTTTTGATTTGAGAATGCTATTACTTAAGGCCTTTTGAACATTTTTTGGGTTTTTTTTTTTTTCTTCTTTTCTGAAAAGCAAGGTATTCTCTATGATCAAAGATGAATGATGAAGTTGATTGTCTGTCCATTCGCATGTATTTTGTTGGTTTTTCCTTGCTCTTTTCTGCCACTTTTCCCTATAGGAACCTCGTCTTTGCAGTAATCCTCTGGCATGTGCATGTTACCATTTTCTCCTTCAAATTTTATTTTTGAACATAAAGGCTTGTTTCTCAAGATCTGTAAAACCTTTGCTATCCACAGTGGATTCTTATGATTTGTATCTGCCGGCTTTATTTTCCTGTTCAGCAGCCTGCCTGTGAGGTGATGGGACAAGGCAGGCGGGTTCCAGCGAGAACAAGGCTCTTGGTGCTTTTAAATTCTGATCATTTTTTCTTGAGCTGCTTTCTTATATACGTCTAACACACATAGATCTTTTTCTGTTTAAGTAAAAGTAATGATGCTTTATGATCTGCTTCATTCTCTCTATTTCAAGATTTACAAGTGTTGTGACTCGGACGCTTCTGAACCTTTTTTTTAAAGAGGAGCAGTGAGAGGGACTAAGTTGCTTTATTTCTTTTCTAGAACACAGCTAAAATTGTAGGCTTCTGGGCTTGGCAGTTTTACAGCAACTTGATAAAGTGAAAATAATCGTGCCATCACTATTTTATCTTGCTGCTTTCAGATGTGCTTCCTTCAGAATTGCTTCTTTCTTTCATATTTGTGGAACTCTGCTCGGCTGAGTGGCAGTCTGTTCACAAGCTCTGCCAAGTTGAGGATTTGAGAGAAAGTAAACAACTCAGTTGGAAACATGGATAGCAAGCGTTGCGTAGACTCTAAGAAGCAGAGATATGCTGCTCTATTATACAAGAGTTCACTTAATGGAAAAATGCTGTTTTCCCCTTAGAAGGAATGAATCTCTCTTGCTAGCCATTGTAAAGAAAGCCAGTCATGCCTGACAAGTGCACTCTGTTTGGGCAACTTTTCTATCAAGTATTTTATAATACTTTTCCTGAATAAGAAAATCTGATTTTTGGCCCTCAGAACATAAACCAATATTTATAAGGAAAAAATCCGCCTGGCAGAAGTACCTAGAGAGAGCTGATGGAAGGAGCTGGGAAGTACTGTGAGAGCTGAGATGGACAGTTATTGAAGAAGTCTTTTTCTAACTATGAAATAGTTATTCCTCACATATTCCTCAAATATTACTTTACTTGCTAGCAATATTTATTCTGTCAGCTACAAATGATATTTTACAAAACAACAAACCCTGACGGGTTTTAGTTTTTGAAAATAGGCATGATTTACATCAGCTGCTTCTCAAGTAATTTGTGTATTGCTCCTATCCTCACCAAACTATCAAACAACAGTGAGATGAAAGACAGTTCCTAATTATCTTCCCAAAGAGGAGATGGGGCTTAAATTCTGAGAAACACCTTAAAAACATTGCCTCTGGCAGTTTTCTTAAAGCAGAAAGATTGCTGGTAGAACGTTTTCCTCCCCTTATTTTAACCTGATCATATGCAGTCTTTAACTCCCTCTTTTGTGTCGCCACACTCAGAGACAGAAGAAGCTCAGAGCAGACCCCAAAATTACTTTTTTTTTCTTTTTCAGAGTCAATCTCATAGCTTTCTGAAGCTCTGTGACATCTGTATTAGTTTAAGAGGTTGCAGGTAACTCATGATGTCTATTTTGCTGGATGACTTCACCTCTCATGCCTGCATACTTTAGGTCTTCAGGGATAAGTTTTATCTCTGGCTGTGCTTCACTGAAAGAACTTAGCAGAAGTTGCTCTCATTAACTTGATATCTTAGAAACCTAGGAATGCGACTGCACAGTCTATTTAAAATAGTATATATCAATTGCATCAGATATCAGAATTATTGGAGGGCAAAATTTAAATTGTGGAAAGTATAACTACTATCTTTTTGGGAAGGAAAATTCCCATTCCACTTAAGTAGTGTCTTGAGAGATCATATTTTTAAATGAAGTGAGCATAGAAATATTTTAAATGTTTTTTAATAACTACCAGGCCGCTTACACTGGTCCTTATTCAGTGATCTTCATTCTCCAAATAAACTAAGGTCTCTCAGAAGGCAAGGATGGCAGT
The DNA here is from genome assembly GCA_028565335.1 of Limnodromus scolopaceus. Lineage (NCBI taxonomy): Eukaryota > Metazoa > Chordata > Aves > Charadriiformes > Scolopacidae > Limnodromus > Limnodromus scolopaceus. The sequence goes on from JAOXNO010000063.1 coordinate 17,529,416, forward strand.
CATTATGATAAGGAGAGAGATACAGAGTGAAGAGGAGGTACAAATCGAATTATGTGGTACTATAACCAGACACAATGTAAACCTGTGTTGTTATGTGGGAACATAAAAAACAGTGTATATAGCAGAAGAGCAAACAAGCATAACTGCAGAAAATAAATGCTTCTGAATAAGATTGTTTACCTATGATAGATGCTTTGTCAACCTGCTGCAGCTAAAAGCTAAATAGACGAGTTGGAGAGAAAAAAAGTCCAGTTGAGCAAAATCAATCATTGGGGTGTAGGCTATTAAATGTTGACAAGTGGTAAAGGCTGGTTATACTGTTCTAAAACTTTGGGGGATAGCAAAGCACCTTTGAGTAAACTTACACTCTTTAAATCAAAAATGAAAGTTTGTTGTTTTCTTTCATGGCATTATATGTTGGGGCTAGTATTCTCAGAGACTGTTACACAGTGTGAAATTACTGTTTTACTCGGTTCTTTATATTTCTGACCTTGAGATCTTGATCATTACAGTCTATCCACCTGACAGAACTGCAGGGTTCAGAAAGAGTTTAGGTGCTGTAATAATAAAAATCTCCTTTTTTTTTTTAGTTAAATAATGAGCAATATTGTTATGCAAAGTGGAAGTCAGGTAACTGTAATCCATTTCATTCTATAGGGAACATTGCATAGAAAGTCCGCACAGCTCCTTCATTTGTTTTTCTTCTACAGCCAAAGAATTTGCCACACAATTGCATGAAAATGCAAACTAAAGTCTGAAGGAGACAATATTTCAGACTCTTTAGAATTGCTTTCTTAAAATAACAAAGCTTCCATTGATTTCTACTTCCCCAGTATGTTTTAGACTATAAGGTTTAAATTGTTTAAGTTTATATAGAAAATAGGGAGAATAGACAGGGTGTGTTAATAGTGTGGAGAGACTCACAGGGCTTCAATTGCATGTTTCCTTAGGCATTGATCTGCCTCTGTTGTTTGGCAGTTCTGCTACTTTCTGAGGGCTGAGGACTAATGATCAGCACTTGCGGGAAGAATGAAGGGGAGCTGGTAACCAAATTCAACTGTGACAGCCCGCCGTTCTCTCCTCTTATCGGTGCCTAGGAGATGCACTCCTCTTTATGCCAGTCAGCACTCGGATGAACTGAGGGGTACTAAGTGATGAACAGTAACATAACTTAAAGGTTTCACTTTATAGATCTACAAGGAAGAAACAGTAAAACAAAGAACTAAACCCCCACGTGTCTACTTCTACTGTCGGTGAATTTTTCAAAAAGATTATTTAATCTCCCTTGTAATTTGTGTCTTCTTCCTGTTCTTCCTCAGAGATACAGTCTTGGAGTATCAGGCCACATATAGTTTCTGAGCTTTTGACACACACACACGCTCGTGGCTGGGTGGTACTGAAAAAACCAGCAGGTCCAGGATCCTGAAGGGAAATCACCTTTGGTCACTTCTAAGCCTGTTGTGATCTTTTGGTCAGCTTTTATGGCGTGAGGGCAGGTGCGTGTTAAAAGTACTTGCTTAAATCATTATCTTAGTACTCTTCTGAATGTTCTTCTGTCAGGGTGCTTGCCTTAGAGTTAATGACAGTTTCCTAACACAAAGAAGAAATTGCCTCCGAATAAAAGCGTACTGGAAATGATCAATCTTCCACAGCTGCAGTAAGCTATTGGAACAGAAAACAAAAAGTAATATTGTATGTTATATGACCTATTACTGACTTCTAGGCATTACTACAGAGCAGTCAAGGCTTCTCTGTGCAGTGGAAGAAGCTAAATGTATAACTGCTAATTAAACCTAGACAAAATAAATCTTATGGTATGTTTCCTATAGGTAACATCATATGGCTGTGGCAGAATTTAAGGGGAAATTAAGGCCAAATGAAGAAACAACACTGCTGCTGTGCATGTGGTAGTTTTCCTTAGAAACAAGTAACAAGAAATATTCTGTGGTGACCTTACCTGCTGCAGGTGGGGTGTGAGACAGAAGGAATTTTTCAAATGCTAGTTGTGGTTTTAAGGTTTTTCCAGTTTAATTATAGGTGCTGGTGCAGTTATCAAGGAGATGCAGAAATGTGGAGATCTTCTACCTTGCTCACCTACGAGAGTAGTAGCAGCCCATTATGTCATATTATCCATACAGAAGACATATGACACTGGAATAATGTGTGTAGATCCAAAGTGGTTTTCCCTGAAGAGAGCTTTAAATGCTCCCATAGCAAATATGCAGGTCCTACCTCTTTTGGAGGAGAGTGACAAATTCCTCAGTGGCATAAGAAAGAAAAGTCAGGACAATGGCAATTTGTTTTTTGACAGGAAAAGATAACAAAGTTGAGATACATACACTGTAAAAATCTTGTTATCTTCAGGATGTTAGTAAAACTGCAGTTAAGAAGGCAACTTCAAAGCACTGAGTGGGAAGAGTGGCCTGAGAGAACACCTTATGGCAGGAGGATTGTATCTGTTGGGTATCCGGATATCCTTTCCTGAAGATGTTGGATTGCAAATATTTCCAGATAACACACACTCTGTGTGTTAAATGGAACCTAAAATAATTTACCAGACTACCTAGAAATTCTTTGTTTTAAAACTTTTAGTTGGATTTTGTATTTGTATTTTGTATTTGTTTCAATTCTTTGTTCTGTTAGTTGCCGTATTGATTAAATTTTGTTTTCCTGTGCTAGTCTTAGTTCAAGAAACCCACATTAGCTTTTCCTCTTAAAATGAGTTTGGATATGCAAAAGAGTAAGTAGACTCAAACATTCCTGAAAGGCAAAGACAACTGAAGTCTAAAAATTCCTTAAGTTCTCCAGAATTTCTAGCCTACATTCTTTAAATTAAAGGAAGCATGAAAGTTTAAGGGCCTGTTTTACTGATACAATCTTTACTTTAAAATAGATCCTTGATGTCATGCATGAGATAAATCATAGCAGTGGTTGTTTTGACACTCTGGAGTGTAGTTATATTATGCACTGGTTTCCCAAGAGATCTTAAAATTTAACAAGCAGAGGCCAGTGTGAGTGATGAAATGAGGCAGCAGTACAGCCATTTCAATTATACTTTTATTACACAGCCATTCTTCCTAGAGCGCTTCATACTTTTTGTAATGCTTACTAGAGTATGAAGTGCTTCGTGTGAAGGAAAGGTAGCTCTGATTTTAGGACTAAGTGGACAGCATGATTTCAACTTGTTTTGACAGGAGTGCTGGGGCTGTAGCAGCATGAGTAACACAGGAGAGCACAGGGAACAAAGAAAGCTCTGCTTAACTTTAATGGCTGAGGCCCTCCTCAGAGAATGATAAGATTTGATAATTCAGTAATATTGTTAGGAACAGAGGTACTTGCAAATGGTTTAGGTTTCTCTGTTTTGCTTTCAAGATGATTTCCTGTCTCAAGTCTGTAGTTAACAGTGGTTACCTTTTGGTTTTTTCTTTCCTTTTTTGTTTCCTCCCCATTAGGCCAGTACAACAGCTTTAATATTAATCATATTCCTTATTATCTTTTTTCAATGCTTATCTCATAGTTATCTGCTTGTACTATGAATTATTCCTGAATGTTTATTTCTAATATAGGCTATCATCTCAAAAAGCTATTAAATATTTTGAAGAGTTAATAATGTAACTTGTACTTTAGAGTATGAATTTAAGTTCCGTTTTCTTGTGAAGATGGTAACAAGCATGTTGTACAGATTACATGTATAAATGCATAGTTAAAGATCCAAAAGTTTAAACTATCTTTCTCATTTATTATGTTTTAAGGAGCAATTTGAAGTTATCATAAGGGATTATATTAAAATAACTTTTCATCTAAGAGTGCAATAACAACACGAGGCACTGGAACTCCTCTTGAGTTACACAGGACATTAACCAGCTTTTGTTTCTGTACTAAATTTATCATGTGGCCTCTACTTGTTCTAGGGTATTTACTTTTCTGTGTTATTTCATGTGCCCCTTGAACCCTCCATGTGGTCAAATGGCCTCCATTAAATGCATAACCTATGGAAGTGACATCTGAAGAGAGGATTTCACTGAGAACATTTGGGACAGTGCTTTGGGGGGAACAGGAATCCTGGCTGCTTCTTTAGGGATCGAATTGCTGCACATATTCTGGTCAGGCTGCGGCTGATAGTGGTTATTAAATTCCCATTAGAATATACTAACTTTCATTCTAATACAGCGTTATTAGAAATCTCCCTCAATGTCTAAGGTAATTGTTAATTTAGACCACTTGTGTCTTTCTGAGATTAGCAAGAAGGGAATCTATTTTTTCTCCCTTTACAAGCAGGCCTGTTAAATCCTTTAGTTGAATGGATAACGATTACAAGTCTCAACTGACAAGCTACAATTTTTTCAATTCCTGAAAGGTCGTTTATAATAACAGAAATGACTAGCACAGCACACCTACAGTATCTGTGTTGTGAGGGAACTCTGATTAGAATTTCAGCTGGTACCAAGGGGTGTGCTTTTTGTATGCAGAGAGAGGCTGTTAGACTGCTATTCATCTTCATGGCTACTCTGGCCAGCAATGACTATTCACACTCCTTTCTTAAAAAAAAATAAATGTGATGGTATAAATGCAAACTGCCTCCATTGATGGAATATTATTAAATTCTTCTGATTAGAAACAGATGTGCAACATTTCCCGTTACAGAAAGTATTGTCAGACTGTAATGCAGTGCAATGAGAGCGTATGAGGAAAAGAGGGAAAATTGAATTTTAGAAAATGCAAAGGAAAAGGGTTTTTTTTCTTGTGTTTGGTATTTGTGCTCTGAAAAAAGTGAAAAAGGATGACATATCTAGTGTTCAGGACCAGAGCTGTATCTCTGCCAGGCTCAGAGTGGGTTTTTTGTTTCATTCTTTTTAATTAGCACTTGTTAACAAAACACTTAAATGTGCTGGAATGAGTATGGAGTTCATGGCGTAGGTTGAATAGTTTGGTATAGTTGTAGCACTCTGTAAAATTCCAGAATTTTGTGAACGTTTCCGCTGGATACAAGGCTGTGAAGTTTCTACTGAGGTGCTCAGATCTTAGTGAAGTTCATGTGATGTTTGTGTTGTGATGTTCCTTTTGATGCACCTTTGGACCCCGAACCCAAGAGTCTACTGCAAGAGCCCTGCAAGCCTGAGTGTTGATTCAGGATTGCCAGCTCTTGCTCTGATCTTTGTCTGCACCTGCATAGACATTAATATCTATTGGGAAATCTTGTTTTGCCTTGTAATCTCTGTGATCTGAAGCTAGCTACTTACTATGCACCCTTTTTTTTTACTTTGCTTTTGAGCTTTAGAAGGAGCTTTCTTGGACAAAATGAAGTGAATATTTTGATGCAAAGAAGTTCCATCAAAATTGCTTCTCAGCAACTTAGCCAACCATTTTGTTCAATTTTGGATGAGTGACATACTTCTCTGTTTCCTTTTACTGTTTTTAATCCTTCTACATATAATAGATGACCACGCTATAAAGAATGTTCCATCTGACAATATGCATACATATTTTCCAGGAATAAATTAGGACATTTCCCAATGCTCTAGCACATCACTGTTTAATATAGGCCAATAGATCAAAGACAACTACTGTAGTTTCCCTCCTGGGTCTGTGAAAGCCAGTATAAATGTGACCCTTTATAATATGTGCTGTATTATTTAGAAAGGCACAGTTTCCCTAGAGTTAATTTATTCAAGTAGTTCTTGAATTTGGGCTTCTTTTTAAGTACATATTTCTGTGGTATGTCCAGATACATCTCTAGTTAGGTAGCTAGCTTATTTTAGGTAACCATCTACTAACCTACCTGCACCTACCTAGTAACCGCCTGCACGTACCGCACTATGTTACATTTAGACTATGAACCAGTAGCCACAAATAATTTATCCAATGAGTAATTTTTAATTTTGTGTATAGAGCCCTCAAATAGCTAATGATTCGGTCAGTTCTCAATTTGCTAAGGAATCCAGAGAGGAGTACATGGAGGATCATATTTTTACGTATGTGATTAACCTATGTGAAGCAATTTCTTCTTCTGAAGAGTAAATTATATCTTATCATCATATCTGTGAAATAGCTCTACTATTCTTATGAACAAAATTAGCGCGATTTCCCTCACAATACAAAATAAGTGAAATTGCTATGTGAGTGTGTACATAAGAGAAATAAGCAGTGCTCTGTATGTTTGTGAAAAGTTTGGAGTATGTACAGCAGTCTTTGAGAGATTCTTGTATAATACGTTCCCTAACACATTAAAAACTAGCATCATCTTTTCCAAAGTATGAAAAATTGTAAGCTTTACTAGAAAAGAAATTCATTAAAATGCTGCATCATTAGACTAAATATTAGCACAATAAATGTCATCTCACCACTAGAAATTAATTATCAGAACCTTAATATGACTTTAAAATCTTACCTAGCATTTAGGTGATGCTGTATTACTTTATTGGGAAATTATTATTAAACCAGAGAATATTTTATTCTGCTATGGAAATCACAATGAAAAAAACCAAACCTCCTTGATTTTTAGCAGTACTCCAGGTTTAGAAAGTCAAAAGCTCTCTAGTATCCAGTATATAGTTCTCAGATTAAGAAATGATGGAAATGACAACTTCGTTGTAATTTTCAGTTGGAGAAAAAACTAGCCGTAGTCCTTTGCCAGTTTTGTAACGCAAGTTACAGGTACATCTGTTAGGTTCTAGGTAGAAACTAGAGATACTTGTATCCAGTTTCATGATGAGATTTCATAATAATATTTACTGATTTATAGGAAATAAATGAGATAAAGTAATTGATAACATTGCTTACTTCTGTAAATTTCTGCTACGTTCTTGTTTTCGTGCCCACTCAGCTGAGTTACTGTGAGTAGCTCAGTGTCCATGTTGCTGATGTCACACCATCTGCCAAGATTGATATTCAGCCTTGAGCTCAGGCATTAGCTGACCCACCTGTCTGATTGAACAGTGCAATATAACTCCGCAGCGCTTTACTCCTACTCTGGCATGCACTGTAGTGATTTATTATCCTCTCTTACGCAATTTAGTACACTTTGGCATATGCTCAGATGAATTACATGAAAGATTAGTGAGGTCTTTTATTTTCCCCAGGAGACTGAAATTTAGCATTATGAAAATTAAACAGCATTTCTGTCCCCACCCACCTGCAGCTTTAAAACTCGCAGAATATAAGTTGAGGAATGTTTGCTTAGACCGGCACTAAAAACAAGTACTTGCAATCAAGCATTTCAGACATATTCAAAAATGGCTGATCACAGAAATCATTTTTATCTGCTGGTAAACACAGTAAAGTGGTTGTACGCTTTGGATGTTAATACAGAGAGGACATGTGCAGCAGAGTTGCTATTTCTGAGTTACCTAGGCATGGTCTTACAAGTGATTTGTCATTTAATGAAATTTCAAGTAGCTGAGGTAAAGCATCAAGTTCAGTATAAACAAAACATTTATTATATAAACAAATGAGATCTAAATTACAGTGATTTTTCAGCTGATACAGATCAGTGCAAAGTAAATAGTCATTTACATTACACCATGTAGCTGTAAGTGTTTGCAATTGTATTGTGGTGTTGAAGAGCAGAGGCTGCGCGGTGGGAAAGGATAAAGTCCCATCCCTTCCTCTGCCTGTTTTCTGCTTGAGGGCACAGACAGGTCTGTGGGAGCCAAGAAAACCTGCCTTCCTCCTCCTGCAGTCCTTCTTGGGGGTGATGGCTGTTGGGCCCTTAAATCTTAAAAGAGTAGTTCATGCTAAAGGAGATAAAGGGGCCTCAGTCTTTCTCTTCAGTAGCATTTAATTTCCTTCCCTTGCATAGTTTTTTTGATTTGTGAAAAACTAATCATTCTTTCTGTAAAATCTGATCAATTGAGACGGGGAAAAAAAAAATCTAGCATCTGACCTTTCCTGACATTAATGCTACAGGGCTAAAGCAGTTCTAAATGTTTTCATTTTTTTGTTGGTTTTTTTTTCAAGTGGATATTTTATAGGCAAACAAAATATTCACTTAATTCCTACTTGTTGGAACACTGTTGGCCACTTTCAGTTGTCTTTGGGAAATAATCAGGCTTGAAAAATGTGACCCATAAAATTTCAGAGGCAGCAGGGAGTTGTACACACTGGGGAGCGGGAACAGAGGGGAGTGTGAGCTGGGCCCGGCCGCTCTGTGGACTTCGTGGTAGCGCGGTGTAGGTTTGGGAGGGCTAGAGGAGCGGTCCGATGGGGCACGACTGTCTATGCACAGACAGGCACACACAATCTATATATATGACCTCCATATTATATGATTTTTAAAAGAAACATTCTTAAAACTCAGAAAGGAATCCTGGCATTGGGGTTGATCCTTCCGTTAACTGACAGGGATGCTAAAAACGGTCTCTTCTACCTTGATGGTCTGTATCTGTCTCTCAAATGCTGAATAAGGTGATAGCTGTTGTTATCAGGCAGAAAATGATTCCTACTTGTAAGGCTGACCTTCACTTGAACCGCCAGTACTGTTAAGTTGTTGGTAATGATACACATTTACTCCAGCCTGGTGCATTGGAGAATATTTTCCTGACCCATTTATGCTTCTCCCATGTACCCATAGCACAGTGCTTGTAAAATATTTTCTTTTTCCTGTGCTTTACCTCTAATGATTAATAGTAAACCTAGTGATGAATGTGAACAAAAGGGTGGCAATTATAATTTCATTAATCACCAAATAATTGGGGTCCAGGGCTCAACTGTGACTTTAGACTTCTACATCTTAAGGAATTAAAGAGAAATTTCTATTAATCACTGTGTCCCAGCTGCTGACAAGGCCTGTTCTAACAATAGATCCAATCATTTCAAGATGTGCTACAATTAGTGTGAGGATGATAAAGGAGTTTGTCTGAGCCAGCCTTCTGGTCCTGGGAGGTTGCAGGAAGGAGCCTCTATTACGCCGATGATTTTACCTCTAAATGCTATGCTTCCCTGGAGATATTTGTAAATGTTTAAAGCTTTTAATAAACTTAACCTGACTTAGGGAGTCTATTTGAAGCTGGATGTTTGGATGTCTCTGTGGTGATTTGGCTTTCCAGTTGCTGTGTGGTGCGCACCCCCAGCCGGAATAAAAGGTGTTGAAATTAATGATATAGTATGTTTATCAATTTGTGCTTGCAGAAACATTTGGTTGCAATTCCCTCATTGTGCCTCAGCTTATTGATAAGATTTTAGCAGATGTATGTTTAAATGGTAAATTAGAGAAGAATGCTGTGCCTGATTTTGTGAAAGCAAAGAGCAACTTCGTAACACCATAAACAGCCAGTCTGGCTATGCTGAAAATAGGAAAATGTATCTTATGCTGCTGTTTCAGACCTCCAGCTGGGAGGAGCAGTTTCTGTAGAAATCTTCCAGAGAAATTTTTCGAGTTCACTGGCTCTCTCTTATCTGCCCTAAGTACAGGAAAAAAATGAAGCCACCAACGTGCGAGCAACATTCTGAAATTAAAGACTCCATGCATAGAGAAATAATGAATTCTCTAAAATCTATATGTGGAGATAAGCCACAGATATCCATGTTTGATATACTGAAATGATGTAACTAAGGCAACTGGAATAATAATTTGACATCAGAAGGACGCTGGGATTTCAGGGAGTTGTATATGTTTTCCAGTGGTTTATTTAAACTCTATTCTGCAACACTGAAACTTGTCAGAAATACGAAAATCTGTTGAAGTTACCAGCCTTTAATATTTATCATTCATGTTTCTGGTAAATCTCTGCAAAGATTTTTGGTTTTGAATAGAAGATTATAAATAATCTTCTAAAATCAAATAGAACATTTTAAAGGTTTCCACATTAAACTTCCTAAGCCACGAAATGTGCGTGATTTTATAAGTGTTTCTGTGTTGCAGTATTCATAGGATATTGCTTAGCCCTTGGAGGTGCCAGGGTATAAAACAGCCTTCCCCATGCGCAGAAAAAACTCAGCTAAGACCCGTTCTGAAACAAGGTTATTAAAGTGAGTGTGCTAAAGCTTGGGAGACAATTAAAAGCAAACAAATTTTGGATGTTGATTTGATGTTTGAAGCAAGCTAGTCATACATGGGATAATTAATCTTGTATAACAATGTAATTATTTTACATATACACATAAAGTACCACTTGGGTCATTATTTCAAAATTGTTAATTTGCAGGAATAATACTAGAGCTGTGGTCTTTCTGTATCCCCTCTTTCTTCAGAAGAGTGGGTGGCTTGCTCTTTCTAGGTAGCCATCCTGCACTAGCGTGTAGGGTCCTGCTCACAATATCAGGTACTTTGTAGTGAATTGTAGAAATAAAGGGGAAAACTGCTTTGCAAGGTGTCCCCGAATGGAAAAATTTCGAAAAGTTGAATTAAAACCTTGAACACAGTGATTAGGTGAATTGCATCTGATTGAGGTGCATCTGGGTAGTTTAAAGTAATGATCTGAGGTGAAGCCAGCATGATCAAATACTTTGTTATTGAAATTGAGCTTTGCAAGTAATTTAATTCTAAATAATTCAGATAGTGAATTTAGCTTTCTTTTCAATTCAGAGGCTGTTTGACAGCAAGTTTTGGGTTCCTCCATGGTATTTGCTTTTCCTATTGTTTTTTGTTCAACTCTCTGAGGCATTGAACTGTTTGCTTTGGTCGTGTGCTTCATTGCAATCAAATCTGAGTCGTTCAGCTCAGGTGATGCTGCTGCCTGTACCGCTTGGTGAAGTCTGCATCTCAAAGGGAGGGCTTGGTACAGCTTCTGAAGCTTCAGGTGCTTAGGATAAAGGGACAGAAACTGTATCATTAGTAACTAGGTTCAGGGGAGCTACAAGGAGCTGTACTTCTTTGTGGGGCTCAGTTAAATCCTGGTTCTTTTGGGTGGGCTTGAAGACTTTTGCCCTTTTTATACTTTCTCATACACAGATTTTTATATATGCTGTATAAAAAATAAAACAGTATGATATTAGACCTTCAAATAAGGATAATGCAGATCAACGTACTTCAAAATTACTCTGGAATGAAATTTCTCTATGAGCAATGCTGTATACTGTAGTGAGTGCATGTGTGTTTTTTTGGTGTGAATTTGAGATTGGTCTTCTCAGGGCAGCCAATTTATAGTACTCTTCAGGTCATGAAAAAGACTTCTTGTGCTTTCTTGGGCTGAGAATAGTAGCAGCAGCCGCCGTGTTATGGCAAGTATTGCCATTTGGGATCCTGCTGGCAAGTAAATATAGTGTAGCAAAAATGTATCATTACAATGATTCATTTTGCCCAGGTTGTGAAAGGCTGTGATTCATTAGTACCAAATACATGCTACAGAACATGATAACTACTGCAGCCTAAAGTTTTACAATAATGGAAAGGCATGAACACAACAGATTCTAAGAAGAGAGAGAGAGGGGAAAAAAGAAAGTTCCTCTACCATCAGTTGAACATATTAGTTTTCACCTGACATTGGTAAAATTAATATGCAATAAAAATGAATATGCAATAAAGAGAAGTTATGTAAAATCACTATACAGATGCATAGTAGGAACAGCCAATATTCATAAACCTTTGCGTAGGATTTTATGTATTTTATTTTTTCTTTCACTTTGCCTTCTAGTCATAGGAAGCTCAGATTAGAAAAGAGACGCAACATACAATTTATGTGACGGATTTATGTTAATCAAGAGAATTATGTCTTTATTATTTTTTCTTTCTCTTAGAATATTGTACTTTAAAACCTGTGCCCTAAAAGAGTTTTGGATGTTTTAACTTGATTCAGTTCCAGTCCCAGAAGTCTTGTGGCACGATTAGGTTATGAAGTTTTTTCTTATAAATGTTGTGAGGAAGGTTTCTTCTAATTTACATCAACCTTCAGATGCCTAAGACTTCTCTTAACAAAGGGCAGAACAATAATAATTATTAGTTGCATGGAGACTTTGTTTAGACAGATAAGAGAAAATGTTTTTGAATCTCACATCTTACACTTAGATTAACTTTAGATTCTAGAGCTTTCTCATTGTTTCAGCATACTTAATTTGCTCTCTCAGTAAATTTTGTTGACACTTTTTGCTTCCTGTAATTGAGGATTTCAAGTTCACCTTGAACTGGAGCTGCATACTAACTGAGGAAATCTTTCTATTTCTTTTTCATTTTTGGCACAAAGTATATTTGCAAATAGGTGTTGTGTCCTTGTATATGATATCAGCTCTACAGCATTGTGCATGCAGTGTTTTGTTATAATGATTTTTAGCAAGAAATGTTTGCTTTTTTTTTCCTGCTGGTGCTTTGCTCTAATGTTGAAGTTGTCTTATGTTTGCTAGAGTTTGTTTTCATTATAGATGTCATTTGGAACAACTTGGCTTCAAACTACGCTGAAGAATATACAACATTTTCCACGAAAGTAATTCTTGTGTCAAGATGTGGGCATCTTTTGGATTGTAAATTTTTATTTTACTGCCACTCTCTGCCAAATTTTACTTGCCGTTCTGTGCAATCCTCTGTTGAGAAAAATATTGTCATTTTTAGTATTAGATGGGGAAAAAAAAATCTGGGTCCTTTCTTTTCATGTTATTTTGCCTATTTCACTCTATGGGGTTTTTTTACTTACTGTGTACAAAGGCGGCATTGCCTTGTAAGTGTAGTATCTTATTAATAATCTCATTAGCATTTTTTTTAATGCATACTGCAATTCCAGTAACAAAGGGGAGCTCCCTTGCATAATTACTGTCATTGTTATGATATGAGTGTTGGGGTTTTTTTATTTATTATGCTGCAGCAGCCCCAGCCCTGTACTAGGTGTTAGAATCTTCCTATTACTGAAGTTTTCATAACGATTTTTGTTGACCTCACCTTTCCCCATCCCCAGTGCAGAACTTCCCATAAGATAAAGGTGATGGAAGTGTAATGCAGCGTAACATGTTTACTGTTAAGACTCATTTTGCTGTTCAGGTCTAGCAGAGATGGATCTCAAGGCACAGTGGATGCTGGAGGCCGTGGCTCTGATCTCACCAGTGGGGACACATCCTATGGAAAGGACTGGTGGATTTTGCATGAAACTCAGCAGGTCTGTTGTACGGGACCTCTAACTATTTTTGTGAAATGGAAGGTCTTTACAGATCAGCACAGTCACATCTCTGAATCTGAGTGCCTCACACCAAAATGTTTCCATTGGCAAAAATGTATGGCCTGGATGTATGAAGCTGGCAGTGAGGATAGATAGTTAATTCATGGACAGGAGTTTTGACTGCCACTGTTCCCACATACTTGGACTTGGGCTGGGTTTGCATCTCTGTCCAGCTGCCACCCAGCAAGGGCAGGTTCTTTTCACCCACATTTTCCTGCATTTATATGCATATGATGGATTTCAACAGCGCCACACAGGCACAGTGCAGGGCTACATCATGGGAGCTACACTTGAAGCACCTGAGGTTCAACGGTATATCAGCTACCCTTGATATGTTATTTCCTTAAATGCTCTTGCATCCTCTGTTAAGTCCTGGAGGCAATGGAAAAGATGTGGCCAGATGGTAATGCTTTATTTGTGCAGTGCGGCACGTCGTCTGCGTTAGGCTGTGAAACGATGGTTAGGTGACCTCCACGGCGGAAGGAACGCCTCAGCTGTCTGAAGTGTGCTCTGACTTACCCAGCTGATAGAAATCTGTGTTCTATCTTCCATCCCTAAGTTCAAGTAGCTTGACATAGAAAGCAGCACAAAGATGATTCTGTTGGCTTTTGCCCTATTTGATCTTTTGCTGAGCGACAGCAAACATGAATGACAAACTCGATGCCTTGAGTTCCTTGCATCAGTGTTACATCATCACCATTGGCGGTGAAGTATTTTCATCTCCTGGTTGCTGATCAACATTGTAAATCTTAGAGAAGCAAAGGTTTTAGAAATGTGCTTTCAGTTACAGTGCTCAGATGATAGTTCATGTGCACTGTGTGTGTCGGTTTTAGTGACAGTGGTATAGTAAATAGAAATATTTAATCTCTGAATTGTTAACACATTGTTTGCCAATTTTTGGAGAATTACTTGTTTGTGCCTTGGTCTGTCAAATTATCTCACTAAACAGATTTGCAGACTTCATATAGTAAGATTATATATTAAATATGACATCTGTAAAGCTATGATTGTAATGATCTTTGTAACACTTGCATCAGTGTTACAACATCACCTGCTTATGCTTCAGATGACCACATACCATAGATTTACCTAATAATGTGATGTTTTGGATTGAGAGGCAGGACTTGAAGGGGTTTTTTGTTTGGGTGTTTTTTTTTTTTGTTTGTTTGTTTTTTTTTTTTTTTGGTTTACACCCTTCCTTTTGTAAACTGAGATCGAATTGCTGAATGATCAAATCTTCCCAACAGCATCTGTGCAAGAAACTCTCAAACTCAGCTGGTTTATTTTGGAAGAATCAAACTAACCTTAACCAAACACTTTTGCTCTGCAGTTTGTATCCTGAACCACTAATTATCAAGACTAAGCTAACTCTGGCCATGGCACCCAAAGAAAATGCCCTGACAACGTGCCATACAATGAAACAGTCTATGTTCCTTTGTTCCACCAGAAAATTATAATTTGTTTACTTAACAAGTATCTTCCATACATGAGCCTTCATTTTCCTTACCTTTGGGAATGGCTGCAGTTTTATGAGAGAGATCTTGTATGTGACATACATGTATAAATATAAATATATATATAATATTATATCTATGTATTACTATGTAGATATAAAATAATATTATATAAAATATTTATATATATAAAGTATATATTAAAAATTAGTTGATGTATGGGTGTTTTCTTGGGATGTGTAACCAGTTGGTATTTTTAAGTTGTATGGCATCCTTAGGTGAAAAGTTAAATGCAAAGTGTTATGATGAGAATAATAAATAGCGTATGTCGGGTACATAAGTGCACAATGTACAGTCCAAAAGATCCTGATGTGTGGTCCAAAGCAGTCTATAATCCTATATGCCATAAGTAGAGGATTGTGTGACTCAACCTTGTACAAACAAAGGCAAAAGGTTGACAAACATTTCTGGTATGAATCAGTGGGACTTTAGGAAAGTCCTAAGGATTGTGTTTTTTCTCTCACAGCATAAAATCCGTCTGGGATGTAGCTCCTCTCCTTCAGGTTTCAATTCTATTCTCTCACAAAACTTATTAAAAACTGCACTTCTGTGATTTAAAAATGACTTATCATTGATGTGATAGTTTAATTCTTTACTGTAGAAACTGTCTGAAGTATATCAAACCATTAACTCAATTTTATAAAATTATTAGCTTAATGTAATCAGTCACAAATGAAGCTGCGCTTACCTTTTCCATTCACTGGAGACTCTATTAGGCAAAGTGCGAGGGATTGTGGGAGGATGAGGATGAACTTTCCTCTTACCCACCAGCCCTGTGAACAGTGTTGTAAATACTTATTGCGAGTAAAGCAGTTACTGAAGCCAAGAAGGTGAACTAATTCTGACTAGATGTTCAAACCAGAATGTCAATCAGCATGATCACTGCAACTCATCATGCTTCGCTCCCAACAGATGGTCTGATAGCACTCTTGTAATTTATTAGCTAATGTGAGACACCGTATTGATTTAATACTCTGTCGTTATACCAGCTTACTGTTATGTGGTGCAATTTTGCCTTGGAGCATGACCTCAATGAAATCAGCTTTAGGTCTATAAGAGCACTAATACAAATCATGTGTCTCACCAAAGCACTCCTAGATGCTGGCTGGTAATTAAAATTTGCATGGAGATGGTTGTATCTAGCAATCCACGTGAAGTATTTTATAGTTCTATGCTTAGTACATTTGCATTAGTTAAACTTTAAGCTTTTTGTCTCACTTTGTAAAAATGTGTGCAGGCCTCATTTAAATTGGTAAGAATTCATAAATTCAGACATGTTTTCAGACTTGTGTGACTCCTAATTTTAAAATGTTTCGGCAGAGAGGTAAATACCTAAATATCTTTGAGGATCTGAGAAGAACTTCTTTTTGCTAGAAGTGTTTTATTGCTTATATGGAAATTCAGAACTTGCTAGGATTTTTCTCTTGAGCTAAGAAAGTCTCAAGGTTTTTTTTTTTTTTAAATTGAAGGAAAAGTTAGGAAGGCACTTCTTATGTTACCTTATAATTAATATTTTATTTATATTACTCGCATGAAGTGTATCTCCATCAGTCCGAGATCTATGGTCAAGTGTATCTTTCCATTTAACTGCAAGTTTTCAAGATTCTCTTGGGATGTGTTATCCAATATTTCTATTAAAAGGGAGCGCACAGAATAGAGTATGACTTCCCTGAGGAAAACAGAATGAAGTTCACATGGATTGCTCTATAGACTCATAAGGAAATGGGGCAGGAGGAGGGAGATGTGAGATTTATGTTCAGTTGGCAGCAAGACTTGCTCACATTAGTGACCTCCAACGTGGGGTCACTACTAGTCTTAGTAAGGTCATCTGTATAGATGAACAATTTCACGATTTGTAACAATAAAGAGTCGTGTAGGTCCTTGAATTTCCAGCCTGCAGAGATGGGAATTTTTATGGCTGCACTTCAGCTAGTGCTCTTCTTCGTACCCTTGCAAAGCTGCACTGCATCTAGTTTCTCTTAACCACACCTGAATTTCTGTGTGTGCAGTTTGGACATTGTGTTTTACCTCTGAGGGGTTTCTTCAATAGATAGCTGCCTCTGGGTTATGCTCCATATTGGTACAACTGTTAAATTTAACATTATGTAAAATTTGACAGGCATAAGGACAAACCTTATGATTAAAAACCAATAATCCATATACAATAGTAAACTATCCCCCTGAAAGTTTAAACCGATATGTACTTTTTTATTACATCAGAATTTATTAGAGATGCGGTGAAGTACGAATTGATAGTTGAAGGTTCTAGGTAGCATCTCCGTTAAGTTGCCAGCTTTTAGATGGGAATATGCAATATGTATTTATATGAAATTTGCAGCACCGAATTCCTTCTTGACTAACAGAAGTAGAAAGAAAATTATTTCTAGCACTCTTCACTAGCTTTACTATTGATTACTAGTTTCTAGTATTTAATGGAATAGATGAGATTATGGAATTAAACCAATGCATCTAGCAGTGTTTTGCCAGACAGTTAGGATTAGTGATACGATGAAAAAAGTTAGTAAACAGTAATGGATAAATGACAGCTTGGATTAATTTCAGAGTGGAATGCTCTTTCTTGCAGGTATGATAGATTCTGAATATTAAGTGGACATTTCCTAGACTCTGAATTCTAAAGAGCTAGTTAAATTAGTCTGTAGGAGTATTTAAAAAGCAAGATTGCAGATTTTTTTAAAAAGAATTTTCCTCCCCTGCCCCATGCTGTCATTATCATCTTAGTGTTTTGGACCTGTGGTGAATAATGGAACCCAAGCGGCACTAGAAAATGTACCATGCTTAGCACTGTGTAAAAACTGCGAAAACAAGGTACAGGAAAGCAATGCAAATGTGGCTTGTGCTAAGGAGGTATATGTAAAAGGTCAAGTATGGAATGATGTCTTGTGTGCTAATGAACTCACATCTGAACATCTGACTGTCCCAGGCTAGTCCTAACAGAGTAAATAAGATGTGATGTTGCCTATTTACATATATTTATAAACTACGTGTAAAAAGAAATAAAGACAACATCCTAATGTAACAGTATTGGCTACTCACATCTCTACCTATCCATAGTTAAAAAATTAACACAATTAGCTGATCAGGCAGTTGCAATTACCTCTTCGTTTGAAAATGAGTTAGTTTTTCTTCTAAATATGGGATCTTGGTGGAGTTAGAGAAGCTATTCAGAATGAAACTCATTTGAAACAGAAAATTAAATGTTAGTTGCATGTGATTGAAGATGAGATTTTTTTTCCTGAGATCCTTTTTTTGGTTTTGGTGGGTTTTTTTGGTATAATGGCACTGATTTCTGTGAAGCAAATATTTTAAAGTGCTAACTCTTTGATACTTATCTTGTGAGTGCTTTTCAATCTGACTTTATTTTTTCACCAGTAATATATTTCCTGCTGTTTGGAAACTACATGCAGCTGGCAACATCACTTTGAAATATTCTTGTATTAAAATGTAACACACAGTGATAAAGGGAACTACACTGATGTTAATTTTCAGTTTAACTGTGCCAAAAATTAGTGACTAGGAGTTGTAATGAGAGGGGTTCTGAAACAAATGCGGTAATAAAATGATGATGTGTTTGGCCTTTGCTGCAAGGGCACCTGGCGGATCTGTGTCAATGTTGCCACTGCAAGGACTTGATCGGTCCTAAATTAGGCTTGTCTTGCCTAGGTCCACAGGCTGTTGCCCTTATTTTTTATGAAGAACAAAGGTTTTACTATATAGTCAGCTTTTCACATGCGTGACTGGTACAAGCTCCATGTCCTTAGTTATGGAACTGGGAGAAAATTTCAAATAAAATATCACGACAAGATTTTAATACAGTCAAAGTAACCTACTTTTCACATTTTTTTCAGTAATGGGCAAAATTGAAATGTCCATAAAAAAGATCAATCGGAACTATTAACATCTGGTGGAGTGTTTATAAACAAATATAAATAAGATACCCTAGGGAGTGGTGGGCAACCTCAGTAATCACCGCACTTGACTGCCTTGACAAGCTTTGTTGGAGCTATCTACAGCCAAGTAGAACCTCATCAAAAAGTGCCTGACATCATCACAGCCTCAGGTGTGCCCTCCCAAGTAAAATGAAGTTGTTTGCTAAAGTCCTGATAGGTAAAAACTGAGCTTAGAATAAATGAACTCATTTGGCTGAAAGTGATTAAGAAACACACAGATCTGGAGGGGGTTCATCAGTGGGGATTGGGCTAATTTGGTGGAAAGACAGCTTCTTCAGCAGGCACTGCTGGAGTCAGAGGAGGGCATAGCCTAAGACTTCCAAATTAATAATGTCTGAGAACAGATTTGAAATCCCGGGTGGTTTCTTAACTTGGTCTTTTGTTTAAATAAGGTAATATGTGAGAGCTGACCATTAGTGAATTATAGTAAGAAATAAGTATTCCCAAACTGATGTCTGCTGGTTTTATACATTTCTATATTGAAAAATATTTTTAAAAAATAATACACAGGGAGATAAATTGTGACTTAATTTTTAGGATGCTGATTAATTTGGTGCTCAGTGTACATTTCCCAAAAAAGGTTAATGAATCTGTTGAACTAATGAACTTTTCTTAATTAATACAAGTTTCAATTTTCTCAGAGCAAGGTGTTAGAGAAGAGAGCAATGAATATCACACAAATAAGCACATATTTGCCACAGTTTTGTGGATTGAGTTATTTTGCTCACTGAAGAAGTGAATCTGTACATGTGTATGCAAATATACATAGATATTTCAGGGCTCTCTGCAGAGTATTTTTATAGATAGAGTTGAGGTTTTCTCCCTCTGAGACTGTTTTTCTTTATGTAGCTATTTCACAGAGGTGAAATTCCTAGGAGGAAAAAATCATTGTTCTCTTAGTTAAATTGGCCTATAGATCCTAAGGTGGAAAAGTTCAGCACGGAGGCTTTTTTTCTTACTAATGTCTAAAACTAAATTGCCCTAAGGCCTTGAGCAAATGGCCGACCTTGTAAAAGAGTGTGTTCACCAAAGTGCTAAACAAGAGGTGGCAGGAGCCCAGCGGAGGGGATTCTCAGAGGATGATGGTATGCACCACACCATATGTGCCCGAGGGGATGTTACAAAGTGGTTCCCACTGCAGAGGTGAGCTGGGCACCAGAAGAGGAGCTCAGTAGCTGTAACGGAGAGGCCGCTGCCTGCCCCTGGCCGCTCATCTGTGGTGCAGCCAGCATGCTCGTGCCGAGGTGAAGGCATGCAGAACCCTTGGAGGCCTTGAGGAAACAAGATGTTTAAATGCGAACTTCCCTGTTTGCCTGCCAGTGTCATCCCACGCCTTTGCATCCCCTGGTGTCCCACTAACCCCGCCATGGCTTTACAACCTACTAGGAAATTACTTCCTTCACCGATTTTTCTTCTGGTTTTGATGCAGTTCTACCTTTCAGTGTGTGCTTTGGACAGTGCTTCATGCATTTGCTTTTCCGAGTCCAAACTTCCTTGTGTGACAATACAGCTTGGCTCAGCTTGAGCCAAGTGGCTGGAGGATAGCTTGTGGTTATTGGAGGGCAGATCCTTCAGGTCTCTCCTGGGTTTCATAGTCCAAGTGAAGGAAACTTCTCAAGAGCGCAGGCTGCATGTGCAGCTTCAAACTAGGGAAATCTTATTTCCTCCATAATTACGTTAAATGCCTTAATAAAGAAAAATATATTAAATAGATCATTGCTATTTATAAAAGTAATATTTATGCTGTTATTCTGCTAAGTAGCTATTAAGGATTGTCAAAGATGATTTGTAAAATAGGAAGCTAGAGCTTAATTATGTAGACTTTTGTGGCTAGCAGGGCTCCCTGCTACATCCTTTTTCTGAAGTAGGAAATTTATTGAGCTCATAGACTGAAGTGAAGTAACAAGGTGTGCAGAAGAGCAGGAGAAAATACAGCTGCTGTGAAGGGTCATTTGGATGGATGTTCTGTTCTGCAGTTTCCTTTGAAATGTAGTCCAAGCCATCTTACATTTAGGCAGTACCGGCTGCCTTCTGAGAACCTCATACACAGAGTCCCTTTTTATTGTAGCTCATGGATGCAGCAGCAGAAAGATCCCTCTCATTTTTTTCTTTCCTTAAATTGTATTCCAGTTTCTTGGAATGAGCTTTGAAGTAAGTCTGTGATGCTTATGGCACTGCTGTATCAGTATGCAGTCGTACTCCGGAGTTACCCTTACTGGTGTGTAGGATTATGATTAATATGGAAAGAAATCACTCTGTCTTTGTACGTGCTTGCCTGGTCAGAGCTGATGGTCTGTAGGAGAGGAAGTATGCCATTCTCAACACAGGGCTCTGAAAGGGCTTGCAAGGAGTAACGGGAGCCATGAAACTACACCTGTTTCTGTTCCTAGGGCGCACAGCTTCCTGTGACTTTTAAATCCTCTATTAACAGAGAAGGTCCCCTCTTGCTTCTAATATAATGCATATGTTTTATAAATGCATTTATATGTTTTAAAATTTTGGTATTTAATAAAAAAATTAATAAATTATCTTGTAATCAAAATAAATTACCTGATATTTTGCAAACATAATGTTAAACAATTATTTAACTTACACAAAGACCGTTAGGGAAACAAACTTATACGAGTTCTGTGTCTACGTTCTCTTTTAAACTAGTTTTGTTATTTAAAGTGCCAATGGACCTACTCTATGAATTAAACTTTTATTAACTAGCAACTTAAAATAAAGCTTCTATATTTTTCTACCCCTCTCACTATTAGAAATGGCTTTCAAAGCCACTTTTGAGGAGTTTATATAAAGTTAAAATAACTTAAGAGAAAAATTCACATTGTAAGTATGGTCTAAAGAATAAGACCGGCCTTTTACTGAAAAAAATCTTGCCTTTAAACTTTATATGTTTATTTAAAATCACAAACATTAGTTTAACAGGATATTTTATTAGTTAACAGTGTGCTGGCAACAAAGTATAGAAAATGGAATGGACTTCCTTGCTTTGCATTTATCGGCATTGTTGTCCTTCTGTTTCCAATTCCAGTAATTGTATTATTGATAAGGTGACATGACTCAGATTAACCTTACGAAGGTACATGGAGTGTACATAATATTTGTGCATTTTTAATAATTTACACTTCAGATAAAGGTCTTAATGTATGTTGCTTTAATGTATAGCCGTTGCTGTAATCACAATTCCTTCTGAAGCGCTAACAGCATAGATCCATCTATGCTGTTGAGTTAGCAGTATGGATTGAACAGCTGCTGGAGGAACAGTATAGACATGCACACAGCCATCAAGCACTTCCTTTGAGCGGGAAGCTGTAAAATAAAGCATCTTTAGAATAAGTGTGCTTTGAAGAGGGAAGGGTGTGTTCATAACGGGCACAATGAACATAAGTAAAAGCAATGTCAGGAAGCAGGTTAATGCCCCAGCTCCTGTCATACTGCTTCCAGGATACTTAGGTGGATGCCAACCAGTAAAAAGATTAAATGTTTTGTTTGTTTTTCAAGGCTCAAATATATTAAGAGGTTGAAAAACACACAGGACCTGTGAGGGCTGAAAGGGGGCTTCTTGCAAGCCGCTGTTTTTCTCCCCAGCATTTATGGGAAATCAGGCATATGATGATTAATCCTTGTGTTACATTGACAGAGCTGTTTGTACAAAACCAACTCTGTTAATATACAGCTCCATCTGTAGAGAATACAGAATATTCAGGCTCTATAATGGAACAATCAAGAAAAGCGGCCCACATTCTTCCTCCGAGACTACTACAAGAACACGGTGCAAAAGTAAGCAAATGAAAATCTTACCGAAGTGTCAAGTGACAATATTCCTTTAGTGCTTTTGTAAGACTGTGTTCAAAAATCTGTTGTCTCTAATATTCAGCAAGGTTATTTGTGTTCTGAAAATAAAATTTGGTTTGCCATGCTCATTTTTAACTTGTGTAAATATTTGCTTGTATTTTCATATTTAACTACATTGTATTTCTTTTTTCCTCTGTCACAGATGTAGGCAATTTTCTATCCCTTCCCCCCAGCATTTTTTTGGCAGCTAATGAATGCAGTCCTTTGGATCTCATCTGATCTTTGGCAGGATATCTGGAATTGATGTCCTAGGATGTGGGTAGCTAGCTCAGTAATGATGTTACAGGAAAACTAAACACTCCAAGCTACAAAGCTCTATTCAGAAATTTTATCTCTGATCCAGAGGCAAACTAAAAACTGTAGTCCCATGAATCACAAAATGAATATTCAGTAATGCATAAAGATAGCCAAGGGAATGAGAGGGGGATCCTTCAAGGAAAGCATAATACCAGCAAGTCAGAGTGCTTGGACTCCTTGTAAGGGGATTGTTATATATTCTTGAACAAGTTGCTTGTTTCTCCATTGTCCTCAGAAAGAAGTGTAACGATGTAATACAAAGTATTGTTTAGTATATGGGTTTATATCCACATTCAATATCAAGATCCCACTGTGCGGGACTGTAAAATCAGTTTGCATTTCACCTGCTTAAAAGTTAATTCCTACATTTATGTGAGGAGTACAACAATCCCATCTAGGATTTATCCAGGATGCTACCAGGTGCCAAGAGCTATCAAACAGTGCCTGAGCTGATGTGAGACAGGTGGAGGACTCTGTCACTCTCCTCATCTCTTTAGAATAATTCATTAAATACTTCTACCTGTGTCAGTTGCAGGTAAAACCTACGGTGGAATTACTTGTCTCTATTCTTGTTAATCCCTTGCCTGTCAGCTCTCATCAGGCATTACATTCTGCCTGCTTTAGCAATTTTGAACATGCAAATTTTTGGTTGATGAAGTGCTGCTAGACTATCTCATATAGGTGTATATTATGGATTTGGGTGTCATGTATTAATGTTATAGTTAAATTTCTCTTTGTAGTTTGGATGCTTTCTAGCACAGTTTTTAACAGCAAATAATTGAAATCCTTTACATTTTTTTCATGGAAACTAGACATTTATGTATTGATTTCTTCTGAAACATCAAATAGCCAAAATTCCAGTTTCAGTGGATGAAAGTGTGCTCCATTTTATGTGACCGCATTGACAGGAGAAGCCCTAATGCTGTACTGAAATCTAGCTGCCTGGAAGCTGGGCACCAGCAGTCATTTAAATGCTAAATCTTTGCGTAAAATAGCAGGTCAAAAAGATGAAGTATTGTGTATCTCCGTTTACTTGCTAAAAGAGGACACAGACACAGTTGTGATGTCCTTAACTTTCAGCTTAGCCACATGAACATTTTAAGAAGCATCTTTAAGATCCTGTTAAAACCTTTCATTTGCATAATATTCAGGCTACTGGACTGGTTTAATTCTGCCTCAGTATGTTGTGCTATCTTAAGAAAAAGACCAAATCATTAGCTTAATTTTATTATGTCATATAAATAACAAAGTAGCGATAAACCAGTGTGCTGTGTATGTTTTACTATTTTTTTGTAAAGACAGGATGAGAATTCAGCCATCTGTGGATTTTAATGCAGTTAAAGTAGATCTCCGTCTTGAGCAGTGAAATGAAGGTGTTGCTTCATTTCACTCCTGCTGAGCGCTGCTCTCCTTCCAAATATTCCTCTTGAACTCCAGGCAAAGTCCAACACAAGATGAAAATCACAGATTGATGAGGGACCTATGTATTGTGCAGCAACTGGAATCTGTACTTCTAAACCGATTAGATGAGTGTGTTCCCTATCTGGAAATAGTTCAAATATTTACAGTCAAGCGAGGCTTTATCCAACACCATTTGTTTCAGATGTCTGGTTGTTAATGTTGAAACATTTCTGCTGTATTTGGAAAACTGTAGCTCTTGAGTAGGCACTAAAATGTTGCTCCTTCATATGACTTGTATCGGCATAGCTTATGTAGGGCTTGATATGTTTCACTCTGCTTCCAGCCCAAAATATCCTTCCTGTAATTTCCATTGAATTCATAAATCTTCTAACAGCTGAAGCTTTAGAAACTATTCATCTCGGGAAGCATGGGGTTTCATCTCTAGCAACAACCAATATTACACATACATGTATGAAGAAGAGCTTATTCTTGTCTCTGTGAGATAATTCAAGTTGAATTACCACATACATATGTGGTTACTACATACAACATCACACTGAATTGTTCCCCTTTACTATACAGATGTATTTACCATAGAGCTTGAGAGGACTAGGGGTGAGTTTGGGTTTAGTAATACAGTTGCTAGAAAGGGGGTGGTGGAGAGGAGCCAATAATCAGTGTTCTCACACCTTACCTGTACTCAACCATAGATTTAATAGTAGAAAAATTGGAAG
The DNA here is from genome assembly GCA_028565335.1 of Limnodromus scolopaceus. Classification (NCBI taxonomy): domain Eukaryota; kingdom Metazoa; phylum Chordata; class Aves; order Charadriiformes; family Scolopacidae; genus Limnodromus; species Limnodromus scolopaceus. The sequence goes on from JAOXNO010000063.1 coordinate 17,554,264, forward strand.
TGTGATACTGCATCACTGAGTTTAACTTGGAGAGGGGGACAGAGGAAAATGTAACATGAAGCGTGGTGGACAGAATAGACAATGAACAGAATACTTTGAGAAACAATCAGAAAAATCCTCTCCCTCTCCCCCCAAAAGACATGTAAACCCAAGGCCTACCGCACCCTCAACAACCAAACCCAAATTATTTATCACTGAAGAAGGACGTAATATATTTCTGAGTGGGATAATGAATTCTGAAGCTGTCAGTTTGTTCCAGTACTTTAAGCACTGGAAGCCCAGAGTACTTGCCAAAAGTAGTTTTCTCCATGTAATTAGGCTTTTAACGTAAAATCAGATCTTTGTGGATTTCTCTCTTTCGTAGGACTGCAAATGTGTAAGGAGAGTGTTTTGATAAGCGTGAGTGAGCAGAAGCGTATGTTTTCAGTACTGTTAATAGGCTGGAACCAGAGTCAAAGAGAACATATGTATCTCTTCTTCCATCCACCTCTTTTGGCTGCTCTTTGGGCATTGATGCCAAATAAATGAATAAATCGTGTCAGTCTTTTCAGGCCATTCATTAACTTGATTTCTTTTTGTTAAAAAAATTCTTATTACTCTAGGGCTACCAATGTTTTTTTGTGTGACTTTGGTTTTCAGATTCATACACTTATTTCCTGTGTGTTAAGCAAAACCATTTTCCTTTTTAATTGGATTCTCTCTGTGTGTATGCTTACTTAAAAGTACAATACTGAATTTTTGACATTTTTTTGAGTATAGAATTCTTTGCAATTTTGAGCGCTCCGAGTAACCAATACCTGGTTTGGTCGTTACCAGTGCTTCTGCTTGAAGAGTAAAACCTCTTTGTTTCACTTTTCTAGTTCTAGTGTTTAAATGGTGATTTAAGAGGTTGTTCCTGCTTTTATCTTTTTTTCCAGTGAAAGAAGAACATGGGAAATGGCATTCTTTATAACACTGCTCTATGTACTGAGGTAATACCAGGAGCAGGGGACCACACCAGCCTTTCTACAAGCCCAGTGTGTTGTTACGGCTTAGGAAAGGGTTGGATGATCAGAACTAGCACAAGAGATGGGCAGCAGGGTGCACCCTGAGCTACAGGAGGTAAAAGTAGATCTGCAGTAGCCATTAGTAAGATGGACAAGGCTTTTCTAGGTCCACAACCTCAACTTGCTGTTTGATCCTGTGTTTCTGTGACAAACATTAGAGCTTTTAGATACAATATTGGAATATCTATTGAGTTAGTTGGAGTACCAGCTGGAAAATATCCTTCCTGCTCATATCCTTTCATAGCTTAGCCATCTCATAGGACTAATAGTATGGCAGAATTAAAATACAGATTTGTTTTGGAAACATTAAGATTACAAATTATGTAGGTTTATTATTTTTATTCGTAGTTTTAATAAGAGCTGTTTGAAATGATAAAAAGCTCTATCTTTTCATGCAGTTGTGTGTCTGTCAGTATTCCAGAGGGAAGACTGTCTCTGGGAGAAGGTATCAGAATATGAATACTGCTGAGTGATTCATTTATAAGTTGCTTTGTTTTGTTAGGGGTTTTTCTGTTGTAATTTCCTCTATAATACCTAAATATTTTCCATGCTTCAGTAGGCTCATATTCTTAAAACCTTTGTGAAAGTATGATATTACTTTGATTTCATAGGCTGGACAGCATGGCAAATGAAGCATAGAGGACTTCCTTAAGTAGCCTTAAGGTTCATCTGGAAATGGGGCACGTATATCCCTATTTATCCTGTGTTGTTACCAAAAGATAGCCTTTCATGGGTGCATCCATATGAATATAGCACAGAGAAAGAAAACTCCTGGTTAAGGCAATTGAGCTATCAGGGAATCTGGATTTTTTTTCTGGTGTGCTTATAGGCGCCTGGCATGCGTGTATGTGTTGAACACTAAGATGACTACTTAAATTCTTTAGAGAGGTTGAGGAACAGTAAGCAATAAATGGGATTATTGACCCACTTTAATAAATGGCCTTTTGAAAGAAATCATTTATGTGCATATAGTATTTCTTCGATGCTACATAAAAATCTCTGATGTGGGCTTGACAGATTTGTTCAAAGAAAATATTTATTGTACCCTGTACTGTGTAACATGTCTTGATTATTGATGTTTCTTGTTTTTGCTGGCAGAGAATGATATTATTGCTTGCCTTTTTTTTTTAAACAAAATCCCTGGCGTTATTCGTAACAGTAAAGAACTAAGAAGGCACACCTTCATAGCAGTGCAACACGCAGTACTGACTATGTGTGCTGTGTGTGCCTGTGTTATGAGCTACTGAATATTGATATTCTTCTCTTTACAACTGAGATTGTATATCCTTATTTTCTTCCACTTCTTTTTCACAGGGAAGAAAAATGCGCTTAAACTTGTGTCTAAAATGTGATTCAACTTAGGTTTTTACTGTTATAACTTACATGGAGCTTAGATGACTTAACAAATGGGTTTTTTTAGGTCAACTAGATGATGCTGAGGCAGCATAACACACTTGTCTGCAGCAGTACCTTGATAACACATTGCTAACATATACTTATTATACTTATTTAAGTATATAATTCTGAATTTAATCTATGTGCTACCTTCAAGGTTAGTAGCTAGAGGATACTTAGGATCAAAGAAGGCAGAGGATGAAAGAGTCTGTTTGAGTCTAAACCAAGTGCTTAACTTAGATGTTGAAATGGGTTTATCACCTGAATCCAGATAAATGAATTTGTGCTTAGCATTGAGTCTGTTGTAGTGTCTTGGTCATCCAGAAAACGGTTCTATTCTTGAGGGCAAGACACCATGTGTACCCTCATTGTCAAGAGAATTGTGTGGAGTCAGCTGAGTTTTGTCTTCAAGAACAATTGAATCCCGAGAACCCTTGACTGTGGTAACTTGTTAAATCAGGTATTTTAAGGATAAATTAATGTCTAGCAAGTTGAAGCAGAGTTTTGGTATTGAAAATTTAAGGAAAACAACAAAGTGATAGGAAACCGCTCCATTGCAAAGGATGTTTGGCTTAATATTTTACTTTAAACATAGACCCACTTTTTACTATCTTAATATTTTTCTTTTCTCCAGGGGAACTGGATAGTCTACAGAGATAATATTGGTTCCATTTCTTTATTCTTAGCTGGTTGATGATTGTAAGGTTAACTTAGGAATAAGTATATTTTTGAACGTTGTGGGTCCGTGAACAAATTCCTATTGACAAAAGCATTCGGTAGCATTTTCCAGCATCAGTTCGGCTTTGCATGTCTATATTAACTGAATAGATTTCAAAGAGATCCATGAAGGTATGCTTGAATATATATGGCTGCTTAATATGCATGTATAAAGTCTCTTGTAGAACAGTTTTAAATTAATCATCATGTTCATTATAAGTTCCAAATGTTTGCTAAGCAACCATTTAGATCTTCCCTCTGTATGGTGGAGCATGCCGTATGGCATGTAGCTACTAAAATCTATTTCAGCAAGCTACTTAATAGAACTGATACAACTGTGAGAAAAAAGTGTTCATCATCATCTTACAGAAATATTTTAATACTCCCTCATAAGACCCTTGCTGACAAAGAACATGCCCAGTGACTCCAGGTATGGGCTGAAACGTGCTATGTGGTAAAAGAAGGTCTGTGAAGAGCAGCTCCCTTTAGATGAGTCTTGTGAAACTTCTGGAAAGGAACAAGTCCTAATGTGGAAGAACCTGGGAGAAAGTTTGTGTTTGTTTGTTGACTTGGGAGTAGGAAGTAAAATTTCCATAATTGCAGTAGTAGTTTAAAATGATTGGGAGAATTTAACTAGTTAGTTGATTCTGGATTGAACATCAGTGGTAGTATGTGGAGGGAATTCTCTGAAAGAGAGAGGAGAAGGTGCTAATGGCAGATCTTAGTCACAGCAAGCAGGTGGTGTTGTCCTGTGACTTCCAATAACTGCAGCTTTTTTCAGTTATCATTTTGAGATTATTTTTAGCTGCCTCTCCTGAAATAAAGACATCTAAGCTGAAAGAGTGGTGTCATAAGCATGGAGTCACCCAGTTAATGCACTTCCTTCTTGCCTAGAATACCATATCCTTAATATGGGACTTCTTTCATATTACTGCCCAGCAAGATGGAATCTGTGCTTCCAAATACATTTTTCACCGTTTACAGCTTTTGATGCAGTGCCTAAAGCTTGATTTGTCACTTCAGGATGATTCCATATCAAGTGCCATGAATCAAATTATTTTCTAACACAATGGGGTTAGCACCTCTCTTGCTGTGACAAATGGTTTTGTAGAGGTACCAAAATAAATGCTCCATATCAGCAAGGTTTATCCCATATTTCGAATAAAATCTGCCCACTTGTCCACTCTTCAGTTGGCTGGAGAGCACTACAGGGAATTGTTTTCCTTTGAGGTAAATCCCTCTCAGTATACATCATGGGCTATTTGGAATTAATTGTTCCTGGGAGACAAATTTCACTGAGTATGTGGGGCAGCTAGCTACGGGGAAAGTATTTGTGAATTGGTACTCCATTGCAGTGTCTTTGGCAGCGTGAAGGACAACCAAACTACAAAACCCAAGGAGTCTTCCACTCTTGATGTCATCTCTTTTTTTCTTTTTTTTGTCTATGTGCGTATGACTCCTTATGTTTGGTTTGTTGTTTTTTTTTTTTAATTCTTTCAAAGGGACACAATATATACAGGGTTCTTAGACCTTGCAAACTGATTCCATGTTTTCAGCAAGAGTGCAAGTTAACTTCTGGCAACTTTGCTGATGTGAGTATTCTGGCTCTCCAGTGAAAGAAGAATTAACCTATCCATATTTTTTTATTTACCTATTTAAAGATTAGAGAAATAAGAACACTTTGACGTTCTGTAAGGCTTTCAGTTGAATACCTTCAAGCATATAATAAAGTATGACATATTTTATCTTTCCATCCATTATAGTGCTAACAGAACATTATAATCTCTTTGTCGATGGAGTTATCAAGTCACGTTGCAGTATTATGGAGAATTTAGATCATGATGGAGAGAAAAAAATTGAGACGCAAGTGGGACATTTTAGGGATAGAGACGTTCTACATTTTGTGAATACGGAGATGTGCAGAGACACACAAACTGACATACATAAGCAAATTTTAAAATAATTGTGCACGTATTAACTTCCAGATTCTTTGATAATCTTTCACCAAATCAAAAGCTTTGACATTCAAATGGTGTTTTCGTCCTCATAAAATGTTAGAATAAAAAACCTAGGGCTATATTGGCAGTAAACTAAGGTTGCTTTCGAAGTGCTTGTTTGACTGCAGCAAACACTAGTATATTATTGACAGAACAGTTTTTCTTCAGGTGAAGGTTCACCTTCATCTAGAAGTTTATAGGACAGAGTTTTATATGGAAACTTCTTTTTTTACAAATATAGTTTGATATTTTACACGGGATATTTTCTAGACTATCAATTTTATACTTTTCTTTTGGATTGCATGCTACTAATACATTGTAATTTCTCAAAAATGCTGTGCAAGAAGAGACCTATTGCTCGGTGGTTTTGTGTATAAAATACTAGCCTTCCATATCAGGTACTGTATTTCACATTTAATTTGAAATCCCTATGAGATATACTGAACTGCTGAACAAATACTGAACAATTTGGGTAGCTAGTGAAGCACAATATTAAGGCCCATAGGTTTTTTAGCTTTTTACTTATGTCTTTCAGAAATACAGTGTTGTAGCTAAGGTACCTCCTATTTAACTGCATCAGAAGTGTTTTAATTCTCTAAATTGCGAACTCTAATCAAATTGCTGCATAGGAGAAGGTGATACTTACTTTCAATTAACTTTTCATACACCTCGGATACCTGCGTTATGAGGTCATTTACCATAAACTAGATTTTCATCTACGCGTCTGTGAACATCCATAACTAAATATCAATATAGTTGGGAATAATAATTACATTAATGCTAACTGGTTGGCTTTTGATATAAAGGTGTTTGCACCATTTATGGACTAGTTCTCAGTGCGTTTGATTGCACTCTGATCAGCTGAGGAAGACTAAAGACAAAAGTACTAAATGGTCTCTGAACAATTATAGGATATGTTGTCTTCCCAGTGAGAGGGGAAGGATATTGCTTTTGGTCAAAATAGTTTCTTAGGTATGAAATTGGATTATCCATGAATAGATGTGTTTTGAAGTAACCCTTTGGAATCCTTTTGCACCTGGTGGCCTTTCAGGAACATAAAGTCTTTCAGCTTTTCTGCCAGGCTTTGTATTTAGTTAAGGATCTTTCTCCCAAGTATATATTTAAAATGCTTAAACCACAGCTAATCTCAGTCTGATGTAACTTTAAACTTCTTTATTTCATCATTTTAGAGCTTTCTTTTATCTCATTCAATAATAAACAGAAACACACACACAGAGTCAGTGTTAGGGCATGAAGATGGGGTTCAGATAATGGAAGCAGACAGGTGTTGAAAGTTATATAGGAGTTAAATATAATATTGTATCATTTATCGTAGAATTTTTGATATCAATGAATAAAATGTGGCAACCTAAGTGGGACTTGCCTTGAAGGTGTCTAAGGCTGAACAAAGGTCAGCTAGACAACCCAATGAGTTAGCTGATTTTAAGTGTTGTGTTGACACTTAAAATCTGCAAGTGAAAGGTAGTTAAAGCAAAACCAAAATTTTGATTTAATCAAAATAGAAATTAAAGCATCATTTCGTGGTGCAACAAATTTTCCGAGGCAAATCCTGTGCCTATTTTTACTTCAATGTCGCTATTGTACGTGGGAGAGAATGTCACACGCTGAAAGAAATACAACAGAAATTTAAAAATGAATAAACGTCTCTGAGAAAAATCATATTCGCTTTATCATGTAGCATTTATGTTAGCACTGCTACTTTACTGGAGACAAATTAAGGAGATGACTTATTAGAAAAAAATGACTTGCACATACTGTAATTGCAGTAGGTTAAGAACCCATAAGTGCTGTCCCAAATAATGGAAAGAAAATGTAGTCATTTAACCTCATGAACTCTTTTCCATATTCGGTATTTGGATATTTGCTGGAATTATCAACTCCAATCTTATGTTTTATGTTATTTTGTGTAAGACTGTTTGGTAGACTCTTCTCAGAATTGCAGCAAAGTCTATCTAAGATCTATACATTCTGGATAGAAGCATATAAAGAACAGTGAAACAGGAATCTCGATAAACAATTTTATAATTTCGACTTTGGCATATGGCAATTCACTCTTGTCCAAAGTCATGTGTACCATTTGCAATCTAATTCTAGAGACATAAAAAAAAGTGCAGTTTGAGATGCTCAACAACCTCCATGGCTTCCCCATACAGAGCTGAATTTCACATTAAAGTATTGTAACTATTCTTTAATTGTGGGATATAAATACACCTGAAATCTCCATCTTTTCTGATTTTAAGTTGGTTGACTATATCCAAAACCATCTATTTAGTGAAAAACTTGGAATTATAATCTAGAAATCCTTATTCTTACTTTTGTTCCTCGATCACAAAACTAAACCTAGGCTTTTTGGGTTTGATTTTATTCGTAGTAAGATCATGCTAATATTAACAAGGGAGTCTCCAGATCTTACAGTACAATGCATAGACCAGTAGCATTATGTTTTGCTGTCAGTGTTCCAAGAAGGTGTTTTCTGGGGTATTTTTTTAACAATGGTACCACTTTCAAAATAGTAATTCTACCTGCAGCAACATTAACAACAATTGCTGGATTGTGAACTCCTATAAAAGCAGTAGAATGTAACAATATTAATGAAGTCCTTATAACGATGGCAATTACTAGAGTGATAATGAGCAAACCTCTTCTATGTTCATTAGTTGCAGAAGGGTATATTTTTATTACGAAACTGATTTCTGTAGGAGCAGCTCGTAGTGTGATTGAAGTCTGAAGGATCATTTGTATTAAATATGGCAAAAATATGTATAAAGAAAGTATATGAATCACCATTCAAGGTTTTATAGTTTTTTGACTTCTAATCAAAACTGTATTGTTACTGGTAAAGGATTGTGACTTACTTTTTCTGTTGTAGCACCTTTAGCAGTGTGGCATTGTGGTTTTGTGCTTGCTGTTGAGTGAGAATGTGAGTTTATTTCAAATCAGGACATAAAAGCAACATTGATGCTCTTTCAGTAAATGAAATAGGAACATACTAATGATGAAAAGAAAATCAAAGGCACTGCTTATGTGAGCTGAGTTCTGTAGGACTGAAAGTATAAATAGTTTTAAAAATACGTGTGTAAAAATCCATACTCTGAAGTAGGACAAAGTCAGACTCAGTGGGTGAAAAATGTCAGTTTTACTCCCTGTTCGACAAGGGAAAACTTAGTACTTTCAAAAAGACTTTTCTGTATTTGTGACCACTATTTTCATTTCCATTTCATTTTTCTTCTTCTAAAAAGAGACAGTGCACTATTCTTATTCGTTGAATTTGTGATGTGGATGGAGAGTTCTTACCTTACCAGAAAAGATTTTTTTTAAAAAAACCAACAGAACCAAAACCCCATCAGCTTTAATTGCTTTGATCTCATTATTATCAGTTGAGGAAGACTGCAAAAAGCCACACACACCCCATTTATTTTGCAGCTCTCTTTTGCAATCAAGTTAGTACCATGCTTATAAAGCATAAAGGCTGCTTATCATTCAAAGTACTTGTGCTTTGCTGGTGCTGCACAGAAGGGGAGTGCTCCCTGCCAGGGAACATGTGCCTGTATTCTCCACGCAAGTGGGGACCTGAAGCCAGAAAGTACGGAATGATAATCAAGTAAGGAGAGCTTTAACATCGTGGTACGTGTGGATAGAGACCCTACAGACCAGCTTGCATGAACTGAGACTTCCTAGACATGCTGGAATCCTCTGAAAAGAGCTGAAGTGGCAAATCAGCCTATTTCCCTCATTTCTACCTAAGATAAATTTGACTGGATGACTTGTAACTCTCTCTGCTTATGAATGAGAGCTTTTGAGTTAAATGTATCACTCCTGATAAGAAAAAGAAGATTAGGAGACAATGACATCTGCTGGCTTTGGAAAGAGAAGACATCAAACCAGCAAGAGGCAAGGACTTTGCCTTTTTTAGCAGTCCTTCGTTTTAACTTTTCCCCTGAAGATGTGAACTTATACTACAATACGAAAAAGGGTACGTAGACAGAGTCCTGCCGTCAGGACCCCCAGGCCCCTTGGGAAGGAGAGTATCTGCTGGCTTCTGTTGGCTGTGAGCTCAGCCTGTGCAGGAGGGCGGTTGAGAGAAGGAAGGTCCTGACCAGCAGCTCAATGGCAGAGCCATTTCTCTGCAGGAACCCCCAGAAAACAACCAGAGACATAATTCTGGTGCGCTTACTTTTAGATTTGGATAAGAACAATCACAGCTAACTATCTCTCATGGAAGATAGTGTCCTAAAAACCCAGCATATAAGAAAGAAATTACAGTATTTTTTTGGTTTATTCCTTCTTTGTGTTGATGGGATAGATCTCATTTCCGCTATTTCTGTTGGAACTCTTAATTAGCACTGTGGTACATGAAGTATATAGCATCTTCCAACTGGTGATGTCAGAAATCTTTAAAAAGTAAATTAGTAAGTCTCACCTATCCTTTTTTCCAAAGTTAGGAACTTTTTTCTCCAACATTTCCAGTCTCATTTGTTTGGGGATCATAAGATTGGATTGAAAATCGTAACATTTGCATTGAATATTTTAGGAAGATTTTTCTGCATTTTCTTTGCAGCTTTGACTAAGATTGATTTACTAAATCCTTCTGCAGTCTCTTAAATCTCTGACTGTCATGTAATCACATCTCTCTAGAAGCAGAGATCTAAGGAAAATATTAAATAGGAGGTATTTTGAATTAAAAATCGAGATTTTTAACGTTTGAAAGCCTTCGTAGCACAGTAGGCACCTGGAGGAAAGGGAGGTACTGTTTGTGTCAAAGATTTCTTCTGGGGCGCAAAAGCCAAATGAAAATACCAAAACTAAAGCCTAGGTTTCCAGCTGCTCTGTGGCTACAGTGGGTTTTAATGCTTTTCTTGAATAGGAAGTTTGAGAAAGAGATGTTAAAACAGTTTGGTCACAGTAAAATGATGTCCACATGTCTGTGTGGCTTTCGATTTGATCACTCAGACTCAGTACAAAGGGAAAAGTTGATTACAATACAGGCTGCAGACATAAAGTACTTATTATTTAGTCTGTGTTGTCTGTTTTCTGTTCATCTTTATTATAGCCTGTTTCTTCACTTCTACCACTCACCCTTGAGCTCCAGAGTTTGACTTACTAGCTGATAACTACTAAAAGTCAGCCTGCTGATTTTTGTTTGCTTTTTTGTTCTTTTTTTTCTAATGATACGTCAAATGTTTTTGTCAACCTGCTTTTCCTGTACTATACTGTGTACTAAAAAGAAAAATGCATCTGTTTTCAACAGGATATAATAACATAGATTTGAAGTCAAATGGATATATTAGGATTATGGTTTCTCTTCACAAGCAATTGCACTGTGTCATTGTGGTGCTTTTGTATGTGAAATATAATTTACTTATTTCCGAGTGGGGGAGAGTGAAAGTATTTCTGTGATTCTCTCAGTCAGCTGTCATTCCGCTTCCTCTGTAGCAGGTTTTGCTGTTGTTTTTGTTCTTTCTGGGCTTTCTCTTGTCATTGTTCTTGTTTGGTTGTTTGGGGTTTTTTGCTTTAAATCAAGCCTGGTCATCTAGTTGGCACACTCTACCTGGATTTATACAAGAAACGTGTTGAAGTATCACAAAAGGGAATTAAAAAGATTAAAGTTGGGCCCAAATAGTGCAAAAGCACCTCTCTATACAAGAAAAAAATTCTTAGCATTCATAGCACCCCTCATAGAAATGCATTATATATTGTTATCATGTCAGCTTGTAGTATTGGTACATGGCTTCAGTGCCTTGCTTGTATTTGTAATTACATTTAAATAATTTAACTCCATTATAGTACAGTGTCTAGTGGAAATGCGTGATTCTTTAAGAAGACATTTCCTTTCAGACTGATCTAATGACTTCAGAAAATGCTGCTATTATTAAAGCTTGTTAACTATTGATACGCAAAACTAAAACTGCTATGAGTGCAATGGAAGACATTAATAAATATGCTCATTTTTGAGAATATTTTTGCAATGAGCTATTTGATAACTTGTTATCTGATTTGACTTCTGTGTGAGATATCCTTAATAGCCTGACTAGTTATATTTGGCAGATGATAGGTGGCTTTTATCAAAATCATGCTAAAAGGATTCCAATAGATGAGTGATTGAAGTGGTCCAGTGAAATACAGTAATTATTCTGGAATAATGCAAAACACAGCTAAAATCTCAGATGACAGCAAGTTTTCTTGGCCTGCAAGAGGACTGTGTTCACCTGAAGCTAGAAAAAACAGTACACACAGTAGATCTCTGTGTGTGTATGTTTACTGGTGGATTTATGTTGGATGTGCAAAGGGTAGCATAGCTTTGTATCTGCTGAAACTCATCTCATATTTTGCTTTGTATTTTTACAAACACTTTAAAGTTGTTTTTCAGTCTTCTGTTGGGTTTCTTTTTGTGGTTTTTTTTTTCATCATCAAAAACAGTCTATGACGAGTTTTGAGTATAAAATGCTACATGTCTGTTGCAGAATGTGACACCAGAGAAGCTTCTAACATCATAAAAATGTACATTGGTGGCAAAGTGAGCTTCTTCTTTTTTCGTTCACACTAAAGAAGCCTGTTTGCTGGCTCACAGTAGGAATTAAGTAGTAAATATAGGATGAGCACATTGGTGTTACGGAGGAAAACCAGTGACTCCTTCCTCAGCAGCACCGTGGAACAATATATGGAGAGCTACAGTCATTTGTCAAAGATGCTCAGTAAATCTGTTGCACATTCTTGTCCTTGGGTTGCTGGTTCACTTCTCTGCTGCCAGACCACAAAACAGGCACAAGACTTGGGCCGTCTCTCTTCCTGGCTGTAGGTTGAACTACTGAGTTTCTTTGGTTTTTTGCTTTCCCTCTTTCCAACCTGTTTATTCATTTCCATCAAATCTGCCTGCTTTCTTCCAATCCTTTTTCTTCCTTTAGTCCTTTATTTCCTTTTCCTAATCTCTGATGGCATTTAAATGTCTTCTATTCTTTTTGTTCATTTTCCATCAGGAGATTCTTGTGGTGGATCCAAAGGTTTGTCTCAGGTTTGCAATGCTTAATGCATATGATGTGCTCTGGCACCATGAAAGCAGCTTTCCATGCCCCCCCCTCCCCCACTCCAGCCCTCCTACCAGCAGTGACAGGCTTGGATTTCTGTAACCGTGGAAAAAAACTGAAGGCGTCTGGGTCAGGTTTTCCGGTCCATTTATCGTAAAATAGATTTCCTTCTTCTTAAGAGGCTTCTATGGAGCAAGGAGGAAGATCGGACATATGTGAAGCTAAAAGAGGAAAGATCTGAGTGAAATGTCAGAACTCTCTTTTATTTTCCAGATGTGTTTTTTCTGTTTTTTTCTAATTTTGCCACTAGTGGTGAAATGAATGGATTAATATAAATTTTTCTACATGCTAATGGGCATGGCTGAAAGACCCTGAAGTTTTTTTTAAACATAAGCCTTTAAATATTTCTATATAGACAGCCTTGAGGTTTGGTTATTTTTAATGGCAACTGTCTGAATTACTGACTTTGTATTTTCCTACTGAACTAAATGTTTTGATCTGCTGTTCTGTAATCAATAACAGAAATACACTCTGATTTGGAGAAAAACAGATGATTAAGTGTTTTTGCAAAATGAGGACAAATAGCCATCTCTCCCTGTTGTCAAACACATTTCTTTTTGTTTGAGTGAAAGTACAGACATTTTCATTGTACGTTAGCTGTGTTACTTAATGAAATGGACTTATCGTTACAGCTCAAAACTATATATAAATTACATATTGTAAAAGTTGCTATGGCAAATAATTACCATTATTTAATGGTAACTTATGAAACCATTGAGTAGCAAGGCAAATATAGTAGCTAAAATACAAAATGCTATTTTCCTGGGGAATACATTTAATACCAGATCTAGGTATATATATTTTTTTTTGTCTGGCTTCCTTGCTATTTTGAATTGTGTACCTCAGAAAAATTAACAGGTAAGAATATACCTGTGTGTACTCTGTGATCCTGGTTCTTGTACTCCTAGTTTTAAGGATGTTCCTTGTTTATACTCCAACCTTCTTTCTTTTCCATCTGTTGGCGTTAAGAAACTGTGCCATTACCTTCTCATCAATTAGTCGTAGACTGCTTCAGACTTCAGGCTTGTCTAACTGTGGCGCACCTCGCTAGGCTATTACCTTTTAATATCAAAGGGTTCTGGATATTTGTCATAAATGACATTCTGAATTACAACCAAGAAGTTACTACTGATATAAGTGCTTGATGCTTGCCTCTTCAAAAAGGTGAATTTTCTGTCATGCATGAATCTTTCAGGATTGTTCATGGAATTCAACAAACATGCCTCTTTGCAGAAATGTTCTATCTAAAAGGGCATCTTTGCAGTTTACTCAGGAGAGGAACAGATGCAACCACTTGAATAAGCGTAAGTAGAAACACTGGAAGCTCAATATATCCCAGAGGAAAAGATGGAAATAAATCTATGTGTATATTATACTGTCAAACCCAGTAGTAATTTTAAGATTAATTTGCCTCCCCATTATTGATATGTGTCATGTTTCCCCCGAGTTGAGTCAAACCCTGTTTATTTCTTGCCTTTTCTCTGCCTCCATCAAAATTTGAAAGGTGTCTAATATATAGAGAAGTCTGTAGCTGAGTGTTATTTAAATAACAGATTGATCCAGGGCTTTGTATACAAATAAACAGTACTGGGAATGGTTACAGATTTTGCACAGCTCTAACAAATGTATGGCAGTTGAAATGGAAATTCAGTTTATTTGTGAGTGTATTGTGCAGTGTTGTTCCTCCTTGATAGTAGACTTATTTACAGGATCTTGCTGTGGCAGAGCTTGGTTTATCAGCTACTGTTTGGTATTTGACCTAACATTTTTGTAACAGGCTGCTGTTCCCAGTGGATAAACTCCTTCCAGCCAATAAAGGTGATCCAACTTTGCAATGGAGACTATGCAAACACCAGCTCGCTTGAAATCCATGCTGTCACTCTCAGTGTCGATGCTATGGCTTGGCCAGGTTGACTTGTGTTTTCAAGGAACTGGGCACAAATGGCACATGTAGTTTTTCTCTTACAAAAGAGAATTTCTCATTACTGCACTTTTTTCATATCTCAGAAGGGAGCAAGAATAAAAAATATATTAAGAAATGTGGCATTTAACACAACATAACCTCATCAATTAAATAGCTTAGATTCGGCAAGGATTAGATATTTACAGCATGTAAATAAAATTATTAATTACATAAGATATTGTTTACTAAGATTCTTAATCCTCCTGCTTCAGGGTGAAAACTAATTAGTAGGCAGTGTTGAAAAATTGCATCATTTTATAAAATGAGTTCATGGAAAAACCAGATGAACAAAGTGAAAGCTGCCATGTGGTATTAACAGACCAGCACAGACATTGTTGGCTCTTGATGGGAGGTTGTAGATGCAGAATGCTGGCAGAAATGATCCTAATCAACTGGACAACTGAATTGGGGAAGGCAGCAGCCCTTCAAGGGGAAGGAAAGCTCGAAACATCTAATTCAACCTTCTTTAAAAATGGTATCTGTAGGAATGGGCGATAATTAGATGTAGAACTTAAATAAACCTTTCTCAGCAGAGACCATACCATTAGTAGTTTAAGCACAGGTGATGCATTCATCTTTCTGAAATGTGAAAGTCTTTCTTAGTGTTTTAGTCAGCAGAGGAATAGCTTACAAGGGCCTCACCCAACGGTGTGATTAAATCCGGGCTGTCTGGCTGTGGATCCGGGCTGTCTGGCTGTGGCAGGTCCTGTGGCCCAGGAGCGCTTTGACAAGCTTTGTGGTCTGGTGGGTAAGGAGTGTTAGGGACAGGCAGCAGCTGGCAGAGGTCACACCCCTGTAACAATCCACCTTCTTCCTACAAGCTTAGAAAAGGAGAAATAAGCCCCCGTTTTATTCAGCAGCACGGTGCTCCCGCTTGGAGCGGGAGGTATTTCTCCCAGGCTGACTTTCCCACACAGGACCCTGCTGCTTCCAGCTGCTGTCCATCTCTCCCCTTGCTCATCCATAGCCCCAAGGATTTGCTGGCAGTTTCAGAAGTCCAGGCTCATGACCCCAGTACACTTATCTTCTCTGTCATCTTCATAGAAACTTGTAATGGAGAGAAGCTCTGTTCTTTCACTGGGCTGCGCTAGGATCCCACCGGAGAGCCTCTGTAGTTATCTGTATTCCCAGAGCTTCATTGGGAGCTCAGGGATGCAGTGGGAGGAAAAAGAAAGATATGCCAGTGTTAAACTAATTAAAAATCTTATCTTAATAATTTCATTTTTGTGGTTGAATTCATAATGCCAGCAGGCTTCTGTGTGTTTGTGTGTGTATTTGTGGAGGTGTATGTGTGTGCGTTCAAAGTGAGTGTGTGTATGTATTAGTCCTGAAGAGAAAAACAGGCATTGCAGAAACAGAAAACTACAAAGTTATTTGTTTCTGTAGGCAGAATAGTATTATGGTTAAAGGTAAAAGCACAGTGGGAATCAGCTTCTCCTTTCTTTACAGTCAAGGTCAGTGTAAAATAGACCTGTGAAGTTACAGGTAGTTCACATCAAGTATTTTCTTAAAACGGGACAGAATGAGCAACCTTTGGGAGAACCAAAACATTTTTTCTCCCAACATGCAAATAAAATGACTTAAATATTATTACTCTGCTTCTGTTTTTCTGATCCTGTAATACCAGGGAAATTCAGTAGACATCCTAGTTCATGAAGGTTAGTGACTGCTGCCTTTTTGGGTGCAGAGCTGGTGGGGTCAATGCTCCAGACAGAAGCAGGTTTGGGGGCTTTGCCCCAGCTGCGGGCTCTGGGTGTGACAGAGCAGGAGGATGGTCCATGCACTCCGAGACATCAAACAGCACAGTATAGAGTGTGTAGAATGGTGGTCTGTTATATGGTTTGTGGGTGTCTTCATACCTAACTAGTAGTTGTGATGATTATAAAGGTTACAAGAACACTGTGAAGTAACATAAAATTGGAGTACTTTCCTATGATAGAGTATGGAAAATGGGAGTTGTTAGGCTTTGAAGAGACCGCAGGAGTGATGTCAAAAGAAGTAGAAAGATGGCAGGTGGCATCTCCATTTTACAGCGCTATTCTTCTGGCTTTTTTTCTTTCTACACTGTCTCACTAATGTTTTCTACAAAGTATAAGATCATTAGAAATTATAGTAAGTGAATCATTTTTCTAATTCTTTGTGTTGAAGTCATCGATTGATGATATTCTTACGTCTGAAACTTGCTCGCCATTATTTTAATCTATTTTTCTAATTGTCTTATTGTTTTGTTAAGTAATTGGTGTAATAAGGCTTTGCAAGTCTTTTTAAATAAACAAGAAGCATGGAATGGCATATTTGATCTATGATTTTTGAAAGTTCCTGACCTAGGCTTTCAACAAATCTTAATTTTGTAAGTAGGCAGTGGATGAACACAGTCTTGAATTCAGAACTGCACATTCATCTGTTTATGTAATTTGCTGTTAATTGGAATTGCCTGCTTTTGTCAATAGGCTGTTAGATCTTCAGCTCATGAAACATTGGCTTAGGGTCTGTTGCTCTTCTCTCTGTCTCTGCCACTGGTTCTGACTGAGTCTTTCCTTTGGCAAATTGCTTGTCACCAGTCAGTGACTTTTTATTTTGGTAAGAGTTTCCTGGCTCTGGAAGAAAACTGTTGTAATTGCAATTTACTCTGATTCATGAACCCTCAAGCATAGGCTGCAGTTAAACCCCAGCACATCTGCAGACAGAAAATAAAATCCTAATGAGAAACTGAAAGCGGCGCAGTGGTTCCAAACGTGATATTCCCATGGAACTATAAACTGACGCTTCTCAAATATATAGAAGAAGATACCAAGGTGAGAAATTAGTGAAATTATGTTAATCTAAGTTAGCATTTAAGTGGCCATTTGATTTTGGTTAACTAGATACTCTAATTTCAGCTACTTAAGTCCTTTGTGAGTGCTTTATTTAGATGTGGATGATGTTTTTTCCATGTAGCATTGCGAAGTGGCTAGGCGGAGTATGGAATATAACTTGCACAATTGTAGCAGATTTTACGGTCTGTACTTCTTACTTGAAGGGAACTGGAGGGAAATAGAGCTATTTCCTTCATGTGTTACCAGTATGAATTGGCTTATGTTTGCTAATTAGTACACTAATCTTCCAGTAATTCATTCATTTTCTGCATGGCTTTTCATTCTTCAAGTGTTCTTTATTGGTACAGTGTCTTTATATTTTTGTGTATTTTTCCAAGTGTAATGAAGATTTCAAACTCAAAGCTGGGGTTGGGGGGTGGGAGAAGGGAAGCATGAGTAACATCTGAAAGAGGAATTAAAGCTATTGTTGCGGTAATGCTAAATAAGTTCTTCCCAGTACAGGACAAAGACCTCACTCTGATCTGCATAGGGGAATCAAGATAAAAAGCATTTTAATATGTTTCAGGGCTTGCAGAGTACTTTGTATTTGCAGAAGGCTGTGCTAATGCTACTGAACGGTTTCCTGTGGACCGCTGACTGCCTGTGTCCCCTTTGATTTATCCCATACACTGAAGTTCAGTAAAGGTAATACAGCGGTCGGAAAGAAGTGTTATAAAGTGTGACAAAGCCAGTTTCCTCTGAAGAGTTCAGCTGCCATGATGTATATTTTACATCTTTCTCTGATGTAATGAGAGGTGTGAGTTCCTTTCTGATGTTATGTTTTGGAGCTGGCTATACAGATTTAGACTTGCCTGGAGCCAGAAGATGTCCATCAATATGAAATGTTTTATTTTGGGTGAAGGGGCAACAAATCTTTTGCAACTTGAAAGAAGGGGTGGGTTTCCTGCTACTTTCCACCCCAGTTCATGAACTTAGAAAGGGCTTGATGAATACTCTGCTAATTTTGCAACTTACTATGTAGATTGATAAATATTCTGACATAACAAAATGTAATGAAGCCAATCAGAAGTTCTAGGAAATATTTCAGGAATTCAGAATAAAATAGAAAATTATCTGAAAGTGTCTGAAGAGGTAAAATCAAACCCAATAAAAGCATGCCTCTGCAGAAAGTTTAGCTAAGCTGAGAAATACTTAGGGAAGGAAATGATGATATAAAATGATAAACTTTTGAAGGATGAAAGAGAATTGCTTCAGGGGTTAAAAAAAAAGGAGGAAAACCAAATCTTTTATGTAGATAGGCAATTTGGTGCATAGAGAGACAAAAAAATTTAAATTTTCCTTTTTTCCCCACCTTAATCCTGCTGTATATTAAAGCAAGAGTCAGAGATTTGGAACTGAGACTGTATCTTTTGTTACAAATCTCTTCTGATTCCCGTGTCAGCAAGTTCTTTTTTGCCAACCTTTGGGCTATTATTTCATTCAGCAAAGTCACTGATTAATTGAAAAAATGAAATAAAAACCTATCTGTGGATCTCTGCCAATGAAGAGAACGTTTAGATTTCAGAGTTAAACAGAGAGAAGCTATGAAATGCCCCATTTTGAGTGAATTAGCCAAGAAAGTGATATTGTTGATCTTTGGTATATCTAGCCTGGTCTGTGTGTTGAAGCATACACACATTCTTATTTCTGTAAAGCTCTTAGAGACTGAGGGACAAATGTAAATACACTACAGAATGTAGATATAAAACCAGAAATACGAGATTGCCTTTTTAGGATCAATTTTTTTCTTTTGAAGAGGTAAACAAATACATTTTTTAAAATGATCCCACAAGGACATAATTTGGGGAGAAGAAACTATACAAAATAGTATTCCCTCATGCAATGGGACATAACTAGCTGAATTTCTTCAGTAGTGAAATTTGATTGTAATAATAGAGAAAGACTGCTTTAAAAAGCTCCTGTGATAGAAGGTTATGGGGAACTGGCAATACCAAACTGTGTACCTGGAAGACATTTACATACATAAAGCCGGAAGAGAAATTATTATAATCAATTTTATTGTTTCTCCTTGCATTTCAGAATAGGATGCAACATCCGTAATACTGCAAAAATCAAGTGAAGAGAAAGGGATGTCATGTTAATTCATCTAACTAAATTCTAATTTTCAAGCCCTTTGTTTGGCTGGGGAATAGCACTGGCAGGATAGTGGCTGCTGGCAGAGAAGTTCATTTCTTTCCCAGAAGAAAAGAAATCAAAACAGCTTTGCGCTGATCAGCTGGCACAGACTGCTGGATCAATGGTTGGCAATTTGCAGGGCTGTGCTGTAGATAAGGCTGTCACATTTTGGCAGTCTCATCACTACCAGTCAGCCACATAATAGCTGATAGGTCCCTTTCAGATAAAGACGAGTAGAAGATAGAAAACTGAAGAGAAAGGGGAGTGAAAGGGGGATGGAGGAGGAAGGGAAGATGACAAATCAGTACTTCCAACCTCACTTTGTAGTTGTGCTCCTTTGCTCTCCGGTTCATTTAAATATATGTTAATATTGCTGTTAATTCTTACAGCTTTCGGCTGATAGTGGTGGTCATCAATGTGGTTCTTGGGTTTTGGGCTTTATCCTTCTGAAAATGAACAAATATTTGCTGAAAAATAGTGCTCCCCCGAAACCAAAAGCATAGGTTCACGGTAGTCACTATCTGCTTCAGATGTCAAAAATATCTCTGTTCTACAACTTAAGATTATTGTCTCTCTCTTTAGTGTAAATATGACATAGAGTCTGGTTATCTCAAAAAAAAAAACCAAACCCCAAAAAACCCCAAGAAAGCAGACCTTTGCCCAGATCCCATCCTGGTCCATTATTTATTGCAGCTTAGCTGTAAGTGGAGTTGGGGTTTCTTTCTGCAAAGGTTGTGTCGTGGGGAAGGCAACCTAGTAAAGAGGTGGAAAGAAGACAAAAAAAGGCACTTACCCACCAGCTGAATTATTTTCATATGCTTCTGGTTTTAGGAAAATTCTGAAAAATGGCAGCTTCCTCTAAATTCTGCTTCTTTCTATTTTTCTCGTGGTTCACTGCTGGTCGTAAGGAAATCTGTTAGTGACTGAATGACAGTGCAATGAAAAGAGGTGTGGGAATCATTATGTTAATACTGATAAAGCTGCTAAATATGCTTAGGGAGATTTAGACATTTTCAGAAGCCTGAGAACACACAAAATAAAGGATTTATTAGCAAAAAGTGCCCTGGCTATTCTTAATCATCTTGAATCTTGAGCTTGTATTAAGTATTCCTGACTATAGGGAATGTTCTCTAATTCCAATGTCTACTACTGTACAGCTTTCCAAAATCAGTTATACCCAGTGGAGGGATATTTCCAGATTTAACCCATAAAGAGAAAAAAAATGTTTATTTTATTTGTAAAGGAAATTTGAAAGTAATTTTTTTTCTGCAGAACCAATTTTCAAATGATTTTATCAAAACAATTTCATGCCACTCATTTTGGAAATCTCCATATGAATTATTTTTTCTGTTTAGTCCTTCACTCACTTCCTTGTGAATAGAGGAAAACAACTCGTTTTGATCTGTTGCAGAGAAGCTGATGAAACTGCATGTATCTGCAGTTAGGTAGAACTCTCCCTAAAGTCCAAAAGGATTTGGAATGTAGTCAGGCAAGTCTTTCAGACTATTTTCCAACTTGATTTAGTCAATTCTTATGGTGCATTGCACCACTTTGTTGTGACTTGGTGTCAGAAATACTAAAAAAAAGAAAGGCGGGGGCAGAGGGGAGGGAAACACCCTTTCCTTATTGGCATTCTGGGGAATTAAAGACCAGGAATGAGAACACCACAGTGGCAGCTGACATGGATTGTTTATTTAATTCTTCCAATTTGTTCACCTTAATGAAACACCAAAAGATTTGAGTGAGTGGTAATTAACAAGAGAGAGCCTGTCTAATGAAACCAGTACAGGATGATATTTGTTTCAAGGATCAATAAAAGACTGTGAGTGAGGATCATACTGGCATCATTCAGAAAAACAAATCACCTTGTGCCAATCAGTTGTCATGCTGCACATGCATGAATCTGTGTGAAGCATTTTAAATATTGCATCAGTAGAAAGACAGGAAAGGAAAAGCTTGGTAAATTTGGAGGTATCTAGTACCTAATTTGTTGGTCTGTCAGGTACTATAATTATAGTTGTAGCATTCTTCTTCTGTGCCTTCAATAGTCATTACTAAGCGATTCTAGTGATATAATCTAATTAAAGTATGCCTCTCTTAGAGCGCACTGCGTCCATTGCATATAGTTTCTTTGTATTCTATCACCGCTTGTGTGTTTTCAGGAAAACCACATAGACTGCATTGCCAGAAAGAAAGAAAGAAAAAAAAAAAAAGAGCAGCTGATATGAAAAGCTCCTTCTCTGACAATCCTTTTGGCCCTCCAGAGAAAGCAGTTGGATTCCCTGTTGCCACTAGTTGACTTAGCAATTAATAATGCAGCAATTAGCAGTGAGTTTCCAGATCTCAGTGCACAAGGCATGATTTTATTTATACACTGAAGTTACCGACAATAACAGAGTAAAAAGGAAACAGTGGTGGAAAAGTTGTTTCTCAAAATACAGAATCAATTTGATTAAGGGAAGAATAGGGTTAGCGCTAAATGAAGGTAAATATGTGCTACACAAGCACTTTTTTTTCACAATTGAAAGCAATACTGAAGCTGATGTGAAATTGTTTTCTTCTGAAGAATGTAAATTTGAAATTATGTTTCCGAAAGAACATTCGGAAGAATAGCATTTGGAATGTTTTTAACTGCATGGAAAGATGCAGATTATAGATAAATGTTTAGGAACTGAATTATACTGCTGCCTGTAATTTAGAATGGGATTGATGAAGAGAAAATATAGAAGGCCTTCTTTGAAGAATGGCTGAAGGTAATTTGGAGAGCTGTAATAAGGCTAGAGGTGATTTTTTTTTTTTTTTTTTCTTTTGACAAAAATGTAGAGGCATAGTTCTTTGAAACCCAAAATGCTACGGTTAAGTTCAGTTTTGGATTGGATGAAATTGCAGTCCCAGAGCCAAGGCACTGCTGAAACTGTAATAACCAACATAATGTAGATGTGTAGACTTGATGTGTAGAGAAAAGTGTTGAGGATGCAGGGGAATTTTTAATGAGATTCATTCAGGTGGCTGGAGGAGGTTCAGAAGCTATACTTTTTTTGCTCCTTGTAGATGCAAAGATGAATGACAATTTAATTGGAGTTGTTGGTATATTTCCAGGAATTTTGTTCTAGAGCACTTTTTTCTTTTTATTCTCATCTGTAAAACAATTAGAAAATTAATCTCACAACTCTGTCTAATCTATACGTTGTTACATATTCAGACAAACTCATTTGGATAAGGGGAAGGCATTTTTAACACAAATTCAGAAATTTAAACTCTCACGTAACTCTTATGTGCCTCATTGAATCCAGCTACAAGAATCATACTCAGCAATTGCATTTGTAACTGACTGGCAGCTGGAGCTGAGCTGTAGTTCTGAAACTTCTCAAACCTTATGAAGTGGCAAATGGTTCTGACTGGCTTTATTCCTGGGACAGTGTAGACTCCCAATTGAGAAAGTGCCTTTAGAAAGTGGAATTTGCATGGAATATTCAACCACCAGCAGCCACAAACAGGAGGGGATGCGGCAGGGAGACAGCAATTATGGTTTTTGTTAAAGTATCAAAGACAAGATGATCCACCAGTGGCACAAGGTGACAAGATTTATAGGCTAGAAACTGCAACAGATTAAGGAGAGGAAATTGTCTTCAGCTATTACAAATAATGGTTTTATGCATCAGGATATTGCCCCATCGAATTGTTGGAAGATACATGGGATAGCACGAGCAGCTTGGAGACTGCTTCAGTGACTACTTAGAAACATTATTTCTTATTATTTCATCCATGTGTATGTCTATTGGCAGTGTGTGTATAAAACTATACGTGTATATATACGATGATATGGAAAATTTCTGTCATCGTAGCAAGCAAATGGATTTTGGGAGGGTATGAGACAAGAATGTGTTCAGTTTGCAGCCTTTCCTTTGTGTCACAGGGGGTAAGGGGAAGACCTTACATAGTGAAACTGCTTTACCATTCCTTAAAATCCTTCAACAGATTTCAGCTGTAACAATAAACCAGCACATTTCCACAAACACCAATTTGGAAGCAACAAAATATTGCAAAGAAAAAGGATTGTTTGTGAATATGTCAAAAATCTAAATTTCATTAATCGGAATGGGATGCAAGACGTCACAGTCATTGGACTGTAGAGACAGTAAATTAATACAGTTATTTAGGATCCAACCTAAGCTCTTCTACACTATTTACTAGTCTGTGCTGCTTGACAGTTAAATGCATCAGCTGTTGGGAGTTCTTAAAATTTGCAAGTAAAACAATTGGGAAATTTGAATCATATAAGGCATGACTGGTAAAAAGTGCAACTTTTTTTTTTTTTTTTTGCCGTAGCCAGAATGTGAATCATGAGAAAGAAGTGCTGCTGACAGGAAGAAAATTGAAATCTTTGTGGTGCTGCGCTGGCAAAATTTCAGAAAAGTAGACAAAGACGTTAGAAAAATTAACTGCAGGGACTTTTGTCCAAGATAGATTACAGCAGATTTATGTGTTTGATCATGATAGCCATCAGAATGATCATAATCTCAAAAATATAATTTTATGAAAGGTCGTGGTAATAGAGGGCAACCATGGTCACATGGATAGAAGATAGGCTGAGAGTTTGGATCCTGGTGCTCAAAGGTGTCAGCCACTTGAGAAAATGAAGAATTCTGTTGTATGTAGGCTATAAATTATTTACCTTTTTTTTAGCTGTTTTGCTTTCATCATGTTTATTTTAACACTGTAAATCTGATAACATTGTTATGCTACTTCTGGAAAAGGAATTGATCCTCCCCTGCATTTTATAAATGGTACAGTTGTGAGGTTAATGGATGCTGAATTGCACAGATACTATCCATGTGCTAGTCTGCTTTTAAAACTGTGATTCTGGTTTAAAAAAAACAAAACAAAACAAAAAACAGCTTTTGATGAATACATCTTATAATAAAGCTTTGCAAAGAACATTAATTTTCTATAATCATAGAATCATATGGGGTTGGAAAGGACCTTTGGAGATCATCTAGTCCAACCCCCCCGCCAAAGTGAGTCCACCTAGAGCAGGTTGCACAGGAACTTGTCCAGGCGGGTTTTGAATGTCTCCAGACAAGGAGACTCCACCACCTCTCTCGGCAGCTTGTTCCAATGCTCTACCACTCTCACAGGAAAGAGGTTCCTCCTCATGTTTAGGTGGAACTTCTTATACTCAAATTTGTGCCCATTTCCTCTTGTCCTGTCACTGGGCACCACTGAAAAAAGACCAGCCCCCTCCTCCTGACACCCACCCTTTAAGTATTTGTATGCATTGACCCTGCATGACTGATGGTGACCATTTCTTGATGGTCAAGGCCATCTTCTTTCTCAGTGAGCTATTTATGCTGATCTACCACAATGTGCCTCCCATTTGGGTACAAACTCAGTTTGCATGAGGGAACTCAAAACTGACAAGAACCATATAGTGTTTCAGAAGAATTCCCATGTTACTTTTCTGTTTCCATTAGGAGACTGCTCTGGTTTTTGTGTAAGTGTTGGTCTGTCTATTAAAGTATGGTTTTTTGTGTTACTGTTGAGTATGTGTATATAAGTTGATAAGTGCACGTCTCCTTTATATGATACTTTTCCCTATTCTTGTTTTGATATATTTTAAATAATTTGTCTATGAAATAATCATCACATTTAGAATATGACTAGGTACATTTTCAATATAGAGAAAAACAAAATAGATGGAAGAAAATATATTTTATTTGCAAAGGAGTGGTAAAGTAACTCAGTGTTTGGTCTCTTGTTTTCTGGTTTCATGTCCAGTCATAGTAAATAAATCAAAGTATATGACTTATCAGTAGCAGTGAGAAGGTCAAGATAAAGTACATTGTGTTCTAAATTGTATTTCACTTGTAAATTTGATCTGGAAATTTGAGCAAGTGGAAATATTCTATATGAGAGCATGTATCAAAATTTGACATTCTGCTGGAGATGTCAAATTATTTGTTGATATGAGTTGAAATTGAGAAGATACTCAGTTTTTCTTAAATACAGCAGTGTATTTCTACTATATGTTCATGAAATTCACCTATATTTCACCTCATTTTGTAATATTCCCCTTTTTCTTAATTTCATACTATGTTCCTGCTAGGCTATATTCATTACTCTGAAACAACAGACATGAATCAAGTATCCCAGCTGATTTCATCCCTAGTTTATCTCAGAACACTAATTATTAGCTGAAATTAAAGAAAAGCTACACACAAATAGGTATGCATTGAAGTACCACATGAAAAAGCAAGGGAAGCACACTCACAGTCCTTGCAGTTTAGGTTCTCTTCATGTGTTTCAGATGAGAATCATGTTCAGAGCTGGCATGTTGTATGTGTGTGTGTCTGAAAGTATTGCCATGTCCCTGTGTCTGAAAATAATCTTACATTTGTTTGAAACTTGTGACTATGTCTGGATTTTTCCTAAAGAAAGCAGGTACACAGGTAGCTATGAAGTAGTTTGTTCTCAGATGCTGAAAGAACAATTTTTTATCTTCCATTCCCTGTAATCTCTCTCTCTTTCATGCGCATCTGTCATTTTTATCCTGAGAGTCTGTCCTTATTGTTGAGCTTGACATTTCAGCCACCTCTTGTCCACATTCTTATCATTTAAGTTGGTGAAATATGTTATTCCCAACACTAGTAGTTTCTAAATATCTGTTACATATTTAAAAGCAGTATGAGGAAAAAAATTACTTGTTTTTATGTTGTTTCAATATTCATTGCACTTGTAATTGCTGTCACAGTTGTAAAGAGAAAAGAAATGAGGAACCTATTAAACATAAAATATCAAGTATCTGAATTGTGAAAATGATTTAGCATCTAATCTAGTTCAATCTGTGCAGATGCTGCTAGAAAGGCTTAGGGCTATTTCATTCTAAGATTTTCGCAAGTAGTTACTGTTACTTGTATTTGTTTATTTAGAATAAGTTAGATTTCTTCCATTTGATAGATAAAGGCAATTAAAAATGTGTTCTTTCTTTTCTTCTTGGTAAATACAAAAGAAAAAATGTCAGCACAAACTATTATATCACACAAATGGGAGGATATGTCAGTGTGACTGTTTCCTTCCCTCCCCGATACTTTGAAACTGTTACTCACTGTTGTATGGATTGGGTATATGACAGGTAGAGTGACATCTGCTCATTTAGGATAGGAAAATACGACTGGAAGCTCTCCAGGTGTTTGGTTTGATTTAGACCCATTCGTAGCTGTGTGTGAGAGAGAATAAACCCTAAGGAAAGCTATAGACCTGTGATGTATTGCAGTACAAGGGCTGCATTAGAGCTTCTGTCTCGTAGTGTAAATAAAGACTTGTATATTTTCATTTATTGACTGCAATGCTAAGAAAGCTTTACAGTGTCCAATAGAAGTGGCTGAAAAATAACATATGGAAAATCTATAGGAGACACAGAGGCATTTTAGAAAGTAGAGAATAATTAGCTTTATCATCAAGGAGAAAAGCATTGTTTCATACAGGCTGCTTTGATTCTCAAAGAAACTATTGATATTGCCCCTTGTGTTGAGCTGCTAACAATACCTTCAGTAGGAAAGGCAAAATCTGTTCTCACTGGGGGGAGGTGGCGCTTCATAATCCATTTGTATTTTCTTGAACACTGATATTCCCTGGAAAGAGTGGGTCTAAGCCCTCTGCCACTGGGATTATAGGATCGTTTTCTTTAGCTCCAGTGTGACCAGGCTGAGCTCTGGGATTTGTGAAACTATAGGAATACTGACTGGAGTGTGTCTGGAGATTAGGGCACACTTGAGGACTGGACAACCAACTCAACCTGCAAACCATGGCTCAGTCCCATTTTCAGCGAACATATTAGAAAATGGTATGGTGAAGACTGTGGGAAAAAAATCACACATTAAGTCTATATTCACATATCTTTTTATAGGCTTTTGTATCACTGAATGTGTAGGGGTTATGATATAGTATGTAATATCTTCAATATTTTAATAGGAGTGATAAATGCTTCACAAAGCATTAAAATTCGCTAGTCACTTCATTAGCTCTTGAAAATTAGCTCTTTTCAGCAGAGCACATATACATTGTCTTGCTTCCACTCTAGAATAAGTATATATAATATATATGGTGGTGAATGTACCCCTGAAGGCTTTTAACCATCAAAATACGAGTGTTAGAGTAGATTGGAAGTGCTGGCCTGAGTTCTGCCACTGTCATGATTCCTGAAGTTGTGAGACATTCCTTGTGGCACAGGTATCACTGTTAAAATGAAAACGAATGGGAACAGAAAAAAAGCTATGGAAGAGATCCCAGCTCACTTTAGTCAATCTAAAGCCGTCTTTGTAAAGTGTTGCCTTGCAATCAGAATCTGTTTTTACTCACATAAATAAGAAAGAAAAAAAATACAACGATCTTGATCTAAAAATTCCCCAGGTATGTGTGTAGAGATGTTAGTAGTCATCTCTTATTTATACTCATTTGATGAAAGAAGGAAGTAGGATCAGGATATAGAGTTTGTCACTTAGTCTTTGATCAACATCTATATAGGAAATGTTGCTGAGACAGGAGAAATGTGCTCCATGATCAAGTCATGCTGTTTGTGTGTCCTGAGCACCAGCAAACAGTGGGAAATGATAGTGTGAAGGCAAGAGAGCATTAGGATTTAACTGGAAATTTCACTATGTGCAAAAATGCAAATCTTGCAAATCCAGTATTTGCAATACTGCACCTATCAGTAAGGCATGAGAGAACTAGTGTTTTGAATTTAGAGGAAAAGAATTGAAGAGACTGAACATAGAGCTGATCCATCCAATGGCACAGAGACATGGCCAATCGTTCTGTAGAAGCATTGAACAAAGGTATACTTTTATTTCTCTTTAAATGCAAAATGACTATTGATTTCAGTCCTACTGGCCTGGATCCACACAACTGGAACAGAGGAGACGCCTGTTTACCAGTATGTAAAGCTGTTCAGTGCCTATTTACCTGTCTAGGATATTTTCATCTGTGTACCAACTGCACTGCTAGTAATTACATATTTGTTCTAATTCCCTAACTTGATTTTGCATCTTCCTAATCCTCACACTACAAATTCAAATTCTGTAAGGGAAAGACATATGCCTGTTGTCTTTTTAAATTAGCAGTTCTTACCAAATGCCTATATCTGGTGTTTAATTACATGGCTTTCACTCCCGAAGTTTACTTTTCTGTGTTTATGATTTGCACACGCACATATCCAGTTACATGACATACAGTCCAGTGCATCTAAGATATACTTATGGTACTGACAAGCGAGCCTCCGCTACAAAGTGAGCTTTTATTGTGGTTGCAGGTATGTCTGTAACTAGAAATTATTCAGAGCGTTTGTCTTTCTGCTCTCTGGGAATCGTGCAGGCAGCGGTAGCTGCTGCCTGGCCCCACTTCCCTCTGCCTGCCCTCGTGCTGGGAAATGTGCAGCCGGAGAAGTTCTGTATGCAAGCCTGCAAGTTGCTTTTGAAAAATATGTCTATAAATGAGTTCATACAAGACAAACAGTGCTTTTTAAATCCTAAGTTTAACATTTTATTGTCATATAAACACAACAATAATATTAGAAAGAAAGAAATGGGCTTTTTTCTTTCTTTTCTTGAAGTGATTACAAAGTATTAGTTTGTCCTGGTGCGCTGGTTTGCTAATAGGCTAGACACTTGCTTAAGCCAGCAAATAAAGCAGGCAGGATTGTGCCATTACCCTGCAAGTAAATGGAGTAACTGCACTGCCAATTTTAGGCTAATAGTTTTTTTCCCGTGGCACTGCTGTGTGGGCAGCCTGGAGCGTGGGAGAGAAAGGGGGGCCGGTGTGCCAGGTCTGGAGGCCAGGGCTTCACCAAAACATTGCCGAGGTGCTCCCAGGCTACAGCTGTTAAAAGCAGCATGAGGTTCGTAATTTCAGTGTTCCTGCTGCTTCTCTGCTTTAGTCCGTTTTTCTATATTCTATTTTAGCTGGAGTCTCCCTAATTTCACAACTCCCCCATGGTGTATAGGATTTTTATAGCTGTAAGGATTGTGAGTTGTTGCCTTGGAAACACAGTTGTGCATGCAGCTGTTGTAACTATACTTGTTACTTTTGCTTTATCACAAAAGGTTTCAAAGCTTTTCTATATTTGTCTGACATTTCTTGATTCTGTAACTCTTTATAACAATCTGTTTGACAAATTACCAGAGGAGGAAATAAAACTTCAACCTCATGATGTGCAGCATGCCCCTGAGTCCTGACTGAATCACCTGCTTTCTTACCCTCGGAAGCCCCCAAACCTCATTCAATCCCTTACTTGCCTATTTTGAAAACTATGAAAATGGAAGAATTTTTGAAAAAAAACTTTTTATATTCTCCATCACGGCTTCTATCTGTAGATGCTGGGGCCAGCAACCCCTCCAGGTTTCTGCATGGGATGAGACAGCTGTAGGAATAGAAGTGCCAGGGCTCTTGCTCGTTAGGACAGATCCAGCAGGAACAGGAGAAGGTAGCAGGTGATTCTTGAATGCTTCATCCATGTAGAGCACCTTTCCCGTGAAAGCTGCTCTGGTACCAGAGAAGGATGAATGTTCATCCTTGCTGCCTTTGTTGTAAGAGTGCTTAATCCTTTCCTGTGGGCCTCCTGCTCCAGATCAAGTCTGTTAAGTAAAAGGTGTCTGATCCCTTTCAGTAATGAGACTGGGGTTTGTTAGATTGGAGAGGAACCTCACAGGATCCCTTTCCCGGCCAGGTCCTCCTTACTTGCCAGCTGCAAACTGCTGCCAAAGCTTAGAGATGGCTGAAATATGTAGACAGTAGCACAGTTTTGAAAGTCGTGTATGTTCAGGTTTTTTTAGCCAAGGCTTCTAATTGCCAGCGTATTTTCAATCCATATACCTGTCAACTGCACCAGTTTATCTGGCATTGCACTGCCTTTATAGCGTCTTTTGTTTTTATAGCAATATAAAAAATGGTTTGTTTTTTCTGTGTAGCTCCCTCACTGGTGCTCAGAGTGCTGAGCTTTCCCATTTCCCTTGCCTGTAACATAAGCCATAATAGCTGGAGAGGAAGACAGGTGGGCACTGTTTCTGCTATGCTGTCCGAAAGAGGAAAGGAGTACAGCACGGATGAACAGAAAAGCTGCTGACTGCAATTAGATATTACAGTGCGTTTGTCTCCTTGCATCTACTTGCTTCCCATGGACCTCAGTCTATTGGAACACCTGTGTCTCGTGTGGCACATTGTTTATAGATAAAGATTTTGTAGATAGCCTTTAATGTGAAGATTTGAGTCAAGCCAGCAACTGAAATCACAGTCTCAACTGTTTTAGGTGACCAATGTGAAGTTTGACTACATTTGCTGTGGAGAAAGGTAAACTTACCATGTTAAGAGAGGCTTAATACAGGATAACGTAGAACAACTTTGTTTTTCAATTTAATTTCCTCAGGTGATTTACCTTTTAAGTTATAGTCTGTGGGGTTTTTTTAATGGAGTTTATTAGGAAAGCCACTAAAAATCAGATCAAACCAGAAATATCTGAACAAGTAATATGCAGATACAATATACAGTGCTGAAGCAGGCAAGGAATGGATGTTTGTGCTTGCTTTATAAACAATTTTTTTTAAACCTTAATGAAAATTATAAGTGTTCTTTTCAAATTGTCACTCATCTGATGAAAACACATGCTAACTGTCAAATAGTAAGCCAATTGCAAAAATTACTCAGTAACTCTGGCGGAACATGAGGGGGAACGGGAGGGGGGAGGAAAAAAGGATAGTGGACAATTCTGGAGTTTCTTGAGCTCTGGTTGAGAGGTGCAGAGAACATCCTGAGGGTGATCACAGTCGAAAGCACCTTTTTACCCCTTTTGCTTCGATGGGGGTCACTCTTTGGAATAAAAGGTGTTTCTGCAGAGAAGCACGAGCCATATCTTCAAGTTCTTTCACCACATTCATTAAACTGACAGGAATGATATAGCATCTGCTATTTTACCCCAGTTTCTCACTGTGTGGGGATAGGATTGACAGGATTTACCATCTTTTTAATCTGAGCAACTGCAACAAAGTTAATTCAATGAAGTTCAGAATTAGAGCAATAATTTAAAGTAGACGATAGTATCAGTTTCAGAGCAGCATCTCTGTAGTAGTTTCAGAATATAATTAAATATTAAAATAAGTCAGTCTAGATTGTTAGAATGTTGACAGCTAAACTAATCTGTATTTTTGCTGGTTTTATGACAGTATCTGAAATACTTGCTTCTACTGTTTGTGTTGAGTATCGAAAAGAAATTGTTTTGGACTGTATAAAGTTCATATACTCCCAGATGTAATATTCTGGAAGCTAGATATTAATGGTATGTGAGCATCTGTAGTTTAAGCATTTATAAACTTTTAAAGAATTTAGTGGGGTTGTGTCCTTGGCTGCTGATTGGAGTGAGCTGTGAAAAGCATCGCACAGCATGTTCTGTCGTATTCTGAGATTTTCTTCCTTTGTCAGCCCTTCCTGGGAGAACACTTTGACATAATAACCTTTACAACCGATGTTTCCAAAGCCTGAACTCTGGGAATTAATATATTTCGGACTTGTACGGGTTTTTCTTGACTTGAAGGATCCTTTGGATGGGAAAGAGATTTTCCATTGCAAAACGCTATATGTATAATAATCCAAACGCGTACTGTGGTGCATTAGCAAGAGTGTAGGCAGTAGGTCCAAGGAAACGATTGTTGCCCTGCATTCAGTTCTTGTGAGACCATGTCTGGAGTGTTATGTCTGGGCTTGGGTTCCCTGCCTCAAGACAGACATTGATTTACTGAAGCAAGTTTAGCAGAGGCCACCAAGGTAGCCAGCAAGCTGGTGCATATCTTGTGAGGAGAGGCTAAGAGAACTGGGTTTGTTCAGCTTAGAGAAGAGGAGGTGAGGGGTGAAGATCTTACTGCAATCTGCAGCTGTCTTGGAAAAGAGCAGAAAAAAGATGGAGGCACTTTGAGTGAAGTCAAACACTGGAAGTAATTTCCCAGAGATGCTCTGGAATCTCCATCCTTGGAGACATTTAGAACCCAGCTGGACATAGCTCAGGGCAACCTATTCTAGGTGGATGTACTCTGATCAGGAGGTTGGACTAGGTGAGCTACAGAGGTTGCTTTCAACCAAAATTATTCTCTTCCTCTCTGGCATTTTTACAACCCATCAACTGTGTCAAAAATGTATTTAACATCTATAAAAGCAGTTAAAGAAAAAAAAGACCAAACCCAACTTTTTTATTAGAGGATTCATTTTACCATTTGTTCAAGCACAGAACCTAGTACAAATCAACAGATATTTGTCATCGTGGAAAAAAGCAATGTGTAAGAGGCCGGAAAACCACTGATGAAGGTTCTTCAGATCTCAGAACTCTCTTGGAGAACCTCAGGAAATAAACCGTCTTAAATTATCCTCCCAGGAATGAGGTGACAGTGGAAATGAATGCTGCATGTGCTACAAATGATAGCATCTTAATCTATGCACTTTGTATTTCCTCAACTGTCTTCCCTGTCGTATTTCAGCTGTCGAACTCCAAAGTCAAAAAGCTAACAGCTTTGCAGATGAAGTCCTGCTTTCCCATTCCTGACTGCAATTGCTTCTGACAGCCTGTGTTTGCCTATTTCAAAGACTCACACAGATTAATTCCATCTTGGCACTGAGGATTTGCATCAGGCTATTAAATGTACAAGGACGCAGTGAGTGAATACCTACCAATATCCTGAAGACCTGCTGGGTCTTGAGAGCCTTTAGGGACTTATATTAACTGGTTTGTGCAGGTGCAGAGATACCTGAGTGATCCACCTTTGGCAGCTACTGCAACAGCTTTACGAATTGAAACAAGATTTAGGAGGGTTACTTACTGCTTTGTCCATTCCTAGTTCTACTAAGTGAAAAAAACTTCTATAATAGGAAAGGGTGTTATATACCACCCCTCATGAAAATAACTGTAGAGGATCAGTGGTCACTAAAGTTTTATTTTCTGTCTCTGTTCATACCATTGAGATCACTATACTTTTTCAAAGATGCCAAACAACAAACAGGATTTTTTGTCATACCTTGAAGTTTGTATTGCAAACCTAGAGATGTATATCATAAAGCAAGGCATGGCATTGGAAGCTATCAAGCTAAGTATCCTGGGGTTGTTGTGACCAAAATGCAGGACCTAGCTCTTGGCCGTATTAAACCTCATACCATTGTCCTTGGCCCATTGATCCAACCTGTCCAGATCCCTCTGTAGAGCCTTCCTACCCTCAAGCAGATCAACACTACCAGCTGGTTTGGTGTCATCTGCAGACTTACTGAGGGTGCACTCAATCCCCTTATCCAGATCATCAATAAAGATATTAAACAAGACTGGCCCCAAAACAGCCCTGAGGGACACCACTGGTGACCAGCTGCCAACAAGATTTCACCCCATTAATCACAACTCTCTGGGCATGGCCATCCAGCCAGTTTTTTACCCGGTGAAGAGTACAGTTGTCTATGCCATGATTCACCAACTTCTCCAGGAGAACCCTTTGGGGGACAGTGTCAAAGGCCTTACCAAAGTCCAGGTAGACAACGTCCCCAGCCTTTTCCGCATCGAGAAGGTGGGTCACATGGTCATAGAAAGAGATCTTAACCAACCAAAAGGTTGGTTAAGCAGGACCTCCCTTTCATAAACCCATGCTGGCTGGCCCTGATCCCTTGGCTGCCCTGCACTTGCCATGAGAGCTCTTATTAGTAGAATAATAGAATCATAGAATCGTCCAGGCTGGAAGGGACCTCCAAAGGTCATCTAGTCCAACCTCCCCACAGTCAGCAGGGACACCCCCAACTACACCAAGTTGCCCAGGGCTTCATCAAGCCTCACCTTGAATATCTCCAGGGATGGGGCCTCAACCACCTCCCTGGGCAACCTGTTCCAGTGCTACACCACCCTCACAGTAAAGAACTTTCTCCTAATCTCCAATCTAAATCTGCTCCCCTCTAGCTTAAAACCATTGCCCCTCATCCTGTCACTATAGGCCTTTGTAAACAGGCTCTCCCCAACTTTCCTGTAGGCCCCCTTCAGGTACTGGAAGGCTGCTATTACGTCTCCCTGGAGCCTCCTCTTCAGGCTGTTATCTTAGTAGGTGTTCTCTTTTGGTGTCACACATTTCTCTCATTACTACTTGGCACATCAAGAGCCTTCTGATGACTGGAGGAGTCAAAAAGGAAAGGAGATTACGATAATGAGGATTCACCTGCTCTTAAAATGATCATATGATGATCATTTGCCATCTTATGTGGGAAATAAAGCAAAGTTTAATAATTATTTAAAGAAGTTCTGGTTATGCTGTAAAATAAGGGTCATCTTTGCAAAGCAGTAATGATGATTTTTTGATGGAAAGTGCAAAATATCTGCTGTAACCTTTTATGATTTTTTCTAATATTAACAAAGTTTAGTAATAATGTATAGACTTACACTGTCTTCTCAGGACAGTTTTGTTGACACTGCAATGTGTTCTTCAATGCTTTGCTTGTGAAAAGAAACTCTTACAGTTGGTGTGTAGTCCCTGTGTGAGAAAATAGTAGTAAGTTCTTTCCTTCAAACAGCAAAAAGAGATGTGTGCCAAAATTCTATGTAATCTCTAAATTGTGGCTTGGAACCTCCCAGTTGTGCAGTACTTAACTGTTTTGATGGGTTGTGCTAAGGGCACAGAGCACTGACAACAGGCTGTTACGCAGGCAAAAGGTTAATTTGACTGGTCTTGAAAGTACTAACACAGAAGGATGTGGCAAATCCATTCTGCAGTCAAAGCAAGGGGAAATAACTTGTTATTACTGAAGCATGCATTGTTATTTCAGAAATAACCAGCATTGGTTGCAGAAATAAGTAGGAACAAGATGGTCCCTTTAAAGTAACTTAATCTCTGAGAAGGGAAGCATGGAGATGGTGCAGAATAAATTTGGAACAGTGTCGCTTTTTGTTAGCAGATAGAATAACTAGCTATTGACCAAAGACCGGCTTTGATGCAAAGACAGGTTTTGAAGTATCCAGCACTGCCAGAGGAATTACTGCGACAGCTGAAATAGCTGGATGGTAAAAGTACAGATCTGATGTTTGTTACTTAATATCCCAGACTAAGCATAAAAACCTGAAAGAAAAATAAGAATCTATTAGGGAGTATGTGTGTGACATCCTATAAACTATGACAGGAAAGTAGTAGAAAGCTGAAGACAGTGTTCAGTAACTCCCTCCTGCCATAGTTGGGCTTCTTGTCACAAGTGTGCAGCATGACATGATGGGGGCCTGCTCTTCGGTTCTGCATTTTACATGCAAGAAGAGAACTGGAGAGGATAATGGTATCCCATTCATTTTCTTTAAGATAACCAGGTTTCTGGAACTCACTGGCTTTATATTTTTTATATTCTTGAAATGAGGTTTGTCTTTACTGTGGAGTTTACTTTGCAGCTGGGAAGAGGCAAAAAGCATCAGTGTTTTTAAATCTTGGTGAAGCTTTTCTATTTCAATAGATATTTTCTCTCATGATGTACCAACAAGCTGATTGGCACGTTAAAGGTATGCGTGTGTGTATCTAGATGTATATCTATGTGCACTGCATATAAATATACATTTAAAAAAAGCATGTAAGAATTCACTCACAGCAGTAGCTATGCCACAGGTGAAAGGGTGAATTTTTAGGGCCATTGAACACTGTAAATGTGTTCATTGTATCAGTGCTTCAGAAATACCCATTCTAAATGACTTTGTGTTGATCCACTGTGAAAATTCATTGTGCTCAATTGCCCTCAAAATTTCTCATTTCTCATCTGTGATGTTGCAGTCTGCTGACTGCACACCGGACTGCTGTACAAAGCGTGCAGGCGCCCTGCTTCACAGTGCCTTAAAATCCTCTATATTGCTTGCAAGGTTTCCCTGTGTTACTTAATAACTGAAGAGATCTGTCTAGGGCTTGTGTCTATGAGTGATTAGTTTTCATGCAGCTGGTTTCTAAGCTGAGGCATGCACACACAGTGAAACAGTCTTGTGTATGTCACATATCATATGTCTCTAATACAGAAATGTGGAAAATGCAACTCTGGCTTTAATTTTTAATCATACCTTTGATTCAGAGAAATCAAAACCACTCACAGCATTTCAATTCTATTCAATTTAGGAGGAAAAAGAAAAGAAATTACCAGTGGCATAAATAAGTTTCTTTTGGCATGTATGACAAGAAGTCGAGTCCTAAAATGATTGAGGGGTTTTGACTTTTTTTTTTTTTCCTTCCTCATTGGAAACAAGGTTTACTGGTTTGAATTGATTTTTTTTTTTTTTTCAGTTTTAGAAAGGGGAATTTATACAAGACTTGTAATATGGGTTTATATTCTTTGATTTACTGGGGCTTTTTATTTCTTATAAAAACCTACGTATATCAGCCTTTAAAGCATGGGAGAAACAAACACCTGTTTTGGAACAAAGGATAACTGACATTTCAAGACCTCTGTAGAATATGCCTAGAGCTGTCTCATTTGGTCCTTACCTGTGTAACAATACATTGGTTATTGCCTGTGGATGCTCCCAAACCTTAAAATATTGGTATCGTTATAAAGCCTGATAGGATTGACAGAAGCACTGCCCCAGGAAGATATATCTAGGAAAATGAGAACTTTGCATTCAAATTAGATGTGGCAGAAAGTGTGTTGAGCAGTGTGAAGTTGCAAATTTAAAAGAAATGTTGGTTTTGTTCACCTTGCAATTTTATGCTTTTAAGTTTACCAGACAAAATCTTGCCTGTAATTTAGACAAGTTGGACACTTTATCTTAAAAATTGGGGTAGGAGATACTTAATCATGTAAGAAGACCTTGATTTTTCTTCCACTTAGTAGGAATTTTAATTATGTCCTTGTACTAGCATCTTGCTGAAGCAATGCCTCATTTCAGTGGTGCTGTAGTAGGGGGAATTCCTCCAAAAGTACCATATCAGCCACTGCTCCAGGAACAACTCAGTCTTACACTACTAAACCTGAGGGTCAACTGGACACTGCCAAGGTCAGACTCTACTTCACTCCAAGTCTATTAAATATATGAACTCTCTAGTAACTACCTAATTCATACTTCACTACGGATTCAAAACCAGGTGTTATTTGCAGTCTGTGGGTTTTAATCTTGAACACTAAAAATGGGGAAAAAAAAATATTTTTTTTGTTTGGTTGTGTTTTTTTTTTTTAACGGTTTGTTTGCCTTCCATCCCCACTCTGCTTTGGGTTTTATTTTCAAATAAGTTATTTGTAAGCAGGTGAAAACTACCATAATTTTTTTAAAGAAAAACGGTATTTGCAAGCACATTGCATTTCTAGTCTTGAATGTATACAATGAATTATAATTTTGGCAAACGTATAAAGCACTTTCATGTCTCTGTATGTCTCTACATTCATCTCTGGTGTCTAGTTATAATACTCTGGGTGGCAAAGAAGTACTAATTCATATAAATGATGGTATGAACAGCCATAATTCATCTGTTCTTCAGGTTTAAGAAAAGGCCTAGTATTGTAACCAGAAAATATTGTCTGATTTGATTTTATAGAATAGTTTTTTTCTTTTGAAGTTTTTGGGAAAAAGGGGAAGATCTCCCTAGTTTTAGTGCCACTTTTGGGGCTTTAAATGCATAAAATGAATAGAGCCATTCTTATAAAGAAAATAAAGCATCAGAGAAATGTTCTTCTGACTAGGCTTGTGAAAGCTGGCTTTTGTCTAAATTATTTGCTGACTTCAGTCATCCATTTCTCAGAAAGAAGAAAAAAAAAAAGGTACTGCATCACATAATCTCAGAAGGTCTCTCAAGAGAAGATAAAGGCCAGCTTGAGTCTATTGTCTAGACTCAACCGTTCAATACTCATCATCTTTATTCTTTTTATTCTTATGCCTCAAAGTAATGTTAAAATGAGGAAAGATAATAGGAATAGTGGTATAAGAGCGATATCTCTGGCAAATATGACCAATTCTGTAGAAAAGTGGCTCTTCTTGTTATAAAGCTTTAATTTTCTTTTACTTAGGTTTACTGCAGGTCTTCAGCATTTCACTGCTGTTTTTATGATATTTCAAAAACATACTTTCACAGTAAAAGATTATATTTACGTAGTCTGTAAATTTACACTTTTGCATAGTTACAATTGCATCTTTTGTTTCAATAATTGGCATTTACATTGCAGTTACATTCTGTGTCATAATTAAATCGCTTTCAATCTAAGTAAGTACAGGAAATCTATGCTTCGATGTACAAGTCTGCTGACAAAGTGAAGGGTAACCCAATTCTCATCCGTGCAACTCTTTAATTAGTTGCTACACATCTGAGGATTAGATTTGTTGGGTTGTCTTGCAGAAAATAACATTAATATTCAATTTGGTTAAGGACGTTCTATAAACAAACAGAATTAACAAAGCTATTAAACAAATGTCTCTGATGACCAGTTTCCATATGTATTGCAACTATTCTCAACCATTTCCAAATGCAGAGAGTTGAGAAGGGCTTATGTTTCAGTGGTTTTTTGCAAAATCTTGAAGCGTACCTGGGTATTTTCCATTATGGGCTAATATGCGTTTGAATTTGCCAAACGTATTTTCTAGGGTCTGCAAAAGCAGGGTGGAAAATAATGCTCTCTTACAAGCTCTGTTATCAGCCTCACAAAGTACATTATTTCATTTTCTTTTTGTCTAGGTTTTGGAATATTCTGCATCTGAAAAAGACAGCTTTTTTTCCAAGTTTGAAATTACTATTTTAGAGATGAAAGGTTTGTTAAATTATGCCCTTATCTGGAATTTTTTAAAATTAATAGATACGTAAGGAATGGTTTTGTGAAACGTTCTGGATAAGCCTCTGCAGCTCCAAGTTAAATTGCTAGTATTAGAAAACAGCTCAAATTTCCAGTAAATCTGGAAATTATTTTAGGCTTATATTATCATTTGAAAAATCTGGAATTTCAGTGAAAGAGAACTGGTATAGAAATGAATTTTTATTTCCCAGATCCCTCAGAAAATAAGCTCTGCTATGTAAGTCCTGGCAAGGTGGCGTTGATTTTGTGTGGAGACTTTTGCTTGGTTTTATGGTGGCATAAATTCTCTTTATGTTATAGCTTGCTAATACATACAGTGCAATAAATCGAAAGCATTCTTTCACAGCTTTTGAGAGCTGTTGAGGAGACAGTGGTGATGTAAGTTATCCCAAAATACTATTTACATTGTATTAAGATTCCTGTAGGGACAAGTTGCATTTACATCAAAGAGCCATTCAGTTCCTAGCCAATATGTACTAGTTTTATAGTTCCTAGCCAATATGTACTAGTTTTTATTTGTATATTCCATGTATTTGCAAATGTGTATGTGCAATTTATTTCACTTTCTGATTTTTGCCAAGAAATTCCAAAAGATTTTAGCTAGCACTAGAAGAAAGTCTGTTAAGAAACCCTGTGCCCAGCAGGAGAGCTGAACTTTTTGCTGGGTACGAGGAGCTCTGCACTAACCTGCCACAGCAGAGGTGTTCACCTGCCTTGCCAGGGGTGACACCCCTCCAGGGAATGGCTGCGGTGAGGCACAGGCACTCCTGAAACATCTCCTTTAAACCTCGCTAGTTGAAAGAAACAGAAAGGGGTTCCTTCAGCCCGCTGGGCTGTGAGCTGCAGTACCGGGGAGAATGTTTGGCAATCCTGCCATGGGGTGGCAGAGCAGCCTCCTCCAGGAGAGGGGTTGGGCAGGCTGTGGAGGAGAGTTGTTTCCCTTGTTGTCCCAGTTCAATTTGGTGCCAATTTGATTTAGGCCTCTAATAGTGAGTTAAATGTGCTACAGCGCTGCAGGTGGTGTTTGTCCGGAAATTTCATCTTCTGCTATATTGCAGAGGGCGGCCAGCTACTCAGAAAGTGAGTGGGACCCTGAGCATTGTACTGACTCCACTGCTCTTCCTTTGCACTTTGCTCTGTGCTAAAGTTCAGGGCTTGAACTCTTGTAAGTGAGGAATTTTCCATATTGTGTCTGCCAAAA
This sequence comes from Limnodromus scolopaceus, assembly GCA_028565335.1. Classification (NCBI taxonomy): domain Eukaryota; kingdom Metazoa; phylum Chordata; class Aves; order Charadriiformes; family Scolopacidae; genus Limnodromus; species Limnodromus scolopaceus. The sequence continues at coordinate 17,594,465 of JAOXNO010000063.1, forward strand.
GGAGTAGGTAGTGGAAGAATATTTCAAAAGGAGTTTTCTTGTGACATTTCATAGCTTTGAATGTGCAGTTTGCTTTATAATTTGCCTAAATTTGGTAGAAATCTGGGTTCTTTCTTGAATGTAGTCTTATCTGTCCTTAAGGGCTTTTTTGTTTGTTTGCTTTTTCCTATAAAGCAACTTCTGGTATCTGATTCAGTTACAAAATGGTACTTAGGCTGTATTCTTGATTATTTTCTGGGTTGAGTTTTATGCAGTAAGGTACATGCATATGAGCTAGTTTTGTACAGACTTAAAAAAAATCCCAATAGATTTACTCTATTTATGCTTTTTCTAAATTATTGAACTTTACAGATACAAAGTTTATGGAAACAGCTATCAATGTGTTTATTATACGTAACTGTTGGGAGCTAACCCTGTTAGGCAGCTAAGCCAGACTCAATACAGTAAGGTTTATTTCTAAGGATTTTATAATGTGAAACAAACCTGAGAATAGTAACATTTACCTACAGATGCAAAATTGTGTGTCCTCCATTTTAATGGATTGAATTGTCATTAGTCTTTTTCACCATCATTTTTCACCATTGTCCTGTTGTTGATGAAAAACAGAGTACTGATTTTTGGTCTGCAGTATCTTCCTGGGCTCACAGTCAGTAGTAGATACCATCATGCCTTCGCTTTATAGGCCAGGGCAAAAGTCATATAAGGGATATTATTTCTTGTTGTAACAAAGATGTAATTGTTCATAGTAAAATGTTTTCTCACCATGTCTTGCTATCTTGCGTGATTGAACACTCGGGATGCTGATATGAATAGTTAATCCACTGAAATAACAGCAGTTTCTGCTGTCAGAGGCATTGCTGCTTGTCAGCAGGCAGGATCCAGTGAGTGCCTCCCCACCATCCGCAGGGAGCTCGTTAAGCTCCATGATGTTTGTTGCTGTTAATTTAATATGGCATTGCATACAGGACTGGCCTAAAGTCCAGACTGCTTCTTAGGGAGATTCGGTGAATGATAAAATTCTTTCCTTGTTTGGCAGAGTTTTTCTTCCAGCCCTGAATTTCAAGTTATTTGAGGACTGAATGCAAAGGAGCTCTATAGGAACAGATTTGTAGTTAGCTTTCATTCCTTAAACTAAAATGCCATAAATTGTAGTTATATGTGACACTACTTTAACATTTTCAAAGTGCCTTGTGAGTTAGATGGCCTTTTCCTAGGAGCAAGGGGATTGATGCCTGGGTTTTATGTGAGGGTTGGGAGCTGACCATGCTTCCCTTCCTGCCTTCCCACCTTTCATTCTGTAAGGCAAGGGGTTACTGCAGCAGACAAAAGGCTAATGCAGATCAAATACCTCCCTCCTTTCGTGTTGGTAGAAAGATAAGATTACTCATTAACTGCTACTTAGCACAAACAAGGGCAAGGTGAAAAAATCTTTCTGAAAAAGGGTTCTTGTGCTAGGAAGGTTGTTATTGGTTCGCTGTAACAGTATGACAACTTCTTACCCACTTTAATGGGACTTTTCCTATCAGAGATAAATGTTATATATTAAGGTACCCAGGAGGAACCTATTCATACATTGATCTATTGAGTTCTCAGGAGAAATTAAATAAATAATAAATTGTACCAATGTGATAAATTTTGAAGAAGCATTTAATCAATTATTAATTGATTATTCACATAACCACAACGCTTGTAAGGATCAAAACCTAATTTTGACAACATATGCAAACTTTTCGTTTTGAATTTAATAATATATTCTCAATCTGTTGTTCATTAAGGTGAACATCTGTGAATTCATTAATTTTTCTCTAAGCTTGCTGCACCATGAACTTCATTTCTTTAACAAATTTTCCAAAGAATAATCCCATTACAAGCTTAGTTTATAATACATACAATGACAGCTTTGTTAGCATCCTTATCTTTTTTTTTTTGGGTCTACTAAGTCTTTGCAGCACAATCTATTCCAGAATAGTACAGGGCAGTCAGACCAGGGAAAGTGTATGGAGCTGGTTGAGGAAACTGGCTGCAGATTTTGAGATCTCGTTATCTGAGCTCATAAAAATGTAATGCCTTAGGTTTCCCAGAAGACGGTGTTTCTTAGCTGTACATTATCCCTTGCAAGTTACAGAAAATATAAATTTTATCCAGCTTGGTACTTGCCTTAGTCTCTTTTCCAAACTGGAGTTTTAAAACCATGTGATTGTAAAATCCCTCTTTTGCTAATTTTACATTACTATTTAAGTGAAATTATAACAGTAATAGTCCAAAAGATTTACAAAGCATACTGGGAAGCAGAAAGAAGAAATAGGTCAATGACTCCACCTACAAACATTGATTTTGAGCTTTTAAATAGAACTATGTTAGTAAAACTATACTCAGAGATAATACCTCTAAGTGTTTCTTTAGACACTTTCCAGACAACATGGATACTCATCCCTCTTAGAGAGTACAATTGTAACTGAAATCTGCCTGTCTAACACTTTCCAGCATATATCTGTAGATAGCTGCCTCTTCTTTCTTTGACATTTTTTCATAAAGTTAATGGTAAATGAAATACTGATGTTTCAAAGAAGATGGGTTACATGCTGTATTAATTTGACCAGTCCACATTAGGAGAGCACTGAGCAGAATTTGCAGCTGCAGAAGATTGTCACTGTGTTCCTGTGTTTAATGGAATAATTTAGGCATAGAGACAGAAAGAAGTCTATACTAAAATGAGTACAAGCACTTCTAAGTAGAAAACCTGTAGCTAATTTTCAATCCTGTAATTGAATTTGCAGGATAGCACATAAATAAAGCTAGGCTTTTTTAAAAGTTGGATGCTTTCCACTGCATAATAATATTATACTGCCTTGTAATGCTTTCCCATGTATTTTCCCACGTACTGTGCAATTACATTGCAGTGCTGCTTGCCTGAAGACTTCACCCAGGATGCAGCCTATGAAATGTTGCATCAGGGAAGCTTCAGAAATATATGCAGGTTGACAGTTAGCAAATAATTGACAGCCTGCTAGAGATGAGTTGTTAATTGGTGATTTGGTGTAGCGTGCTCAGCCATCAGTGTGTGGTCTCTGCTGGGTTGTATCCCAAAGTGAGGTGCAAAATTATTTCCTTAAAGGCTTTTTGATTGTCTTTATGTTTTGCTCCTACTAAAAGTCTGAGCAATTCTTAAGAGGATAAATTCCAAGCCTTGAGCTTGGAAGAGTTTCACTGAAAAGAAATCCCAATAGAACAGTATTAAATTATGTTAAGAAATACATAACATTCTTTTTGTCTTTTTCTGACTCCAATGAATTACTTGCACTTTGTAATTAAGCAGAAGATTTTGCAAGTTATGGGTTAAAACGGTTCTAAAATGTTGCTGTAATATCAGCTTAAACAGTCATGTCCTTGAACTCAATACTACCTCTCAAATGTGTGTTAGATTACATGCATTTGAGATGCAATCTTACGAAGTACTGAGTTTTCTCAACCTTTTGTAAAGTCAATGGAAACCAAGGCCACCTGGGTTGAAGCAGAGGGCATCGAGCTCATTGTAAGATTGAGTCTTCACTGTAACTTCTCTTAACGTTTTAGATAATTCATTGATCTCTTTTTAATAGGTAATATCTGTAATAATACCACATTTCTACATCATCCAAAGTCAATTAAAAGGCCTGTATTATAGCTATATTTTAATCAAGACTTACCGGGGAATGGGAGATTTCTGCTTTTCTTAATAGTATCATTTGTAAAAAGAAAAGCTGACTGGAAAATCAAATGAATTATCTGTTCTTTATACATCCTTTATATGCCCACTTTCTTCCCAAAATTACTTTAAATTACCTCTATCCTAAAAAGAACATTTTTCAAAATCATTAGAAAAGCTGGAACTTTCCAGAGAATTCAAATATAATTCATTAAACTTCACTCTATAAATAAGAACTCAGCAAAATACAGGTTGTCATTAAGAGATGGTAAGTGGACAACTGTAAGTTTAATATTGTCCAGTCCCATTTACTTACAGGACTTGTATTAGATGGAGTATATGTCACTCTAAAGACAGACACAGAAGAATTAAGCTCTTCTATACAGAACTTCAGAACAGGCTTCAACACACTATTACTGTTTTTCTCGCTCTTCCATTCTGAACGCTGTGCTCAGATGTATAACCACTCTCAGTCAGCAGTAAGCACCTGCCTTCGGAAAATTTTTGTATTATTTCTGAACTCATCAATATTAGTATGGCTGACTACTGTGCTGTTCAATTTTGAAGGGTCTGGGACCCTGGGACCGCTGTTGAGAAGCATTTGCTACTTTTTGGTAAAAAAGGAGTACATTTTAAAGTAAAAAAAAAAAATAAAAATCAGTATCTTACCAATTAAATCATCCCATCAAAAACATGATCTCGGGCACTCGTTCAAAGAAAATAGTTTATTGCATGTGTATGAGAGATTGCTGTGGACAGTTAAATTTATTTTGAAATCCTAAATAAATAATTAAAAGGGATTCTACAGTTCATCCAGCATATTGTCATTTACATTCTGTACTTCTATGGAGGGTAAGCTCAAGAGAGGATGTAATTAGGAAAGCAAAAGCTGATTTGCTATTTACCACACATTAAGAATGGGAAAAAAAAAGGATACTGCATTGGCAATGAATCTATTGGTCCTGTGACAGATTTGAGATTAAGTTCTTACACTTCCATGACATTTTGAAGTAGACCATTTTTGTTGAGGAAAAGAGAGAGGGAAAGGAAAGGTCATGTCTCTCGTATCAGGCAGTCATAGTCTCCTGTAAAATAGAAATGTCTGTTTAATGTCAGTGAACAGCCCAGATGGAGATTCATGTTGGAGCAAAACATCTATACTTTATCTTATACCTCAAAGTTTATACTACTTAAACCTTGTGATAACAGAATCCTAAGTCATTTTCAGATGGGATTCCTCTACTATTACACCATGATTCTCCATTCAGTCACTGTCCACCTTTTTCCTCTTCTCCTCCAAAATCAGCCTCTCTGAATTCTTGACAAAATAATCCTTGTATCAGGTATCTAACATCATGAAAGTCTCTGCAAACTCGGACTCATGTTTCTGCGTTAAAATATTTCACGGTTTTTGCTCAGAGTGGTTTTTTCACGTCCTTTTTCCTTTCCTGGCTGAATGCACAGTCAGAGAAGCCAAGAAAATCATTGACCAAAGTGATTAAGAGGAGTGGTGCTACAGTGGTGTTATAAGGCACAAAGGAAGGGATGGTAAATACAAGCATATTACCTACATAAAGTTTGACTTCATAATTCCTTTGAGCTCTGTTTAAGGAACAACTGCACTTCTGTACTGCCTTTTGTTTTATTCCATCGCTCTCCTCTCTCCTACGAATCTATTTCTAGCATGTATATATTTACCTAAATGATTTATATCAAAAAATCATTGTTTTAAAGCTTTCCTGTACAGATAAAACAAGATTCTGTTCTTCTTTTTAACCTTTACAAGCTATATAAAAATGGAAAAAATATTGTTGGCAGTCATGATAGTTTAATTATAGTAATAAGAGCAATAGCTTTTACTTTATTACTCTGTGGAGTTATGTTTCTGAACTATTACTTTTCCCCACCTTAAAATAAAAAGGATTTAAGTGCTGTCTACCTGGAGGTTAAATGTGTGTATGTGCATTTGAATGGTTCGTACACATGGGGGCTTTGCATAAAAGTGGATAAAATCAGACCACCTGTAAATTAATATGCTTGAAGGAATTTTTGATATTTCCAGGAACTAAAATGATTTTAGCAGACGTGTGTATTTTTGTGTGTGTGTCTGTGTGTGTGCACGTGTGGTGTTTTTTAATTAGCTACACAGCTTTTTTCAGCTCTGCCCTTCTACATAAGGAATAACCTTCAAAGAAAGATACACTTTTTAACAGCTAACACTTTTACTTTATTTCTGGCAATAATTGGTGAATATTATTTAATAAGTAATAATTGAAATAACTCTTTCACAGAAATTACCTATTAAGGAATTTCAGAAGTGATAGCAGATTATATTGCATTGCATATTCATGCAGTTTGATTTAATACATTATTTAACGTAAAATGTGACATTAACTGCTTATAAATAGTTTTTTATACTCTAGATGCAATTTTTTAAAATCCTATAGTATCAGAAATAATCACCTGGCATTACATTTCAGTCAGTCAATGTCTTTGATAATATTTGGTATGTGGGCAAAGCACTAGAAAATAAAGACATTTGAGTTATTTAGTCAAACAGGGGACTTAATTACAGGTCTTCTGGCATCTGATACTGTAAAGCAAGTAAGGTCAATGTTTTGGCAGCTAGGATTCTAGGAAAAAAAAAAACTAAGTAGTTGGTTTCTGCTATATGTTACTCTCTTCAGTTTTTCTTCCCCTGCCCCTTTCTTCTGTGTTCCTCTTTCTAATTTTCTTGTATTTCTTCTACTTTTCTCCAGTACCTTCATGTCACTGTTTAATCCACCATTTGCCCATGGTAATGTTTTTTCCTTTCTTTTTCAGGATCAATCCTCCTCTTAGTCCTTTCCCTCTACCTTATGCACTTGAGTTTCATTTTTCATCCTCAACACATTATTTTTCCTGATTTTTCATACCTTCTTATAACCCCTTAGAGGTTTTTTTGATAGAAACAGAGGACATGCATCAACTCGCAGTTCTTGCAAGCTAGAAAGCAAAACAATCGTGTCTGTTGAGCACACGTTAGAGCAGCAAAGTCAATTATGTGTAGACTGGTACCTTTATGGTGTTTTGTCCTCGATTTCAGGAGTTACCTTTGACGGGCAGGGCTTTGTCTACCTTCTTGTCTCTGTTATTCTGGAATTTTGCTTTCTTTCCATGCTTTCTCGTTAGGAGCAATGAGCTGTTCATATATGGTGTGATTTGCTGTCAGTAGTATTATTTTCCATTCCTTTTGAGATCAAAACATGTAAATGTCTCTGGGTCTCTTGGGAAGCTTTAATCTTATAAAGTAGGTTTTATTGAAGAGTTGTTGTTTTTCGATAGTCATGATAAGTTTGATAATTACGTTAGTAATTATTCTTTCATGTTTGTTATTTGCAATCAACAAAGCATCTGATTCTGAAGCTCAAGGAGAAATCAAAATATTAATGGAGTCAAAACTATAACAGCAATTGGAAGCAAATACAGTTTCTCTTGGAAACTGTATGAGTTGGGTTTGAAGAGGAAGGATGGTTCTGGGCAGTTGTTTCACTGCTGCACCGTAGCAGTTATACCAGGTGTGCCTCGGCTAAGGCAGACAAGAAACCCATGACTGGAGCACAGTCAGATTCCTCATTATCCTCGGTAACCGTGTCATCTAACTTTCTTTCATAAACGAATCAATTTCTGCCCTAAATCCCATGAGCAGCCATTTAAATAACTGGAAGCTCAGTGTGTCTATATTTTCAATTTACAAAATTTATCACTTCACCTCTGGGTTTATAGTGTGGATGTGCTGAATCCGAACACTTCAAAGGAAATTTAACAGTTGGAGTTTCTAATAAATCCTTAGCTCACCCATCTGTATAATTTATATTAAGATGTCCATTAAATGTTTGCTTACAGCATGTAGATTTCTTTCAGAAATACTTCACAAAATTGAAATAAAGGGAAAACAAACAATAACAACATTCTGTAAATGTATCTCTATTAAATGCTCAGAGAACTTTTAAACGACAACAACAAAAAGATATTTTTTACTCCCGTTATAATTAACCAAATGCTTTTCAGCTCCCAAGTCATTTGCATCCCAGTTGCTCAGGCTGTGAAATATTGGAGTCTATCCTTCTCCTCTTCCTTTCAGTGAATTCTGTTTTGGAATTTTGTATTCTCCTCATAGTATTAGGTCTGCTCTGTTACTTTTCATTTTTTAGTATTCTAAAAATTTAGTTTATGAGAATTTAGTTTTAGTTCTATAGTTAAATATAATTTAACTTAGCTAACAGTTTACCTGTGACAGGCAAGTATTGGATGGATAGGACAAGCTAGTCGTGAATGAGATCACATCTATCTCATGACCAAGATTTTTCTTTAAAAAGGAAAAAGGGAAAACTTGGATTGGTTAATAGTACTGTTGAGTTTTGGGGGTTTTTGTTTTCTTTTCTTTTTGTTCTTTAAATTCAGATATTGTGCAAGGGCTTACTGTCCCTCTCCTGGGATGGATGCTCTTGCACTGCTGTACAAAGTAGAAAGTATTGTTTGGAAATTGAGAGCTTTAGAGCTTTAGATTCTTCGGTATCATTGATCCTCTTAGTTACAGTCTTTGAAATTCACAGAGTTTTTTAATTGTTTGTTTTTCGTCCTGAAGATCATGACACACTGGAAAAATCCCTATTTTGTTTTCGTTCAGACAGAAGTCTTTTTATATGCTTCACTTTGGCCATCGAAGTTAACATCCAAACTTTATTTTTGACTTCTTTCATCCTTTATTGAAGATGGGGGACAAGTGAAAATGGCACATCACCTCCCTGTGTGGGAAAGCAGAAGGTATTGGAAGAGCTGTAGTTCCTCAGCACTGGCAGAAATATTCAAATATTAAGACATTTCTGATGGAAATGGGAAATGCGTACTACAGTTTGATTAATGAAATCACCTAGAGCCAAGCTTTGTCACAGGTCAAGTATCTAGCCGCCCCAGACTGTTCCTGTTTGCCCCATCAGCTTCAGTGTCACTCCACACAAAGAAACCAAATGCGACTGTCTCTTGCTAAATGCATTTATATATAATCTTGTAGAGAGTTCCATTGGAAAACTCAAAATGCATGTAGGCGGGTGAATTTTCTCATATGCTTTATATTCCATCCCTTTACCATGTTACTAAACATGTTTTCTTTTTCCCTACAACTGCCTTGATTATTTTCTGTTTTGTCATAAAATATTTGCTTAGTAACAGGCATAAGAAATTGGCAGTCATCTCTGCCTTTCTGCCTTTGATTGTTAGGGGCTTTGAACCTATACAGAACATTTCGCAATTCAGAGGGGAAAAGTAAGCCTGGCAGTTGATTTCCAGCTTTTAACCAACACACAAAGCAAAATATTTATTTACAGTGATCACAGTTCTATTGTTCACCAGACTATAGGAAACAATAATGCCTAATCAGATACTTCTGCAATTCAGAACCTAAAATATCTTGACTCCTACAAGCTTCGCTTTAACCTTTATCTTACTGATTTCCTTTCTCCTGTTTTCCTCAGAGTTTTAATGGCAGGAAAAATGGAGACACTTTTCACATTTTTCTGACTTCAGCATGGAAGATTTTATTGCCAATCTGTCTGGCTCAAGTTAATAAGAATATATATCAACCCTATGCTAGATATTAACAATATTTATCAAAAAGTTCATTTTTTCACATGAATCTAATGTTATTCTTGAGCCATCTGCTATACTTCCCTGAATTCAGCATCTTGAAGGGATTTACTAGAAAAAGTGGCGCCCGTAGCAGTGTCTGTTGAGAGATAGCATGTGGGATAGTGTAAGATGCAGCTGGAATGCAACTGAGTCTCTCTTAGCTGTGTAGCATCCTCAGTAGTTTTGAGGAAAAACAAATGAAGCAACTGTACATGCACATTATAGGATATTTAAATGATTTTTAGATCCAAAAAGCACTTGGTCTGAGTGGATGGGAGTTGAATCTAGGGAAGAGGTAAAATCTGTGATGTACTCAGACGATGCTGAGTCTCATCATTCTTAGCCATAGGGAAATAGATGTGATGTGCATGTCGTATTTCAGTCCGTTTCTGGTTCCTATAGGGGACAGGAACCTACTTCTGCTGTCAGTTATTTTGTCAGGGCAATGAGCATACATGTAATGGGGCAAATCGAAAGGGTTGCAATTTTTCTGGTGGTATGAATTAGGTAAAAGTTGCTTTGAAAACAAGGAAATTACATGGAAAAAGGAAATAAGAAAATTACAAAATAATTCACTGAAAAATTAGAAAGTACTAGAAATACAGTGTCAGTGAAACTATCATTTGTAGAATCGTAGAATGGTTTGGGTTGGAAGGGGCCTTAAAGATCATCTAGTTCCAACCCCCTGCCCTGGGCAGGGACACCTCCCACTGGACCTTCTTTTTGAGTTTTGCAGAACTGGGAAATTTATCTGTAGAGGTATATAGAGTCTCATGCTATGAAAGTCTTGTAAGGTGAACATCTAAGTTTGGCAGCCATGGATTTCCGTGAACCTCTTTAGCTTCTGATTATGAGTCTAATTCAGTATGTGTGTACATACATTAAGTAACAGATATTGTCTTCAATGGGGTCTGGATCAATATTTTTATGAGCCTATCACTTTTGTATTTGGAAATGTAGTGTCCCAACTTGAGGTGATTTGTCAAAGGTGAATAAGAGTAGGATCAGGGTTGGCCATTACTGGAAAACCCCCAAAAATACTTCCTCAAAAATAAATCCAAAAAACTACTTCCTTTTAGTGAACTCTTAATGCTGTTAACTAATTAATTTTTTTTTAAGGTAATAATGTAACTTTTGGTCTTTTAAAACTCATCTGATAATTGCAAATTATTAGACCATTTCCATTTTCTAGACAATATTGTCCATAGTCAACAATTTAGCCAACCTCATGGAAAGAGTGTTTGTCTTTTCTTTATTTAAATTTTTGCATATCTAAATGTAAGCATCAGGAATGGACCCTTTTTTATAAGAAGAAAATCAGGCCACCATGAAAGTAATAACCAACTAATACTAACAACAGGGTTTTGTGTTTTCAGGTTGTGTCATGTAAACATGATTTTATAAGCAGCCTTCAATTTTTGTATGCTCCCCTTTTTCTATGGGTATGCCAGATTTATTTCTTTCTGAATACTTATCTCATGGAGCTGCCTGACATGTGGCAGCCCCTGATAGTGGTTCAGATGTGCTCAGAAAAAGCAGTTCTTTTAGCAGTGACCAATACAAATGAGAGGAGCAGCTCCGTAGGTGCTGGGCAGTAATCTGTGCTTTCACAGTAAATCCAACAGGCCTTGCGGGTACCAGATTGCTGAGCATCTCCTGGCTGTGCCTTGGAGGTCTGGAGGTTTGAAGGTTTGGGATTGGTGGACTCACGGTGCGTATAATGTGTATGATAAAGACCTGTGATGTGGAAAATTCAGGGAATAAATTTCCTTTGTGTCGTGTTTTCCCAGAGGAATATATCAAGATGGAATAAATGTTTTTAAAAATGTTTTTTCAAACTTTTGAGAGCTTTTAAAATAGAAGAGGTAGAAGTTTCCTATTTTTGTTGTGGAAGTGTGTTTAAAATTTATTGGATAAATTGACTTCTTTTCAGTTAGAAAACTGAAAAATGTTTTAGCTTACTTGACATATACCTTCGTATTATCCTCATTTCGTTTATGCAAAATGCTTTTAAAAACTTGATTTACAGAAATATTATTTGATTTGGAAAAAATAAAATATTTTGAAATACAGTTTTCTGACTCTCCACTAACTCTACTGGTCTCTGAAGCCTTTTTTCTGTGTTGTGTACAGGGTAACTACAGACAAAGTGCCATTTCTTGATCTGTTTGTACAGGTCAGGTCATAAATGCCTCTGTCAGTTTGAGTCCTTCCATTGTGTGGGACTTTGAAATCTGCTTATGTTGAGCTCAGACAAATCCCATATATACATTCTTTGGCTTCTTGAGGTAAGGTGAAATAACAATGCAGGTTTAGCTCTCTGAGTTTCTGTTGTCTTTATGATTTGATTTTTCATTTTTAGGCAGAGCAGTGAAAAGAAATATCTGACTAACATTGGGGCTGATAATGTAAAGTTACTGGTTACTGAAAGTTAAAAGCATGATGTAGTAGTTTCTCCTACCTTATGTACTTAATACTATGCAACAGAATAACTTCCTCATTTAGCATTTGAATAATTTTCTTCAAATGCAGATAGTCCAAAATCTTCTGCAAGATTATCCCTGAAAATAGATATCCAGGGAGATAAAATGAAGAAAGTTAGGATGTTAAAACACAGGAATGATGGTGACATTTGCATGATCACTGATGGGAAAACAAGCCTGTCCCATAGCCAGTCCAGGCTCATAAATAAAGCACAGACATCACAAATCATTTGCTTCTCTTTTCCTTCTGTCTCCCACTTTGTGTTCATATTTTTCAGCAGTTTTGTGCTATTAATCTGCATTTAGGTATGTGGCTGAATGTCTGCTATGGACTGGTTAACAGCTGCAGTGTTCGATTTGCTAGTTGGGGTTGAGGCGTTTTAAAATGTCATCCTGTGTTTTAGCATTGTATGCAACATGGTTCTTCAATTTTGATTGAAAACCTTACATTAGTGAGGGAAGCGTGAGCCACTGTGTTTGTTGTTTTTTTCCTTATTAGCACTCCTAAGCGTATTCTACATTTGCCAGCAGTGAAGCAGTTAGTGTGCAGTGAAACTCTCCCTGATTGCCTGCTAATCTGTAAGGATCTTTCTGGTCGCCTTCATTACTGCATCAGCAAATTACAGGCTGCTTGTTTGCTCCGTGCTTGACTAGGTCTGGGGCACTGCCAGCACATTCCATCAAAAGAAATTGCGTTGTTCTGCATTAAAGCCTCCATCAGATGGAGTTTTGCAGGGTAGACCTTGTGGCACACTTCTCATCAACACTAGTTGTAGCATAGACAATTAGTGATACTGCTCAGTGGCATATACCACATGATAGTATAGATGAAGTCCTATTTATTACTTTCAGCATGAAATAAAAACAAATTGTGACTGTATTAATATGTTGATGGGAGTCTTTGTCTTGATAAGTATCTGTGGGTTTGTAAGCAGTATCTCCAGCGTGCTAAACTCAGACACACGTATCTGTGCAAATCCAACCCATCATTATTCCCTGCTCCCTCTCAGGACAGCCTAAATCTCAGACTGACATTCAGCTTGTCCTGAAATAAACCAAAGCACCACTGTTGTTTTGCTGCCCTTCTTCTCAAGTGTCCTAGCAGAGCATTATGGCAGTTCTGCCACTTTCTGCAGTTGATGATTTAGATGGTACATCTGCACATTGTGCTCTGGGCACGAGCAGAGTCTGTCTAGGCTCTGAGTTGGTAGCACAGATTCAGAGGAGCACAGAGCCTGCACACGGGCTCTCTATGGTGTAAATATATCCTGAGATATTTTTCCGTGTCACTGCTCCTAGCAAACAGTCACGCTTTGATCCATGGAGGAAATAGTCCCTGGGAGATAATCTGAATAGCAAAGCAAAAATCAAACTGCTCTTTCTGTGCATCTTTGATGCACTAGAACTTAATTTACTTTATGCATAGAACTGCTTTAACTTTACCTGGAAGCAAGGTGCAATTTAGATTGCTTTTTTTTAAAAAGGAAATCCCATTATCAATATTAAAGTGGTTAATGTGTATAAAAACATGGGCTGTAGATTAACTGCTATCTTTTTTATTTTTACTCAGTTTGAAGCATGGGCTTGTTTAGTTTGGATTTACTGAAATTAACTATGTAACTTATTGCAGACCCTTTATTTATCAAGTTATTCTTTCAAATGCTTTGCTAGTATAAATATGGCTTGTCCTATTCTGCAGGTAGATATTAATGTTCTAACGACTTTACATGGCAAAGACAAAATATGCATATCCAAAGAAGAGCGCAGCTTGGTATAATAGCTCTTCTTGTTACACACTTTAGGCATCCCAGATTGTTTGAGTAGCAGTCATATATCTGTGATTTATCAGTGGAAAAATAATAAATGAAAGCCAGGATATATACAGGCAGGTACATCAAATTAGATATACAAATTAAATTGCAAGATTTATTTTCCTCATTAAGTTTTGACCTAATTTTTCAAAATGTCAGTCATTTGCTATTCCCATCTACATCACCAGACAGGTTTTGGTTTTCTAAAAATACAAGTGGGAATGTAGCTTTAAACATCTCATTCTGAAAAGGAAGCAAGATAAACAGTTTAAGTCCTGAAATCAAGCTTGAATCTCTGATGTTCTGATTTGCAATATATTAAATGCACTTTTATTAAAACTTATATAAATAAGTCTAGCATAGTGATGTTAACAGTAAGGGTTAAATTCTGAAACAAAGCTTATTTCCACTGATAAACTATATTCAAATCAAACTTTTAAAGTTGAGTCCTGTAGTTTTATATAAATTATTGGTTCTATGATACCTGACAGAATTGGAAGATACTGAACAGCAGCTGCCCATTAAGTTTTCACTCTGCCGAATCTTGGCTTATGTCTGTGGTGAGATTCCTTTCTTTTCCCTAAATCCTGTTTTCTAATAAGCAGAAGCCACATTCTACCACTCCAGATTTTAATTAGAGCATTTGCTTAATGCAGAATGCTATTCTTTCTTAACTGTAAATCCGCACAGATTTTGTAAAATTCTTATGTCCGTGGGTCAGAGCTTAGAGTAAAGTAGCTGTTGGTCTCAAAAGGAGTTAATATTTTAGACAGTTGGGGCTCAGTAAAGCAAGTGCATTAATATTTTCATCAATTCCAGCTAACTTACAGTATTTCACTGGTCAGATCTAATTTGTTTGATGAGACATCACTGAAAGATGTTATCTATAGTGTAAGCCTAGAAATGGATTGTAACACATAATTCAAGGGCACTGTTTCATGCCTAGGGCAAGAAATACTATTTTTCTCTTCATTTCATTTGCTTGTTTATAATAGCTTACCTTTTCCAAACTGTATCTACCAGATTTGTTTTTAGATTTGCAGAGAAGCAAAACCCACAATAACAAAACACTCTAAACTATGTATTTTTCACTTGGACTACACTATAAAGTTGCACTTGTTTATTTTTGCCAAGGTATAATCGAAGGCAGGAATATCTCAGGCAAATCAGATCATAGTTTATATGTGCATTCAAAGCTACTGTGGTTAATTTGGGTATCTTATTCTTAAATTATTAAAGGTAAAAACTTAGCCATCGGAGTTCTAACAATATTGTGAAATTCATATGTTAAACAGGCTCCACTGACACTTTATATATATACGCATACACACATACAAACACAGCAGTCGCCTTTTTAGCTAATATCCATTTAATATGGATCTTAAAGCTGAGTCTTAGAGCTGAATCTTCAGCTCTCAGACTGAAATTGTTACATTAATTGGATTAAAAATGTCCCCTTTCTACCAATTCCATCTTGTGTAAGCCTAGAGACATCCTTCTGCTATGAGCACGCTGTAGGTTTTATTAAGCATGTCCTCAGATATTGTGTATTTCAACTGTTTTGTTTGCTTCATGGTGGTTTTTCCCCCTTGTAATAAGAGAGAATATACTGTGATGAGTCAGCTGAATACTTAAGGTACACATGAAATTTACTGCTGTGTGCCTTCACCCTTATCACTGTAACTCCCCTGGGACTGCAGACATAAATACATTGCCTTCTCTACAGCTGTCATTCTGATGGTCTAGGAAATGCTGACATTCAATGTATTAAAACAAACCATCAGTAGTTTTCTGTAGTGCCCATGAAAATTTCAGATTTCAGACAATTCAAGCAGTGTTGACCTTGTGTAATTTATTAAGACTTTTTCCTTTTTTAAGAGGGATTGACTATTTACTTTTTCCATAATTGCCCCATTAACTCAGACTTCTATGCTTTCAGTAGGTTATAACCAATGTTAAAATACTCTAGTACACACTTCATCTGATACTGGACACAGGAATGATTCGCATCGCATCGGACATAGTCTTTTCTGAATTTCTAAGATTCAGGTAATTAGCGAAGTCAAAATTTATCAGGGCAGAGCATTGACTAGAACAGCCAGTCTTCTAAGAAAATCAGGTCTAGACCCATGATGGTAACCCATCTATCTTATTGCTTACAATAGGGGTTTATGTCTTCCTGTCTTCTTGGTTGCTTTTACTAGGAACAAGTTTCCCTTTACGCTGTTTGTCCTCCTGGCTTGGTTTCACAATATACTTGAGGCTTTTATGTTTGCAAATTTATTGTTATAATCATTGTGCTAGTGAATGGTCTCTCACGTTGCCAAAGTCGTGGATGTGATTTAATGTCGAATAAATCATTAATTAACGATGATGTAGTAATGAATTAAGTACAAAGAACTCTTTTCTTGCTCAGATACCAGTCTGACTTGACAAAATCTCATGATCAGTACTTTGGGAAGCCAAGTTCCACCCATCTGTAGTCACACCAGTGTCACTGCCTGAGTAAGAGCTTGTATTTGCTCAAGTGTTAGCTCCAAGTATTGCTTCTGCATAACATGAGGCGGGGCTCACTTTTTGGCTTGATGCCTGTGGTCTCTTCTCCATCTTCCTCCAACAACACTTCATAGTCTGACATTTTGGGATGTTAATTTACTTTTTTTTTCTTTTTTTTTAAATTGCAGTAACAGAGTTGGTTATCGTACATTAGGATGTATGCAGTGGTGTCTTTGTGCGGTGGCTTGTGGAACAGTTGTTCTGCAGCTCTGTCTGTGCTGCCCATGTATAATCTGATTGCCTGTGACCGTAAGGGACTTGAATCATTGAAGAAATGAATGCTTCCAGTGCTTTGATTGTGCTTTTTAATTCAATCACTGTGTAGATCCAGTATTGTTTTGCAGTGTTCATTTCTCATTCAAGCAAAATTATCTGACTATTCATGTGAGGTTATGCACTGAATATATTTGATGCCCCTTATTCTGAGCATTGTCTGCTCAGGATTCAACACTTCCCTTTGACTGAAATTACCATTATAGGTGCTGTTGTCAGAGTTCAAATTAATTTCCTGTTTAACAGGGATACTAACGAGCTGCAGTGACAAGAATAAATGCAGTTGGAGTCTGCTCAGCTGAAAACTGAAAAGTAAATTGGTGGTCTTTTGAGTTCTCAGTGTTACGATCACCTTTTTTATAGGGGAGGCTCTATGATTCTCCCTTTATATTTATAATTTACCTTTTATGTTATAGTACAGGTGTCTTTCCTTGAAGGACATTTGCATGGATTGCATTCTGTCTTCTGATGCTCAGTTGTACCCATATATATTTCTATGCTGAGCATCTGCATCCTGGAAGAAAATGGCTTAATTTATAGCAAAGTTTAGGCTGTCTATATTTCAAATATTTTGATGGAAGAGGTAGTTCTCCTATCTTAATTAAAAAAAAAAAAAATCAAGCAGGCTGCTTCGATCTGCTCCTAAATTTTAGGACTTACATTGCAGCTATAGTGCCCTGTGCCGTGTATGAGAATGAGCAGCACTGGAAGAACTGAAGGACTTTTTGACCAGACATACGTGACCATTCTGAGCCCTTTGTCTAATGAGAAGAATCATGAGAACAAAATTTTCTTTCTTACATGAACACCCACTCCTATATTGATTAGAAGAAGAACGATATTTCTCTTCATGATCGCATCTGAGTTCAGAATCCATAAACAGTATTATTCTTCAGAAAGGTTTTAATATATGCCTACTGGTATGTTAAGGAACTGGATTTGTAGAAGTCTCCAGAAGCTGTCTGTCTTAGTTCAGGCTCTTGCATGTTAGTCATATGTTCTTGCTATTCTTCATGATGACATAGGATAATAATAATTTCTCTTCATGAAGGAGCATTCTGAGGATTTATTCTTAACAGTTGATGTTTTTGGAAATTAATCTTGAGAGCAAATTGCTTAAAGAGAGTATGTGATTTAAGCATTTTAAAAAATCCAGCACAATAGCATATAATAAAGAAAATAATAGTATCATATTTACACATGCCAGGTATTACATTTTAAATAAAAATTTACTATTACCTAAACCTTTTTCAAAATCGCATTCCATAAATTCTAGCAATCATTTTGAGTCTGAGTGGAATGTTCCAAGTTGATATTGTTCCTTTCTTATATTATATACCAAGTATCTGAAATAAAGTATATTTTTCCTATTCAAGAGTACTCTAACAGGGTATTAGCTGTCATCATTTAAGAAAAAGATTTAAAATACTGTTCTAAAAAGGAATTAAGGTCCCTGGCTTGTAATAGGCTATCCCCAGGACTATGTTCATGTTGTTTCTGTCCCCATGATCAGAGCCAGCTGAGGTCATCAAACCTTCAGATCAGATTCTATTGCAACAGAGTGTACCTGTATTTTAATTTTTGCTGAAGTAATGTCATAACTCTCTGTCTTCCCAGAATACATGTCCTTTGAGATCAGTGTGTTTCACTAGTGCTATTGGACTGGTTTTCTGTCTGCTTGCTTTGTAACCACGGAGCCAATGCACACGTGTGGGGATGAGAGAGGAGAGGTGCAAGTGAGCATTGCTGTGGGACAGAACCTGCTGGATCACATAGGCATCTCTCAGCGTGTGTCAGACTATTTCCCAAATGGCAGCTTATTACTTTTGCCACCACCCTCACAGAAACAATAAATAATGTGAAATTAGTCAGACAACAAACAGCTGAAAAGAAAAGCAAACCATATTGAGCACCTGCAAAGGCGGACAGTCGTGCTTTGGCATGCATTGAAGAAAAGAACACTCCAGAGTACACCTAGCGGGACTGGGCTTAATGAACAAATTGACTTGACAAATTTCACCTCCTTTTCTGCTCATCTGCAAGCTTTCATCATTATGAGTTTCCTATTCTGAATTACCTGTTAAGTATTTCCTGCAGACAAATGTCAGCTTGTGAATTGCTTAGATACTTGGTTTTCCTCATTACTAGCACTGTCTGATTGGCCACTTAGTTAAACGCCGCGAGTTTCTTACCCTCCAGGCAAAATACAACTGCAAACAGGTAGAGACCCTATACCAGAATTAAGTTTGTATCTAGAATCTTTACTTCTGTTTGCATAGACAAATAAAAGTCCGTGCCCAAAATGCATGCATTCAGGTTTGCTACTGAGTAAAGGAATTAAGGAGGTGATGGCACAGTGATTCCCTTATCAGGTTGATCCTGACTTGATGTGACACTTACACTCATGCTCATATAATGTTACAGAAGATGTGCAGGCATTTCATTCACGTTACTGAATTTCTCCCCGGGCATATGAGTAGTATTAGGGTGCTGGTCCTGGCATGATAGGGTGTTATCCCGTTTAGTTCTATTTCAGTCCTGGTATTTACAGGAAAGATTTACAGGCATTCAATTTCTATTCAGCTCCTATTATGAGGGTTGTTTGTTAAAAGTAAAAAAAGAATGGACACATGTGCAGACAGTTGTCCTGGTGAGTCCTGATAAAATGGCTACAATGCCAGAAAAGTAGTGTCTCTGATGATGCTCTATTGTTTGAGTTGCTACTAGAAGAAATAATAGGTCAAGAATGGATATCTAATTATTTTTCTGGTCCCCAGCTTTCTGTCAACCCTTTCATTATAGTTTATGACAGATCCAGTAATACGTATTTCCTTTTTATTTTAGCTCAAAAATAATCTTTCAGTGCTGTTTCTAAATGGTCTTTGTAAGAAAGTTTGTGGGTATGGAATGGTAACTGTCCTGCATTAGGTATCAACACATGCTGAAAGTTTGGAGTTGTGTCATCCACAAACATGGATTGTATCCCATTTCATTTTTCCATAGTGGGAGGAAGGTGTTACCCAGTGATGGCATGCTGAGCTGGAGTGGCATATGCGACAGTAAGGTCTGTCTGTCTGACTGGGAAAGAAGCAGATTTTTGTTCTTTCCATATCATATACCTCTGGTGTTATCTCTGCACCCTCCTGCTGTTTTCCTACAAACTACTATTGTTCACAAAGGAAATACGTTTTCAAGTAGATATTCAACTTCTTTGGTATTGGGGTCAAGCAGTATAGAAGCTGAAGTAATGAAAACCCCAGACAGCGACGCTTGTTTACTTATTGCAGAAACAAAAGAAATTAACTTCAGATTGCTCTGATGTGGTCTTACCTATAGCTCAAAAGGCTGAAATGATTCCTCCTTGGTTGCCGTACAATGCTTTGGTGGTGGAACTCCTTCAGTGCTGGGGTTTCGTCTCATTAGTTATACCACCTCTTTTGCTGTAGCCTGTCAGGACAGCTTGAAAGGATATTGATTAAGGGCTTAAGTCACTCTTTATCACAGCTAATTACAGTTTTTTGGCCAGGTGCTAGATTTCAAGACATTGGTTTTGGAGCAGCCTTTAATAAATGGAGGGATAATTAGAACTTTGGAGAACTGTTCACTACAAGTTTTGACTATCAGCTATCAAAATTGGTATTCATAAAGAGTTTGAAAAGGAAAATTTTCCAGTTTTCTAAGATCTCTGTTAAGAATTCAGATCTTATCTATGTAGTGAGTACATGCTGCTTTTCATCTTCCCTTACTCACACTGTTGCTTGTCAGAATATGGGGGGGGGGGGGGTGTTCTTAAA